>JANHGO010000027.1:44415118-44457529 GCA_024606505.1 Aquila spilogaster
ATTTATTATTAACCCCCAGTAAACATCTGATATGCTCTTCCCCGAGGGGACAGAGTGGTAATTGGTCCCTTGAACACCGGGTTCTCATTCTAATCTGCCAGGGCCGGAGCCGGGTGTCACCATCTGTCAGTGTTTGCACATACAGCCCTCCGCGTGTTTCACGTAGTGAAAGGGGAGAAAGGGAAAAAGGAAGCAGGGAAATCTCAGGCGAGGGTTTCGAACGTGGCCAGGTCCTGGCTCCTCTGCCTGGCACTTGCTGCTCACACATCACAGCTGGCCCAGCAGGCGGCCGGGCAGGCCCAGCTGAAGCTCCTGGCCCAGGGTGCTGTGCTAATTGGGCCAGCTCCTTTTACCCTTGCTTTCTGCTGTGCTGCATCAGGTGGCTGTGTGGCGGTTGAGGGGAGGGTGGAAGTGACTCTCCCTGAAGTGCTGACCATATGAAAGCAAGAGCTGGGATGTGGTTTTGGAGGGATCTTTGATGCCATGCACGTGGGAAGCCAGCAAATATTATGAGCACCTTATTCTGAGTGCAGCACCGTATCTGGAAAACCCCTGGTGAGCACAGGATCTGTCAGCAGCTCTTGAAAGCAGCATGACTGATGCTCGTGCACCTCTCCGTGCTGCTACATTTGAAGCCAAGGGTCAATCCCTGTCCCAGGATACTGGAGTCCTTGCTGGCACAGCTGCCTTGCTCCCAGTGCACGAGGCTGCCTTCGCAGCACTGTTAGAAAGAGAGACTGAACACCTAAATCTCCTAAATATTGATGCGAAAAAGAGGGAATGGAAAGGAAGGGATGGCAAGGGGAGGCAAGGGGAGGGGGGAGAGGAGGAAAGGGGAGAGGAAATAGGAGAGGAGGGGAAGGGAGGAAGAAAAAGCAGAAAGACAAGACAAGACAAGAAAAAAAGAAAGGAAAGGAAAAAAGAAAAAAGAATCAGAAAGAAAAGAAACAGAAAGAAAAGAAACAGAAAGAAAAAGCAGTAAAGTTGCCTTGGTATTTTAATGCGCTTGGATTTCATCTGTACGAATGCTGCTCTGGTACCTGCTTCCTATGAATGCTTTAAAAAGTACTTTGTTGCCAAAACACAGTAAATGCTGGAAAGATATCTGGAAAAAGTGAACTTGAAGATTTTTATTGTGCCAATAGAGACATTTCTGCTTAAAGTGATGGGGAGCCTCTTGAACGGATGCTTTGCAGCATTTTCACAACGCTATGTATCAGGATCCTGCAGCCAGAAAGTAATGTCAAGACGGAGACATGGAAAGGGGCAGGACAATCTGAGAAACCAGAAGAATAAGTGATTTGGGGTTACATGTAGCAACACCTTGTTCATAGTCTCGTTTGGGGTTTTCGGGACTTCAACAAGAAAAAAAAATGCATTTGCCGTCAGACTGCTAAAAAGTCTGGTTTGCCTGATTGTTTTGGAGGGAAATGGGACAGAAACCAGAGGAAAGAGGAAAAACACACAGTAAAATAAATAAATAAGGAAAATTAAATAGAGAGATAGATAGACTGACAGATGTTTTTGTAAACGAGACACAGAGGAATACAGTGTGCTTACAGCTTGCTGGTCGTCTGTAGGCAGCTTGCATTGCTGCCACCCTGCAGAAGCAGGGAGCTGGTAGCTACCTTGTACAGGGTGAATCAAGCACAGGCAGGTGCAGGCATCCTCCCTGAACTGACTAAGACCCTTGTTTTCACCCCTGGAAGCAGGAAGAATATTAAACTGTGGTGATTAGGTGGCTTAAAAAGAGTCTAGTTCCTGGCTAGGCTGCTTGTTTGACTAGAAACATTGACTGTCAGTGCTCTGGTTCTAGCCCCAGCAGCGGTCTATGTGCAGGTAGCACATCTTCTATTAGAAAGCCAGTTAACAGCATTTTCTAATGCAACTTATTAAATTTTGATTATTCTCAATGCAACTTATATGAAATAAATATATTTAGAACATGATCTTGTAGTACAGCATCAGATTTAGCAGACTTTGCTCTGTAGAAAACCTTGGGCTATAGTTCAGGTACAAACTAGTGATATTTTGGCATCCTCAAAGAGCCTTCAAATCTTCTGAGGGAACAACCTGAGCTATGCATTTTGGTCAGAAGGAAACCCTCACATCTCAAGCAGAAGGCCAGAAGAGTCAGCATTACCCATTACAACAGCAGAGCCCACTTCAGCATCCATTTGGTAAACACATATGTACTTCAGCAATGTGTGGGAAAGCTTCTGCTCTTGATGGTTCGGTTAAAGCTGTCCTATGGCTCTGCTCTTCTCCACATGCACCAGGACCTAAGTAGAAAGACCCTTTTAACCCCTTGGGCATGGCCAGAGCAGGCCCCAGCCACATCAAGTGCCCGGCATTCACCTCTCAGCCTTCCCCGTTATGGGCAGGGGTTTCTATGCGCTGCTCCAATCTGTCTGGATGAGCACCGGACAGAGCCCTTGTCACAGGCTCTGGAGCGTTTATGTTAAGCAGGTTTTGGGTAGGTGCCACGCACAGATGGGTTCAAAACATTTCAGCTGTTCTCTTGTTGTTTGCAGCAACAAAGGGATGCGATAATTTCACTGAACCCTGCTGATGCTGTAGAAGACGTTTCTCTTCTTTTAGCTGCCTTTTTTCTTTTTTATTCCTTATTTTTTTTCGGTTTGTTTTTCATGGAGCGTTGTTCAAACAGGTTGGCTACTGACAACCGAGATCATGACGGCAAAGGCAGTTTAAAAAAATATCATGAATTAATTATTTTCTCCCATGCCCGGCTGTATCACTTATCAGGCCTTCAATGGGAGCCCTGGCCCAGCTCTCTTATCATGTGCACGCTAATGGTTTGCTCCTCTATTATCCTTTTGATCAGACACAGGTGGACAACAAGGCCTCCTCCTTGTCTGTTGAAAAAGGTGCACACTGTTGTCAGGGTGATTATATCTAATTACATCCTGGTTAATTATCAAACATGAATAATTATAGCAGAGCCATTCTCCTCCAGAGATAGGTGCATCTTCCAGATGTCGCCCTGTGGTCTCCATAGGGCAATTTCCCGAGACCTTTTATCAGGGAGCTCCTGCTGCTGGGGATCCACTGGGACACACTGGGGACTGGGCAGCCTCACAGCCTGCACTGGCCCTCCCTGGCCCTGCAGCTGGCTGGGCTGGGACACTTTCTGTTGTACGTACTGGTATTACAGGGTCCTCACGTTTCCTTCACTTGGGTCACCACTGTGCTTGTTTATGCCAAACCCTCTTTTTCTTACCTTCCCTCTCTTTCCTCTTATTCTTTCACTTGACCCTTATCTCCCAGAAGCCAGGTCTCTATGAGCAATCTCTCTGATTCTGCCTACACTGAATGCAAGAAAGGTGTATGAAGATGGAGTGTGTTCAGCACATGGCACTGCTCCCACTCTAGCAGCATGGTTTATGTGTCCTGATGAACAAGGCCAGGTGGCAGAAACCTGTCCCAAAGCCCACATGCCCATACAGCCCTCCTGCCCCTCGGTCCATAAAGTCTCAGCTGGTTTGCGAAAGATGTGAACACCTCTGACAACCTGAAAGCAGCAAAATAATTGAACATGTCGTCAGCTGGATCCTTTGCAACATACAACCGCTTTCAGCTCAAAAGCCTGTCCAGAATCTGCATGTGGATAACAAAGGAACAGCATCTTGAGAAACATCCTAGAGACTTCTCTAAACAAATGCATGTTAAACATGCATGCACTTTTCAAATTGTACGTATAAGAAATGCTTAATTACAGCCTTTCATGCCGTAATTCACTAGGTTTGAAAAGGCAGCAGACTTCTGCAGTATATATCCTCCTTGGCCTTTATCTCAAAAAATTAAATACTCGCATGTCCTTATTGACCCTCCCTCACCCAAAAAAAAACATTTTTAAAAAGTTGTTCTCAGCTTCTGCTCTGACTTTTAGTCATTCTTGGTGCTCACTGCAGAAGCTCAGCCTTCTGCTCCAAAGAAGAGGCAGGGGGAGAACGTTAGCCCAGGGGCAGCCGTCGGGAAGCAGAGCTGAGGGTCACCAGGCACTGATCGATTTTTGTCAGCACCAAAGATTTCAGAAGAAGCCAGAAGAAACCCAAACCAGAAAGATACGGGATGATCCACCCTCTTTAATATATCAGCATTAAAACGTGACCTCTAATATGAGTACAGCTTTGCTACCCTTATTAAAATCTCTTCTAAGTTTCATTGGTATTTATTCTTGTTACAGTACAAATGCCAAGCCCCACACTGACTCTTAGTGTGTTCTCAGGCTCAAACAGCACACCTACATGAACTTTCCAGTTTAGATCTGAGCTGTGCTTTTGAAGCACTTCTTACAGTCCCCATGTGCTACAATTTGGCTCCTGGTGTGGAGTGTTGCTGCTGATGGGATCAGAGCAGGTCCAGCCCAGCCTCTGGACACATGTAGAATGGATAGAGGGTCCCCAGCTCCAGCTATTCACTCTGTGAGCCTGCTCCTGCTGTGCCATGCTATTTGCTGCTACAGGCTAAGCAAGCAATGTCTGGTGTCAGCAAGGCATGTGCAGAGTGCTTTCTTTTTCTCATCAGCTCTGAAAGAGTTACGTTTTCAAGTTAGTCGCTCTTCTTTCACCCTGAATTGTAACACCGGTCAAATAGGCTTTCTATTTGCTGTCTTTATATCACAACCTACCTTTACAATATTCATAACGTATTACCTCTTTTTCACCATTTTTAAAGGTAGCCTTGTCAGTCTCTTCTCACGTGAGAGATTTAACATGTTCTTTTCCATTCCTGTCACCTCTCTCTGAACTCTGTCTTGCTTTGGTACTGTCTTCATGTGAAAACTGGGAGTATTGGATGACCGGTTCTGCATGTTATTCCAAATGCGAATGCATCATTGACTTATGTTATTAATTGCTTGTATTTCACGCATTATTCTCTACCCTGTTCCTTGTGCAGCCTAACACCTTGCCTGACCAATAAATTAGAGCTATGCTCTACATCCAAATGATCATTGAGCCGTCCACGGTGAAACTCAGCTGCCTTTCCCAAGCCCCCGCATGTAATTGAGAGCCTTGTGAGCCATACGAGCACATCCATTTTTTCTCTCCTTCAGTGTGCAACACTTTGTCTGAGCAGAGCTGAACTTTGTCTGACACCATGTCACCCATTCATCTAGTCGGATTAGGTGCCTCTGAAGTTTCTCACAGTCTTTTCAGAATTTGACTAATTCTGTATCCCTGTGGGTTTGGTGGGTTCGCAGCCACCTTTTCCATATCTCTACTGAATATCCTGAGCAACCCAGGAGGTAGGATGAAATCTTAAATAACCCAAAGGCAAATTTTTGCCACGATGAGCTATAGACATTTAAACTCACCTTTTGTTTCCTATCTCAGAGTCGATGAAAGCACTTCAATGAGCAAATGTTACGCAGGATCTATTATTTTTGTGCTCCTCTCTGAGGAACCAGGGCTTTCCAACACATACAGGTATGAACAGAGATAGCAGGAGTGCATTAAGTTTAGCAGGAGGTGGAATTTTTCCCTAAGGATGCTCCTAAACACTAAGGATGTCAGGTTCCTAGTGGTGTCAACCGACAGCCTTATATCTCCTATGGGTAATTTCCCTCTATTCAACTGTAAGTAAAACACCACCAGTTTCTTTTATTCTTCTGCCCGTATTTGCCCGTGGTTTCAGGAGCTCTGTGTATCTGTCCCTGTCTTTACTTTATTATTATTATTATTTTGAGAGAATGATATGGCATTGCCCGAGCGTGGCAGGCTCGAACATGGCAAGGAAGGGAGAGACAGGAAAGGTGCCAAGCATGAATTAAGTCTGCATTCTGCCAGAACAATGCCGCATCGTACAGACGTGTCCCGGAGCACAGCACCCTACTGATAATTTCACAGAATTAATTTTCCCAAAATGGAAAAAAAAGGCAACAGCTCAGAAAGGACGAGGCAAATTACCAACACTAATCAGTCTCTCTCTCTCTCTTTTCCCTTTCCCCTTGTATGATAATTATGATAATTAACAAGTTAACGAGCTTCTAGTAAAAACAGTTCCAGAATTTCAATGTATAATTAATATTTACATCCATAACAAGTTGTCATTTATGGTGCATGTTGATTTTCTTTTTTCAAAAGAAGCAGTGCTTTATTCTCGGAAAAGAAAAATCCTTTGAGAATGTGCGCTAAGAAGGCATCCTAAATTCAGACACCTTACCCTTGTCTGTTATTTATTTATGCGTGGATGTGCAAGTGTTTTAACATCTGGGTTTCTTACAAATGATGAATGCACATATGTAAACAAATGCAGTTTTCTTCTTTTTCTTCACAGAAGAGAAGACCACAACTCCGCCGTGGTACTCAAAGCCAGAAAGCAGATATGCATCCACAAAGCACTTCTTCAGGTGGGTCCTAGCACACAAACCTTCCATCGCTGTTTAGTGACCCGTAAAGCTAAACTGCAGAAATTACAGACCTTTAGTATGCAACACTCTGTTTCTCGTTGTTGCATGCTTTCTCCAAGGAAGCTGGATCTGTGGTTTTCCAGCTGTGCAGAGCAGGAGGCAAGTACTTCGCTGAAATAGGCTGAAATTCCTCAGAGCTCATGCAGGGTGGCAGCCAGACTCAGACATCACACTGATGACAGACAAGGGATGCATAGAAGAAAAACCTGTCAACAGCCAGTTCACTTTGAGTGTAAGAGCATCACCCCTGGGCATCTGGAAAAACTGACTGCAGTTATCACCAGGAAGCTGCAGCTTCTGCTTTGCAACCAAGAGATTTTATAGCTAAAAAAATAAGAGGGGTGCTGTCTTGAGGGAAGGTGCTAACCAAGTAACTCTTAACTCATCTGTATGCCATGGCTCTCATCTCATCCCATGGCAAGTGGTGGACCTCAGACACACAACACCAAGGTGCTTCAAAAGAATAACGGCAGGAGTCAGGGCTGTGATTCACGGGGCATCAAAAAAGATTAAGTGTCAAAGAAATGGGAGATGTGGCCAAGAAGAACTCTGGGAAGACTTTCTGTACTTATTCATTACTATTTGACCCAGCAGTGCATGTTCATTGGCCAGGTGGTTTTCAGATTTTGTCTTCCATACATGTGCAATAACCAAATTTTCAAGGGAAGAAGAGGTGGTGAAGAGAAAGATTTGTTCCACCAGCTGTACCCCGGGGAGGGGTGCTGCTGTTGTAATGTGGGTACCAGCTCATCCTCAGTCTCCTTCCAGTGGAGTCCACAGCCCATGCTGCTGGGGGTCTTCTTGGCATAAGTGTTGGTAATAGGGAATGGGAGGAAAAAAAAAAAAAAGGCAAAATATGCATCTGAAAAACATAGGGTGGTTTTTTTGTGTCTTTCTAGGACACAGGTGTTCGAAGAAAGGAAAGGTTCTGTAAATATCCACAGCTTAAGAGGAACTTACAGAAATAGCCAGCTTCAGACAGGAATCATCTCTTGGTATTTAAGTTGGAACCAAGGACAGATTTTTATAAAAGGGATGTTGGACTTGAATTCTGGCATTCACTTCTTTGCTAGATTATATTAAGCACGCAGTCTAGATATACAACCGAGTCCACAGAACCTGAACTAATTAGAATAATTCATTAAATTGGCTGTTCACATCCGAG
The DNA here is from genome assembly GCA_024606505.1 of Aquila spilogaster. Lineage (NCBI taxonomy): Eukaryota > Metazoa > Chordata > Aves > Accipitriformes > Accipitridae > Aquila > Aquila spilogaster. The sequence goes on from JANHGO010000027.1 coordinate 44,422,717, forward strand.
CTGTGGAGGTGTGTATAAGCTTTCATCTACACCAAGTCATCAACTTGTACAATATTTCACAGGTGAAAAGGAATGAGTCATGGACTTGTGCTTCTTCCAAACTGTTACGAAGAATAATCTCTGGCAAATGTTGATAGTAGCGTCACCTTTTCCTTGTTTCACAGGCTATGCAAACTTTGAATAAATGCTGTGTAAAGAACAGAGATTATGGATTACATCCACCTTGGTTGAATACTTGCACAAAATTAATTAAATGTTCATGGAAAGTCATAACAGAAATAGGTCTTGTGTACCAACCCAGGTGACTCTCTTTAAGCTCTGCCCCCTGGAGTTATATCAATGCTGAAAGAAAGTACTTTACCATGATGAAATGTAAAAAGGTATTTCACAGAGGATACCCAACAGCTGTTGAACCACACATTTGATTAATAAGGGCAAAATAATGGCATAGGAGATTTTCTTCCACAAAGCATTTCACCTGGCACCATATGGCATTTCAATTAAAAAGAACTAGGACACTACAAGATCAAAGCTCTTAGATTAAATTTATTAAAAATTAACTAATAATTCTCCAAGTGCAACTGGAAATGGTAAATCTTTGTCATGAATGTGAATTTCCAGTAAGTGGGTGTGACTTCTATATGTAAAATATATATTAGATATAATTTTAACAGTGGGGAGAAAGGGTCTATGACATTATAAATCACACAGAATGGCACTGCTATTTATCTGTGTGAAACACAGGAACTGAGGAATTAAGCTGGGTAGGTCAGACGCTTCTGATAAGCCATAAAATACTGTGCTATACTGGAAACCCTCTTTGCAGCAACTGAAACTTTCCTTCACAGGAGTGCCAGTCACTTTCTAATGGTGCACTGATCCAACAGTGGGAATATTTGGAGGCTGAGATATCAGTTCAGTGGGGTACAGCTATACAGCAGCAAAACAGAACAAAAAAAAAAGCCTTGCTGTTGTAAAGAGAGGAATGCAAAACACTGACTTGGAGAGCTAAGCAATAAGCTTCAGATTAAAAAAGAGGAAATGCAGACACACTTTCTAGCAGTAATTTCCCTTGAATCAGGGAACCCTCTAAGGACAAGGAGGATAAGTCTACCTTGGCCTGATTCTGGTGGAAAACTGCCAAATGGAAAGAGAAGTTGAAGAATTTAGAGGGTTTCACCCATATTCAACTCCTCAGAAGGATGAAAAATTAAAATAGGACAGAGGTATATAAACGTGTTTATTAAGTCTTCAGATCCTCATCTCTTGTGTTTTGCTCAGCAGTCTGTGTGTCTACTCTTACTGGGTCTGTGTGCAGCCCCAGAGTGTCCCTGAGGATGCAACTGTGAACAAGTCCAGCAAAAGAGGGAGAGGAAACTGGAAGACGAAGAGGGAAGAAAGGATAACAAGCAAGTCCATACCCACCACCAAGGACTTTGCTCCACTCACCACAAAATGTAAGAAGAGCTATTGTTCTCCCCACCTCACCCACAGGAGAAGGTGAAGCTCCTCTCACTTGCACGCTCGTCTTTTTTTCCTAATGCTCTCAGAGACTTCACCTGTCAGCCAGTTGTCCTGGCTGTAAGTTTCCTTAAATCAGCACTAGACAGTCTTCCTGATTCTGGGAGCCTTTTAGCAGAGGAAGCCCTGGGCATACAGCCCGGATGGTGAAGCTGAAAGCTGCTCACTAACAAAAGTCTGGCTAAAGACATGATCCTTTTTTTGCAGTAGAAATCCTGTTTTCCCAGTGACTATTCTTAAGGAACCCTATAATGAAATTCGTGCACTTGCACAGCAATGTCGTTGTATTTTATTTTATTTCCAATAAGGCTCTGAATTTATGAATACAAGATCTGTGCCTCACTGAGAACTTGGGCTTTACCCTCCAAAACCTGCTACCCTCAGCCTTAGATGTCCCTGATGTGTAGGCACCGTCTGAAACCATTTCCCCAAATCCATTCCCTTTTTGCACTCTCTGAGCATACGCATGGCACTTGGCCACCCGCGGGAAGCCCCACACATAGAAGGTGAGCTAGAAAGGGAGTGTGGGGATGTGCCAAGGGCACAGCCGCTGGGCCCCGCGCTTGGCAGCATTTTCCTGCACACATACACAGTCCCATTGCCGCTGCCTTCCACCCACCACAGGGTTTGCCTTCTGCCTTCTCTCTGCAAGGACCCATCGCAATGCCTTCCAGCAGCCCATTCACACCAGGGAATGGCTTTGCCTTAGCTGGGACGTGCCAGCATTTGAGTGAATGGAAAATCTGATTTATTTTTTTTTTCTCCCAGTAGGTAAGAACGCTTCTGTGCCGAGTAACAGAAGAGATCCTCCACCACCCCCTCCTTGCTGTCTATTTGTTTTCTCTCAGTTAAGTCTGTGAGGAAATCCTCTTGGTAAAGCCAGTTAATAAGATTAGATAAATGTCTTTGAAACCAAAATGCTGATATAAAAATCAGAACAACAGAGCACCAGCTGGCTTTTCTTTTGCTCATTCAGATGCAGCTGGAACACTGCAGTCAGTAACGTGCAAACTGGGAGTGATAATCAATAAGCGGTGAAACAAGAGCAAGATGCCTTCGGAGGAATTTTCTCTGGGTGGGAAAGATGGATTAACCCTAATTCTCAAGGCAGCTGAACAAAAACATTTGCCTAAATTCAGACATAATTTAAATACTGATCTGGGGAAATGTGACAGCCTGAAATAGCAGTGAAACAAGATCCTCCGCTCACAGCCAATGATGTTGTTTAACATTGGCGCTGGGTGTTTTTTTTAATGTAAGGTAGCTGCTGCACCATAAAATAAGGAGCACCTATTAACGATGTATAATGATTAAAGGCTGTTTAATCACGCACCAGGTGAGAGAATGATGGTGCTGGTGATTACGGCTCTGTGCACACAGAGGCACGCAGTTCTGGGCAGCTTAGCCAGCAGGGTGCTGTGTACACAGCAGGCTAAAGACAGAAACATTAACTAAATCACAAGATTCAGATCATTTATCTTATTGTCGCATGGGGAAAGAGTTTATCTTTCAAGCAGGCACACCTGCTCTCCTTGTAAAACTTTACTCACACCATTACTGAGTGTGTTATTGTTTCTTGTTCAAACATGCCGCTGCAGGAGCGGGGTGATGCCAAGGGTGGGTGTCCCTGGCCCCGCAGCTGCACATCCTCTCTGCCACCTGCCCCTTGCGGGCACTGCTGCGTGCAGCAGGGACACGGCCCGCTGCCCCTGCCAGCGGGAAGGGCGAGATGGACTGGGGCCCACCACGCTTCGGAGGGTTTTGCAAAAGCAGCGTCAGCTTCTGGTGTGGGCACCTGCCTGATAGGATGAAGTGGGAATGACATGTTAGAATGTTATGGGATGTGTTAGTGTAGCAAGCTGGGTTGAAAATCACAGTGGCGTAGATTCTGGAAGAAACCTAGAGTTGATGTGAAATATCAAGCCTCTGACCAAGAGGCGAATGCTATGAGGACGGCATCAAACTCTTGTGGATGAGCAATCACATCAAAAAGTGAATCAAGCTAAAGACATAGGGATGGGCCTGTGAAAAAGCCTTTTTCAGGGTGAAAAAGTTTGCCATCGAAGTCAAAAATATTCCACTTAATTTGACCTAGACCTTCCTCAACAAGACAAACTGAAATAAAGTAATCCAGGCATTTAAATGTAGTGGAAGCCTAAGAAAGTGAGGGTTTCCTGAAGCTGCAGCCATCACAGAAGTCTAAATCTAGATGCAGGCTTCTCCTCCAGGCCTTGTGAGGGAAGCCAAAGTAGAGGTACAGATTGCTAATGGGAGGAAAGCTGCAGAGATTGAAGTCACCCTGTCCTAAGGAGCTGTGAAATACAGAAGGAACTGAGGGGCAATCTGTTTAACAAGTATTTCGAATGAGGAAGGAGCAAGGGAGATCTAATGCCAGTGCATGGCACTGTTCCAGAGCAAAAAGAAAAGGACAAGCCCAGCATGCTTACTTAAGGCAGATCAAGGGGAAAAAGATCTTTATTTATTAGGTGATGATAGAATGGCCATGACTCATCAACAGGAGATGTTGCAAAGGCAGATGTGGACCTATGTTGTAGCACATTAAGTAAAACCAGTGCAGACAGAGAGAAATTTCTGTTGTTGTGCTAAATGGTGGTGCCTCTTCCCTGCAGGGCTGGGAGGGCTGTGCAGGACTGCTCCCACCGATGAAGAATCGAAACTAGAACAGGTGTGAGGAAAGGCTGCTGGGTATATCCAGGAAATAACGAACTCATTTTATGAGCGGACACTAAAAAACCGGTCTTGTTTAGCCTAGCAATGTGAAAACTGAGAAAGGATATTGTTCCTTATTATAAACACATCCAAGTGATGTGTAAACAATAGACAGGGAGAGGAGCTACCTAACTAGGGGACAATACTGGCACCAGCACAAATGAATATGAATGGGCCATGAAAAAACTGGGTACTAGAAGAGGGTTTCCAAGCAACCTGAGCAAGGTTCTGGTACAGCAGTACATCAAAGAGAAGAGTAGGAGAGATGAATTATTTCTGGTATTTGATAGAGATGAAAAAGACAGAGCGCAATCTGCTTGGCAGCGACAGCGGCACACAGCACCTACGAGGCCCCTTCCAGTCCCATTCTTGATGTTTCTAAATGCTTCTTACTAATTGGAGGGGAAACTACATATACAAAGGTCGAACTCGGGATCTTTGGAAAATTTGGATAAAACCACCTGAATAAATAGAACTCATATTAGGCCAGTCTGTAAAAGTCAAAAGGAAACAATAGCTTCCTCTTGATTGCTAACAGCTGCAGTCCCTGCCATCCAGCGAGGGTGTTGGCAAGCAAATCCCCACCGCCACAGCCTCACCGACAGACACAGACAGCCTTCTTGCTCTCACACCTACTTCCTATGGGCCTGTAGGAGCCCCAGCCATGGAGAATCATGCAGCAGATGCAGGGACGCAGGGCTCCTTCCATCAAGTGTCTCTGTCTTGCTTGCACGTCAATGAAAATAACTTATCAAAATATCCCAAGCGCAGCTTTGCCACATTCCATATTAAGTACATTTCCATGAAATGTGCATATGTGTGCAGAGGTGGTTGCTCGCTCTTGATCTGTACACAGCATCATACAACACAGCTGAGTCATCCAGCCCAGTTCAGATGATTTACAACATCAATTAGGATGTCCAGGCACAGCCATGATGCAAGTAGCAAACAAAATGCAATTTTAATGCTTCAGTCCTTCTCCTGAGATCAGTAATACGTATCTCTTTCTTCAACACATTAACCAGTTTGAAGTAAGGGATGCCAACAGTCTCTATTGGGCACTATTTTGTATTGCCTGGTACGGACAGTCAAGTGAAAAACAAATACAACAACAAACTCTCCTGGTTTATGCGTATTATACATGTGCAAATGCGCAAGGGAGACTTCAGTTGAAAGTAAAAGAGTAAAAAGAGGAAAAAGGATTACAAGTCAGGTTAAATTGGCCAGTATTCCAAGTGTGAATAACAGATTGTAAATATGCAAACAAAAATGTGTGGCAAAGCTTTAAAGCTCACAATGTGACTCGTCATGTCAAGCAACTACTGATTAATCCAAATAGAAATTACAGCAAACCGGCAGATAATTGTGCAGCAGCTCTGTCTGTCCGAGACACGGAGCGCAGGTGCTGGGCCACATCTGCCCCAAGGACAGCACAGAGACCATTACTCTCACCCGGAAAACACCCTGTCTCCCTTTTACAGCAGCAGACTTGGGAGGACGGAGAAACGCTATCAGTTTGACGGCCATCAGTTCTGTAATCATCCCACAGCCATCTCCCCAGAGATGAATTTAGTATCGGATGCATTTTTCAACCAAATAAATAATCCAGACTTCAGCGTTAATACACCATTAAAATGACACCATCGTGCTACATGCAGTGCTATAAATTAGACCACAAACATAGCAGGCCAGACAGGAACAGCCATTACTCTCTCCCTGCCCCACTTTCCCCATTCCTGCCTATCCTCCATAAGAACAATATTTTTAAAGAAAGCAGAAAAATTGCTTGCTTGTAACAACTCCTGTCACTCTGAGGTCAGCACTCTTTCTCTGCTGCTGCAGGTCCCTAGATATAAAGGGACAAGCACGGGGAGGGCCGGCTTGTGGGATATTTCAGTCCAGAGAGTTGTGTTGTTTTAAGAGGTGAGCTGGGTTTGCTTTATCTTCCCACTTGCCTTTCCCTCTCCTCATCCTGCCATGCCTCCTCCCTTCGGCGCTATATAAACCAAAGGGCAGGGCATCCAGCTGCTTCCACAGCAGAACAATGTTTGGGCAGAGTCCATGTTGACACAAGTGCATTATATCCTGACTGGTCAACTGCAGCTTTTTTCTTTTTTCTTTGGTTGCTTTTTCTTTACCAACTGCGTAGTATTAACCTTCCAGTTCTGCGCAGCTGCCATTGGTCCAACACCTGTGAGCTCATCTAATTGTCACCTCCTATCATTGTACTACTCAGCCGGTTTAAGAATATGACTATTTTCCCGTTAACGCAATTAGAAACCCACCCCTTCCTTAACCTTTTAATAAAAGTTACACCTAGCAGATGCGCTTAGGATCTGTTAGAAGAACCAACACCACCTTCTCCTGTTTGGGGCTTTTCTGAGCAAGGGTCATCTCAGCTAAAGGTCAGACATGCTGCACACCAACCCATGGTCCAAATGCTGGCCAGCACTACCTCAGTACCTCCCCGCTTGTGTAAGGGAGAGAAACTCAACAGCAGCTGTATAGAAGCCTTCTCCACAGCACACCTGTGCGAGTCAGTCCCGTGGTCCTTAGGAATGGTAAACTTTATGTGAGAGGGCCTCCAGCATACAGCTAATTTGAGAGCATGTATTTTCTATACTATAAGTTTTTTTTTTCCCATGATAATGTATGTCTCAATCTAAATGGACTATCTGAAGGCGCTGGCATCTTCCTTCTCTAATGAAATCTGTACTAAAATCAGCATCAAGAACTTCAGCCCTCTCCCCATTCCTCTCCTACACTTCTAAATACTGACTACACATCAGCAGCTCAGCATCCAAGCATTTTGGATACGAAAATCAAATTAAAAGAAAGTTCGTTGTTTCATTTGAAAGAAACTCGCGCCATTCACTTTTCCGGGCAGCCTTTGTGTTTGCTCCTCCAAAACACAATGCTGTGGTATCTCAGAGTTTCTGAAGTGGCAGTGTAGGCACTGTACTCTTATGTTCCATTGAGTGCTCGTTCAAAACAGCTGTATGTTCTATATAAAACATGTTTACATAGTAAATGTACTTCCTGTAGACACAAAGAAATGTTAATGAATAACCATTCCTGCATTTCAAATTTTGCAGGGCTGTAGGAAGGATCAGTGCATGACAAAATAGTTAATGTTCACCCACTTTCTGGCACATGAAATCTGTTACTACAACTAATCCCTTACAGAGAAAAGAAAACATGGAAAACAAACTGGCACTGGCTGGTTCTACAATGCCTTTTCTTTTTTTTTTTCCACTTTTTTCTTTCTTTTTTTTTTTTTGGAGGGAAACTGTGAGATGCATATACATGGGAGAGGAACAGAGGAGGCATTCAGTGAAGAATGCCAGAAGGCACGGACTCCTTTTGGTAGGCAAGGCAGTTGGTTTTAATTGTATACATTGTCTTGGATTCTCACCTTCAGAAATAAGTGCCAGTTTGATCTCCCACAGCATTCACTACCCATATTTACATCCTTTTGTCTGAGATCCAGAGAAGGCAAACAACAGGTATTCTCCTTTCAGTCAGTTTCTATCTGAAAGTCTCTATGACTTAAAAGACTTCTTAAATAACAGATCTCCATTTATCCTTAAAAATTTAGAAAATGCAAGAATCGAGTGATTCAACATAAAGCACTGCCCCTGGAAAGCTTCAAAAAGAAAACGGATTTCTTCTCTAGAGTGAAGTTCTTTCTCAAACACAAAAACACTAAAAAAGTAGTTTAGTGTATAGCTGTGAAGTCCTCCATATGATCCCCGCTTCCTTGTGAAGTAAACCACTAAGTTAATTATGTTTCTCTATAACACAGTTATATCTGAAATACACAGCTCCTTCTTCCAGTCCCCTCAAAATACGCAAGTTAGGTAGGAGCCAATTCATTGGAAGGGAAACCCAAAGAGCATGAGGCAAATCCTCAGTGCAACTCTGCACATAAGTAGATAGGGACAAGAGCAGCTTATACCAGGAATCTGCTCAGCATCTGCAGACCAACTTATGAAAAAAAGGTGATACGCCCTACAAGGACCAGATGCGCTAATGTACTATAAGGCAGAAACAAGCTTTGTTGGGGACGTTCCAACATTCCTACACGAGATTTCACAGCATACAAAAAGTTGCTTCATGTGGATGAAAATCTCTTCTGTAACCTCTCTGCACACTCTGAAAGTGCTACTGTGGACATGGATGTCAAAGGCCACCCAACAAGCAATGCTCAACTGTATCTTCTTCACAGGGTGACATACGAATAGCACATTTCAGTTTTAACAGATCGAAAAATCGTTACGATGGTAATGAGCTAAGTCCTCAGAGCAATTTTCTCAATAAACACATTCCTTGATAATTATACATTCTGTACAAAAGATATATTTTGCTCCCGAAATAAGATTTTTTTTCCAAGACATCGCAGCAATTAAGAAAGGACGATCTGGAATCTTTTAGGAACACTATCTCACGCTCTGTAAGAAACAATTCATTACATTATCTTTATTAACTCATTCTCTGAAACTCCTCGAGGAGGAGGCGGTGTGATGAAGTTCTGGCAAATGTGAAAAGTCCTCAGAAAACAACATGGTGAGCAATGAGCATCTACTTAATTACCAGAATGCGACTTGCAGAATACTTTTAATGGATGTTTAATTTCCCCAAAAGTGATCTAAAACAAACGAGGACAGAAAAAAAACCTTCATCAGAAGCAACGGCCACAATAAAGGACACACATAAAGAATAACGAAGCTGACGTTATTAGAAGAAAACTCAATTTCTTTACATGTATTCTAAGAATAGGAAGAGATGAGTGAATGTCAGGCAGTGATGCAATTTTGAGTTACCCAACACCGCCACCATGTGTTTGTTTTAAAGACTATTTGATGTAGCAGTTAAAAAACCGCTCGATAGTAAGCATTAAAAGGTAAAGCAAATGAAATTTGTCGCTCTGTTCCCGTATAATACAATAGAAATGACAACCCCAAAGTCGTTTTAAAAATGTTCGGCCACTTGAGTTACGTTTCTATAAGGACACACGATGCTGTTTCTAAAACCCCCTATCATCACAGCGGAGAACAATGACTAGAGAATGAGGGAAAGAGAGAGAAAACGTAAGTTTTGTTTCCACACACGGGTTCTTCCGTGTCTGATGTTTCATTGTGTTTCTACAGCGTCCAGCTCCATGAGCCACTAGTTCATGTCATGATCTGCAAAATGTGTCAAAACTCACAAATATTCACGCAAGTGCAAAATAGTTGCATCAGACAGGAGCTTTTCTTCAAACCTTATATGAATGCTTTTGTTCATATACATAAAAGTTGTAGGCAGTCTCCTGAACCCATTGATTCTAACTCAAGCAGCATAGGATCCCTACTCTTATTTGAAAACTGTACCTATTCCAATTTGAATTAAGAGCCTTACATGAGACTATGACGTTTCGGAAAGTTCAGTTCCGAATTCAGTCTGGACAACAAAACACTTGCATTTAAATGTGTTTCATCAGCTTTACTTCTGCACGCACCTGCTAGATATCCTTTGTTATTCCAAACCTCTTTTGTTCTCAGTAAAACAGAGTCAAGACTCCTAGTATCTTGAAACTCCAAGTAACTCCAAGCAGATGGCAAAGACATACAACTGGAGTAGAGAAGTAATATCAAGTAACAGATAAACAACAAAAGCAATGATCTATACCATGTCTATGATGATCTATACCTTGCAATTTCTTCGTCAATGTGCATATATATGCTTGCATATAGAATATATACTTATTCTGCAACTATGTTCTGTAAGTCTTGTAACAGCAGGAAGAAGCCATAAGCCCAGTATGTACCTCTATTTAAACTAAGAAATAACAGCATCAAGTCAGAATTAACTGGATTGTCCCAGTCTGTTCCAAATGTGGACAACAACAGATGGTAGCAGCATTCCCATCAGAGAACTTTATAGGTAGGAAAAACATCTTTGACAAAATTCCCAGAAGTCCATCGTGTTTGTTGCTGCAAATTTAAAGCATCAAATCACAACTATGGCATTAATTACTAAAGGAGAAACTGTCAGTGTGCTCCTTCTAGGTAAATGCAGATGAAAAGAAAAACATGCAAGATCATTTTAGCAAAGTTCAAACATAGGAAGGAAAAATTCATATTGAAAATAAGCATCTATGGTTTATAAGGTGCTTTTCTGCACAAAAACATACTTTCAACACGGGGAGATTCAGGTTGGACATTAGGAAATACTTCTTCTCTGAGAAAGTGGTCAGGTGCTGGCACAGGCTGCCCATGGAGGTGATGAGTCACCATCCATGGAGGTGTTCAAGAAACATTTAGATGTTGTATTGAGCGACATGGTTAGTGGGAAATATTGGTGATAGGTGGACGGTTGGACTGGATGATCTTAGAGGTCTTTTCCATACTTGGTGACTCTACGAAAGTGTGTCATCTATTTATGTAGTTTTAAACTGCTATTAATCTCTTTCCTACAATAAATATGTAAAGCTTTAGTAAATTTTTGCCATATAACACCTATCATCATCATCAAAGCAAGTGTCATAAGTGCAGCTTCATAGTGACATTTAACACTTCAGAAGTTAGCAGTTCTGAGCAAAGTCAATGGACAGAAAATACACCTTCAAAAATATAATTAGACTTGCCACTAAAGCTGTTAAAAAAGCTGAAATTTCAGACTGTGGCTCAAAAATAGCATTAGATTAATTATGCCTACTTTTAATCCTTTTTTTTTTTCACTTCTCCATATGATTTAGTTCTATAGTGACAAAAAAACTTGGAAACTGATGTAGTTAAAGTAAAAAAAAAAACAAACAAAACCAACAACAGTATGTTGCAAGGGTAGCATAAAGGAAGCAGTATGATCTCAGTTTAGATCTACTCTCCATACCAAATAAACTGAACTAGTAATTTTCTCCCTATGATTTCTTCCTAAGAAACATTGCAAAGAATCTTACTGAAACGTGATTTGAATCTCTAATCCTTTGTATATCCAAACAATCTCCAGATTAATCCTCCGGTCTTACCCTCCATAGTAGAAAGAAATAGAGATAGGAGGTCTTCTGTGAATCCGTTCTCAAATTGATGCATTTCTTTGAAATTCTATTCTTTGAGGATTAGAAAGGGGGAGAACATATTTTGAAAAAAAAAAAAAAATCTAAAGAATCTTGTGTACAGCAGGCGGATAGTTTTTTGTACCATAATAAATGTGTGCCCATAAGTACATACGTTAGTATTCATATTTAATGCATGAAATTAATTCACTAACTAGATTTGTATTGGGAATGAGTAGATGCAATTAAACAAAAGAAACATTGTGCATGATCTAAGTCTGTTTTGAACTAATAAAAACAATCACAGCTATCAAGGAATACTACTTAACGCTAAATATTGTGCTATTCATTGTTTCTTAATATGTTGATCACGGTATTTGGCACTATTTCTAGTGTATTTCATCAACATAAAAAAAATCTTCTGGCATTTGAAAATTTTTCAGAGTATTTATTCACACTCTTAGATACTTACAGTGTAATAAAAGACTATCAATCTAAAATAACAATCAATAAAAAACAGTCTACAAAACACATTATATACGTAAAGTAGAACATGCACCATCCTGACTTGGTTCACAATCAATCTTTTTCAGTGAATTTGTCAAACAGCCCATTCTTCAGAAGCCTGATCATTTAACTCTGCTGTCAACAGCCTTCTAATAAAAATAATAATTTTTGCATCCAAAATTTTACAATGATTAAGTTTGCTTTTAAATCTTAGACTTGACAAGCATGAGGACTCCAAAACATTTAAGATATATCAATGTCCAAATAACATTAAAGTATTTAATTTATGTAGCTGACTGTATTAATGTCAGCTTTCCGTCACTGAATTTCCTTATTTTTATCAAAGCCTTATTTGTAAGCTCTATGGTTTCATCCCACTTGTTTTTCTCAGGGCTTGTGTATGTCACCAAGTTCTCAGTATACTGCAAGACTGACTTCAAAAACCTGTAAGAAATAAGAAGAGAAGTAAAACTCATTAAAGGGCATTAAAGGAGAAAAGGACCTCAGTGCCTGACTTGAAGTTGCTACTTCCTCCAACCTTCCAAATTTTCCTCAGGATGACCAACACATTGAAGTTTATTCTACTTCTGGAAAAGAACCACTCCTTCATTCCAACAGCAAGAAGCAATGATTTTCAGAACTGCTATTAAATACTGACATAGAAAGAATGCGATGATGTAATGTGTAATACAATTGTCCACATACTGCTTCCTTTCCTTTCGCAGTCAAATGCTTCACAATGCAACTTGTTGTTAACTGACACACAAGGAGTCAAATTGCTGACATACTAAATACAGCTTTTATGTATTAACATTTTTTGATTGTGAGATCATTTTCTGTTTATACTAAGGAGGAGTCTAATAAGTAAAAATGTGAATAATTGGACCATATATTTTCAAAGTTATTTCAGACCTCAGCAAACATTGCATGAGATAGAACTGATGACTATAATTATAGAAAGGATGATAATGCACTAAAAGGCATGCTGTTTCTTTTTTTTCTTTTCTTCTTGTTTTTTTTTTTTGTCTCCACAGGATTTGTATTACAGATCAAATCTATTCAGTTGGCTATGAAAAGAGTACATGAAACTTTCCATTTCCACAACGCCTTATATACTCACTTTAGATACTGATGATAATCAGAAGGATTCTTCTTGCAGACCAAGTGGACATTAACAAGTTCCAGAGCAATCAATACTAAGATGAGCCGTAACACCGGAGACAAAAACTTAATGCTAGAAACAGACAAAAGTAAAATAAATGAATAAAAATAAACCCAAATTACACTGAAATCACTAATACAAAAAGAAATGCTCAGATTTCTAGAACCATGCTAAACAGTTGAGTATTTAATAGTGAGAAAGAGCGCAGAAAGTCCATCAGCAAAGAATAGATGAAATATCAAAATTATAAACTAGACTATAAGTCATGAAATCTCAAAACTTGAAAAAAAACAACACATTTATCTAAGACTTCAGAGGAAAACTCACCAGTACTTGTTAACCCAAGAATAATAAAATGGAGATTAACTGAGTTGCAAATATTCATTGTCCATTTAATGCTAAAAACATCAATTGAACTGCTCTCCAAATGGAGACTTTCTGCTATTTCATAACATAAATCAGGGTTGACACTTAACTCTGAGATGATTAACAGGAACACATGAACACTACACGTACTTAAAACTTTTACGACAAAACTCTGAAAACTAGCAACAGCAGCATGAAACTCTCTTATAAACCTAGCCACAAAGTAAAGAGTAAATATCAGCCAACCTGTTCAACATTCGTAGATAGTTATGCCTCTGACGAGAACGTAGAGTCTTTTCTGTCCACTGTTGGTATCTCGACTTAATGCTGGCAATAATTTGTTCAGACACTTGATGGCACTGTGTGCTTATTTTACGGAGTACCACCGTCACTTCCAGAACAGGTCGTGGAGAATAGAGTGTGCAAATGTGCCTATCACAAAGTTCTAGCAATAGCCTTCAAAACAGGAAGTAACTGTTAGTTTCAATCTTTCGCCAGCTGGATTTAACATGAGATATATTTCATATTAGCTGTAGTTTGATTTACAATGTTTTCACTTAAAAAGCCCTAAAAACTGATTACTCCGACAAAAAAAAAAGGATGTCTGTAGGAACAGTGGCTACGTTTTCTATCACTTTATGTAACATAATTAAAGAACTACTGGTGATGAATATGCTTCCCATTTCAAATTAAAGAAATACAACCACAATAAACAAAGTCGCTTAGCCAAAACGATACATTGAACACATCAAATCAGAGCATGTCTGTGGTTTAGGCCTCCCACAATATTTCAATTCACAATGAATTAGCATCCACCCAAATAAAACTTATTCAGACAAATGGTATTAATTAATAGTCTCATCAGTGTGTGGTCTTTCTTCTGGGCAGAACAAGTAGCAGATTTAATGCTTCTTAAAACACTGGTGGTGAGGCCAATGTTTTAATCAACTACACACTGGATTATAAATTGTTAAAGCAACCAAATACCTTTCTTCTGTCATTTTCTAATCTGCAAACATAACGCATCACACAGCACTTTAAGCACTCTCCTCTTACAAAAGTGTTTCTTAATCTCCCTCATGCCAAAATTATCTCTGAGACAGCAAAACATTGATGACTAAAAGTGATAAAAGCAGAAAAATCTTAAAACCATATAACAATTCAGTAATTGGTCTTCTTTTTAATAAATGAGAACAAATGCAGGCTGATGGGTAGTAAAGAGAAGGCACACAATTCATATAAATAGAGCACTAGTAAACAGAAGGTATGCAATTTGTATAAATAAAGCGGTGTACCATCCTCTTTGCACTATCCTGCCCACACCTCTTACATTCGATTAGGCGTTTTGTTCCAACATATCCATTGATTCACAAGCCCCTTAAGATGGCCACCAGAGTACGAATTAAAAGACAAGTTGTTTTGATCATCATTCTATGTCAGTTATAACTGGAACTACCAACGTACCTCTAAAATCCAACTACAAGTGTAACAAGGAATTTTCTATTTCAGAATTTTGCTACTAAAGCGTATAAGATAATAACTATATACTGGAACATTATTATCTTTAAATGCCATACATAGCTGTGACACCAATCACATTAAAACAAATTTCTGATGCAGCTTTAAATTAAAACCAATTTAAGCCAGTCAAAACATAAATATTTAAAACATATAGCTTCCCCATTATGAAAGCAAAATCAATTTTTTTTTCATGCTAAGTTTAAAACAAAAACTGTACTGTAATGATGTCTCAAATCTACAATGTTTTATTGTTGCAGCAACAACACTGGAAAACCATGCAACATTTGAAGAACTGTTCTAAAGAAGGAGGAATGAATAACTTAGGTCTGAGTGTTCTTGAGGTGATCTCCGTGTACAAGTTGACACTGGAAATGAGGAAAAGATCAAACTTACCTCTCTGTTGCAACAGTACTCACTGGGTCATCTGAACTATAGCAGTTACAGGGCAAATATCGTTGCAACTGAGAGAGAATTTCATCCATCTTTAAAACTAAAGTACTAGCTTCAGTATTTCCTTCCAACCTCAAAAACAAAACAAAACAAAAAAGTATGATTTGAGATGACAAGAGTATGTAGTACTTCTTATTTGTCTAGGTTGCACAGATCAAAATGCAGATATTTTGGATAGCAGCGTATTTGATAACCACTCTCACTTTCTGCTATTTCAGTTCTCTCTCTATCTTATAAGCATGACTTTCCTTCTCCAATTAAAAATAGCCTTTTCTGTTTCAGCAGTCTTCTTAACCACTTTATTCCTCTACTTATTCATTAAAATGCTGCAGCATATTATGTATATGCCTGACGCATTGTATTTTCATCTCTTAGCTCTACATCAGTGACATTTCTTCCAGTGATAATATTAACGACTTTTTCAAATCACAAAAAAATGTTACACTCTTTCTTCTACTTAATATCTCATGTAAAGTCTTCCATTAATTCAGCTACTACTTTCTTGTTCCAGAACAAGCAATTATTTTCTGTTCTATATCTGGTGAGTCACCTTTTTGTTTTTGTTGTGATGGGCTCAACATCTACTGTAATTTCCTAAGAGAGCCTTCAATCTCTCTTCACAAACAGAACAGCTAGTCAGCTTTGTGTTGGTTTCAAAGGGCTCCAACGTTCTCTTCTAGATAGCAGTGTTTGTAGTTTTTACAGTATCTTTTGGCTACAGATGTGTATAGCACAGATTAAGTTAAAAAAAAGAAAAAGAAGGGCTCTTCTCACAACCCCTTTGGTGTCTAACATCTTACTAGTAAGGAATCCAATGAGACTTTTAATATCAAACTCTGTTGTTCATATGTTTTTGAGAAGTATCTTTTTATAAACAGCATACGCATACCCTTTAATTGTTTGAATATGTTCCTCAGGGACTGTCGGTAACTCATGCCACAAGCAAACGCTCTTCATACATTCTAGCACCTAAAAATTAAGAATGTGTTGAGAAAAATTTTATGCAAAGTACAGCCTTAGACAAACAGGACAACATACAGGACAATATGTTTTACTTTTCTTAGTGGCTATTTTAGGGAAAAAAAACTGACTGCAACACTTGGTAAAGTACTGAGTTACTTGTTCAGTAGTTATAATTTGTAAACCAGCACAAATCGTTAAGGTTTATACTAGGGCAAAAAGTCTTGATGTATACTTCCATGCTAAAACATCACCTGAAGAAACTAATTTACTATTCTTTCTTCTTTCTCTTTGATATTTAAAAAATAAAAGCCTTTCTAAGAAATAGTTCAAAAGCTATCTAATACGAGTGCTGTTTACTGCAAACTCAAATCAATAAAGAACATCTTCAAGCAGTTCATAAATGAATTGGCTGAGAAATACTGAGACACTGGAAAGCAGATTTTGCTACAATGAGAGAATTTCAAATAATTGGCATTCATATATAACAAAAAATGTTACTTATGGTAGCCTAATCCAAGATTCTTACAGTACTTAATCAGTGTCAAGGACAAGGAGATTAAAAAACCCATAAAACAGCAAACATTTAGGCAAAAATAAAGCTATACAGTGATTTGAGCAGGAACAATAGATGTTGTATAACCAGCAGTGTGCTTAACTACCTCTCAAAACCTGAAAATTTATTAGAAAAAGTTATGTAAAACTCCAACTTTTTAGGACCAACAAAGTTTGATGACAGTAACTAAGGCTATTCTTAAGGATTCATAATTTTAAGGATTAAAATGCTTTCAGTTGCAAGCACTTACCTGTTTCTTGAGTCGGGAAATTGGATGAAATCGAGAATGGTAGCAACTTGCACAGATCATCAGTGGCTTTATGACCAGGTGTTCCTGATTACAAAAAAATAAGACAAAATACAAGTTTCTTTAAACTGTCCTAACTGCAAGCAGACCTAGACTCATGCTTAAGTGTATTCACATCGCCTACGCTACTGAAGACTTCCAAATTTCTGAGGGACTAATGCAGTGACCATCAGTTTAAAGCTTAATTTCTCTGACATTTTCCAACTACAAAAGCTGGCAGTAGCTAAGAGATAACTATGTATTCTCTTAATGCAGCAGCATGAAAAACATCTTTAGAAACTAAAAAGAGCTCCAACTAATGAATATAAGATTTATATCAAAGGTTGCTTTATCAGATTGAAAGTAACGGCAAATACGAACAGGGAATTTGGGGGACCAAATCTAATAGTGGCTAACCTTACAAAATAGGTACTGCTAGACAAAAAGTGTATGCAGTAAGGAGTGTTAACAAATCACATCTCCATTTCTAAACTACTTTCACTACTTATAGTATATCAGAGAGAAAGAGTTTCTCAAATATTACATATCTCTCCAGGTATGCTACAGTTGTTCCATATAATAGATCAACTATCCGAATAAGGATTGGTTAAGCAAACAAATTAAGATACAGTAAGAAAGGATAATCATCTGGAAAACTTTCTGTACTTATTTCACTACAATCCTAGAAAACATACTTGCATGGTACTTCACTTGGAGGAATATTTTGTTTCCATGGAAAGCTGCTGTCAAGAAAGATGTAGTCATAGGACTCTAAAATCACACCCGTCATCCAATTGAAGATTCTTCTGACAGCATAATATTGAACCCTACCTTAAAAGCAACCATGTTTTCATCTGAGAACCTGCAGAGTAGTGTAATTGCAAATGCCACCAACTGATTGGCTATTTCTCTGGGAAATGCTTTTAGATCGATCTCTCCATGGCTTAAATGGTCTCTTATGCGTGGACCCTCCTGGTGGTTCAAGAAATCCCAAAGAAATTCCTGTGGAAATATACAGCAATAGAGGTAAGTGTATAGAGTACCTTCTGAAAGTTTAATATGCAATTGTGTCCATAAGAAAAGGGGTCTTTAGACAGAGAAAACAACAAACTATGCTCAGAAGAAAAAAAAAAGAAAAAAAAAAGGCATCTAGTCCACTGTGCTAGCTTCTCAGGAAAATTGAAAATAACATACAAACTATTCAACAGATATACAACAGATTTTTCTCTGATTTTTATGTCCCAAGTCCTCCATAGCCTCACTGCCTCTGACTTCCAGTGCAACAAACTCATATCTCTCTTACAGTCTCAAGAGACCTCTAAATTCAATACCTCTTGACTGTTCTGGTAGCACTATGCAGCATGTGCTCTGGCCTGTTTGCAGCTATACTGTTGTGCCATCTGCCTGCCTAGTATAGGATATGCCCCAGAAGAAACTGGAAAGAACTTCAGTTTTCCCCATAGGAGGCATCAGTTTTTCCTCTATTCACTCCAGCTAATCTTCAGAAGTCTACCACAGACATCTCCCAGACCTGAACATTTCAGATAGAAGGACAGTTAGATTCTAACCAAACGTAGCATGTCAGGTACTACTTTGTATCCTTCACAATGAAACAGCAACAAGTTTCTGGAACTACCCTACTGCAGATAGATAATGAGAGAGAAATAAATACATGATCATAAATATACTGCTAAATTTAAGGAAAACAAAAACCAAACCGAACAAATGAAAAACCCAAACAAAACCACAACAAAAAGAATTTTCAAAACACTTGCCATAGCAGGTTCTTCAAGAACAGAAGGAAGCTGATTGACTTCTTCATTATCCAAATGCTTTGTTAGCATCTATAAAATGTCATTTGAACAGAAAGTTTTTATTGAACGTAAAAACAAATCAAAGGAAAAACACTAAGCAATTAACTTTTCTAATAGTACACAATTATTTAATCTGCTTCAGAATCAAGGTGCCTATTTGTTACTGACAGGCTGAGATAATTCAGTAAGAGTTTTAAGATCAAGGATTGTTGCTTGCAAGGTTCATTTGTATTTTTTTGAATAATTGAGTCTACAGAAAATGGCAGAATAATTGTTTCTTTAAGATGAAGAAATATAAAATAAAAACATTTAAAAGAAATTAAATTCTGTTCATTAAAATTTGTACTGCTTTTGTTACGTTCTGACGGATGCCAAATTTAAAGCATATTTACTGCCCATCATCTTCTAATTGGAAAAATTTAGAAATAAGGCCTTATGCAACAAAACTAGTAAGCACATTCTGATCTCTACTAACAAGAAACATGTCCAAGTTTGAATGCTGACATTGCTATGTATTTAAAAAAATAAACTAAAATCACAAATACCTCATCAAAAGTGGTGTAGAAAGCGGAAGACTGAAACAGGAAACAATAAGCATTATTTGATTATCAATAGAAAACAATTATACAGACATGTAAATGAATAAATCAAAGTTCAGTATACATGAGATACCAGAGGTGTATTAATAGCAAATAAACCCTTACAAAAAAAAGTGAGAGGATTAATTTTTTTTTACCAAGTTGTTTTTTCTTTTTTTTTTAATAAATGGAATGTGATCTACTTTCCTCCCTCTACTACTATTCCAGAACACTAATCTTGAAGTACTTTTTCACTCCACTTTTACTGGCAGGCAACTTTTTTCCCTTACTGTTCATTAAAAAAAAAAACAAAACAAAAGGGTACTCATCAAACTGTACTATAAATTTGTAAATGATGTTCTATTAATTCTTGGATTTTGGTGGGGGGAAGCTAAATTTAGACACTGTGCTTCCAGAATAACTACTCCGCAAATACTGTTAGCACTAAATGATTTTAGACAGAAATTTACCTCAGCTGTTAGCAATCGATTTGGACATTTATTAGTTGTAGTGAAGAGCAATCTAAGTCCAGCTTCCAACTGAGGAAGTAAGAGAATCACACAGTCAGCATACCTGAAAAAATAACAGAGAAACAGTTTCTTTTCCCTCCCTTATAAATGCGTTCCAAATGGAAATTTGAGGTCCAGGCCAAACAATCCAGACCAAAATTGCTTGGTAATGAGACCACATGAAAATGAAAAGACTTTCTGTGCCCAACAGAAGCTGACCGCCTAATTAAAATCAGCTCAGGGTTGACACTAACTTACAAAAACGTGAATGGAGAAGGAATATGAAAGAAAACTTATTAAAAAAACAACAGCATTTTAATATATGATGAGCTGTTTTCATTTGCTTTGTAAAGCTCTCCTCCTCAGCTACATCTTCCACAGATTCAACAAAAACCTTTGGAATCTACAAATGCTGCTGGCTAGTATTCTATAAATCGTAAATATCTACAAATAAAAATGCAGAACAAGACTAAAAATAGGAGAAAAAAAAAAAATCAACGATTACCTACTTTGCTTGAAAGCTATTAAAGAAGCCATCCAAAATGGTAGCATTATTCTTAGTACAAAATTAGATGCTTGCACTAGCTCTTCAGCTACGGAAAGTGTTTCAGGATTAAGATCTGCAAGTTAGCAAAACAGCATCGATCAATTACATACAACCTATAGTTTTCTAATTAATTCTTAATATTTCATTGAAAAGATAAGATTACTTCCGCATTTCTAAAGGGAGACTGAAGCTATTCAATTCATTTCAAATACAACAGTAATGGTGGTAGATCTAAGATCAGAAATTGAGTTTACAAGATTGCACTTCTAATAATAATGTAAAATGACACAGTAAACACAGTTAAAAAGCCATGGATGCTTTTTCCTGAGACTAAATTACATAGTAACTGGCTTCAGTTTCTGTTCAGTTGTTCTCCAGTTGCTTCAAATACTTCAGAGAAGTATAATGCATATTAACAGAATCAGTATGACATGACACTGTTCTATTTTATCAAATTTTTTGTACTGACATTTAAGCTGGCACAAGCCAGCAGTGTACTCTTGCAGACCAGACGGCCAACAGTATCCTGGGCTGCATCACAAGAAGGGTGGCCAGCAGGTAAAGGGAGGGGATTGCTCCCTCTACTCTGCCCTTGTGAGGCCCCATCTGGGGCACTGCGTCCAAGCCTGGGGCCCCCAGTACAGGAAGGATGCAGAGATGTTGGAAATTTTCAACTGTTGATATAAAGGTCCTTTCCTGAGATAACTATCAGGGTACTGAGGACGCGTCACTATACTCTCTTTCACCACTACCTTCCCTGCAAGATGCAGAATATTCCTGATGGGAGCCTTGCAGCTAGAACACACTGATTCTGGAAAGAATTTAAGACTTTTGTAAAGAAAAACTAGATGACTATTAAAAGAAATGAATTCTCATCATCAAAACATTAAAACATATAGCCAAAGTCTTTCATAAGCTGTACTATTAACACATTTCAGTGCGTTATATTTATTTTAGAATTCAGTATTTTTTGTTCTGCTAATCAGTACAACAGTCTACATAAAAACTGTCTACAAGCACAACTGATCCATCCAAAGACAATATATACAAATACCTTACCTAAAAGATTCAGTCATCTAACTGTGGAAAAGACATTACTTTCAACAGCACTTTTGGATAGTGAAACAATAATGAATATAGCAATAAGTAATGGCTAGAGGTTAAATACTTGCCTGGAAATGCATCAAGCTCTTCTAATCTAATGAAGGTCACATAAGGTCGATGTACTAAAACATATTTCGTTTGTAGAAGATATGTCTGTAACAACTGACCCAATCCTGCAGTTAAAAAAAGCAGCATAGCACAGTATCTGGGGGAGAATATTACAACATATTAGAAAAGCCAATACAACAAAATCTTTTGCAAATAATCCACATTTCTAGGTTAGGGACAAATGTTTCTTTTGCTCTTTCAAACAAGGTCCAATACCTATTTCACCCATCCCTTTTGAGTAAGGGAGCTTAATGATTTATTACATTTTA
This sequence comes from Aquila spilogaster, assembly GCA_024606505.1. Lineage (NCBI taxonomy): Eukaryota > Metazoa > Chordata > Aves > Accipitriformes > Accipitridae > Aquila > Aquila spilogaster. Next base: position 44,444,741 of record JANHGO010000027.1, read on the forward strand.
CAAGCACGACAAAACAATGCGGAGTTCGGAGGAAAAAAACCATCAGTGTATTCTCTTTGGCTGCTGCTGCTCCCTTTCCTTTCTTATTCCTCTGCCTTTTGTTTTGATTTATTCCTGACTGCCTAGACCTTAAGTTTCTTCATTTTTCCTGTTAGAAAAACACACTGGTCCTAAAACTGACAAGTTTCATAATGGCTAAAGTATTCCATGGAAATCCAGTTCCAAAAGAAGTGGTAGCAGCATTAAGACAGAAATGGAGAAAACTGTCAGGGTACTGCCAAAAGGCTTAGAGCATTTTATTTTTATTTTTTTTGTGTGAGTAGCAAGTTTTCTTAATTGATTTTCAAGCACTGTTAGCCTGACTGGATGAGAGAATAAGATTTTTTTTAATAACTTACTTTGCAGGAATTTCTTGTGGGGATGCAAACCCATGCCACAAAACATTACGAAGATTCAGACCATACGGTGATCCAATGAATATCCTCAGTACATCCATCTAATAAACAAAGAGATTATTACATGAAGAAATTTATTATTTATTACCTTGTGTCTTGGCCTGACAGGAAATTTGAGAAGTTATTGAGAAACTATAATGTCTACTGTCAAGACAACTGGCCACAGCTTGTCACATTAACTGCAACTCATTATTTGCAATTCCCAGTACTCTCTGAAAGGAAATCTTAGCTTACTCATACATGCTATAGCATATAATACAGAAAGAAGAAATCTTCCAAACATCTCAAACAGTTATGACAGGAAAACAAATTAGATCAAGTTTAGCTTTTACTTATCATACTATAAATCCATAATAATTTAATGTGTATTAACATAAAAAAGAAGAATTTGAATTCAAAGTTGTGTTCCCAGTATTCCACAGGGAAAAAGGAAACTGTTTTTAATAGTAAGAATTAAATTACTCCACATGGAACTACAATTTAAGACACAATCCTTACAAAACTACTAGATTGGCCTACAGTACACACCCAATACTTTGTCCAAAAAAAAAACTGTATTTGTAGAACAGTATGAAAGGGACCATCCACTCTGTTTACACAAGAAGATAAGTATCTTCAGAATTATTTATTATTATCATTTTTTGCAAATGGTGATAGACAAACTAGTTTCCTCTACTCACATAAACTGTATTGTAGTCAATATTATAAAGCATTTTACTACAGTGGTAGTGAGGGGGAACACATCTTACAAGAAAATGCCACTGCAAGACATATGTTCTCAAGTTGTGCGACTCAAAAAGGGGCAGACAACATTGTGGTTTGCTTACCCCCTTGCCAGATATGTGAAATTTTAAGTACGTGGGCTTTTCACATAGAAAAGCAATTTAAAAAATTACGGGCTACCCTTTAAAAAGTATTTCAATTTACAATTATAATATTCACTATTTACACCTATGTAATGAAAGTTTTCCCAACATATTACAGAATTTGAAACTCTTCTTTAGTACAAGCGAAGACTACGACTGGAAACCAGGCAAAAAGAAAACCAGCTCAGTATTTGTTACTTATTTCAAAACTACGTACTTACAACAACTTGTCCAAAAACAACGGCAAGGTGCTCAGAAGCAATCAAATCTCTTAGAAGGAAGGGACAATCTTTACCAATCAGTAAATGCACCTATTAAAAAAAAAAAGTGATTAAAACATAAATAATGCAGTATATTTCTTTGTATTTCAAACATAGACTTTGACTGATTTCACTCAGTAAACATTTTCATTGCTGTAAAAACGCTAACCAGACATAACCCACCAACTGAAAAAGTCTTTTGATTCTGAAGTTTCATGATAAATTAAAATCTATGGACTGCATCAGGAAAGAGTGCATACCCTATTTGATATTCCCATGGTTAAGCTTTTCACAGTACCTACAGACATACTCTTCTCTCCCCACCACTCCAAGAAAAAAAATTTAAAAATTTAAAAAGCAAGCATAACAACATATAATGAAGCGAATTTTTCATTACTTCAAAAATTTATCATCCCTTCAGACTTGGGAAAATTGCATTTCTAGGTGTTATGTCTTCTGCCTTTTCCTCATAGTGATTTAACAACCAGCTATTTTATCTCATCTACGGGCAACATACTCTGACAAGAAAGCAAGGTGGGAAGAGGTTTGGAGGAGGTGGTTTCCCCAAGAACAATAAAACAACAGGTGTTCCCTTCTCCCTAGCCTGCATGCTTCCCCTGAGCAGTGGTGGCACCTGTATAGTTATGGAGTGAAACAGAAAAAGGAATGGATCCAGTTGAAAAATAAAAATGAGTGTGGAAAAAAATGGAGGAAAGAAACTAAGACCAGTTCATCAATGCAGCTTCCTATTAGGTCTTCAAATACTGGTGCTCACATAACATGCAATACTGTCACTGAAGACGTGGCGAGGCTGCTGCACTCCATCACATTGTAGGATAATCTCACTTTTCCAATGTGCAATTCAATCTAAGAGCTTATTCTCATCTCATAAAACCAAACCTGCAATTGAATCCTCATGGTGGCACTTACATCACCCAAAGCTCTCTCCAAGCATGATGTTAGTTTCATTAACCCAAGAGCAACTTCTGTAGATTGTGCATGCTGTAGAACATCAAATACTTCAAGAAATAACTGTGTGATTTGGGAAGGGGGGTTGGAGAGAAGAGGAAGAGCATTGAATTACATATTCAAAAGGAGAAATCAAATCGTCAAAATCACAGAAAAAATGTGATCTAAATATTCTTCTGTGATAGTCACTATGCAAATATAGAAAGAAAACCATGCCAAAGTGATACAACTGTATATAATTGAAAGGTCACTGTCCATCTCTTGTATTTTTAGTCGAAACTTATCTAGTACCACACATTTATAAAAACTATCAGTGACTTAGCATAATAATATTTGATATTAAGCACAGACCATTAGGTTTTACAGAAAAAGAAGATCCCACCATCTCTGGTCAGAACAGGCCCAATATATAAATAAATATATATATCTAATTACCGAGTCAGGAAAATTAGAAGTGACTATGCATCAGAGAAGGACAATTAGTTACAAATCCTAAGCATTTTGGTTCATTGACATCTCTTGTGTGTTCTTATGAAAAACTTCCACAGAGAGGTCATGTGTCAAAATACAATTGTCAACAGATATTTCCATACCTCTGTGTAGTTTGTCCAGTGGAACCATAATGCATACTGAACTACAAATTTCTCCTTGGTCAGAGATTTGAAGTGCAAATTAACAGATTCACATACAGGTCCAAGTGATCGTATGCTTCCAATATAATCCACACTTTGATCTTGAATTGAAAAATGGGATGTGGTTAGAGTACCAAACCTCATGAGGGTTCAATATTTTAAAAGTCATAACAAGCAAAACCTCCTGCAGCCTGTATACATATTTAGCTCAAACATTTTTATCCCTATTAGTTCAGCACAACCAATAAACTACAGTTTACTGTCCAAAAGAACACACAACTGAACTACAGAAAAATAAAAGTGCATTGTGAAAAGAGGTAAGTTCAAATGCCTTCTCCAAAACAAAACTTAATGCAAGAAAATACAGAATTTAAGTTCTATTTATGTTCTATTATAATACTTCTGATTACATTCAATTTTTGTTGAAAGTGGAAGAATCCACTAGTGAAAGAGTACAGCAATTCCACACAACCGAGCTGGAAGCTACTGCAGGTTTCGAGGGCTTAATCAAGCAGCACTACTTACACCCTTTAAAGAATGCAGATGGATGCGGTACTCTATGGAGTGGTATAACTGCTTCTCTTTGGTGGCAAATTTCTCCTGATTCACAGAAAAATATTACTCAAGGCAGAAATATCTATCATTTTCACCATCTCTGCAAATTAACAAAAGCTTGCAGTTTGGCAAATGAACAATCAGGCTGTTCATCAGAACATAAATATTTTGTTCTGCTTAAAAAAGCGTAATTATAAACTGTTCTACATACAGAATGGAGAACAAATCATACTTCTACACAAGCGAATGTTGGAGAAAAGGAAACAAAAGCAACAGTAGCCCTACTGATGACTCCCAAGTGTTTTAAATTTACTGCAGAAGACATACAAAGAACATAGAGGAAAATAATTATGAGGAAAGAGTGCCAAAATCCCTTATGTACAGGCAAAAGGAACTGGGAAACAAGAATGAGGAAACAAAGATGGATCTATCTATGCAGCACAGATTGCACGGATCTTAGGAGTCAGCTATAACCAAATACCAAACATGGATGAAACATTTAAAGCTCCCTGTAAAAATAAATGTGCATATTCTAGCAATGAAGCTAATGCTTTACTAAAATGAAATGTTATAATTAAGTTCTGAGTACTGTGAACTGTAGTGAGATTCTAGATAGCTTTAAACATATTATCATTGTATCAGAATAACACCAACCTGATTCAAGATAATGCACATGCTCTGTAATGGCTTGCCAACGTACTTCCCCATTTTCAGACACAATATTATTAATATCATAGATGTCTTTTTTCTCAAATCCAAGTTTGCAAATCACATAATGCACAGCTGGAGAAAGACAAGTAGTGACTGAGCCTGATGACGCCATCTGAAAAGGGAAGGACAGAATTACTTTTATTTGCATGATTCCAGTTTGGTATATTTCTGATGCATTATATCTACTGAACTAATCACAAGGAGGAAATTCTTTACTCAGACAGTGGTGCAGCACTGGCACAGGCTGCCCAGAGAAGCTGCAGATGCCCCATGCCTGGAGGCGTTCAAGGTCAGGCTGGATGGGACCCTGGGCAGCCTGAGCTGGTTGAGGGCAGCCCTGTCCATGACAGGGGCTTGGAACTGAGTGGGTGTTAATGTTTCCTCTAACTCAAACCATTCTGCATACAAGGGCTGCTCTGAAAGCAATGCCTCCTATTTTATTATGCTGGCTCATGACATCAGAAGTGGATGCTGGTAATGTGGCAATATAGCTTGAACATTCCCACCAATATCCTGTTACATTTTGTTGCCATGTAACAGAAGGCACAAGAGGGGCAACGGGACCAAACGACATCTGACACGGAAGTGTATATGGGGAAAGAGGGTGGAAGTGAATTCCTCCATATGGAAAAAAAGACACTCATTGGCATCCAATCGACACTTGCTGAATGCTTATGGAGAACAAACAGTGGATCCGGGGCAGGGGGTGGTACATTTCATCAGCAGTGACAGCAACATGAAAGACAAGCCACGACCTGGACAGCCACGCACATCTGTCACAACACAAAATGAAGTGCCTCAGTCAGCTCATCCTTGCTACTCGGCTATTGGTGGTGACTATGTTGAAAAACAGTACTTTGAAGCTGAGAACGTGCTCTATCAAACAGGGTTATTGTGCTCTTCCTATCTGTAGTTTTCATAAAATACATAGAAGGCATTACTTTCAGAGCAACCTACGTAGACAGACTGAAGATCATGGCCTGCATGTAAGTTCTGCGTACTCTCTGAGCTTGTGCTGAAATCAATGCCATGTAAAAGAAAGCCAAATGCCAGCAAAATCATTGATGAGAGTGGGGAAATAAGTATATATTTACAGAATTGGCAAAGATTAATATTGTTCTCATTAAGGAGCTGGAACATAATGATGGCTGGATACCCGGTTTAAGGAAACGCTGCGTAATCACAACGGTAACGGAAAAAACAGTACAGCTTCGATAAGGGGCTGCTGGCAGGCGCCACCGGGAGTACCCGGCAGGCTGTTCACCTAAGATGGCCGCAGAGCATTGCACAAGACACACTCCATGCCGTCCTTAGCTCCGGGTTTCACCGCCAGGGCACCACGCGAACCGCAGCAACTCTCCGCTGCGCAGAGCACACAGAACGGAGCCAGCGCCCGAAAGCACCGCCCGCACACCACCACCGCCACGGCCATTACCTCCGCTACTGCCGGGCCCTCCCGCTCTACGTCACGGCGCCCCGCCTGCCTCGCGTAGCCGCTGCCCGCGCTCCCGGCGTTGGGAGCGGCGCGGGGGCCGTTCCTCCCGGCCACCCCCTCCTTGGGGAAAGCGGCGCCGCGAACCGGCAGCCATGGAGGGGTCCCCCAGCGTGCTGAAGCTCGCCGCCGCCCGCACGCTAAGAAGGAAGCGAACGAGCGTGTGGGATAGAAACATCGTGAGCGGCCGGGCTGGGGGGACGGGTGTGAGGGAGGCGTGGCGGTCACCGCGGCCGCGCCCCGCGAGGGGCGGTGATGGCCGCTGGCGGTTCTGCGAATGAGGGGCGAGCGTGCCCCCTTCTCAGAGAAATAAGCTGTTTGTGTAACTTTAAAGCAACTCTTATTAAAGGTGACCTAACAAGCAGCAGTATTTCGTTCAGATGAGCCAGCAGTGTGCCCCTGTGACCCAGAGGACCAATGGGATGCTGGGGTGTATCACAAAGAGTGTAGCCAGCAGGCCGAGGGAGGGGATCCTCCCCTTCTGCTCTGTCCTGCTGAGGACACATCTGGAGCACTCTGTCCAGTTCTGGGTTCCTAAGTTCAAGAAAGACAAGGAACTGCTGGGGAGAGTCCAGTGGAGGGGCCAAAAAAAATGATAAGGGGCCTGGAGCATCTTCCTTTGAGGAAATGCTGAGTAACTTGGGTCTGTTCAGCCTGGAGAAAAGACGGCTGAGAGGGGATTTCATCTATGCTTGTAAATATCTAAGGAGCAGTGGTTGGGGCCAAGCTCTTTTTGGTGATGCCCAGCAACAGAACAAGCAACAGTGGGCATAAACTGAAACAAGAAGTTCCATATGAACATGAGGAAAAAAAACTTATTTACTTTGACAATGACAAAACACTAGAGCAGGCTGTCCAGAGAGGTTGTGGGGTCTCCTCTGTGCAACTACTGTAGGGAACCTGCTTCAGCAAGGGGTTGAAATTGATGATCTCCAGAGGTCCCTTCCATCCCCTGTAACTCAGTGATTCTGTGAAATAGCAAAATCTTTGTTTTTTGAGCATACTGATACTAATATGCCCAAAATTAAGCTTCTCTCACAGAGCCCAGGAATGCAAAGCAGGCTTTAGTACAGCTAATGCAAAATCAATTTGTGTGACTCTGATAGATTCTTTCAAGAATGGTGTAGATACTGCATAGAAATGTAATCACAACATTATGCTACAACTTGGAGTTCCATGCTAATGCACATGAAGAAGCAAATGGTAGAATTCAGTGTTTGTATTGTGAAATGCAGAAGTAGGTTTGCTTGTTAGCTGCTTGAAAATCTTGGTTAATGAATTCATGAAGCTAACACCTGTGGGGGAACTGTTAGGTCAAGGCTTGAACTGGTGATAGAGCACATAGTGAAGGGGTGCAGCTGGCCTAGGGAGCACAGGCAAATTGTTTGCACCTGTGCTCCGCATGCCACCAGAAGGGGTGGATCTAGGCTGGAGCTACTTTTGGCTCATATAAGGGCCAGCCACTAAAAAGAAACATTTCTTGGACCTAGGCTGCTTTTTGCACTTCTGAAGGAGTGTTGTGTAGTCAGAGAGCTCCTTCACCAGTTGGGTGAGCTCCATTCTTTCTGTATGTGACTACTGTCCTACCTGTGAATGCTTTACCTAGTATTGCTAAGAACCTGTCGGAAGCAATTTCGATTCTTCATAAGCAGAACAGCGCTCAATAGAGATACTGATGAGGTTACCTCATTAGTAAATGTGTTCTTGCAGATGGGGGAATTTTTGTGGAAACTTCTGTTATTACTGCTAGCTGTTAAACTTTAGATAATACCACTATATGAAGTTGTGCACTGTAGATATATTTTCTTCTATCTGGAACTGCAGAGGCTGAAGATCTTGTGGCTTACATTGAACCGTATTATCAATGAATTGCTGTTTAGATTGTGACCCTTTTCACAGGTTCCATACCTTTGAAGCGGTTTGGGGTGATCATGAGTAGCTCAGATGGCAATTTCTTATTTATATATCTTTTCCTCTTCCAAGAGGACCTGCAGTGAATAGGTAGGCACTCTAACCTTCATACTTTTGAGTTTCAGATTATGAGAGTCCATGGCCTGAGTGGATGTTTGTCTACTTGCATTTTAGAGCAGTGTCAGTACTATGCAGGGCTCTAATTGTTGACATTAATCTCCTTTTCTGGAGAAATTAAAGACTCTCCTGGTTGCTTTTTTGTGCAACCTATTGTAGGGAACTACTCTGTCAGATAAGTTGGATGCGGTGATCCCTGGAGGTCCCTTCCAACCCCTATAATTCTGTGACGTGGTATCAACAAATGCTTGTTATGCTTGCAGCCCTTATGCAAACTGGCTACAAGCAGCTCTTTGCAGAATTAATCTAATGTTAAGGAAACAGAAGAAAGATGTAAGTAATGTCTTTCATGTCAACATGGCTAATGTTTAAGTAATAACATAGAAACCATTTTGCTTCCCTTATTGTCAGACTCCTCTGACTGAAAGACTTGTGAGCCTCTAAGTAATTTATCTTCTCAGAAGAATTGTGCTAAATTTTTCTGTTACCCATAAGCGCATGTCTTATTTTTCTGTCCCTTTTAGTGTAGGCCTTTCACTGTGGTTTTATATCCCCCCTCATGTTCTCTTCTGAGAGGTAGCTGATAATTTTCTCTGGTTTAAGTTTAATCTGTAGCCAGAAAGTAGGGCGAGGAACTGGAGAACTGGCAAAACTGGGAAGTGGTTACAAGGTAGCTGATACGGATGTCCACTGCCTGTCACTTTTGTTACAATCTCTCTGGTTCTCTGGGCTTCTCTGACTTCTTATTGTCTTATGCCTCTGTTTTAAGCTAACCATGGGGGACAGCAGGTGATGAACCTGTATGTGTCGTTAGACTTGCTGCTTGTATTTGTAGAAGACCGGGTTTTGCTCTTCGTATTGAAAAGAACTACGTTAAAGAAGCTGGATGGGAAGATAATTTGGATCTTCAAAATTCTGATAACACACAAAAAGAATTACTATTCTGCTTTTAAGTTCCAACCAAAATTACAAAGCTTGCACGTTGAAGTACTTATTAAATTAGCAGATGAAGACGTTAACACACAAAGCACTTGCCTAATAGGACAAGTAAAATTTCCTAGTAAACAAACCAAGCATGTATTTTGGGTTTTGGGTACGATGTTTGAATGAGAATCTTGAAGGTCTTGAGCAGGTATTTGTGTTATTTTCTTCTAAAAACACAGTGAATGTAGGCTGCTAGTATGGCATGCTTTTTTTGGCCGTGATTAAATACAAATTAAATTTAGGTTTCAGTGGAAAAGAAATTGAAAATTAAGCAGAAGGTAAGTACTATCCTCCTTTTCAGTGAAAGTGGTCGTCTCAAAACAGCCTGGAAAAAAGCTATCAGTTTTCCACAACATTCTCCTAGGCTGTTTTGTTGTTATTGTCCCCTTTTATCTACTACCACATGGTATTTTTTTTAGAAACCATTAAACAGTCGGTCATTGATATGTAATGCAGATTTTTTTCTTGTTTGCACAGATGAAAGGAAAGATGAAGCCATCAAAATATGAAGGCTTAACTCCTATAAAAGAAGAATGTTGCAATGGTTCATCAAAAACTACTGCAAGAATAAAGTATCTTAATACATACAGACTAGAGCCATATAATAAATTTCAGGATCAGTTAGTAAGAGATGAAGCTCAAGCAATACTAACGGTATAGTTTCTTCTATGAAATTTTTTGGCAACAGTAATTTGTCTTGCAGTGATTATATAAATGGAACAGTGGAAGTTGCTTAAACATATGTGTAAGTCTTAGCAGGCATTCAGTTTTGGCACACACATAGTATAAATGTGCTCTGTTCTGCAAGGTGCAGAGGCCTTCTGCAAGGTAGCCACAAAGCATGTGCTGTTATGATCGAGCTGAAGCTCCTCATACTCTTACCCGCTTCTAAAGTGGAGAGAGTTAAAATACAGTTCAAAGTAGCCCGATCTTCAAAATACCCAGTTATCCAAAGACCCCATCTTGAACTTGTGAAACTCAACTTCAATTATTTCTATTAATATCACATGAATTGCATAAAATATACTTGGTGTCCTCAACGGTCTGACCACTGTGTATAAAAACTATTCAGGAAAGAATGAGAGCAATCTATTAAGTTAAAATGTAGCTGTTAGTGATACCTTGAAAAGCTACAACCAACTCTTGTAATTCTGAAGACATGCCTTCAACTGGCATTTGTAGCACCCTCTCCCAGTGAAATGTGCCCAACTTTTGGAGATTAATAATACATCCCTGTTCATTGAATGGTTGGGCATGCTTAATTGTCACTTTCAAAAAATAGATAAAACATTTTTAGAGTAAAAATAGTGCAGCTTTTCCTGTTTGAGAGCATCATTTATACTTGATAGTTTGTTCTATTCATTAGGTTTATTTAGTGAAAATACCTGTAAAAATTTCTTGCAAAGGACTCGTAGGATGAAAACTAAGATGTTTCAATATTGTTTTTTAATAGAATAAACTTCAACAAGCCAAATATGATGCAGATTCTAGTCCATCCTTGTGTGCTTCAGTCTCAGAAGAAATATTAAGAGCTACAAAGAAAATGGGCTTTGATCGTTATAAGTATGTGGTAACGGTGCTGATTGTGGAGAAGGCAGGTCAAGCAATAAATGTGAGCAAACAGATTATTCACAATATCTTTTGAAAACTGAGAATAATTTTTAGAACTGTTATCTCCTAGGCATTCTTCTCTGTTCAGCAAAGTAATAAGAGGTGGTCTTGGAGCTGTTAGGTTCCTTACTTGTTTGGGGTTGGATTTTTTAACTTCATTTATTTATTTTTTTCTTCTTTTACGGAGGTAAGTAACAGTGGTAAGCAGCCTATGCATCTCCGTCAACCAGTTATTTCCACTCCATGCTATGCTGGTATAACTGCGTGATGGCAGTGAATATTTTTTCTCTTTTTTTTTCCAGTGAACATTGATTTCCAGTTTGGTCACTGCATGTCAGTACAACATGCAGCGCAGCAGTAGCAGGGGGTGACATGGAAAGGAATAGGTGCCAACAAAAGGAAGGGGAACTGTTTTAACTGTTGCTGCTGCCAAATGGATGCTCCTGGGACCCCAACTTGACAAGAGTGATCTGAATTTGGTACACTCAAAACAAAAGCATTTCAGTGTAAATTTGCAGTTCTGTAAGCTCACCTTTGGCTTTTTGTGCTCTTTCTGCTCTCTTCCTGAATGCTAGAGAGCACTTGTAGTTAGGAGTGTAGAGCATAATCTCTTAAAACCTTGTGTCTTACTAAGTTGAAATCATCCCTTGTTTTTAATGTACTCCATAAAACAGTATTTGAAGGGATGCTGTCTTCAGTCTGTGAAAGGCCTTCATCTACCCACTTTCCCAGTGCTGTGTCACAGTACGCTGCTTCTAAATCTGTACTGTGTGGGTGTGGAGCTGTAGGATGAGATGGTTTACTCAAATGCTCCAAATTAACTTTTTTTTTTTTTTCCCACGAAGAATATGCTTATTTCAGTAGTCAATTTTCACAGTTTAGATTTGAAAGGAATTTTACCAAAAAAAGTCAAGAGCTCAGAATAGCTGCAAGTATACTTGAGTAAGCTGCTGGAAGTGGAGGGGAGCAGCTACTTCTTAGCTGAATTTGTTGTCAACACTGATGTCTCTTGGCATTATGTTACAGTATGCTAAAGTGCTGATAAGTGAACATGACAGAGAACTGAGTTTTTGGTGTAGATGTTTTTGGGTCTGTTGTGGTGGGACCTTTAATGTGAAGGAAGAATATGCATTTTAGTATCAAATAGCACTTGTTCATTTTCACTGTCATTTTGCAGTTGTTCTTACTATTTGTAGCTCTCATAATGCAATTATATTAGCACTTGTGAAATGCTGTGCATTCTTTCAAAATATAAGAATAGTGCTATGAATAATTTCACTGATAGCTTTGTCTTTTCTTTCCTTTAGGTTGCCAGCAGATGGGTCTGGGATGTTCAAAGAGACACGTGGATTTCAGCTAAATATGAAACTGAAACATTTATTGCATTGGCTTTGATAATGGCTTGTTATTATGAGTGATACTCACAAAGATACACCTGCTTTTGTGCAGCACAGTACTTGGTATATCTGAAAATTTTCAGAACAGCCATTTACCAATAGCATCAGTCCAAAACCTAGCACAAAAATAACAAGGCTGACATGATAGTTGAGATAATTTTGGCCACTCTTCTTTGTAAAAATAACTTCTGAAATGTGTATGGTTGAGTACATATGGGCTTCATCTGTTGTAGCACTCTGCTGTGAAAGTCAAAGCAATTGGTGGAAAGCCAGACTTCAGAAAATTTTGAATGCTGCTTGTCTGTTGCATGCCTTGAGTTAAGGAATGTTTACAATAAATTGTAGGTAGTGGTTTTCTTGGAAATGTGCTTTTTTTGAAAGGGAAGACAGTGATGTTTTTTTTTTTGTAGCTGTATGTGTGATAAAATGCCAATTTAGGTAGAAATGTGAAGGGGAAGCCATCTTTTTCACACTTAATTTGTGTGAATTTCCACACGCACTCCTGGAAGGGGCTGAGTTTGATTATTAGCTTCCTTGGGTATTAGTCTTGTGCTGAGTACTGCAGTGCTCAGGCAGGTGGATGAGTACTGAATTCAGCAAGCAGCTTCTCTTGGCAAGGGCGAGAAGACAACGTGCTCAGGAACAGGGCTATTGATTACGGGCTGTAGAGGGCAAGCACAGTGGGGGGCTAGTAAGAATAAGGAGGATCTGTGAGGCACGCAGAGACCTGCTTTGAGAACTGCTGTGTGGGGTGAAAGCTGTTGCTGCTCTTCACCTTCCCTTGGCGCCCTATCTACAGGCACAACAACACTGGGGATCAGTGCTTTCC
>JANHGO010000027.1:44458450-44473081 GCA_024606505.1 Aquila spilogaster
GGGGAACAGAGGGTGTTTTAGGTAGCCCCACAAGCAGGTGGAGTTTGCCCTTGGTCGCGCGGCGGCGGCGGCGGCAGCGACGGCGGCGACGCTTCTCCTCGCCCAGCCGGCGGCGGCGGCCCCCGCGGCGGTCATGGCGGCCGTCCTGTCCCCGCGCCTCTGCGACAGCGACCCGGCCACCCCCGGCGCCCAGTCCTTGAAGGTGAGAGCGGGCCGGCGGCCGCGGGCCCGGCGCAACGGCCGCCTCGGCGGGAGGCCCCGCCCGCGTGGGCGCCGTGACAACCCCCCCCCCCCTTCCCCTCGGGCTCTCCTCACGCCTCCCGGGGGAACCGGGCGGCGGGGTGGGTTTGGCGCCTTCCCGCGCCCCGGGCCGAACTTCGGGTGCGGGTCCGGGGCTGAGGGGAAGGAGGGGGGGCGAGGCGAGCCTTCCCGAGCGCGGCGGGACGGCCCGTTCCGTACCGGGGCAGCGGCCCCGCGTCCCGCCCCGCGAAGTTTGGGTCTGTGGGCAGGTCCTTCCGCGTAGGCCTGGCGAGCTGTGCCCGCGCTGCCCGGGGACCGGCTGGCCCCGCGGCACCCGGCGCCTGCTGCCCTTTCCCTCCCGCACTCCCCCCGCCGCCTCCGCGGGTGCCCGCTCGGCGGTGAGGTTTTAGAAAGACGGCAGGGTTGGTAATTCGGGCTTTGCGATGGCGTAATGAGGGATCGTTACGTAGATCTCGGGAGTTGATAGACCGTACCGGGAATTCGTAATTTAACCTCGTCTCCTAAGGACTAACGGGCGTTTTGCAGAAACGTGCATTTCCAAGGGAAGAAGGGGCTTTTTCTTGGCAGCGTTTGACTTTCCACGTAAAGAAAGCCGCAAGACTGTCCCTAACCATTATTTTTGGTGCAGTAGCAGCGGTTGAACTACCGCCTCTCTTAGATTGCAGTGCCAGTGTTTTCACTTTTTCCGCAAAGTCCTCTGCAACAAACAGCCTTGTTTCCTCACGTGTTTTAGTCTGTGAGCCTGCGTGATCGAATTTGCTGAAGTTTTTAGCAAGTAAGAAAGCAAGGGTGGAAATGGAGGACGTTCATCTCTCCTGTGGTATGGGTGCTCACATTTTTTAACAGTACTGGGTTTAATAAAAGAAAATTTCGAAGCAAAAGGAAAAAACGATGCGAGGCACTTCCTCTTCACTGGCCGGTTGAGATCTATCTTCTAAAAATGTTTCAAAGTCTCTCGGTAGCTTTGGTACAGCAAAGCATGGCTTTGGCCCCGTTTGTGTTTTTGTTTAGCAGTTGAAAAGGTTTGGAGTGCGTTAACGTTCCATGTGGGAAGTAGGGATGAACTGCTGATGAGACATAGCTGTGTCACAGAATATGCGAGCACGATATTGTTTTGACTGGGGACAGCCACTTGTCTGATCGAGTTTATATGGGGAATTCTCAGCCATACTAGGAAATGGTGTTACTGGTGATACTAGTGGAGGTGCTGCTTACTGATTCTTTAAGTATAGCTGCATTAAGAAAGCACAGTTTCATTAAAGTTGCCTTCCAGCTTTTGTTACTGTATGAAAGATATTATTCTTGCTACGCCACAAGAAAGAGAAAAGAATTTGTAAAGAGTTGTGAAAAACTTGAAATAAACCAAAAATACAGCAGACAAGTGCTTTTTCCCTGTGGTGGCCTGTCTTGATTATAGTACTGTGAAATGTTACATAACAGAAGTAATGTATTCTCATTTGCTGGAATCTTTTTAAATGATATTTCAAGCGATATGGTGTGTAAAACGTACTAGAATGAAAGACATTAGCTAAGGTAGACCTAATAATTGTTCTTGTCATTATTTAATCAGTATGTATAATTGGGCTTGATCCATTTATTTCTGACAGGTTAGTTCTTCTTCCTTAAAACTTTTCACAAAAGTTATGAAATGTGATTCTTTCATACTACTCCACTTTCGAGTTTCAATTACCTAAAGACTTATCTCGTTCTTGGCTCTGCTGCTGGTGACGGTAGGCGATTCACTGGAGCACTTCTGCCTTCTGTTTCTCATTTATAACCATGGAAGTGTGATCACTCTGTGCTTTGAGAGTTGTGGATGAGGTAGGTAGGAGTTGTATAGCGTTCCTGGACAACAAAGCAGTGACAAACGCAAGAAGACCAACTGAATCATTGGTCTGTGAAGTTTTACGGAACTCTGTTTTGTTTTGGTTTTATCTTCTTCACCCTTTATTCCCTTTCTTTATATAGGTCTCATAAAATCTGAGTAGTGACACCTGTAAGTTAACTTCTAAATGTTCCCTTGTAACAGCTTTGTTCTCTTCTGTATCTCTTGCAATACAGCTTTAGTTTATTTCCTTTTATTTATTTTTTTCCCCACAAAAGACAAGTCTTTGCTACTTGCTGTAATGGTATCTTTTTGTAAACTGAATACCTTTCCTTTTATTTTTAACTGTACGTCCGTAAACTCCTGTGTTGCATTTGGTAATATTTTCCTTGAATTTATAAGCATCAGCTCTCAGCAAGGGTTTGGTGTTTTTGCCCTGCCCTTGCTTTTGCTTTTGCGAGCTAGCCTGATTAAGTGAATTAGTCTTGTCCCTGACTGTCACCAGTGAGGGAAGTTTGCTGGGTCTACAGCTGTCTGGCTGTCCTGATGCCATAGGTAGTTTACATCAAGAACGATGAACTCGGTGGTCAGAGCCACAGCTCTGTCTATTCAGTGCTCTGCCTACGCAACAGGTGAGAAAACTGCCCAGTTCTCCTTCTGCGCCACTGTGTGTCATGCAGTTAGTTTATAGCAAGGAATAATTTGCTATAATTTGTAAAGGGTGTTATTTAAATAGCTCAGTAGTTCAGGTATATTTAAACTGTGGATTGCCTTGCAATTTTTTTTTTTTGATGTTTTACATTATCTGCTGAATACTCTTAATTTTTTTAATATTTGTCTTTATTTTCATTTCAGGATGACACAGAAGAAAATTCCAATGACGGCAGCCAGCCATCCAAAAGACGACGTATGGGCTCAGGGGACAGTTCTCGGAGCTGTGAAACTTCTAGTCAAGACCTTGGGTAACACCGTTTTTTTACAATTCCCACTTCTTTATTGCTAGTCTTACTGTATTGTTTGATATGCTTACGTATCAGCTCTTCTTTCTTTGCTTGTATATTCTTCATATATCTTTCTGAATTGAGACAGTGTCCTATGAGCAGCTAGCTGTCTTTTTCTCCCAGCATATTTTAAGACATTTTATTTTAAAATGACACAAAATGTGCTGCATCTAATTTACAATCAGAAGCACAGCTTTACATGTTTTTAAAACTTTACATGGTTTTGGAATGAATTTTGACACTGTAGTACCTGCTTTTCCTGGTGTCCTGTCCACCATCATGGATGTCCCTTTCTTCATGTTCTGTCCCTCAGCATATTGATGAATGCCGGTTTGGAGAAATATACGTGAAATGGGGTATAACAAAGTGACTTTGAAATTGGTTAACAGGATACAGTGTTCTAAAGTGCTTGTCCAACTTCATAGATGTTGTTCACTAACATATAAATAGGAATTGCTGAATTTCTAGAAATGTAAGTATCCCTCTTAAGGTTTCTTTGATTTGTTCTGACATTGTTCCTGTCCTTAGATACAGCTATTTTCCTGCTGAAAACTTGATAGAATACAAGTGGCCACCAGATGAAACAGGAGAATACTACATGCTTCAGGAGCAAGTCAGTGAATATTTGGGTGTGACTTCCTTTAAAAGAAAATATCCAGGTATTTGTTTTTAAAATTTTTCTTCTAAAAATCTTTGTCTTCGTACAGTTTGGATGTAATCTGCATCTCTCTGACTATAGCATGAGCCAACTGATTAAAAAAAGACCCTGGCAGAAGCAGACCTGAATTATGTATGTTGTACTTTTTAATTTTGTTACTGGCATATTGAAAAATGTATCCTGTGGTTTTCAAAGTAATTTTGTAAAGTCTGGTTCTTCAGTCATGGAATTTACTTTTAAAAGGCATATTGAAAGGAAAAAAGAATGCATCTTCAGTGCTTGATAGTGTTGTCTGCGTCCAAGCTCATATGTCAGGTTTCCTCAGTATTTCTGTAAATTGTAACTACAGGCAGGATACTCAGAAAAATTGACCATGTCCCTACGGCATATATTAAATTTAAAATTAACTTATAAAATTACCGTGTTTGTACGAATGGTAGTATAATATAGACTCTCACTGCCTGGAAATAAAATTGTCAAAATACTTTGACTCCGTTTATGGGGGAGTCTGAGTAACTGCACACAATTTTATTGCTCTTTTTTGTTTTCTTTGGAGATTTAGAAAGACGAGATCTATCTCACAAGGAGAAACTCTACCTCAGAGAACTAAATGTTATCACAGAGACTCAGTGCACACTAGGTAAGAGAACAAATTGTTAGATTCCTTGTTACAGTATTAAAAGTATGACACACTGAAAATGTGATTCGGTTTGGTAGAGAAGAGTTGCATCACTCTCATCTGAAAACATAAATTCTGAAATGAAAACTGATTTATTAATTTGTGTAAATTGGCCATGAGGTATCAGTATTCCAGATGTAGTATAAAGAAAAAAAAAAATTTTGGATCTATTCTAATTGCTTAGCAAAATCCCTTCTATGCTGTAAATTAACTTTTAGAAACTTTTTCTCCCTCTAGGAAAGAGAACACCGTAATTTTTCAAATTAAAAAGTATGTCAGTCTTGTTTTGCTGAGTTAGCTGGAACTCAGCAAACATTGGTGTATCTTACACGGTTCAGCTTACATGTTAGAAGTTTTACAGGCACATGTATTAAAGCACATTAATGTACTTGAAATGGAATGATGTCATCGATGCAGCTTATATTCAAAGAGCTTGAAGTGTTTTTTTTCTTCCTCTGCTAATACATGTGTCTCAGAGCATGTTAGAGATTAAATGATGCCTGTCACATTTTTTTCTGTGTATCATGACTCTGTGCCAATGTAATGTCATTTTATATACTAATGATATTTGGTATACCACCTTTATTTCTCACCTGCCAGCTCTCTTGGTTTTTATTTTTTTTTTTTAAACTTAAATATGCAGGAGAGAACAGTATCTGATTTTTATCAATAGAAGCAAAATGCTATATTCTGCCTCATATATCCAGTCGAGATGTGTGCCGAGTTAACTATCCTTATTATTTTCAGGTTATATTTATAATCAGTGGGAGTAACATATGTCATCCTCTGTTCCATTGTCAATGTTTGGAGATTAGCTGTGTTGGAACCTTTAAAGGAGGAGTTCTGTATTCTAGCTGCAAACTGAGGCGTTCTGACTTCTGAACTTCAAATGCTTTTAATGGGGAGTCAGGAGTCGGTGTGCAGTTCGCTGCTCTGAATTGCCCTCCCAGTGATTCTTCCTTGACTTGTATAGAGAGGTTATGTAAACTTCATTTCAGTTAAGGTTCTGCAAGTTGATGAAACTGACACCTCACCAGTATTGGAAACCGAAACTAACAGTTCACCAGGTCCCACTTAGAGCAAAGATTCTGCCTCACAGTGGAGGTTAGTAGGTGGCTGAGTCACTGTGAAGGAGTCTGCAGCTGTAAGGAAGAAAAGAAATGAGCCTTAGCTCCTTGGGTAGAAGCAAACTCCTGATCACCCTTGAAAGCTAAACGGCACAAGTTTGCTCCTACTTGAGAGAGAGAGAAGCATTGTGCACAGCAGGTTGTTGTCTCTAGCTGCTCAAAAACTTGAGTTGATCATTGTGGGATATAAATAAGCTATAGTTAGTTTTGCCAGATAGCATCATTATTGCTTTTATCTATTTTAGGTCTAACAGCTTTGCGTAGTGATGAAGTAATTGATCTTATGATTAAAGAATACCCTGCCAAACATGCTGAGTATTCTGTTATACTGCAAGAGAAAGAACGTCAGCGAATAACAGATCATTATAAAGAGTACTCTGTAAGTAACTAGCATATAACTGAACCAGAGCTGTAACCTGTGTAGTATAAGAAAAGGCTGTTTTCAGACTGATAGTGAAATGTATGTGAATTAATAAAATTGCTTTTATTCCAGCAAATGCAGCAGCAGAACACACAGAAAGTAGAAGCCAGTAAAGTTCCAGAATATATTAAAAAAGCTGCCAAGAAAGCTGCAGAATTCAACAGCAATTTAAACCGAGAGCGGATGGAAGAAAGAAGAGCCTATTTTGATTTACAGACGCATGTAGGCAGATTTAAATTTCTTATCAATGTCAATAGGTAGCTCCTTGCTTGTTTTAGTAAAGTTGGTTTTGGTACCATTTAAACTATTTTATTATCAAGGGTTTTGATTAGTCTTGTTTCAGTCATGTAGGGACTTAAGCAGTTTTTCTGTTAAAAGAGTAATACTGCTAAAAATAATAATCTCAAATATATTTAATGTGAAAACTTTTGGGTTTTTTAACTTGAAAATACTTGTCTCGGAAGCTTTAAAAATTTCAGTATTACTTTGTTGTCATGCCTTTAATCTGCTGGTAGTAGCATAAAACTAAGAGGGATGTTTAGGTTACTAAGAAGCTTCTGTTGCTATTGTATCTATTCATATAAATGGCTAATTCTTTTTTGGAAAACCTCCAGAATTTTGCCTGAACAATACCTAGAGTAAAAAAGTACACTATTTATCCTCTAAAAGAGTGCTACCTGTCAATGTTATACCCTTGTTTTTGTTAGGTGTTATATATTATTTTTGTATTAGATGTATTTCATGCTTCTGTGCCTGATATTAAAAAAAAAAAAATAAAAATTAGCTGTTACTTTGAAGCAGGACTGTTCTGCTTGTTCAAAGACAGTAAACCAAAAGTTTTCTCTACACAAATTGTTACATGGCAGTCTTACAGAAAGTTTACATTTTTCTGGTATTGACCCACGTTGGAGATGATAGTGGATAAATAGTTTTATTTCTTTCTAAGGGAAAGAAGGCTTCTGTGTAAGCTTCTCCTTTCCATATATTCGTATTATTAATGGGATTTTTTTATGGTACAGTCTGTTTTCAGAATTAGATGGACATGTTCTTGCTGTCCTCTACCAATATGGACCAACAATGATAATTCATGCTAAAGATGCAGTCACAAAAGTTAATTTTTACTGTTTCAATTGTTAGGTTTTAGTTGTTAAATTATTTTACATAATATACTGTTAGGAGTAGTCTTACCTAATATTTGTTCAGTTCACTAGATACTTAGCGATTGGCCTTCATCCATAATACTATTTTGTGAGTGGGATCTCTTACTGTTTTAATGAATTGGATTTCCCATGGGAGACCTCAGGTAGCTGTTCCAGCTCAATAAAACTGGCTAGTTAAAAAATAATTGGGGGGTAGCTGGTAAGGAAACCTCAAAAGTCTGTATGTGAAACAAAAACGTCATTGTTTTGTATTAAACAATACAGATTATCCAGGTGCCTCAAGGAAAATACAAAATCTTACCTACAGAGAGAACAAAGGTTAGTCCTTACCCAGTGGCTCTCATACCCGGCCAGTTCCAGGAGTACTACAAAAGGTATTTTAAATGCACCCTAACTGCTGATTCTGTTGCACTGATCTATTTTCTCTACATCTAGCAGATGGAAAACATTTCAGTGTATTTACTGTAAGGTTTTGAATTAATTTTATGTTTAAGACACTTGCTAGTCTAATAGACGCATAGTGTGACAGCTTTTGTCAACAAAACAGTACTGGCTGCAAGAGTACTGTCTCTGCTGAGGTGTTGCAGTGCCTGAAACCTGGCCTGCTCAGGTATTTACTGTGTTAAAAGGAGACATTGATTTCACTCCTGCCACCCTTATGTGTTTACTTATCATCTGCCTCTGCGTGTGTGCTAAAATTAATGTTGCTATATCAAAAAGCTGTAATGCTGGCTTGCGATCCCATGTTCTCTGTGTGACAGGCTTACTGTCCCTTTTTAAATTTTTAGAAAGTTTTTAATTGAAAAAAAAGTGTGATTGGTCTTGCGGGCTAAGTTTAATGTTGGATTTGTAAGTGAGAGAGAAAGGTTTTGCTAGTTGGATCTTTATATTTCATGACAAATGTGTACTTGACTGTCTACAGAAACTTAAGACTTCACCAGTGGCATGCTCCCATTTGACAAATACATACTAATTTGAAAATTGTTGCCTAAGTTTTACCATCTGTGCAACAGAGATGGTACTCATCCGATGCATGCACGATTTTCTTTAGAGAAGCTCTTTATCTGCATATGCCTTGCTCATTCCAGTGTGTGTGCGCATACAGCCCACCCCAGATTTGCATGTTACAGGACATTCTTTAAGGACTTCAGTTTTATTAAATTAACTGAATTAAAAATACTAGGTATCTTGTTTATTTTGCACCTGTAAGCTGCAAGCGAAACTGCTTATCCTTCTTAACAAAGGAGACAACCTTTCAAAATATGAATCAAAATAATACCCTATTCCTTACAACACTTGTCCTTAACAGTAAGAGGACTTTCCCTTTTTTCTTACTATTTAAGGTTAAAAAAAAAAAGAAGGATAGATTACACATGTTAAGCTGTGTCTGACTATAAGCAGTATGATAAGATCTTCACATTCTTCTGAAATCATATTTTTATATGCACTTTTGTTCCTCTTCAATAATCAGGGAACTCAGACATAGAGCTAGATCCTTTACTTACTTTGCTTTGGACCCTAGCTATTTGTGTGCCCTGGGTTAGAATTGTTGTGCGCATGCTATGTGGGTGCTGTATGTTTATAAACAAAGTGTATAGTCTGTTGGGTGTAGTAATGTGGATTGGTTAAAAATTTTTAGGGGTTCCGTGGCCTCTTAGGATTGTGTAGGTTTGGAGCATTGCACATATACTCTTCCTGTGTTCCACGAGTATCTGCTACACAAAGACGACAAGTACTAGATGGTATCACATTTGGGAGGAGAAATTAGTATGTTTCCTGTGTTTTCAGAACCGCACGTTTTTATGTGCCTTCCTGGAAAAAGGGAGATTTTCTTACTCTTTCTCATTCAAGTCCTTGTATGCTGTGTGACTTAATATTTATGCATAAAGTACACATGAATTAATTTTACTTATTTATTTTTTTAACTTTAGATACTCTCCAGATGAACTTCGTTACTTGCCATTGAACACAGCTCTTTACGAACCTCCTTTGGATCCAGAGCTGCCTGCGCTAGACAGTGATGGAGATTCAGATGATGCAGAGGAAGGGCGAGGTGATGAAAAAAGGAAAACCAAAGGCAATTCGGTGAGACAAATTGAAAGTATTCTTCAACAAAAAATCCCTTTCCCTTCACTCTTGTTAGTTTCAGTAGTTTCTTAGTAGAATCTTTTAACATTTGCAAGATGAAGGAAGAAGTGTGGTCCCTTTTTTGGTACTTTATTTTATAACATTGCTTTCCAGCTTTCTGTTTTGATCCATTTTTAAAGTAAATCAAACATTTGAAATTTCAGGCCCTTTCTTCCTTCTTTGTAAAGAAATCTTGAAGAATCTTCCCAGCCGCAGCTCTTCATTATGCCCTTTTGCCCAAGGGGAAGTTGCTAGCTCTTCTGAGGGCAATGAACACTGCAGTTCAGGTCACAGCATGTTTTGCTATTTAAGTCCCACAGAATCTGTCACTAAAGCAAAGGTGTTGATAGCCTGGTAACTTTTTCTTCTTGTGACATAGAAGCAGGAAACACTCAAGACAGAAACAGTTACTTTATTCCAATTTAAAGAGGAGGTAAAAAGCACTGGTTTTTTTGCTGCACAATACATCTTTAAAAAGATGTTTATCTTCTCTCTTTTTATGCAAACGCAAAATTAACTGTTACTGGAAGTTAAGGGAAACTTTCACATACCTACCTTGATAGTGTTTTAAGTGCTCGAGAACAGCTGAGCTTCAGGTGAGCTGTCTTGAGTACAACTGAATCATTGGTATGTTGGTGACAACCACTTTCTGGAAGCTTAACCCTAATTTTAAAAGAAATAGACTGTAAAATCACAGGTGCATTTAACAGTTTCTAGTTCAGTTGACGAACATGTTAGACGGTGGGTATATATAATGCTAAATTTTGCCATATAAACATTTATTTTGTTTGAATATTCATAAGATACTCATAGCTGAAGAAGGAAGGAGAGGGTCAGCTTGTAGGCTAACAAGGGGGAGAAAGCTGTTAATACACCCTTTCTGCTTGCGTTTTTTGGAGAAAAATAAATCCTATAAACTTAGCATGCTAAATGTCAACTGAAAATGTTGGTTTAATCACACTACAGCTTTTTTACAGTTGGTCTTTAACCATTTCTTCCCAGTTCCCTTTTCCACTGACTTCCATTCCCCTTAATGGTAAAGAAAAATAACTGAACCGAGCAGACTATCCTTTCATTTTTCACAGAAGTTCAGAAGTCTTTCTGGTTACAGAATGCAGAAAGGAAAATGTCCTTGTGTTGAAAAAGTGTAGGGAAAATTTAAAATGAGATTCCTGTGAAGTGGGTTTGGCTATGGGAGGACGGCTTGTTTGCTAGTCATTGGGGCATATTGTTCGGGAAAAAGATCTGTTGAACACAGAGGTGAGCAGTTGGCAGGCCTCTTGTCGTGAGTTTTTGGCTACCTACCATTCATTGGATCCTCCCTGGTGAGTCCTACAATAAGCTTTATGCTTTTTCCTTTTTCACCTGCCCCATTGTTGAAGTCGGGTAGCAATTTTCCTCTTCTGTAGGGTTTTAATGGGCCTGTCCTAAATAACCCTCCCCGAAAATGATGGCGAAACATACCGTTTCTTGTTGCCACGTAGTTTGCTTTGCTTTTGTGTTGTACTCCTCCCTTTGCCCTGTGTCTGTTTTGTCTGTTTTGATTTTAGGCTCTGGGGTATAGGCTGATTACTATTAAGTTTGTACAGAGTGCCTTTTGCTGTAGGGCACCATTGTTATTTGGCCTTTTGGTTTTTATTGTAATGAATGTGATTAATCATATTGCTTTCTTCTGGGACTTTTTGGAGGCCTTTATTAACACTTTTCTGAGAAAAATCTTGTGCTGCTGCTCTTAATTATGCTTACATTGATCTCTCACCCTCTTTGAACCTCTTCCCCTCTTTCTTGCCTCCTCATTCCTCCCCCCCACCCAAAAAAAAAAAAAGCTTTAACTGTAGCATAAATTCTGTTGTTTAGTTCTGTATTAAATATTGAAGTGTGTTTGGCCTTTGATGGCATTCTTCTGCTGCAATCCAAATTAAATATTTAGATTGCTCCTGGTGAAAATAGTAGATGAGGGTGGCAGAAAAAACCTTCATGGGTTTAATTCACAGCAGTGCTATTTGGTAGTACACTTTAAATGCATGGCAAGGGCACTTTTAGCTTTTTGCTGGCCCTCTACTTTGTAAACAACATCTTGCATTTAGTGGATTTCTTGCTGACTTTTAAAGGAAAACGGTTCAAAGAATTACACTGTTGTGCTCCCCACTCTGGTATCAAGACCAACTGGAAAACATGACTGCTATTGCTGATGCCAGTCTCTTAGCATGAGAAAAAAAATAGATAATGAAGGTTATGAGCAAAGGTGTTCTAGATTGTGATATACCCCATGCTTTTGCAGAAGGAAATATACATCCTTCTCTTACCTTAGTTGGCTCTAAGGGGCATAGGAAAGACTTGTCTGTCTATCCAAAAAATAAAAAATATAGCTATGGTATTTTTATTATAGGACAATTCGTCTGGCAATGTATCTGAAGGTGATTGCGCCACAGACAACCAGGAGGATTCTTTTCAGGGAAGACAAAAAACAAGAGACAAAAGTGCTACTCCAAGAAAAGATGGTTCCAAACGTTCTGTATTATCCAAGTCAGTTCCTGGGTACAAGGTAGAAGAAAAAAGCCCCTGACTGAACTTCTTTACTGACCAGCCTCTCCCTGAAATATTTGGGTTTTTTCAATAATATGGAACTTCTGCTTGCTGTACTTCACTAGCTGCTCTCCTGTTGTGTGCTCCATCTGTTTATTTCCTTACTTCCTTTTTGCTTTTTTTTCCTGTGGGGCTTTCCTTTACTCTGGCTATACAGTGGCCTCTGTTTCTGTTAACTTCTCAGATTCCCAGGCAGTAACACCAGAAAAATCCACTGTGGATTTCTCATTGGAACTCTACATCTTTCTGTCTGCCTTAACACAGCAGTCAGAATTACTTGCCAGTTCAAAACTAGCATTCAATATCCATTATTTTTTTTCTACTATTTAGTATGGCAGCATACCAAGAGATCAGTGCTGGAAGTGCAGCTATGTGGCTGAACATATTGTTAATGACGTTCATTTTAAATACAGCCTTTCATCCTGAGATGTTACAGTGTGTAGAATGGAAGGCAAGAAGCTTACTACAGTTGTATAGGCAACACTACGTAACCACTTTAACAGTATATGGAAAATAGCTTTTTATGTAGTTCACACTATGTAGAAACGTTTGTGGGCGATACGCTTTTATCCAGGCTAAAAATTTGGTGAAGATGTTAAGACATTTCAGCTGTCAAGCAGTGATTACCAAACCTAAGACCCAAATCTTCAGTATTACCGTATAATCATTTCAAAAATTAAGATAAGGATACTTTCCAGAAGAAATGGGAATTGACATGCATTATTTATGTGTTGTTATTCTGCATACTAATAGAGGATTTGAATATGATGTAACACTTTTAAAACACATTATCGCCTAGTCCTGTTCCACTGGAAGGAATGAGAATTTTCCATTGACTTACGTGGGAGCAGGAATAGACCCATGAAGAGGCAAAGCACTACATTAAGATAGGGTTTAGTATTTAGCAATCAGGAGTGCTTGTTAAGAGAGGTTATGGAAGAAGGAGCACTTTTGTCAGTGACAAGATTGTACATATTGAGAAACTGTCTGGGCACAAAAGTGAGCTGTTGATGGCTTGCATTTTATATTCATAAATATTTACTATCTGTATTTACCAAGTTAGTAGTAAGTAAACTATAACTTACTTTAAGAAGCTAATTTTCAGCCAGAATTGGACAGCTTTGATAAATTTTCTCTACATACAGCATCTGTGTAAGTTCATAACAGATAGCAAGCTCCAGTTGCGTTTTCTCTTTTCAGGAACTTTCTAAGAAATATGCAAACTGTGGAGATTTAGACTGTGGTACCATATGTATATTTTTTTATATGTAACTTTGCAAATTGTTGTAGACACAGAATGCATACCAATATTCCCATGAACATGAAATCCAAAGATGGAGTTGACATTTTGGGTTTTTAGCTTTGTTTAATTTGGCATTAGAGATTGTGTGCCACTGGTTTACGGAAGTTTCACTGAGCTATGAGAAGCCCGAGTGTTTGATTAGTCCGATCTATGTAACGGCCTTATGAACGCAGAGAGAAAGAATTGATGGCGCAGAACTTTCTGCAAATTTCTGAACTTCCAGTTGTAGAAGAGTAATGGTAGTATACAGCATTCCATTTTGAAAATGGATTCCCGTAGCAATTACTTACTGGTTCAAAATCACCGACTGTGTTAGTAACAAGGTATTACTGTAAACTTACCGTGCCACGTCTTTGCAAGGTCAGCATACCCTGCCTGCATCAGCCGTCAGGCCGTTGATAAGCCAGAGGTGGTGGTGGTGTGTTGGGAGGGTGAGAGGATTGGCTTTCTTGTTTGTGGGAACGTTTAAGCGCTTTCAGTAACCCCAATTATGTGAGCTGTTTCAACTGGTAAGACAGAAAGATTCTTGTTAGTTAGTGTGTAAAAACACCAGATAATGATATACCTACCATACGTGCCTAAATGTTAAGGCACTTTGAGCTGAAGGCTTAACTGGTTTCAAATGTTGTCCCTGTGAATTCTAAATCTTTGTAATACTTTTGTTCTGTATTGTTGTCTAATATTTGACTATTTTTGTAGGACAGTAATCTTTTGGTTACACGTAGTTAAAATTGAAGGATAATTGCTACGGCATCAACATGCAAATGTATAGTTACAGCCACATTATGAGTATTACAGGATTCACACATTTCCACTGATTTATTTTTAAGCAAAGGAAATAATGTATTTTATATGGAGCCATTTTTATTGTCAGTTCTTTAACAAAGAACGATTAGCGTGTGTTTTACATTTTGTCATGTTACAGGTGGCGAGTCTTTGTTGCTGCAGGACTGGCTACTACAATTGCACACACAGGGTACTGTTAAAAGTACAGGAGATTTTTTGCACATGAAACTGAAATGTATTGAGAAACTATATTTTACAACACTTCTGGTTTGGGTCACTGTATGTGAAAATGGAACACTTTGCATTCAGAACAGAACCTTATCAAAATGGTGGAGCTGGAATGCTTACTTTGAGAGCTGCAGCACAGCAGCATGGAAGTGAAAACTTACAGAGCAGGCAGTCGTCATTTTGACCCTGCATTCATTTTCTCTCCCTTCCTCATCCCAGTCAGACGAGGATATAGAAAGCAAAATTTACTCTAATCGGATGGGATACTGTGACTTCCCATTTGGATTTGATAGACTTTTTTCATAGCTTTTCTAAAAGCCTTTTATGGTAGTAGAACTTGAACTGATTTGAAATGTGAATAGTCTTGCTTTTTGGTTGGTTTTTTTTTCCATTTTTGTAAAAATACTTCCATACTATTGGAACTTTTATTATTAATAGGCTGTGATTCTCACCTCCCCGCGCCCCCCCC
>JANHGO010000027.1:44473181-44486841 GCA_024606505.1 Aquila spilogaster
GGAAAGTCAACCCTTCTGAGCTATTTTTCTTCGAAAATTAAAATCTTTTTCTTATTCTTCCAAAGGCATTCATGGACTATGGGCTCCCTCCAGTGGCACAATTAACACCCGTCCGCGCGGGAGCGTCGCGACCCGCGAAGTTTGGGTCCGGCTGCGAGCGGCCCCGCCGCCCCGTGCGGCCGCGGCTCCGCGGGTACTTTCGGAGGAGGTTTGGGCAGTTCCGGCCGCCGGTTACAAAATAAAGCGTCGTGGCGGAGCTCTCGGAGCTGATTGGCGTACGGAGACTTCGCTCCGTAACTTTAAAGAGCCAACCAACAGGGAGGCGTGCGGGTGTGCTGGGCGTGTTTTTTTCAAGGCGGGGAAGGCCTCTTTCGGCTGCGTCTTTCTTCTGAACTGCCAGTTTTTTTACTATCGATGCAGTCACTGGCTGAGCTGCACCGCGCTTTGGAGTGCGGTCCGAATGTTCGCACTTGTTTGCGAAGTCCTTTGTACCGGGGGTGTTTTGTGTCCGTCTGAGGGTGAAACTGAAAGCGGAGGGGGCAGAGGCACTCGTCCCTCCTGCGGTGTGCGTGCTCATGTCGTGTAAACCCGGAGTTCAGAAAGAGAAAACTTTTATCCTCCTGAGACTAAATTACATAGTAACTGGCTCCAGTTTCTGTTCAGTGTTCTCCACCTGCTTCAAATACTTCAGAAAAGCATAATATATATTCATACTTCAATTCTGTAAGAATCAGTATGAAAATTCGAACGTTGTCTGTATTTTATGATTTTTTTTTGTACTGACATTTATTATAATAAATGAACACTTAATGCTTAAATGCTATCATATAAGGAAATTCACACGGTATTTCAAGTGATATGGTATGTACAACAGAATGAGAAGCAGTATGTAATGCATACCTAACAATTCTCAGTATTTTTTAACAGAGCCATACTGTGGCCTTGATCCTTTTTTTTTTTGATGCCTTAATTCTTCTTTCCTAAACTTTTAACAAAAGTTACAAAATGGGATCCTTTCATTCTAATTCATAGTTGGTTTTACTTGGGATAGTTTTATTAATGAGTCTACTACTGGTCACTATATGCTACTTGCTTGACTGCTTGTCTTCTGTTTCTCACTTGTAATCATGTAAAGATGATCGCTAGATGCTTTGAGATTTGTTGCTAACAAGCACAGAATAGGTAGGAGACATGTAGTGTTACTAGTCAGTAGCTTTAGCTTTTTTTTAATGCCTCCATAAATGAAAAGCTTTTGCTACTTGATCTTCTCATAAACTGTGTACCAGTTCTTATGTTTTCTATGTAAACTGTCCTGTCAGTTTTGTGTAGTTGCTATTATTAAATAGCTCAGTACTTCAGGTATGTCTAAACTTCATATTATCTTAGAATGTTTGAGATGTTTTAAACTACCCGTTGAATACTTCTAATTTTTTAATACCTATTTGCATTTTTGTTTCAGGATGACACTGAAGAAAATTCCAATGATGGCAGCCAGCCATCCAAAAGACGACGGATGGGCTCAGGGGACAGTTCTCGGAGCTGTGAAACTTCTAGTCAGGACCTTGGGTAATACCGTCTTTTATTGCTAGTCATACTGTTTTATTTGATATGCTGAAACATTAGCTCTTGTCCATTCTTTTGTATTCTTTGTTTAATTTTCTGAATTGGGTCATGCAAGTAGCTATTGGTCTTTTTCTCTCCCAGCATTCTTTGATTTCTTCTGATGTTGTTCTTATGCTCAGATACAGCTATTTTCCTGCTGAAAACCTGATAGAGTACAAGTGGCCACCAGATGAAACAGGAGAGTACTATATGCTTCAGGAGCAAGTTAGTGAATATTTGGGTGTGACTTCCTTTAAAAGAAAATATCCAGGTATTTCTTTTTTTAAGTCTTTCTTCTAAAAATCTGTCTTCTTACATTTTGAATGTAATCTCTGTGTCTTTTTGACTGCAGAACGGTCCATTTATTTAAAAAAGACCATAGTAAAAGTAGATCTCAATTTTGTATGTTGTACTCTTTGGTTTTGTTACTGGCATTTTGAAAATGTATCTACAGTTTTCGAAGTAATTTAAGACTTTTCAGTCTTGCCACTGAAAAATCTGTACAAAAGAATGAGTTGAGTGTTAGATAAGCAAGTAGCTTTTGAAAACTGACCTCTGCTTTATTCTGAAGTATTTTGTAGGTGATTTCTTACTGTAAAGCTGGCTTTATCTCTGTATTCTGTTTCCTGTATAGTGCAGACTTATTGCCCGAATACTTTGACATTGTTTATGGGGGATTTTGAGTAACTTTATACACTTCTGGTGCTGTTTTTTTCTTTTGTTTTCTCTGAAGATCTAGAACGACGAGATCTATCTCACAAGGAGAAACTCTACCTCAGAGAACTAAATGTTATCACAGAGACTCAGTGCACATTAGGTAAGAGGAAAAAAAAAAAGATTCCTTGTTACAGTATAAAAAATGACACACTGCAGATGTGATTCAGTTTGGCAGAGAAGTGAGTTACTCACAAACGAAAATATGAATTCTGACATGAAAACCAGTTTATATTTAATTTTTAGTTTCTTTAAATTGGCCAAAGGGTATCAATGCTCAATATTGATTATAAAAAATAAATTTTAGTTCTGTTCTAATTACTTAGTAAAACCTATGTTGTAAATTAGCTTTTATAGCCTTTTTCTCCTTCCAGAAAAAGAACAGCATGATTTTTCAAACTAAAAAGTCCATCTGTCTTGTTTAGCTGAATTAGTTGTGACTCAGTAAACATTAGTGTATTTTATACAGGTGAGCTTATGTCTTAGATGTCAGAAGGGTGAATATTAAACCACTTGAATGTATATGCAATAGAACAGTGCCATGAATGCATTTTGTACTGAAAGAACTTCAAGTATTTGTTCTTCCTCTGCTGATGTGTGTGACTTGGAGCATGTTAAAAATTAAAGGATGCCTGTCACTTTTTTTTCCCTGATGTACGCATGGATCTGTGCAAATGTTACATCTCTTCATAAATTAACAGTCCTCGATATACTGCCTTTGTTTCTTACCTGCCCAGCTCTCTTGGAAGTTTTACTTAAATGTGCGGGATATAACAACATCTAATTTTTATCTGTTGAAACAAAATGCTATATTCTATCTCATGCATACAGTAAAGGTATGTGCTGCATTAACTGTCCTGTGATAACATATGCCAACTTCCATCCTGTTGTCAAAGAGATTAGTTGCATTGGAAGCTTTTGAAGAGGCAGCTTGCGTGACTTGATAGCTGCAAAGTGACACGTTCTGACTTTTGAACTCAAAGTACTTTAATCAGGAGTCAGGTATCTGCATGCAGTTTGCTGCTCTGAATTGACCCCACAGTGATTCTTTCTTGATTTGTATAGAGAACCTAACCTCACAATTAAATAGTGCAAGGTAGTGAAACTAACCATTCACCAGTACAAGGAACCGAAGCTAACATGTGACCAGGTCCTGCTTTCAGCAAAGGTTCTGCCTCATAGGGGAGTTTAGTAGCTGACGACTGTCAGTGTGAAGACAAAGGTTGGATTCTGTAGCTGTAAGCAGGAGAAGAAATGAATCTTTCCTCCTTGGGGAGAAGCAAAGCCTTAATCAGCCTTGAAAGCTAAATGGCGTAAGTTCACTCCTACATGAGAGAGCGTGAAGCATTGTGCACAGTAGGTTATTGTCTTTAGCTGCTCAAAAACTTGAGTTGATGATTGTGAGATATAAATAACCCACAATTAGTTATGCCAGATAGCATCATTATTGCTTTTATCTATTTTAGGTCTAACAGCTTTGCGTAGTGATGAAGTAATTGATCTTATGATTAAAGAATACCCTGCCAAACATGCTGAGTATTCTGTTATACTGCAAGAGAAAGAACGTCAGCGAATAACAGATCATTATAAAGAGTACTCTGTGAGTAAATAGCATATGTTAAGTGAATCAGCTCTGTAACATGGAATATATAAAAACGCATTCACAAACTGGTAGTGAAATGTGTGAAAGTTAATAAAATTGTTTTTGTTTCAGCAAATGCAGCAGCAGAACACACAGAAAGTAGAAGCCAGTAAAGTTCCAGAATATATTAAAAAGGCTGCCAAGAAGGCTGCAGAATTCAACAGTAATTTAAACCGAGAGCGAATGGAAGAAAGAAGAGCCTATTTTGATTTACAGACACATGTAGGCAAATTAATTTTTTTTTAATCAATGTCAGCAGGTAGCTCCTTGTTTGTTTTAGTAAGAGTATTTCTTAGAACCTTTCTAACAATTTTATCATTCCGGGGGTTGATAAGTCTTATTATAGACATATAGGAACTTTAACCATGTCACAGCACAGTTAAAAAGAATAATTTCAAATACATTTAATATAAAACTTTTTTGAACTTCTGTCCGAGGAAGCTTTTACTTTGTTGTCGCTGATCTGCTGGTAACAGTATAAAATTAAGATGATGTTTAGGTTAAGAAGCTTCTGTTCTTCTTATATCTGTTCGTGTAAATGGCCAGTTCTTTTTTGGAGCACTTCTAAAATTCTGTCTGAACAATATACTGAGTTAAAAAGTAAACTGTTTATCTAAAAGAATGCTTTGTGTCAAATTTTATGCCCTTATTTTTGTTAGTTGTTACATTTTCTCTGTGCGAATTATTACAGTATAGTATTATATTGTGGAAATCAGCGATAGTGATGCGTTACAAACAGGATGGTGGATAGTTACTTAGACTCATTTCTAAAGGAAAGAATGCTTCTACAAGCTTCTTTTTCATGTATTTGTATTATTAATGGGATTTTTTAGTAGTACAGTCTGGTTTTGGCATTAGATGGCAGTGTTCTTGCTACCCTCTACCAGTATGGACCCACAATAATAATGTCAAAGAAACTTCTGTGGTCAGTATATGATTACTGCTTCAATTGCTAGATTTTATTTTTTTTAAATGATTTTACATACTGTACTACTAGAAGTAGTCTTACCTCTTTCAGTTCACCAAGCACATCCTGATTAGACTTAAATCTGTAATATTGTTTTATGAGTGGGATCTCTTGTCAATTTAAAGAGTTGAATTTTCCATGGGAGAGCTCAGGTAGCTGTTCTAATTGAGTAAAAGGGATAGACTGGCACATCCAAAAATGTTTGCAGGGAATGGAGGGTAATGAAAGTTCAGAAGTTTACAAAACAAGAACTTTATTGTTTTGTGTTCAACAACAGATTATCCAGGTGCCTCAAGGAAAATACAAAATCTTGCCTACAGAGAGAACAAAGGTTAGTCCTTATCCAGTGGCTCTCATACCCGGCCAGTTCCAGGAGTACTACAAAAGGTATTTTAAAAGCCTTGCAACTGCTGCTTCTTTTGCACTGATCTCTACATCTAGCTGATGGAAAACATTTGAGTGTATTTGCAGTCAAGTTTTGAATTACCTTTATGCTTGAGGCACTTGCTAGTCTAATAAATGCACAGTACGGGGGCTTTTGTCAACAACACATATGTAACACTTGCTACGAGAGCGTCCCTCCTCTGATGTGTTGTGGTGCCTGAAATTTGGCGCGCTCAGATAATCTGGTTAGATCTTGACATTATCCTGTAGTTATTTTTATTTGTGTTTTTTTTCCCTTCAGTAATCATGTAACCTGATCTGAAATATATCATCTTTACTTATTTTGCTTTGGACTCCAACTGTTTGCATGCCCTGGGTTAGAATTGGTGCTGTTTACTTCTATAAACAAAATATATGGTTTTGTTGGCATGGGTTGATTAAAGATTGGTAGACATTCAGGCGACCTTTTATGATTGCTCAGGTTTGGAACATTGCAAATACACTCTTTCTGTGTTCCATGAATATCTGCCTACACAAAGATGACAAGTACTAAATAGTATATCATTTGTGAGGATAAATAAGTAAGTATCCTATGTTTTTAGAAATGCATGTTTATATGTGCTTCTCTGAAAAGGAGGGATGGAATTATTTACATTTCTTACTCTTTCTCTCTAATTTCCTTGTATATTTTGTCAGTAATATATATGCATGAAGCGCACAGGCATTCATTTATTTATTTTATTAACTTCAGATATTCTCCAGATGAGCTTCGTTACTTACCACTAAACACAGCTCTTTACGAACCCCCTTTGGATCCAGAGCTGCCTGCATTAGACAGTGATGGGGATTCAGATGATGCAGAGGAAGGGCGAGGTGATGAGAAACGGAAAACCAAAGGCAATTCGGTGAGACAAATTGAAAGTATTCTTCAACAACAGAAATAATCCTTTCTCTTCACCTTTTTTTAGTTTCAGTAATTTCCTATTTAATATTTGCAAAATGAAGTAGAATTACAAACTCAAAATACCCACCTTTTTAGTACTCCCTTTATTTTATAACATTTCTCTTCAACTTTCCATTTTGCTCTGTTTTTAAAGTAAGTCAAACAAATCTTTGGAATATCAGGCCCTTTTTTCCTTCTTTTGAAGTAAGTTTTGAAGAACCTTCCTTCTTGTAGCCTTTTCCTCAGGTGACAGGTCAGGCTGCTAGCATTTCTGAGAGGAGTGAATTTCAGTTCAGTTCACAGCATGTTTTGCTATTTTAGTTTCATAGAATGTATCCTATCACTAAAGCAAAGGACTTGTTAGCCTTGTTTACTTTGTTTTCCTGTGAAGTAGAAGCGGGAAGTATGTCATACAGAAACATTTACTTTACTGCTGCAGCTTAAAGAAAAGTTTGAAAGCAGTTTTGTTGTTGTTTCATGATACATCTTTAATAGGTGTGTATGTGCTCTCTACTTTTGCAAACTTCAAATTGGCTGTCACTGGAATGTAAGTGAAAGTTTCACATACCTACCTTGGTAGTCTTTGTAGATGCTCAGGAACAGTTGTGCTTCAGATGAGCTGCCCAGGTACAACTAAATCATTGGTATGTTGGTGTTGGTATATTGCTGATGACCATTTTCTACAAATTGAACCCTAATTCTTAGGAAACCAGAACGTAAAATCACAGATGCATTTAACAATTGCTAGTTCAGCTGACTAAAATGTTAGACAGTGTGTATGATAGGGAGTAAAATAATGTGAAATTTCTCCATATGAATATTTATTGTTAAATATTCACAAGATACTCATAACTAAAGAAGAAGGGAGGGGGTCAGCTTGTAGACTCACAAGTGATAGTGTTAATATGCCCTTTTCGCTTGTATTTTGGGGAAAGAAAAAGTAAACGTAGCATGTTAAAGTTCAACACAAAAATTTGATTTAATTGTACTCCAGGTTGTGGGATTTTTTTGTTTGTTTGTTTTAATAGTTGGTCTTTAATCACCTCTTTCTAGTTCCTTTTTCTACTGACTTCCATTTTTCTTAATGGCAAAGAAAAGTAATTGGACTGAGTAGGGTTATTCTTTCATTTTCCACAGAAGTTCAAATGCCTTTTTGATGAGAGAACACTGAAGGGAAAATGTGCTTCTGTTGGAAAGGTGTAGGGAATATTTGAAAGGAGATTCTTATGAAGTGAGTTTGGTACAGAGCATGGCTTCTTTAGTAATCGTTGGAAGGTATTGTTTGGGCAAAATATCTGTTGAATGCAAAAGTGGACAGTTCTCAAACCTCTTCTCCTGAGTCCTGGGCTGCCTACCATTCTCCATGTTGAGTCCTATAATATGCTTTTTCCTTTTATCCCCTCTCCATTGTTAGAGTCAGATAGCAGTTTTCCTGTTCTGTAATGTTCTAATGGACTTGTCCTAAATAACCCTGCCATAATTAAAAAAAAAACCCAACAACCCAACAGCTGTGAAACGTACAATTTCTTTTTACCATGTAGTTAGCTTTGCTTTTCTGTTGTACTCCTCCTTTTGCCCTGCATCTGTTTTGTCTGTTTTGATTTTAGGTTCTGGGGCATAGGTGGATTACTCTAGTTGTGCAGGGTGCCAATTACTGTAGGACACTATTGTTACACGGCCTTTCAATTTTTAGTGTAATAAATGTGATTGACTGTATTGTTTTCTGCTGGAGCTTTTCGGAGGCCTTTATTAACACTTCTCTGAGAAAGATCTTGTGCTGCTGCTCTCAATTATGCTTATGTTGGTCTCTTACTTTCTTTGAACCTCTTCCCCTTTTTCTTACCTTCCCATTCCTCAAAAAAAATTATTTAACTGCAGCATGAAATTGATGTTTGGCTCTCTGTTAAATGTTGAAGAATGTTTTGCCTTTGATGGCATTTTTGTGCTGCAATCCACATGAAATATTTAGGGTGCCCCTGGTGAAAATATGAGATGAGGGTGGCAGAAAAAACCTTCACATATTTAATTTGAGATAGTGCTGTTTAGTAATACACTTTAAATACATGGCCAGGGCACTTTTAACTTTTTACTGGCCCTTTGTTATGTAAACAGTATCTTGCCTATAGTTGATTTCTTGCTGACTTTCAAAGGAAAATGGTTCAAAGAACTAGACTGTAGTGTATCCCACTCTGCTATCAAGATAACTGAAAAACATTACTGTTATTGCTGATGCCAGTCTCTTAGCGTGTGAAAAAAATAGACGAAGGTTATGAGAAAAGATGTTTTATATTGTGATGTACCCTGTGCTTTTGTAGAAGGAAAGATATGTCCTTCTTTTACCTTAGCTGGCTCTGAGGGGCATACAAAAGACTTGTTTGTCTATCCAAAAGAGTAAAAAAAATAGCTATGGTATTTTCATTGTAGGACAATTCGTCTGGCAATGTATCTGAAGGTGATTGCGCCACAGACAACCAGGAGGATTCTTTTCAGGGAAGACAAAAAACGAGAGACAAAAGTGCTACTCCAAGAAAAGATGGTTCAAAACGTTCTGTATTATCCAAATCAGTTCCTGGGTACAAGGTAGAAGAAAAAAGCCCCTGACTGAACGTCTTTACTGACCAGCCTCTCCCTGAAATATTTGTTTTTCAGTATTACGGAACTTCTGCTTGCTATACTTCACTAGCTGCTCTCCTGTTGTGTGTTCCATCTGTTTGCTTCTTTACTTCCTTTTTGCTTTCATTTCACATGGGCCTCTCCTGTACTCTAGCTATACAGTGGCCTCTGTTTCTGTTGACTTCTCTGATTCCTAGGCAGTTACACTAGAAAAATCCGGTGTGGATTGGTCATTGGAACTCTACATCTTTCTGTCTGCCTTGACATTGACATACCAGTGAGAATTACTTGCCAGTTCAAAACTAGCACTTGGTATCCGTTATTTTTTGTACTATTTAGTACATACCTAGAGATCAGTGCTGTAAAGTGCAGCTGTGGGGATGAACATGTTGTTATAATGTTCATTTTAAATAGTCTTTCATCTTGAGATGTTATGATGTATAGGATGAAAGGCAAGAAGCTTGCTGCAGTTGTACAGGCAACACTACATAACCACTTTAACACTATATAGAAAAGAGCTTTTATGTAGTTCATACTGTGTAGAAAAGTATATGACTCAGTTAGGATGTTAATACATTCGAGCTATGGAGCAGCGATTGCCAAACCGAAGACCCAAATCATCAGTATTACTGTATAATAATTGAAAAAAGTGAGATGGTAAAAAGATCGATAAAAATACTTTTCTGAAGAAACAGAAATTGACATGCATTATCATTATTGTTTTTCTGCTTAACAAGAAGTGTTTTGGATATAATTTAACAATTCTAAAATATAACATGTTGTCCGATCCTGTTCCACTGAAAGGAATGAGAATTTTCCTTTGACATATATAGGAACAGAAATAGGCCTATAGAGAAGAAAAACATTACATTGACATAAGATTTATAGAACAAACAGGAGTGCATGTTAAGAGAGGTTATGAAAAAGAAAACTTTTTGTCAGTGGCAAGATCATACATATCAAGAAACTTTCTCAGCAAGAGTGTGCTGGTGATGGTTTGCATTCTGTATTCAAAACTGTTTATGATCTATAGCCACCAAGTTAACCACAAATAAACTATAAATTAAAAAGCTAATTTACAGCAAGAATTGGACAGCTTTGATAATTTTTCTGTACATTCAGTAACTGTAAAAGTTCATAACAGATGTCAAGCTCTGGTTGTATTTTGTCTTTCATAAACTTAAAGGAAATATGCAAACTATGGAGATTTAGACTGTGGTACCCTAAGTTTATTTTTTATATGTAACGTCATGAATTGTTGTAGACTCAGAATGCATACCTATGTTCCCATGAACATGAAATCCTACGATGGCACTTGACGTTTTTTTAGATTTGTTTAACTTGACGGTAGAGATCATGTGCCATTGGTTTACAGAAAGAAGTTTCACTTAACTTTGAGATTTCTGAGTATTTGATTACTTTAATCTATGCATGGCCTTTTGAATGCATAGAGAGAAGATTTTTAAAAAACAGAACATTAAAAAAAAAATTATATTGGTTGTTTACAGCATTGCATTTCAGAAATGGATTCCCATAGCAATTATGGGTTCAAAATCACTGACTGCATTAGTAACACGCTGTTACTGGAAAT
The DNA here is from genome assembly GCA_024606505.1 of Aquila spilogaster. NCBI lineage: Eukaryota > Metazoa > Chordata > Aves > Accipitriformes > Accipitridae > Aquila > Aquila spilogaster. The sequence continues at coordinate 44,483,638 of JANHGO010000027.1, forward strand.
TCACAGTGCCACATCTTTTCAGTGGCAGTTGTATCTTGCCTGCATCAGACTGGTGATAGGTCAAAGTGGTGATGCTGTGTTGGGATATTGAGAGGACTGGCTTTCTTGTTCGTGGGAGTGTTTAAATGCTTTCAGTAAACTCAGTTATGTGAGCTGCTTTAGCTGGTAAGACAGAAAGATTCTTGTCTGTTAGTCAGTTAAAAACACCAGATAACTATATACCACATGTGCCTGAATGTTAAGGCGCTTTGAGCTGAAGGCTTAACTGATTTAAAATGTTGTCCCTGTCAATTTTAAATTTTTGTAATACTTTTGTTCTGTATCATTCTCTAATATCTGACTATTTTTGTAGGACAGTAAACTTGGTTACTTGTAGTTTAATTGAAGGATAATTGCTATAGCATCAGAATGCAAATGTATAGTTATAGCCACGTTGTGAGTATTACAGGATTCACGCATTTCCATGGAGTTATTTTTAAGTAAAGAAATAATGTATTTTGTTATGGAGGCATTCTTATTGTCAGTTTTTAAACAAAGAAGGGTAAGAATGTGTTAGATGTTTTGTCATGTTACAGGTAGCAAGTCTCTGTTGCTGCAGGACTGGCTATTGCAATTGCACACACAGGGTACTGTTGAAAGTAAAGGAGGTTTTTGTTGGTTTTTTTTTTTTGCACATAAAACTGAAATGTATTGAGAAACTATATTTTACAACACTTCTGTTTTGGGTCTCTGTACCTGCAAGTGGAATGCTTTGTGTTCAGAATAAGACCTTACGAAAATGGCATAGTTGGAATGCTGACTTTGAGAGCTGCAGCACAGCAGCATGGAGATTAAAACTGGCAGAGCAGTTGTCTATTTGACCTGCATTCTTTTCCTCCCCCTTACTTACCCTGATTAGATGAATATGTGCAAAGCAAAATATACTCTCATTGATGGGATATTGTGACTTCCCATTTGGATTTGATGACACTTTCCTCATAGTGTTTCTAAAAGCCATTTATGATGGCAGAACTTGAATTGCTAAAAAATGTGAAATCTTTCATTTTTTTTTCACTTTTATTAAAAAAATTAGTTCCATACTGTTGGAACTGTATTATTAATAGGCTGTGATTCCCATCCTACCCACCCCCTAAATGCACGATTTCTAATAAACACAATTTAGTGAAGTAAGTGTAGATGGAAGCAGTTTTAATTAATGCACCTGTATCATTGTCTGACTTTAGAAATATATAGAGCAGAGTGTTAATGCACATACCCTGATGCAAGTACAGTGACCAGAAAGTAGCTCACTTTAGTTTTGATAGAGTACAAGGGAGTACGTTGCTGAATATTAAAGGCAGTGAGATACAAATACATAACAAATTAGAAGTCGGATTAGAGAAGTGCACTTGTTATTCTAGAAAGGCTTGATTTACTTAGAAAATAGATAGAAACACAACCACAACATAAATTAGAATGTAGGCCAAACAACAGAAGGGTAAATGCTGCAACACTGACAAAGTTTAAGCATGTGCCACTTTTGTTGACAGGAGCAGGGTATAAAGGTATACATGTAGGACACATAGAATAGTTGACAGTAAAAGATCTTACGTGTGTTTTTGCTTCCATTATATTTATTACTTTGTAGAGACTTCTGTGAATGTTAGACTTCTTTTATTGTTTTATTATATTTATGTATAAAACAGGTTGACTATGCTTTTTTTAAATAAATAAGCAAAAAAAGTCTGTATGAATGCCTCTGTCATCTTTTGAAGGAAGTTACCAATGAAGAGCTGGTATGGTGTTTTTTGAAAATAAAACTCTTTAGGCCAGACAATATCAGAGACAATAGCTGTGTTTTAACATTAAAAAAAACCAAACAGATGGAACGCTTCATAAATCTTTAGGCAATGTGTCCTGACTACTTAAAAATGAGTTCAGATTATTATTATTATTATTATTATTATTTTACTAGATGTAGGTGCTAGAATAAAAACTGTCTGGGGCAATAGGCCCACTTAAGTATAAATTTTATTACAGAAGATCTCTGGTTTTTTGTTGTTTTTTTTTTAATACATACATTTTTGCTTTTACTATTTTTTCTTTTTTTAATGAAACTTCGTTCTTCTCCACACAAATGGTTGGTAGTTGACTGGGACTCTTCTTGCTTACTGATGAGCCATTTGGTTCCGTTGAAAATGGGATATGCCTTGAATTCCCTCTAATAGCTGTGTCTTTGCAGCAGCATTTGTTTTCAAAATTCTGGCAATAGTCATTAAAATTAGTGAGTACTATATTGAAATTAGTGAGAAATTGGGTTTAAAATTATTACGCAGTGGTCAAAACTCAACAATGTACTGAAACGTATCTGAAGTTTGTAATGCTTGGTTTGTTCCTTGGTCCTCATCAAGATGTTTCTGAAAAATGGAATGCCTTGTATCTTCTTTGATCATCATTGGGTTAGAACTCTATTGGTTTGTCTTTGGGGTTTGGACACAGAATTAATACACAAACGTTACTCAATTTAACAGGCTCCTACTTCTCTCTTACCTTTTAAATGCATCTCATGCACCCAAATAGGCTCCAGATGATCTCTTAGAAATATTATAAAACTATAAATAGATGCAATGGTCTGTATTTCTCACTGCAGTTATGACTGGACACAAGAAGGAAGAGTAGCAGTATGTAACATAGTTAACCAGATATTTTAAAACTAAAGATACAGAAATCTAGTTTATTGCTTTTGTAATTAAAATTCTACAAAAGGAAGATTGTATTTAATTTCTTCCACATGGGAAATCTGCATGGACATTCATAAAGAAGTATTCTATATTGGGGAAAAAAAATACAAAACCCCTGAAAATTTTGATGTTACATCATGTAATTTACATGTAGAGGATTGTTAGCTGATGAATTCAGAGGAAGAAGCTACGACGTGCTCTACTCCAGTTTAATTTACACAGTGCTCACTACACGTGTGCCAAGTGCAAAATTTTACATAGTTAATCAAAGATTATTTAAACATCACTCATTGTCAATTATTGTCATATGTACTAAGGTTCACACAGCAGATAAGTCATTAATTTTGAGAGTTAAGGAGATACATTTCCTGTTAAATCTGTGAATTCTTCTGGAATGAATTTATAGTCCTCTTCTACCCTTCCAGCCAAAGGTCATTCCAAATGCTATATGTGGAATTTGTCTGAAGGGTAAGGAGTCCAACAA
>JANHGO010000027.1:44495902-44507610 GCA_024606505.1 Aquila spilogaster
ACTGCCAGGGATGGGGCAGCCACAGCCTCTCTGGGCAACCTGTTCCAGTGTCCCACCACCCTCACAGGAAAGGATTTTTGCCTTACATCTAATCTAAATCTACCCTCTTTCAGTTTAACACCATTGCCCCTTGTCCTGTCACTCACTACAGGCCTTGGTAAAAGGTCTTTCTCCATCTTCCTTACAAGCCCGCTTTATATATTCAGCGGCTGCTATAAGATCTCCCCAGAGCCTTCTCGTCTCCAGGCTGAACAACCCCAACTCCCTCACCCTGTCCTCACAGGAGAGGTGTTCGTGTCCCTCCTCCGGACCGGCTCCAACAGCTCCGTGTCTGCCTTGGGCTGGGGTCCCCCGAGCCGGACGCAGTGCTCTTGATCCCCCGGGAGAGCGGAGCTGAGAGGGAGACTCGCCTCCCTCGCCCCGCTGGGCCGCGCCGCGTTCCCAGCCGCCCAGGGCAGGGCTGTGGAGAGCTAACGCCCCTTGGCGACGCCGCCATGTTTTGGAGAACGAGAGCACGGCCCCAAGCGGCTGTGGCCGCCGCGGGGCGGGGGGTCGGAGCCGTTAGGCTCGCGCTCAGCCGTTGCCCGGGCGGGAGGGCGGCCGGCCCGCGCGGGGCCCTGAGGGAGCGTTGTCCCGCTCGGCGACCCCGGTTAACGGGCCGGCCGTTGGGAGGCGGCGGGGCCGGGGTAAGGCGGGGGCCGCGTTGTCCCCTCCCTGGGCGGGGGGGGTAGCGGAGCCCGGCGGGCCCCTCCGCCTCCCCGCCTCAGGTGTGCCCCCGCGGCGGGCGGGAAGGGCGCAGGCGGTGAGGGTGCACCCTGGGGTGCTCCGCCGCGAGGCTTTCTTCAGCCGGAGGATGGAAAGTGAGGGGGACCGTTGTTCTTCTGGAGAAAGCTGCAATCCTGACGTTGTCTGCGAAAAACACTTGTTTAAATCCGAACTGTCGGAGTCCCTTGTTCAGCTGGCGTGTAGTCACCATCACTGTGCTTTCCCTTTGCATCAGAATGAGTTGTGCATCTGGAATACAGCGACTGCTCAGGTAAAACCACAATACATCCCTTCACAGGCTGCTGTTTCAGGAGAAGACTTGAAAGGAAGATAAAAACAATCATATCTGAGGGTCGTGTGGGAGTGTCAGGTTTCACTTTAATGCTGGGAAGAAACTAGCATTTGTTACGAGCTTTCTTACTGTGATGAGAATAATATATACTCCTATGGTGGGTTGAACCTGGCTGGCAGATGTTTCACCACCCAGTCTCCTGCTTACTCCTTCCCAGCGGGGTGGGGGCGAGAATCGGACAGGAAAAAGTGAGAAGTCGTCACAGGTCAAGATAAAGATAGTTTAACAAGTGAAGGAAAGAGGGAAAAAGAAGAGATACGAAAGCAATCATTCACCACCTCCTACAAGCAGACCAATGCCCATACAGGCTTCGAGCACCAGCCACCTTAGAAGACCCCCCCCCCCCCAAATCCCCAACAGCTTCTTCATCCAATACCCCAGTTTTATTGCTAAGCACAAGATCATATGGTCTGGAATATCCCTTTGCCAGCTGGGGTCAGCTGTCCTGGCTGTGACCCCTCCCAGTCTCTTGTGCACCCCCAGCCTATTTGCCGGGGGCAGGGGGGCCGGAACAGAGTGGGGAAAAGAGAAAGCTTTGATGCTCTGCACGCAGTGTTTGGCAACAGCCAAAACCGTGGTGTGTTATCAACACTGTTTTCCTCAGAAAATCCAAAGCGCTGCACCGTGCAAGCTGCTATGAAGAATTTTGAAACAATAAAGAAAAATTAGTTACTGTTTTGTTAATTGCATGTACATTATCCGTTTGTAATTTTGTATTGTTCATAATCTTAGTCTGAAGTGACTCATTTAACTCTTCTTTATCGACATTTGTCAGCCATTGCATTTGTCAGGACATCTTTACTCAATTTCTGCGGTGTCATTTGGAAGTAAAATCAATCCACTTCTTGTCTGCTCTGCTTCTCGTGAACGTGTGATAGTGTGGAATCTTGATGAATGCACACAGAAGGTGCAAGAAGGTAAGAGTATTATTTATATAACATATACATATTGTATATATAAAAAAGAAGTGATGTAGAGGCACTCACTCACCACCTCCTACAAGCAGACCAATGCCCAGCCAGTCTCTGAACAACGGCCGCCTTAGAAGACAAATCCCCCAGCACCTCCTTTTCTTCCACTACGACTTCTATAAAAAGATTGTTATTTCTGCGTAGCATGCATTAGCCACTCAGGATCAGCAGCACTAACAGTGATAAATAGTGCTTCATTTCTCTGTTGCTCTTCTTTGGCAATGCCAAGCTGAATCAAGCCAGTAGTCCAGCCAGTCTGGCTGTTGTCCCAAAAGTCAGGGTTCTTCTACCCGGTGTGTAAAGAGCTGAATTACACACAGGATCGAGGTATTTCTTTATTACAGATTTGCACAAAGCTGGGAGCTAGGTGGTATTCCACACAAAACTAGCTCACCCTACAATTAAACAAGCAGAATATTGATACAATTCAGGTTTACATATGCCATTTCTAAGTTCCCCCTTAAAACTATCATTGGCAGTCATTTTATAATTATTCATTGAAGACCTGCTCTCGTTGGCTTAAAGTTTCCTTGGCTCAAATGAAAGTTATGGTGCTCTTGCATTTTACAGCTCATGCTCAAAGAGCGTGGGAGGGGTGAAACAGTTCATCCTTTAATTGAGTTGGTGGTCGTGATCTCCTCCTGCCGTCTTTACCTTTATCCTAGCTACTGTGAATTCTGCTGACTTCATGCTTGTGGCTGTCTTCCATTTTTGCAGCCTTCCTTGTTTCTTAGTTATCAGTCCCTGAAGTTCCTTGTTTGAGTTCCTCTATGACCACCGAGGTTACAAGTGTTCCCCCTACTTAGCGAGGCATGGAAGCCTACACACCAATGCAGTTATTTAAGCAAAACCAGTTAACCCTTCGATATTCTAAATTCCAAGTATCACGGCCGTCGCACTTCCTCAGCAGACCCCGCATTAACAACCGCCGCGGTCCCCGGCGCCCACCCGGCCCCACGCACGCCCCAGGCGGGTGCAGCCCCCGCGGCGGGGGCTGGGCTGGGCCGGGGCTGCCGGAGCCGCCGGGGCTGCCGGGGCCGTCGGGGATGCCGGGGGTGCCGGGGGCGGGCGGCGGCCGTGGCCCCGGGAGCTGGCCAAGGTGCTGTGCGGGAATCGGCGGGTCCTGGCAACCTGGGGGAAAGGCAGGGAAGCGCTGCAAAGGCAGTTAAGTTCTACCGCTGGGGAATAAAACGGACAGGAAAATTCTTAATCATAGCAGCACTATGCAATGCCGAAATAACTAAATGATACCTTTTCTGGAATATCTGCAGAACTAGTGTTTTATATCCTGCTTTCTCTGGTCCGGCCTCTGCTTCTGTCTGTGTCTGGAACACTGTTGTCATGTGTCATCTGATTTGGGAGGAGAGTGCATGACTGAAAGAGAGTTATGATGACACACAGAAACACAAGGAAAGCAGAAGTTCTAGTATCCTGACCGCCATCTGGGTTTGGAGCCTCAACCAATGGAGTTAGATTCTAGGGAGCAGTGCTAACCCCTCTTCAAGCTTAAATCAATTGGAAAGTAGAGGAATAATGAAAGAGGAAGAAAGGGAGCAAGAGCGCCAGAGTCACGACTCACTGGAGTCCCAGTGACACTCTGTCCAAAATATGTTGTTATGGCATGATAACTGAGAGGTATTACAGTCCTGCTTTGGTGTCAGTATTGAGAGTTGCATGGCATCATCGAACACTATTAAAAGTTTCCTCCTTGTTACCTGTAGTTAGAGATTTGCCTATGATTTAATGTGTGGGAGTTGTCTCTTGTACTCTACTCCACGTTGAATTTGCAAATCTACATATTATGAAAATTAATGTTGTAAAGAAAACTGAATAAAGTCCTTTTATAATAAATGAAATTATTACATTTTAATCCATGTAAGAGTAGCATAAAGAATCAAAGAATGCTTCAGGGAGTGTGCATAAAATGGGACTATGAATTTGGAGGAAAGAAAAATGGAAGTTAGGAATAGACAGTTAGTAGCAGATAAATAAAAAGGATGTATAGTTTTAATACAAAGACATATGAAAACCAGATTCTCTGCTGCTGGATTTTTTCTTTCTCTTTTTCTCTCTATCTACAGGCTCTTCAGCAGATGCTGTATAGTCTTTCTCTCACCAGACTGTGCTCTGCATGGTCTTGGCATGTTTTCTCTGACCATATTCTTACCAACTGTGTCAAGGTAGTTAAGGAGTTTTTTGTGTGATTCATCTCTCCACCCTGGTAGGCCACGTTAATCAATTGTAGAAACACTCCACAACATCTAGGATAAAACCTAGAAAAGGACACATATAGTTGTTGTGCCTGTATCCTAGTTAATTTGTTGCCTATGAAATCCTAAAATTTAATGAGATGTCCAAAATCTCCTCACATAGTTAATGGTAGCATCATAAAATAGGGATCTGCAGAAACCAGCCTGCTTGAACTAGTGAGGTGACCACAATGAAGTCATGAAGAGAGGGATGAAACATAAGCCTCAAAGCTAGTCTTATCATCCTACTCTGTAATGATATTTAGTGGTGTACTTACTCTTTTCAGCCCTTTCCACAGTAGAATTAAAACCAAGAGAAGGAAAGTCCCCCTTGCTTGATGGCTGAGTGCCTGGGATATTCTCCTGGAAGAAGTATTTTTCAAACCCCTCTTTTCCTGGGCTTCAGTCAGGATTTCTTGCCTCCAAAATGAACGTGGCACTACTTGGTTCCTTGGGCACATCACCCTACCGTCCCTGGCAGTCTTCGGTGGAAGTAGGATTTGGTGGGCACACCTTTTGTTAGTATCTCAAAGAGTACCAGACCATGTCTAGGCAACAATACAGATGGAGGAATCCTGCTGGTGCACAGTTCTGTGCTTTGCTTTCCAATAGCGTGGTATAAGTAAACTGTGGGTTGTTCTGTACATCTTACTGACAGAAGCTGGGATAGCTCTGTGGTTAGATAACTGCTATGCAAAGTTTGTAAGAATCTCACTGCACCACAGTTTTATATTTCATTGAGTCTCATTAACAATTAAATTGCTGCAGGGTTAACACCTCAAGGAACTGTTATAGGAACTCTTTTGGGAACGGTGCTTCATGTAAGATTTAGTCCAGATGATCAACAAGTGGTGGTATGTGCTGGAAGTCGGATCTACATGTTAAGTGCAAAGGTGAGATACCATTCTTTGTAGCCATGGTACTGGTATTTAACTGATTCACTTTCATATAAAATCATGGTACAGAAATGTCAGTATAATTAAGCAAAAGCATTCATTTTTCTCATATAGATGAAAGTAAGTATGAACTAATGCTTGATAATGCGCCATATACCAGATAGAAGACTAGATTTAAAAAGTTGAAATGAAACAATGTCTCAATAACTTAGAAGAAGAAAACATTCTGAGGACATCTGAAGAATTGCTCCTATATCATTCATTCTGAAGAAGCAAATGTAATACATAGTGGTTTTGCCAGCAGGATGATATACAGGGCTGCATTTTCAATAAGAAAAATCTTACTGATTTAATATTTTGAATACAAATCTGACAATTTTTAGCAACAGTTATTAATTATGAAAACATTCAACTAACTGTCATTTTTAGTTTGAAATCTAATCTGTTTTTATTTTGCATTGACTAATCATAGAATGAAGATATACTAGCTGAAATGGATGGCCACCTGGCTCCAGTGACTGCTGCTAAGTTTTGCACATGGGAGAAAAATATGCTTATATCAGTGTCAGAAGACAGAACCTTTAAGGCAAGGAAATTGTAGAGCTGCACTTCAAAAAATACAGTTTAGTGAATATGTGAAGTAGTCTTTTTTTCCCTTTAAATATTTTCTGAAGATTAAGCAAAAATCATCTTTGACTTTATAGACATCAGGACATTGTTCTTAGAGTTGCTTGGGAAATTATTTTAAAAATTAATTACTCTTTAAAAGAACAATTCAGGTTTTGTATATTGAAAACTTTCTACAGCAAAGTGTTAACTTTGGTGATTATTATCATCTGCCAAATGGAAATAAAATATTTTGATCAGTTTGGCTGTAACTGAAATGTTTCATGCTGAACTGAATGAAAGCATTTCACTTTGAGTCTGCTGACATTGACTGGAATTTTCCCTCTTGGGAATACTGGTTTGGGTTATTGCATGCAATGGCTGGGTTATTGCATACTGGTATGATTTTTTGCCAGACAACATTTTATGTGATGACATCATGGATTGCTGCTGCTGTACATGATGGCAATTGAAGACAACTTAGTAAGGTGAAACAAGGAGCCTGAGTGAACCCAGGTGTGTCTCCCAGGCGATACTGGGATGGGTACCTCGATTAGATACAGTTTAGTCTACTAGTGATTGTCCTCTGTATGATTCTAAACATACCCAAACATTTGGTTCTACAAGCTCAAGTAAAATTAAAGTTTTCTATACCAAAGGTTGGTCGGGTTTTTTGGTTTGGGTTGGGTTCGGTTTTTTTCCCCCTAAATTTAATTTTTATATAACTCTCTGTTCTTCACAAAATGTGATTTTGATTTTTGTCCTGGTCTTGGACAAAAAAATGCAAAGATTGAATTGGAATTTTAGGAAATATTAATAATTCTGACTTTCTGATCGATTGTTTCTTATTTAGTTTAAGTTGATGTAAGAAATTAAATCAAGGTAAAAAAGACTGAAGGAAAAGATCCATATGCTTCTTCATATTAATATAATGAAGTCTTGATAAATTATACAAAATCCTAATGAATAAGCTTTGGTTGTTTTTTTTTTAACCTTGATAAATGTTGGGACTAAAATGACAATCAAATGAAAATATTTTGCAAGTCTCTCAAATAATTTAGTAAGGAATTCTTCAAGTTTTATTTTCTCTGCCTGATTCTGTAGGTCAGGGGTAATTCTCTGAGGGCAGTCATGCTGGAGTCTATGACAGCTGGCTCCTGTGATTGCAGGACTTGCAGTGTCCAAAACCTTATACTCCCCTAGCCCTTTTACTTGGCTAAAGAAGTGAAACAGATGAGAAGCTCTTCAGATGAATTTGTGAAACAAGATCTTAGGAAACAGGTTTTCAGAAGAATGATGTTTACATTCAGAGAGAAATGAAACAAGAACAAAGAGAAAACCTTGGGAGCTAAACAAAGGCTCCCAGACATGTTCAGAAAGCAGGGACTGTCTAACTGTGATTTTTTTCAATCCCAGCTGTGATAGCTGTGATAAATGTAGTGGAATTACTTGTGGAGAGGAAAGCTCATAGAAGTAACAACATGAGAGGAAAAAATTGGTTTTATTTAGCTTTCTTAATCAACTATTAGACATAGAATGCATCACTTAGAAACAGTCATGTTAATAATGAAAGCTGACTTATATGTGAGTCTATAGATCATAATAAGTATCATTATTATTACTAATAACCTCTTATCCCAGAGCCCAATATGAAAATTGTGAAATTATGCAAGTTTCCTATGTGAAATCTAGAACCAGTTCAAATATGTCTTTCATTAATTCAGCTTAAGTCCCTAAGAGATGAACCTAAGCAAAGACAATAATAATTATTTTGTGTATCCATACCAGGTGAGTTTCACCTTTTTCACTACGGATACTTATCAATTAAACAAAGCCCTATGTAGTTAGAAAAAAATGCTGCAAAAAATCCTTACCATATTGCATCACTTTCAATGGCTGCATTTCTCTGTTTTCACCACATGATGGCCGTTGAAGTTTGTGTTTTCCTTAAAGATCTCAGTAGGTGACTATCTTTACTGTTTTTTTTCTAAAGGTGTGGGACTATTCTACCGGCCAGTTAATATATCAATCAGGAGTATTAACGGGTAAGTTTTCTTTCTTATATATACTTTTTTATAGAAAAAAAATCCTCTCTCTAAACAGTAATAAAAAATTATTGTAGAAGTATTTAGTTGATTTAGTGAAAATAATTCTAGTAGACTAGATAGTAGTAAACATATTATCCTTTAAAGCCAGTAGTAAATATATTTTCCTTTGAAGTGTGCTTCCGGGTAGATAGTTTTAGTGTGCTTTCATAAACAGCTCTTTTTGTACAGGGTGTGCATGTAGGTGTTGCCATTTACTGAGATACACAAACGGAGCTCTCTTCTTTTGTAGGTACAGTTCCACTGTGTATTATGTGCTTGTTTTCTTTCAAGTTTCGTATATGACATGGAAGGAAATCCTATACCATATGTAGATTTATTAGCAGTGTCTGCAGCTGATGATGTATATTGACCTCAAAGGTGAAAGCTACATCTGTGGAAAGACGAGAGCAAAAGGAGAGAAGAGGAGGAGGGCGAGCATTCTCCCCAGTGCAGCAGGGACCTCTCCTGTAGTACTTTTCTTGCAGGAACCACATAGTTTTCAAACTCCCCTTTGGGTGTTCCTGTCTGTGATGCTGTTAGTGGTGATCAGAGCACACTTTGGGGGCACAAGCTGGATGGAGATTGGTTGTTAAGCTTTGTGCATATATATTATTGGGTGACCTCAGGTAAAATAAAAACTAAAACCACATGGTAGGAAAGGAGAGGAAGAGTGATTCATCCCTGGTTGCCTGTGGTAATTGCTTTGCTTGAAAACCTGCTTTAACCACAATATCAGGGTTTGCAGGTGCAAGGCCATGAGAATAACAGCATGGGAACAACAAGGGAAAGCTACTGCCACGGGAGCTCAGAAAACCGTGCCACAGCAGCGTGGGTGAAAGTCTGCAGAAAACCATTGCCAGGGCAGTGTGGGTGAAAGGCAGTAACAGACCTGCAAATGGAGAGCCCTTAGCAACACAAAGGCTGAGGCACACAAAGCATTGTGCAACCGTAGGAATTGCAGTAACAAGTTTCTTTCAACTGTCATTATAAATAGGAGGATTCAATATTGAATCATGTATTTTAATTAAATATCTGATTTGTGTCTACTCTGGAAATAATTTTATCTTTTTTGAAGCAGCATTTCCTTTGCTAAGTCTGCTAATTGATGAAGAAAATAAACAGATTATCACTGGATGTGCTGAGGGACAGGTAAGCATTACCCATTAAACTTAGTCTGTATGTCAAAACAGTCAACTATGTTTAATGTATCTGTCTATAAAAAAGCTTCACAATCTGCATACATGTTTTGAACTGTTACAACAGTTGTTTTAGTAAGCATAATTCAATGCTTTGAGCATAAACCATATATAGTATATAAGACCCCTATTACAAAATGGAAATTTTTTCCTGAAAACCAGGGAAGTTTTTAAGAGCACAATCACTGATTATATAAGAAGACTACACTGAGAGGCTAGAAATGTATCTGTTTTAAAGAAAAAAGGTGAAAAATAGGATTCTTCTATTTTGGCCAAGGAATGAGACGCATGACAATAAATGGAAAGGACTATGATTTCAGTATGTTGGAATTCTAAACAAAACGTGATAAATGTCAATATGCATTTTGCCTCCTCTTTAATGTTAAGAATATATTTACATGAGATTTTCCAGCTGTTTGGTTCAGTGTTACCCTTCAGTGAATTGTGAAGAAAATTAAAGATAGACTATAGTGGTGCCTAAAAAGAGAAAGGTATAAATGACATTCATGTACATGACTCAGTGAGCAATTACATGCAGGTTACCTGTGACTTTTAATTGTGTGAAATAGTCTATGAGGAGTTTTTTTCAAAGACATAAACATGTGGGAATTAGATGTGCAGTTTGAATTGATAATGGCTGCTTTTGCTAATATTGAATATATCCTCTGATAATCTTAGAAAAGCATATAATTGAATTTCTGGTCCAAGGTGAGATTCCAGATACAAAAATTCATTAGTTACATCAACAGCTTTAAATATTGGACCCTTAGTTTGTATTCACGTAAGCTTTATGTTTAGTGTCAAAAGGTTACTGAAATTGCTTTTTCTTTTTCTTGCAGCTTTGGATCTTCAGTTTAATCAGTGATCATAATTACCGTTGCATAGCACATATCAACTTAAAGAAAGAACAAGAGAAATTCTGTAATAAAGTGTGGAAATCTGGAAAAGAAATAGGTAACACAGTGCTTCTAGAATGCTGTTTATGGTATATTCTAGTTGTTATTGGCTACTGATTGTGTGCTTTTTATACCATGAGAATTTATTATAAGTTGTAGAGTTATGAGTCTCAGACTGTGGCATGGAATTCTTACTGAAGCTGGTATGAAGTTGGGTATTGGCATATCTGGAAAAAATTATGCATGTATGTCTGTAATAAAATCTTGGCCAATTCATCTGGTTATAAAACATTGCATGATGTGAACTATTAAGTATTTGTTTTTTATTGAAGTAATTGCCCAAGGCTTCAGTGAGAACAGAACCAGTGCCTAAAATTTCATCCATTGTCTAAGTGGAGTACCATTTCTCAGTTACCTCTAAAGCTTCTAGAAATTTATTTTTTTTATTTATTTTTTTTTATCCATACCAGTGCCTCCATGATATGATATTTCTCTGGCTGTGGTATTTCTAGTGGTATAACACAGAGTATTTAAGTCTTTAAAGACTGCACTGGTAAACTCAGCAAGGTGATTCCATGTTCCCAAATGAGGCATTCAGACCACCTGCACACTAGCTAAAGTGAGTTGAGGTCCTGCTAAAGGCAAGCAAGAGGGAGATTTCTTTAGGGAAAGGGAGATCTGGTTTCCCTTGCTTGCTCTTTTTCTGGCTCCAAGGACTGTTGTATTCTTAGCTGCCTAGTGGTCCAGCTTCAATAATCCTAAGGTCCTAACCTAATGAGAAAGACTGCTACATTTCTTGTCATTATTTAAAATATATGGATGTCACTTTCATCTTCAGATGATTGAAAGAGAGTGATGTAGTGTCTGTGCCTAATGCTGAATTCGGTGCTAGTAGTTCCTAGGTGTGAACCGCACATGCACAACGGATTGGAGACTCCTTGGGAAGGTGAAACTGAGGTGACTTTCCATCTTGGTTGTGGATTATGTTGTAATTTTAGTGTCAAGGGAATTTTAGTGTCCAGGCTAAGTGGAAAGGTACCCAGCATGTTTAAGGGTTGTTGGAATATGGCTTTCAGAGTCACTTTTTGAGATGAACTCACCTACATTCTGCCAACTCCTTTTCAGTTCTTAAGTAGGCTCTTTGGATTTTATCTCTAGGTATTTAAAAGAAGATGGCACTAAAAATAACATAATAATGAGGAAAGATATTTCAAGAGGGCTGGCTCTTAGGATATATCCATCTTTTGATATAGAAACTTCTTGAGTGTGGTCTTAGTTCATGCTGCTTTACTACTTCCAATTCTCCCTTATTTCCTATCTGTTTCCTTTATTTCACTGGTTTTTTATAGGTAATATTGTTGATTGACTTTCTTAGGTGAAGGGCAAAATACTTCCAAGTTTCGCAAAACAAACAACATGAGACCAGAAGGATCAGTGGAAACCTCATTGCCTATCCTCTTAATTGAACACTGTGACTTTTTAGTATGTTTCCATAATGAAGAAAACATGTAAGTCCTTTAAAATACTACCAGCTATTTGGCTGGAATCTACTCCTAGGAGTTCCTATTGGTTCTTGGATTATTTTCACTGCAACTTACTATTTTTTTAAAAACGCAATAGGAAAATCAAAGAATGTGTTTAGTGATCTGCAGGTTTTGGTGGCCTACTTGTAGGCAGATAATATACACAA
>JANHGO010000027.1:44507710-44546641 GCA_024606505.1 Aquila spilogaster
AAACAAGCCCAGTTCCCTCAACCTTTCTTCATAGGTGAGATATTCCAGCCCTCTGATCATCTTAGCAGCCCTCCTCTCAACCTATTCCAAGAGCTCTACATCTTTCTTGTGCTGGAGACCCCAGGCCTGGACGCAGTACTCCAGATGGGGCCTCACAAGATCTGAGTAGAGGGGGAAAATCACCTCCCTCTCCCTGCTGGACACCCCTCTTTTGATGCAGCCTAGGATATAGTTGGTCTTCCAGGCTGCAAACATGCACACTGCTGACTCATGTCCAGCTTCTTGTCCACCAGGACCCCCAAGTCCTTCTCTGCAGGGCTGCTCTCCAGGAGTTCTTCCTCCAGTCTGTATAAATACCTGGGATTGCCCCCTATATCACTCACTTTGAAAAAGCAAATGTAACATGCTGAATTTGTAATTTGGACCTAAGTCTGATATTATTTTTAGCAATAATTTTTAGTTATTAAGACCTTGAATTATTTGCCAGTTTTGTTTTGAAATCTGTTTTGCTTTTGTTTTGACTTTCCTAATCATAGAATAAAGCTATACTAGTTGAATTGAATGGCCACCTGGCTCCAGTGACTGCTGCTGAGTTTTGCACGTGGGAGAAAAATATGCTTATATCAGTGTCTGAAGACAGAAGCTTTAAGGCAAGCAAATTGTTGAGCTGCATTTTAAAAAAAGTAGAATTTAGTGAATTTTTGAATTAACATTGTCTTTTTTCCTAAAAATATTTGCTGAAAGTTAAGCAAAAATCATCTTTGCCATTATAGAGACCAGGACATTGTTTTTAAGAGTTGCTTACAAAGTTATTTTAAAAATGAATTATTCTTTTTTTAAAATAACAATGAAGGTTTTTCATAGTCAAAACATTCTATAGTGAATTGTTAACTTTGGTGATTTTTGTTATCTGGCAAATAAACTCAAAATATTTTGGTCAATTTGGCTGTAACAGAAGTGTTTCAGTATATTGAACTGAATTGAAGCATTCCGCTTTGAGACTGCTGACAATGACTGGAATTTTCTCTTATGGTATTGCCATAGTATTACATGCCATGATATGGTTGTTGCATACCGGCAGGATTTTTTGCCAGCCATTTTACATAATAATATGATAGACTGCTGCTGTTGTACGTGATGACAGTTGAAGTTAACTTAGGCAGTAAGGAGAAAAAAGGAACCTGAGTGAACCCAACTGTGTCTTCTAGAATATATCAGGGTGGGAATGTAGATTAGATGCAGTTTAGTCTTCTACTGGTTGTTCTCTATATGACTCTAAACATAGCAAACTTTTGGTACTACAATCTAAAGTGAAAGTAAATTTTGCTTTATCAAAATAACATATACTTAGCTCCAAGTTTAATATTTTTTTTATGAAACTGTCCTAGAGAAAATGCTATTTTGATTTTTGTCCTTGTCTTTGATAAAGAAAATGCAAACACTGAATTGGAATTTTAGGAAATGTAAATATGTCTGACTTTCTGATTGTTTCTTATTTAGCTCATGTAGACCTAAAAAATTAAATCAAGGTGAAAATGACTAAATGAAAGGCTCCATAGACTTTTTGTTATTAACTTGATGAAGAGTTGATGAATTACACAAAATTCCAACAAGTTGATGTTTTTTTTAGCCTAGATAAAAATTAGGATTAAAAGGATGATCAGAATATTTTGCAAGTCTATGAAGTATTTTAGTAACAAAACTTAATGTTTTATTTGCCCTGCCTTATTCTACAGATTAGAGGCAATTCTTGAGTGCAGCCATGCTAAAGTCTGTGGTAGCTGGCTCCTATGATTGCAGAACATGGAGCATCAAGAGCCTTATGCTGTCTGAAGGACTTTTACTAGGCTAAAGAAGTGAAATGAGTGAGAATCTCTTAAAATAATTTTAAAAACAGAATCTTAGGATACAGCATTTTAGGAAAATAATATGTACATTCAGAAGCAAATGAAGCATAAACAAAAAGATAAGCTTGGGAGCTATACAAAAGCTCACTCCAGAGACCAGAGAGCGTTTGGCTGCAACTCTTTCAATGTATACGTGATAGTTATGGTAAATATAGTGGAAGAAATTGTGGTGAGGAGGACTTGTAGAAGTAGCAGCGTGACAGGAACAAGTTGTTTTTATTTATCTTTCTAACTCAACTATTAAGTGTTAGATGTATTGCTTAGAAACAGTCTAATTGATAATGAAAGTTGATTTTTAGATCTGTAGATCTAATGTGGATCAACAAATTGTGGTAAGTATCATAATTACTGGCAATAATCATAAGTCTAGTAATAATATTAGGCCTCAATATGAAAACTGTGAAATTATGCAAGCTCCCTGTATGAAATCTAGAACTATTTCAAGTATGGGCTTCAAGTATGACGTTGATTTAGCTTGAGTCACCAAGAGATCAACCTAAGCAAAGATGATAAGAAATACTTCTATTACTTTGTGTATCTATACTAGGTGGGTTTCACCTTTTTCACTATGGATCTTTATCGATTAAACATAGCCCAACATAAACAAACAAACAAACAAACAAACAAACAAACCCTGTGGAAAACCACCTTACTATATTGCGTTGCTTTCAGTGGCTGCATTTCCCCGTTTTCAGCACTTGATGGCCTTTAAAAGTTTGTGTTTTCCTTTAAGGTCTAAGTAGGTGCCTATCTTTTTTTTTTTCCCTAAAGGTATGGGACTATTCTACTGGACTGTTAATATATCGGTCAGGAGTATTAACAGGTAATTTTTCCTTTTTTATATACTTTTTCATAGCAAAATACTTCGATCTGAACAATAAAATAAAATCATTATGTAGGTGTTTAGTTGATCTAGTAAAAATATTTCCAGTAAACTACGTGCTAGCATGTATATTTTCCTTTAAAGTGGGTAGATAGTTTCAGTGTATTTTCATAAACAGTTCTTTGTACAGTATGTGCATTTAACTTTTGGCAATTACTGCGATAGACAAATAGTTCCACTGTCGATGTGCTTTTTTTTTCTCTTTTAAGTTTTGTATATGAAATGAAAAGAAATACTTTAAGTGTACTATTTGTAGGTTTATTGGCAGGGTCTGTAGTTGAAGGCATACATTGACTTTAAAGTTGAAAGCTACATTTTATAGAAAAATGAGTACAAAAGGAGGGGAGGACAAACATCTCCTGCACAGCAAGGACACCCCTCTTCAATAAAACTTTTCCTGAAAGTAACAATAACCATATTCACCAGAACCTGCTCCAGTTCTGTGTTGGCTGTTTTTGCTTATGGTGCAATTAGAGCAGGTTGGAGCACACTTTGACTGGGGGCAGGAACTACATGGGAATTGGTTGTTAAGCTTTGTGCTTATCTATTATTAGATGCCCCAAAGTAAAAGGAGAGCTCAAACCATATGATAGGAAAGGAGAGGAAGAAGGGATGACTCCTCCCTGATTGCCTGTAGCAGTTGCTTTGACTGAATTGGTCTGCAGGTGCAAGGCTATGAGAATAACATTAGGTGAACAGCCAATGGGGCTCTGAAAAACACTGCTGTTTAAGTCTGAGTGAAAGGGTGCAGCAAACTGCCTCTACAGTGTGGATAGAAGGTTACCAAAAACCACAGCCATGACAGTTTGGGAAGGCAGGATGCAGGTCTAGAAATGGAAAGTACCTTGCAATAAAAAAAAGTGAAGACCTTTTGCCTTAGGTTGTTTTGGCCTTTCTTTATAAATAGGAGCTGTCAATTTTGAATAAAATTTCTGGTTTATGTGTACTCTGGAACTAATTCAAACTTTTTTGGAACAGCATTTCCTTTGCTAAGTCTGCTAATTGATGAAGAAAAGAGACAGATCATCACTGGATGTGCTGAAGGACAGGTAGTAGACATAAAAAGTAATCTCTTTGTGACAAAATAGTCAGCTATCATTAATTTGTCTATTGAGAAGCTTCACAATTTGCATACAAGTTTTAAAGTGCTACAACAGTTATTTTAGGAAACATAACAATAAAACACCTTTATTACAAAATGCAAACTTTTTCCTCAAAACCATGAAAGTTTTTAGTACTGAAATCAGTAAGTGTATGTACACTGAGATACTATCAGTGTCTGTTTTAAAAGAAAAAAGACGTAAAGCAGGATTCTCATTTTTTGGCCAAGGAATAAAGCAGATGGCCATAAATTGGAGAGGCCATGATTTTAGTATGGTGGAATTCTAAGTAAAATGTAACAAATGTACTTCAAGTATTTAATTTTTTCTTTAGTTTAATGTTAAAAATGTATTAATCTGAAGTTTTTCTATGGCATATGAAGGCTGTCTTCCTTCAGTATAACTGTTCAATGGATCATGAAGAAAATTAAACCCTTAAATATAGTGGTGCCTAAAAAGACAGAGGTATGAATGAAATTCATTTACATGGCTCAGTAAGCAATTGTATGCAGGTTATTCAGGATTTTTACTTGTAGGAAATAGTCTGTGTGGAGTTTTTTTTTCAAAAACATAAACGTATGGGAATTAGACATGCTGCTCAGATTGATAATGGCTGCTTGTATGAGGACAGCTAAGTCAGCCTGAACCACTGATTGAACACCTGAAGGAAAGACGTGGTCAACCCTGGGAGCACAGCTGACGGCTATTCACCTGTGTGACCAGAAGGGGTAGAGCCAGGCTCCTCATTTGAGGGCTGACTCCTACTGAGGAGGGATCTCGTGTTGGAGATCCCTCTTTTTGGAGTTCTTTTTCTGTAAGTCTAGATCCTTGGAGGTGGGTGAGCATTTGTTTTTTCTTCATTTTGTAACATCTCCTTGTTTGCGCTGGTCCCTTTGCCTTTACACTACTTCTGCTAATAATGAAAATATCTCTGTTAATTTTGGAATATAGATGCATGTAATTTAGTTTCTGGTGCTGGGTAAGATTCCAGATATAAAAATTCATTAGTTACATCAACTGTTTTCAGTATTGAACTTCTATCTCATATTTGTATAATTTTTTTGCAGCTGCTTTTCTTTTGTTTTCTTTCAGCTTTGGATCTTCAGTTTAATCAGTGATCATAATTACCGTTGTGTAGCACGTATTGACTTGAAGAAACAACAGGAGAAATTCTATAATAAAATCTGGAAATCTGAAGAAGAATTAGGTAGTGTAGTGCTTTTAGAATGCTGTTTTTGCAATATTTCAATTGTTATGGGCTGCTGAGTGTGTGCCTTTTATGCCATGAGAATTTATTGTAAGTGATAGAATTTTGAATTTCAGACAGTCGCATGGAATCTTTTACTGGAGCTGATATGAAGCTGAGATTTGGCATACTGGGAAGAATTATGCATATACGTCTCTAATAACATCTTGGACAATGTATCTGCTTTTTTTCAGTGAGAACAGAATCAATTCCTAAAAAATTAATTCACTAAGTGGAGTACCATTTTGCGGTTACCTTTGAAGCTTCTAAGAATATTTTCTGTTATGCTGTGTTAGTTTATGTTGAAATGGAAAGATAGTGTGGTCTTATTTCATGCTATTTTGCTACATTACTTCTAATTCTCCCTTAAATCATTTTTGTTTGCCGTATTTCACTGTTTCATTGACTGATGATATTGTTGATTGGTTTTCTTTAGGTGAAAGGCAAAATGCTTCTGAGCTTTGCAAAACAAACAGCATGAAAACGGAGGGGTCAGTGGAAACATCATTGCCTGTCCTCCTAATTGAACGCTGTGACAATTCAGTATGTTTCCATAATGAAGAAAACATGTAAGTCCTTTAAAACACCACCAAGTTTTTGGCTGGAATCTATTCCCAGGAGTTCCTATTGGTTCTTAGGTTATTGTCACTGCATCACAATTAGCCATTTTGTTCTGCTTCTAGATGACAATGAACTAAATTCTTACTATTAAAACAGTTTCATAACCTTTTGCTTTATGAGATTGGTGATTAGAAGTAGTTTTTTGTTTGATTTTTAAATTGTCAAATGTTGGTTTTATCAGGAGATTCATTTTTTGCAGAACAGCTGATCTGCTCTGGATTTCTCATGTTTCCTGCCTGCTACGAAAGGCAACAACTAAGCATTTTTGCAACCCTGTATGTGTGGGAAAAAATATAGATCTTCTATTTTCCTAAGCTTTCTGAACTTGAGCAATTTTAATGCAGCAGATGGCATTTTATTACTGTAAAGTAGCCGAGATTAACTTCCTGTGTATATAACTTGGTATCATTGCCCATAATAACTTGATAGTGCTGCTTCTTACTGTAGAAATAATTAAAAGAACTCACAAGTTGAATTATCCTGTATTGGCAGCGCGTGAAAGTAGTGCAAACCACAAATAAAACCATTCATGGCATAAAAAAGTGTTAAACCACTGTGGTGACTCTTTCAAGGCCAATCTTTTGCTTTGTATTTTTCCATATTCCTATTTCAACTCTTGTGGTCTGAGTTTGCAAATCAAACTGATTAGTTTACTCAATTTTATTTGGAAAAAAAATTAAATGTTTACATTGGTGTTTATTTACTGTGATGCTGAAACAATTTTAGCTTTGAGAATGGCAAAATTTGTTTTGTTATCATCTTATTAGTAACATCTCACTTCTGTGCTGGGTGCTGGCTGAAACTGTAACCAGTTGGTCTAGTTTGTGGTGTTTGTGAATATTGAATTTCATTACATAACTGCAGTATTACTGCTGCTAAGTATAGATTGACGCAGACAGTCCAAGCTTGCCTGCCTTTTTAGACTTTTTTTTTCCTTGTAGTTTGCGCTGGTTCTTCTCTTGTGCTGTAATAATCTACAAAATTACCTGAAGTTTCGCTGCTTCTTATGTGTTCATTATAGTGATATTAAAAAAACAAACAAACAAGAATATATGTGGGTTTATCTCTTCATTTTAGTTTACTTTTTGTACATACAGTGCTTTTACAGCATCTTCCAGCTCTACAAAGCACAGTAATTTTTGAAGTATTTCCTATGTTGCTTTAGATTTGCCAGGAACAATTACATGAAATCAAGACTTGTGTTCTTGCTTTTCAAATCTTCACAAATTTTAATTGAAACTTTTGAACTACAGGTTTTAAAAAAACATTTGTAATCTTTTTTGGGGTGGCTTATTACTTTTGTTGTGCTGGAATCAAGTTAGCTAGTATTACTGTGTCTTATAGTTAAAAAAAAAAAAAGCGTCTGTATCATACTCAGATACGTTTTCTTTTTTTCTAATAGGTCCTGTTCTCTGAATAGAAGCTATTTTTGGATAGGAACCTCTACTGGCTTGTTATTAATAAATTTAGCAAACTTTGAATTGGAAGCGTTTTTATGTTACAAAGGTACGATTAGAAAATGTCTGGCTACAATCTAATATGATTGCTTTTCTTTGTTGTCTCATATAAATAGTATAAGAATTAGTTAACACAGCAGAAATTATTTTTTAATGTTTTGTTTAATAATTAATTTTACTATGTTTTTCTGTCATTGTCTTGTTTCAGAATGTGTGCCAGTGCTAGTTCTTATTCAATTTAGCAACCTAATTACAGGGCATGTTATTCTACTTGTAATTCACAATGTGGCTGTAAACTAGAAGGGTATACACTGGAAACAGTGGGTTATGATGATGTGAAACCAGTGTGTGTAAATTTTTTTTGCATTTTAAATGTAAATGCATCTTTTACCACTGTTTTCTTTTTGGTAAAGATTACAGTGGCCTCAGCATTCGATTTGCTAGATTATGTTCATTAATGAAGAAAGCGGTTAATGGAAAGGTAAGTATATGTTTAGCATTTATTTAATGAATGTTTACATTTCCAGTTATTTTTTATAAACATTAACTGTGCATTTTGTTTACAAATTATGTACGTGTGCACTTCTTTATTCAAAATGTGAATTACTGAGTTATTTCTCTGGAGATGATTCTTTGAGGAATTTTGTAGTTTTAATAGCTGGGTGGTTTTAAAACTCTCACAGTTTGAATACTGTCTGAAGTGACTAGAAAACAAAAGATGAATTGTTTTTTATAGTGTTCGCTGTGTACTTTGAATGTCAAGAATGACCACTATTGGAGCAGAGGCACTGTCTTAGAGGGGGAAAAAAAAAGTGAAAACATTAGAATTTTTCCTCAAGTAGATGCTGGGATGAACTTCTGAATCCTTCCAAGAAATCTGCAAGAACTGTTTGAGTAGTGAGAAAATTTCTGTGAAAAAATCAACAAAAGCTTTTTAGTAAATGAAAGGCATTCTTTTTCCTAACATTTTTGATGTTACAGTTTTCCTATGAAGTGAGCTGAGTCTAGACCTATGTCATATTGACATAGCAGTGTTTTAGAGTAGCAGAGTAATTTTCATAAACAGAAAACAATTTTGTTCTCCGTTATAAATACTTCTGTGTTAGAGCTTAAATTATGACGTGCATGGAGTGCTATTTTATAGTGTAATTACTGCAGGTTTTATGCTTGATCGCCTCAATGTTTGAAGACATGATTGCTGTGTTGGAAGTTAACCTTGCTTTGTTGACAAGATCTCAGCAGAGTGGTGTTGTTACAAGTGGAAATGAGGAGAATCTGTCAGTCATTGCCAGGTACAGAATAACATAATGTTAGTTTTTTTCTTCAAAATTGGATTATGCATTTGTTTTTCTGACACTTGAATGCATTGCATAGTTTTATACAGTGTTATTTGCTGACTAGAATTTACTTCGTTTTCCTGTCATGCTTTAGTTACATTGAGTGGGAGAAATTACTGAATTACAGAATGGTTGAAACTAGAGGGGACGTTTGGAGGTTGTCTGGTCCAATCTCTTCTCAAGCAGGGACACTCAGAGCAGGGTGCCTAGGCCCATGCCCAGTTCACTTTTGAGTACCTCCCAAGAGGAGACTCTGCAGCCTCTCTGAGAAACCTGTACCAGTGTTTGGTCACCTGAACAATAAACGTGCTTGTTGGTAGTTAGCTGGAACCCCCTGCGTTTTGGTTTGTGAACATTACAACTTTTCCCGTCATTGGATGCCACTGAACACATCTTTTGCACTGTCCCTTCAGATATACATTGAAAAGATCCATGCTGAGCATCCTCTTCTCTAGGCTAAGCAGTCCAAACTTTCTCAGTCTTTCCTCACAGTAGAGATGCTGCTGTCCCTTCATTATCTTTATGGCTCTTTGCCAAACTCTCTCTCCAGTAGCACAATGTCTTTCTTGCACTGGGGAATGTAGAACTGAACACTAAAACTGAGCAGAAGGGGAGGATCACCTCCCTTTACCCGCTGGTAGCACTTCCTGATGCACCCCATGACACTGTTAGCTTTCTTTGCTGAAAGAGCACATTACCGGTTCACTTTCTGTTTGGGGTCTGCCAGCATCCTTAGGTCCTTTTCTGGACTTGCTGGTCCCCAACATGTATTGGTGCCTGGAATTGTAGTGTCTGAGGCATGGACTCAGATGTCAACGATCCAAATAGCTTATTGCGGGTTCTGACATCCCTTATATACATTCACAAGTTTTCTCTTGTAATTTTCCCACCCACCTTTACCTGTCAACTAAACATTCCACAGACACTCCTTAACTGTGCATGCAGGTGCTTATCCAATCAGTCATGAGTTGTTCCTAGCCTTGTGCTCTTCCTTCAATCAGGGTTGTTATCACATGACCATCGTGCAGCTTACTTCACTTCATTTTTCTCTTCTACTAGAGGTGTCCTTGGTTCTCAGCCTTCCTTTCTCATGCTGTTTATCTTGCTCCACAGCTTCTGCTCTGAATAGTCTTTCTTGCATTCCTGCATGGAGTTGTTTCTCCCTGTGTCCAGGATTCTGCACTCTCCCCTGCTGAACTTGTTGCTATTTTTGCCAGCCAATTTCTCCAGCCTGTCAGGGTCTCTCTGGATGGCTGCACAGCTCTCTGGTGTATCATTCACTTCTCCCAGTTTTGTGATGTCTGTAGTTTTGATGAGGACACACACTACTCCACCATCCAGATTATTAATGCAGATATTGAACGGGATTGGTCTCAGGACTGATCCCTGGAGTACTCCACTATTTACTGACCTCCAACTAGACTTTGTGCCACTGATCACCATCCTCTGGGCCCGGCTTTTCAGCCTGTTTTCATCTCCCTTGCTGTGTGCTCCTCCAGCCCATAGTTCATCAGCCTCTCTATGAGGATCTTATAGGAGGCAGTGGCATTAGCCTTCGAGTCTAGGTAGGCCATATGCACCACTCTTCTCTTGTTTACCAGATCATCATTTCATCACAGAAATTTATTAAGTTGGTGAAGCACTGCTTCCCTGGTGAATCCATGGTGACAACTCTCAATGACTGTCTGGTCCCTCACGGTCCTTGAAGTTGCTTCTGTGAAAACGCTGAAATCTTAAGTCACAGAAAAATGTGCTGTCTATAGTGAAGTGAAAATGTCATGTATACATACATGCATTCACACACATTAGTAAGAATAAGTAATGACATCTTTTCCTAATCTGATTTTGTCCATTGCATTTATCAATATTTGGTTTTGGTTTTATAACTTAGGTGTCCTCTGTTGCCAAAATCTCCATTGTGTACAAATTTAAATAAAAATAAAAAAGAACCTTCGAGTAAAACACGTGGTAAGTGTAAAACAATCTTGATATAAATTAAGTCATATTTTTAAAAAACAGTAACAGACTCAATTGTCTGGTGCCTGTTCTAATTAATATTTTTATTTCCTTTAAGTTATATATGTTTTATTTTTATTTTATTGGACAGTTTTATATTTCTAGTAGTATTTCATATTGAACCCGAATATTTGTAGTGAAAATATTGATAATGTGATATTTTTCTTCTTTTAAATATAGTCCTCTGAGAAATGTCAATTTTGAAAGTGTTGAAGTATGTAGAATGCTTATTTTTCATATCTTTTCATTATGTGTAATATGTATTTCTGTATAATTTGACTCTTCTTTCTTATTTTTAGTTAAATATTTGATTGGTTTTGTTGTCCTGAAGAGTCTTGTTAATACTTGTTAGTTTAGGAAATTGAGTTTTGACTTAGGTTCCTACCCTTTGAAAAAAAAGAAAGGTCTGACTTCCAGTTGCTGTTGGAGAACACATACATAACTTCTACCTAGAAAAATATTTTTTTCTACCTAGAAAATATTTTTTGTTCATTAGAAAAGATAGAAAAAACTGGTAGCTGTAGGCATTTAGAATAATCTGTTTTGATTCTATTGATTGTTCTGGATGGACATGCTAGAATGTCAAAGTGTTATACTTTTGGTTTTGTGTGATAATCTGAGAAAGCATCTACAATGTTTTTGCTAGAATTTGAAGCTGCTTCTGAAATCCAGCACTGTGCTATTGTTGATGTGTCGCATTCAGATAACTTAGATGCTGTAGGAAAATCTTGTAAGAGCAAGCGGAGTCAGTTACTCCTTAGGAAGAACCCTTTCCTCCCTCATTGTTACGTATAGAGAAGTGATAGTTGTTGGGAGCTGAAGATGCATCTATCCTCAGCATCGGTAAATGTTCAGATCTTTAGATATATTCCATAGTCCAAATGTAAGGTGTGCATATTTTATAGCTAGTAAATATAAAATCTAAGCATAAAATAGGCAACTACAAAATACATTTGAGTGAATGATGGAAAAAGTTCCTTAGTACAGTAATTTTGTTAGTTCACAGAAGTTCCTAGTGATATTATTTGAGAGATATTATGCAAAGGGGCAGTTCATATTTCTTTCCTTTTCTCAGTATTTTAAAGTAACTGATCATAATTGTTTTGTAGTACGAGGAGACATTAAAAATTGCCACTGCTGCAGCTTAACTATCTAAAAACTTGTAAAAATGTAATGTGATGTTAGCAATCTTTTACTGAATATTGAATTATTTTACTATAGGAGTGAAAAGCACTGTGAAAGATCAACCACTGGTTTTTCATAATAAAATTAAGTCATCAGGTTATACAGCTGCACCACAGTGAGTAGATACACTTGTATTTTATCTGTTTTACTGGGGTCTGATATTTTGTCATGTAATAGATGTAAAGTCTCACCACTGTGAAATTGATGACTGGTGAAAAGCAAATATGATTAACGAACACAGTTCTTATAAAAACGTGTTGTAAATTTTCACGGCTTCTGATCAGTGATCAATTGTTTCTGTCTTGAAATGAAAACTTCTGTGTACATTTACCCAGGATCTGTTTCTAAATACTATGTTGCTTAAACCCAGTTGGTTCTTTCCCTTGTTCTGTGCATATAGAGCATTCTCAGATCAACACAGAGAAGTATGCCATATATTTCTTCTCAATCATCTTTTGAGATGGGCCGTGTTACAATTTTATAAGCTATATAACCACTCTTTATTGGTATGGTGTTACCTCTGAAGAACTTTCAGGATTGTTTTTTATTTTTTATTAGGAGCTTTTAAAATCACTTGTGGAACAGTTCTCGGAAAGCTTGCTGTAGCTTTGCCTGTTTTATGTTTGCTTTTGAAGGTTTATCTTTGGGTGGAGAACTCGCACTTGGAATGAGTAGTGTTGTGCTAGTGTTCCCCACAGGAATGGAGAATTTATGTCAGTATCTCAGAGCCCAAGGTGGATTGCAGAAAAGGCACTTCATTTTTGGTATAGATTATTCTGGAGAGTACCATCCTTGTGCAGTATAACTGTTACAATATAAATAGAATGATGCCAAGTGTTACATGACAAATAACCCTTACTTTGAATGCAAGTGAGTATTGGAACTGAGAAATTAAGAACCAGCTTTTACCTGTCAGCAAGGGACTTCTTTTAAGTGATCTGAGGAAAAGTTCATGTTTATGTCTTTAGACTGCAACTGGAAGCTGTAGTTTTTATATTCTGAGACCATTAGAAATTGGGACCTCAAAATAGATTCAGTCATTTTGAAATGATTAACCTGTTTTTGCTGATTTCTGAATGTGCTGTTTGTGTTCCTAATTTGGTGAATATACAGACTGCATTGTCTCTTCAGTATCTCTCAACCTAAAAGCCTTGGATAAGATAGGATGAATACAAGCACTGGACTCATAGTTTAAGAAAGTTCTATTCATCCCATTCCTAATTCTGTGAGATAGAATTTCCTTGTTTTACCAAAGCTACTAGTTAAGCATTCCTTGAGGACATGACTGAAAAAGTCCCCAGCAAAAGATAACAGTTTCAGAGGAAACTAAATCTGGCTTAAGTACATCTATGAAACTTGTTCTGCATCTCTTGTATCTCGTTTGTTGCTTTGCTTGTGAGTTGAAGGAGCTTTTGGTTGTGACAATTTGTGCAATCATTGTAGTGATGTGTGGGATAGACAAACACTTCATTTATCCCACCACACAGTGTTCCCTATGGAATATTCTAAAATGCTTTTGAACATGGTGTTAGATTACTCCCTTAACCAAAAAAAATCTGTTTTCCCCAAGTTTCAGACATGTGAAGATAAACTGTTGATATAGAGTGTTAAAATGTAATGCCAGATGTAGTGTTTTTCACACTTCAGAGTGACTTGAATGTAGCTCAAGCTCTCGCAGGTTTTGCGAATAAATGTCTCAATTTTTGATATATGTTGTGCTGCTGCTACTGAAAGATTTAGAACTGTGTTTGCTAAGCACAGTTTCCAGAGAGTCTGGACTCCATTTTTTTCTTCAGGGAGCGCAGCTGAGAAACTTGTAATAATTCTGCTCAGATATAGCAAAGGCTGTCTAGGGAAAATCCCTTTTGATGCCACTTGTTTCCATTTGTTTTGTGTTTATGGTAATGATTTTTCCTGTAAATTGGTACTGCTATATGAGAGAGTTGTACTGTGTGTTGGCTTTGAGTTTTGATAACTCAAAATTTACTCTCCCATTTAGGTTGTTTCAATTTTCTTTAAAAATCTTTATTAGGCATTCTGTCTTTTTCTTAAAACTCCTTTCTTCAGTCTGCAGAAAGAAGTACCTGAATACTTCATGTTTAATGGATTTTGGCCCTCAGAATGCACTGTCCAACAAATAAAGCACGGAAAACAAAACTTTAGCTGCAAGCTGAAATATTATAGATCACTACAAAGTTATCTTTTTATCATTCAATGTGTATGTTGTCTTACCTACTGACATTAGTAGTATACATAAACAGTAAGAAGGAACTAGGATTGTTGTTTGTTTGAAAAGAACCAACAAAAAAACCCTGCTTCTCATGAAACAGTGAGTGTTTCATATAGTAGAGTCTGTGTTCTTTCTTGTAGAATGACCATGTTTTCTCCAAATACTAACCTGAAGAAAAATAACGTGTCAAAGTGCAAGAACAGTTTTAAACGGTAGGTTACCTAGCAACTGCTTTAGAGGAGGAACAAATTTAAATGAATTCTATCATACATATGTTTTGTAACTGCTTTTCTCATAACTTTTGTTAGGAGCATCTATGGAACTAAAGCACATTGTAAATTTGCTATAAAATGACTGTAGCAAGTGATTCAGATCTTAACCTGTGGTTCTAATAAGAAAAACAGCTGAATGCGGCAAAGTGAATTTTAATGATTTCATATCATGTGCCTCATTCACTCCTAAAGTCACGTTGTCTTGAACTAAATCAAGCTTAGTGCAATGGTTTTAAATAGAGTATACATGAACAGGTTGCCCAGAGAGGTTCTGGAATCTCCTACAGAGATATTCAAGACCTGTCTGGATGCCTACCTGTGCAACCTATTGTAGGACACCTGCCTTAGCAGTGGGATTGGACTCAATCTTTTGAGGTCCCTTCCAACCGCTGCAATTCTGTGGTGGTACATTTTGATCAGTGGATTCACGATCACTGTGGACGCAAGCTAATTTTTTATGAAGCTGACTTTTTTTTGTTAATTGATGTAATATGTTACATGGGGATATTACACGCATTTTTTTCTCTTTCTACTATTTAAAGTCATTGTTCTGCATGGTGCAAACAAAAATAAAGAATGATGAATGCTATTTTTCTTTTTTTTTAAACTTTTAATAGCTGTTGGATGAGTTTTTGTATTGTGCATACAGGCAAGACCTTAGATGAGTACTTCAGATTACTTCATGATTGGTTTACATTATTTTGTGATGGCTTAAGCTAGTTAACAATTACTGTTTTGTTCAGTATGCTGTTAAGTAGATCATCAGTGTCCTACTTATGTTTATATAAGGAAATCTTTTTCATATTGCTTATTCTTACAGCAGGGTTGTTTGTATTTTTAATTTCACTAGATAATTGTGCAATCTAACAAGTTTGAGTTTTTAAAAATTTATTTTTGTAAAATGCTATGTCAATTATTTCATAAATTCATAATAGTTGTTGATGGGAGTAGTTTAAGTATGACTATTTTTAATTTGTTCTGATGCTTATTTTGGATTTAGCATAAATTCTCCAGGGAATACGTATATAAAAATATTTAGAATAACTCTGCAAGCAATATTTATTTCATTATTGAAATGACAACAAACTAGGTTTGGATATCTCTATTTTTCTTCTTTCTCTTTTTTTTTTTTGTTTGAAGTGCAAGTAAAGAATATCCATTGGAAAGTTCTCCTCCAATCAACTATGAGACAGAAATATCTGTTAGTTGTAAACCAACTAGAATTTGTTGCATTCAGCATTCTGGTATGTATAGTTTTACAAAACGTGTCCTTGTGGAGACAGAAGAATATTTGTGTGACATTATTTATAAAAGCTGTGGATTTCCTAGGTAAATTCCTAGAAAAGTCTGGCATCTGCTGCCTGGTCATCATTTTTTGACTTCCAAAACAATGCAAGCTGCTAATATGTGTCAAAGGATTCTAATTCACCTTTGATTTTATGTCGTTTGCTTTTGGTCCCATTCTATCTCTTTTCCACTACAACTTGAAAATTAATGGTCTAATACTTTACTAAGGAAGTTTATCTTCTGAGTCATTTACTTGGTGTCATTAGGGTGTGTTAAAAACTGAAGTTCTGTTTCTAAAGAATCAGAATAGTCCTGTTTTTTATTTAATGATTATTCAGTGTTTATATATATATAACATATATTTTTTCTATAGTTTATATATATATAGAAAAGAATTTTTGTATATAATCCAAATAAGGATGTATTTTTTAACTGTTTTGGAGAAGCAAGCCTTGTCATAGCTTTTGTCATTTCCAATCCAGGTAAATATTATACAGAAACTGTTTCCTAGGTCAGCAATCAAATGTATCACCAAGTATATAATTATGTCAATGTACATGCTGCAAACTACAGTATATACAAAGTATTTAAAATTGTGTTTCTTTGTAAGTACTTTGGGGACCAGAACAACTTTCATCTTCAAGAAATAAAAGTAAAAGTAAGCTAAATGCAGTCAGTAACTTCTGAAACATATTCCAACCCTAAGTATTCCCTAGAGACCTATAATAAATTATTTTTATGGCTCATAAAGGAGACCAGTTACAGAGAGCTTATTTCTAGCAATGGTATGTGAGCTTCAAACTTGACCAATCAGCTCTCATGCTGAAGATACATACTGTCAAAACCTTAGAAAAAATAGGGAGGCTTCTGTAGAAGAGCACTACCCTACAGCTTAAAGACTGTGGAATATGGGGCATTCATTTCTTTGACTATTTTATTCAGAACTAGTTATCTTGTTTTTGAGGAAAATATTTTAGATCATTATTTATTGTGTTTAATTATTGACATCTGGAGAAAGTCAGCTGAAATACTGCTGGTGAGACAAAATCAAAAGATAGCACTTTGTCTATTTAGTATGCTGGTGTATTTAATAATAAAATAGGAGTAGATTTTGAAACGCTTTTTTTAACATATGTCTCCTCCATTTTGCATCTGATTTTTTTAAAAAAATCACTTTTAGTAATTGGTTCACAGAGATAAATATGGATCTCTTATCTCTTTCTATTTTCATTATTTGTTTGGAAAAAAATGTAATGCAGAGTTCTGAAAGAGCAAGGTGCATGATTCTTACTTAGTGGAGAGCAGTAGGTGACATTGGTGAATCAATGGTCAGGCATGATGCATTCCATCACCCTTTCCACAGGTGCTCAGGAGACTTAGGAAGAAGTTAGGAAGAATATACTACTTTAGGTTCACTGTGAAATGTATTTTTTTTTTTAGTGACATCCATCGATTTGAATTATGCAATTCTTTCTGCTTTCTTTTGTTCTACCTCCTTTTTTTTTTTTTTGGTTTGTTGTTTTCCCCCAATTGGTTCAATTTTATGCTTTCATTATTTTAATGGAAACATTAGGGGAGTCTAACCTGGCAGTGTGTGGACCCTGCTGATCAATAATATAAATGAACAGTCCAACTGTGCTTGAATAGTTTTGGGGATTCCTTTATGATGTCGACAAGAAATGTGTAATTTTTAAGGACTAATCCAGAATGACTGGTATGTGCTGATATATATGAAAAGGGGATGTAACTTTTAAGATGACAATATGAAAAAGTCAGGAAATAGATTTATATGACTGCTAAAAACTTCTACACTTTAAATTTGTGGCACTTTTTTTGTATAAAGCAAGTTTCTGCCACTTGATGAGTAAGTGTTGTGAGAACATATCAGGAACTGAGGAAACTAATGGTGTATAAATTCTGCAGTGTGAGTTTGTGATGTCCGTGCAAAAAAATTGTTAGATGTGAAATGAATACTTAGTATTTGTTTTGTTATAGTGGCACATATAATTTTTATGAATAAAAGGATAGTACATTATTTCCTTGTTGCTTTCAAACATAAATCATCGGAATCTTTTTATAGGGGATGGAAATTACCTGGCCTGTGGGCTGGCTAACAAGACTGTACTGATATTCAACTCTGATCTCACCAATATACGCCATGTTTTTGCAGGTAAATTTATGAGTTACATTAGCAAAATGTAGTATATAATTGAGTTCCACGTAAAATGTCATATTAATAAACGGATTTCACCTACATCACTCTCAAAAGAAAAGGAGTGAGAAATGTTTCTGATTTAGGAAGTAGAAGTTAATTCCCTGATGAGTTTGTTTGGTAATTTAAAACTTGCTTTTTATTTATTTATTTTAATTGAGAAATAGAAACAAAAACTATTTTGTTAAAATTTCATGGCATCATTAACACCTGCATTTTGCTGTTTATTGAAAATGTCTTTATAATGCAGAGAAGAGGGGGGATAACAACAGTGGTTTTGCTTTAAGCCTGCTATTTTCAGCTTTGCTCCCCAAAGCTCTCAATTAAAGTAGCTGTGCATTCCAATAAGTGTTGGCTCCTCAGGTGTCTATGTTCTGTTGTGAAGCACAGATGCTGTTGATCAACTTTAGAATGGTTACAGCCAGTCTGGGCCCTTTTGAAGAACTCTTCTTACAAAGCCAGCTACTGTCCTTCTCAATATGCTTTGGGACTGGGGAACTCAGAGCGAAGTCTGTTTTGAAGTGTAAGCCTCTTGCAAGCCAGCTGATTTTTTTCTTCACTGTTCTTGGGGGTACTGGGGACCTGAAGTCTTAGGTTCTTACTCAAACTTCAGATTTCTTTAAGATTTCTCATGTTCTTTATTTTTTTTGTTGATTTTACTTTTGTAGTGGTAATTCAAAGCTTCCAACTGACTTTACAAAACCAAAGCCCTCACATAAAGTTTTGCTTTGAGAGTAAACTAAGTACTTACTTAGTACTCACGCAGTTTTTTGTTGAACTTTTCTGCTTGTTTTTATAGTAATTTTTTTTGGTAATTAAAATATCTTCTCTATAAGCCCTTTTACAGATGTGTATTACTGTAGAAGATATTAATTGCTGGCTGTAGCAGAAATGCTAAGTCACATCTTGAACCAGTGATTGAGCACCTGGTGGGAAGGCAGGGCCAACCCAGGGGAGCTCAGGTGCATGCAGTGCACCTGAGTGACCAAAAGGGGTGGAGCCAGGATCTGCCCCTTTCCAGACCTCATTTAAGGGTTAGCAGTGGCGGCAAGGATATCTCACTGGAGATCCCTGTGTATGTGAGGCCTTCTAGGGGTAAGCAGATTTTTTTTTTTTCCCTTTATGTGTTCATAGCTGTTATATTTGAGCATATTCTCATTTGCTGTAGCCTAGGACTTTGCTACCCTGCTACCATTGCTGTGTTTCCCATTGTGTTACAGCTGGCCTAAATCTATTAGCCTTCCTCTAATTTGAAATTAGAATACTTGATATGGAATTTCAGTTGACTGAAGAGAAAATGTGCACTAGAGGGCAGCACAGGAACTTTGAATGTTTTAAGGTTGGATGAAGTACATTAGACTTAAACAAGTTAGGAACATAATATGGACTGAGGTTTGTTAATTTTAACATTTTCTTATTTTCTGATCGGCATCAATAAAAACTTGGACACAATTAATTTTTAGCTTCCGATGATGTTTCTGACTTTTGAGGTTCGTTCTTCATAGTTCCTTAATCTTATTTTTAATAGTTTGACACTGAAATACTGAAGTAGTCCTATGGAAGCTGCTGTAGTGGCACTTTCATTGTGTTTTTACAGAAACAGCTCAGTAATAAAAGCCTAATGAATGAAATAAGTTACTGCAACTTTTGCAAAGTCTTAAGTGACCGAGTATTTTTAATACATGCCCTGTGGAAAAATCAACTTTAATTATTATATAATGCTCAGACACTTTTGATTAATACTGTGATTTTTTTTTCTTCAAATTCAGTTTCAGAGATGTTTCTTGAAAATGCTTCTCCACTGACTTTAGAAAATTAGGGCTATCTTTGTGGATAAGTTAGCCTGGTGATTCTTTTGTAACTGCTGATGTTTTGTGTTTTGTTAGACTAAACTTCGAAGTTAATGCCCACCAATTACATTATTTTCTTTGAAATTCTTTGGCACTTGCAGCTCTGAAAAATCAGTTTCTAAGCACTGATCATTTGAAACCTGATTCAGCTTCTGCTGGCCTTCAGTGTCCAAGTACCTTTTTGAGATCCAGGATTTTTTTTCCATCTGAGCCTTTCTGCAGCAGTATGTTTGTTTCAGGACCATGACAAAAAAAAAAAAAGTCAGGCTTTACAAGGTACAGGCTTCTAACTTCAGTTTTGCTGGATTTCCGAAGTTCTGTTGTTAAGATTGTGCATAGAGAAAGCTATTTGGGATGAAACAATCAGGGCAGCTTATCAGTCAGGGGAAAATAATACACGATTATGAATAGGATCAGCGTGGGCTAGATGACATTTTTGGGGCCTCCTCATGAGTCAAATACTGGCTAGAAGACAGGTGCAAAAGTGCTGTATTTTTATATGATGATTTCCTGTTTGCCATTTGGGCATTGTAGCAGATCATAGGACTCTGGACCTTAATAATCTCAGTTGCAATTTGAAATATTTGGTAACCATGTTGCCCTTCTTTGAGCACGTTCTTCCCTCTGTCAACAACAAGGCTTGTGAAGGGTTTGGAGAATATGCCCTATGAGGAGTGACTAAAGGAACTGGGGCCGTTTAGTCTGGGGGAGAGGAGGCTGAGGGGAGACCTTATTGCTAATTTCAAATGCCTGAAAGGTGATTGCAGTGAGAGCAAGGTTGGGCTCTTCTCACTGGTGACAGAACAAGGGAAAATGACCTCAAGTTGTGCCGGGGTAGGTTTAGGTTAGATATCAGGAAAAACTTCTTTAGAGAAAAGGTTGTTAAGCCCTGGAATAGGCTGCCCAGAGAGGTGGTTGAGTCACCATCCCTGAATGTGCTTAAGATCTATTTGGATGTGGTGCTCAGGGACATGATTTAGCAGTGGGTTGTTAGGGTTCTATGGTTAGATTGCAGTTGGACTTGATGATCTTGAAGGTCTTTTCCAACCTGAGCAATTCTATCACTGACAAGAGGATGAAACCATAAGAAACTATTCCCTTAATGTTCTTGTCTGGGAAGTCTTATTCACACTGATGTTTGGACCTCTTCACATCAGAACAAAGCTTTTGCAGACAGTAGAAGCTTGATTAGAAGACTTAGAATTTGGTGGTCAAGCTTCTGTTTTCTGTATTTTTATTTTTTCCCATGTTTTGGAATATTCGTAACTCAATTCAGCACTAATTTAACTCTGAGACATTGGCATTAAACGGAAAAAAGATGTATCAATAAGACTTGCTATCAGTGTCAGCAGCTCTATAACCACTTCAGTGATTCCCATTCAGTATGACATGGAGGTAAAACTTGTAAATAAAGATCTGTAAATGTATTCTGTTGTGAACTTGCAAGTTTTAGTATTTGTCTAGCACAGTCTTGTAGTTCTAGTTGAGTCAAATATGAATTGGAGAAAGCTGAAGAAAGCTTAGCTAGCTTTTTTTAAAAAATATTAATGTCTTTTAAAGATTTCATTGCTATTTTTTATAGCATTTCCGTACAAGCCCCCCCTTATGCTAATGGAATCAATATCATACAAATATATATGGGATTTCAGATAGAATAAATTGATGTTTCTCTGACCTCATTTAATTTTGTGTACTTCAGTTATTAATGAAGGACATTTTTCCATGGGTTTTGATGGGGGGAAAAAAAAATCAAAGTGGTTTACTGTTACCAGTTTAAATCCAACCATGTGAAGCCTATATTTAAATGTATTTTAGTGTTGCGTATAACTGTATTAAAACAATATGATTAACTGAAGAAATGGGTAAGTGCAAGAAAGAGGATTTATGATATTTCCATTATTATTTTTATTAGGTCATGATGGTGCAGTTAACTCTGTTGGCTGGAGTCATGACAAGAAGTGGTTAGTTTCTACATCGGACGATAGAACTGTAAGGATCTGGTCAGTCTGCAAGAATGAACCTGCCCTAATTCTGGTAATTAGAAACTCCTGTTCGTTTAGTTCACAGGGGATGCTACTTTGCACTTTCATCTAATTTCATTTTAATGGTTCTGTAGGAGGAACATATGGACTGATTTTTAGAGCTACTGATTGGTAGTCATTCAAGCTGATACTATGATCTAGGTGGTCTTCACTGCCTTAGAATTAGGCTTTTGTCATAACAATCTGTGGAAAAAGACGTGGTAGCCAAATCTAGTGGACATGTCAGGAAGCTTTGATTTTAATGTCTGCTATATATTTTCTATTTGCATTGGCTCAGCTCTGCTTGACTTCTTATGGTCTACTTCACAGTTCACATAGAAGTTTAGACTAGATTGCATTGGCTTCAATTGACTGCAGATACTCTTAACTTTACTGCCAACTAATTTAAGCAAAATGAAAACTTTGTTTTGAAATCAGTAAACTTCAAAAATAGGAAGGGCAACTACATAGTAGGTTAACCTTCTGGCATATGGTTAGTTTAACAGGGAAATTTATACTTTAGCGCTAGGTGTCTCAGACAGAAGATGTTTATTATCCTAGAATCCATTCTTAATAATGTATCTTGCATTTCAGGGAGAAGAGATGTTCCATGGGGCTGTAGGCTTTGCACAATTTTATCTTATAGATACATTTATATTGCTGTGTTGTGGAGCTGAATTTCATCTGTTAAGTTTCCATCTTGATGCAGCAAAGGATGACCTAAGGCGGTGAGTTAAATTCTCATCAGCAAAGTGGTGAAAATACATGAAACTCCTTGTACTGTTTGATCTGAGATTTTCTGTGGGGGGGGGTAAGGTGAGATGGAGGGCTGTCTTTGGAACAATATTATAGATGAAAGAATTGAACAAACTAACTGCAAAAATTTTCGTTCTGTCATAACAGGGGGAAAAAGGGAATTGTCAATTTTTATACTGCATGCTTTATTGTGTGCAAATACCAATTTACCATTACTTTTAATAATCTGGGACTTTCTGAACTTCACTTTCTACTTGTTTACATCTTACTCTGCATCAATACCTTAAGTTATGATTGAATAGCTTCTGCAATTCCTTTTCTTGTGGGGATATTTCTAAACGCATTTTCTTTCAGTGGCTCCAACATTCCGCAAATGTTTTCTTCATTTTCTGTCAAATTGAAGTGTATTACTTTCATTTTTAATGACTTTCCATCTATTATATTGTCTAATTCACTTATTAATCTTTTCTCCATTTGCTTCTTCATTGGTAGCAACCTTCATGCACTTTTTTTGTACTAACACTGCTCTATTGATCATTAACTGGCTCCTATTTTCTGACCAGGAATCAAGTTTTTCTATTAAATCTGCCTGCTATACCTTTTTTTGGACGTTTGTTCACAGTTGCAGCTAAATTGTTCTTGTATCTTTTTACCAAGTCTTTGTGTTCTTCCCTTGCTCATGCTGGTTTCAGCAGTATTTTTGAATAAGGTATTTTTTTACGTCTGAATTTATTTATTCTTACATGTGCATGCATGTTTTTAAACACAGTAGTGTTTAAAAAAAGAAAAAAAAGCCTTGAAGGGAGTTTTTTTTCTTTGTTACCCCTATAGATTTTTCAGAAGAATGGTAAACTGAATTAAGACTACAGCATTGAAGACTATTAGTTGCTACTGTGAAAAGCATGATATTAAGTAGTATTGAGCCTCATTCATAGGTGGGGAAGACTGACTAATTTCCTTGGATGTTTAGCCACTGTTCAGGTTTAAATACTTCTTTGAATGGGAATACTTTCTTGGATGAAGGAAGTCGTTCTTGACTGAAATTTTAAACGGTCCTACCAGGAGGGGAAAAAAAAAAGCCAAATTACATTGCTACTTTAAAACAGATTTTGAAAATAGGTTTTCCTTCTTATTTGAGAAAGTAACGAATGGATTATGATCTGATTTGTTTGTAAATTTCTCCAAATGTTTAGTTAATTGTGTATTTCAGTGACTTGTGTGTTTTTACTGTTAATCCTGAAGTACTTGTGATACTTTAACTTCAATTTCCTGTCAAAATCCTTAATGGAGGACATTGCCCTTGCCTTTAGTTATACAATCATAGTCACACATTGTAATAGGAATGAAAATACAGCACGTAGACTGGAAAATAAAATTCAAAGGAATACAGTTTCCTGCTTTCATTTTATTGTATGCATTACATTAGAAAGAAAACTAGTTGGGGGGAAGGTAGCAAATAATGAAATGAATTGAAGGTGGAAAGATGATTCCTGCTCCTGGTTTTGCTGAAAATCTATTCAGAGTAAGCTAGTAATTCCAGTAAACTAGGGCAGATCTCCTGTGCCATTCCTAACTTTCAACATCTATACAGGCAATATTGGAGGAACATAAGAGAAGAAGACAGAAAATAATACCCTGTTCTTTTGTACCCTTCCCTCTTCTGGTTATTTTTTTGATTTGAAGATTTAGTTTAAAATGCTTTGTACTTCTGTTTTCTGGGCTTAGGCCTCCCAGAGGAATGCATCCACTAACAGTAAGAAATTCCATAGTGTCAAAGACTGATGTGAACTATCTTTAGCTAGTTCAGATGCTGGAGGTGTTACGGAATGTTTTGTAGTTGTAGAACCCACCTAAGCAATTTTGGAAGGACTTGGGCACTGATCTTCCATTGTGTTCTGTGCTTCTCCAATTGTTTTGTTAGAAGTGTGTAATATCCTGGTTTAAAGCTGTTAATGTGTGTAGAATTGTGCTTTTACCAGCATTTTTGTTATTGCCATGCATTCAGTATTCCTTGATGGATTAACACAAACTCAAAAATATGTAATTAGACTCTCCAGGATATTAGTGTAATGCCAGAAGACTGAACATATAATTGTAGACATTACAACAAATCCACAAACCAGTCTGAGGCCTGATTATATACATCTATTTAAAAAAAATGGTACTGGAAGTTAATTTGCTTTGACATTTTCTTGTGGCTTCCCTCCAGTTCATTTCCCAGCATTTCTTTTATGAAACACTGTGTCATTTCTTTTGTTTCTCACAACTTTTAATTCTGCCTTCTGAGTCAAGTTTGGAAGAAGGCTTGAGTGGAGCTGATTCAAGGGGAAGCTAGATCTAATCCCCAGGGCATGCTTTATACCCTTAATTAGAAGAGCATGACTGTACAGTCTGGCTAACCAATAGATTGTTACTGTATTTCAGATGAGAAGACAATACAATGAGAAATCTTATTAGTGTTCCTCTGCAGAATTTTAAAAACTGTTAGTTAGTATTAGCTAAGCATTACAACAACTTTTTAAATGGTTAAATACTGGTTGAGTTTCAAAATTGGAATTGAGAAGTGGAAATAAGAAAATGTTCTTTATAAATGTCATAGAGGATATTTATTGCAGTTCTGGGAATAGAATACAAATTTCTTGATTTCTACATCTATGATTAATCTCAAAATGTTTCACAACCTAAACAAATTTCTTTGCGTTCTTCAAAGTTTTTAACCATTGCATTTCCACTGTTATCAGCAGTTGTGCCTGCTGATGTGTTTAATTTTTTGAAAGCTTTTAATTCTTTATCTTGTATGTGAATTTGAGCAAAACAAAATCTCATCTCATGTTTTATATTTAGTTTCGTGTGTTGTTTTAAAGACTAGAAGGGAGCCATTTGAATGCAATTTCATTCATTTCAAACTCCTTTCAAGTAACAGAAGCATTGCTTTTTAAAGTCACTATGCAATATAATGCCTACTATGATGAAATGTTGAAGTATTCTTAGTGTTTTTTAAAATAAACAAGCTATGCAATTCTCCTGGAAAACAACTATTCTGTAAATGTATTCCCCCAAAAATGATTCTATCTTCAAAATATGGAGAAGACATTACAGAGATAAGATGCTAGACTGTGGTCAGATTCTAGTGATTGAAGGCATTAAAGGAGGATAGAATTGTAATTTGGATTATATAAAAACTGATTTTAGGATTGTCAGATGAGATTATGTACTGTGTATAGAATTGGAGACCTGGAAAAAAAGCAAAGTGAGAAGATACTTGGCAGCCCTCTTTGGTTTTCCGCGTAAACTTTTTGTTGGCTTGGGATGGTGTAATTTAGACCTGTTTATGTTACAGTAGTCACTTTAGTTCTCGTGTGATCTGGAATATTGCCTATACACACTTCCCGTTCTTAGCTTTCATCTGTCCTGTGTTTTCTAGGACTAGTCTTAGTGTTTTCTAATATCTGAAAACAGCTTCACAACTTAGCAATAGGACTAGAGGGAATCATCTCAAGTTGCACCAGGGAGGTTCAGGTTGGATATTAGAAAACATTTCTTCTCCAAAAGAGTGATCAAGCGTTGGCACAGGCTGCTGAGGGAGGTGGTTGAGTCACTGTCCCTGAAGGTGTTCAAGAAATGTTTAGGTGCAGTACTAAGGGATATGGTTTAGTGGGCAAATATTGGTGGTAGGTGGACAATTGAGCTGAATGATCTTGGAGGTCTTTTTCAACCTTGGTGATTCTATGAATTAGCTTTGATAGTGCATTCTTAATGGAAGTTCTATGACAAGGGAATTGTCTCTGTTAATGGCAAGCCATCAAATTTATCTATGGAAACCGGCCAGAGTGGAATTATTTACCTTATTGCATATAACTTTACTTTCATTATTTGTTTCTGGTGGGTAAGAAAAGTTTACGTTCTTTTGAAGATTTTTTACTGAAAAGCTTTTCTTTTGTATACTCTTCGCAGTTTTATCTTGATAAGCATTACAATGCCTTCTGACCTTTATTGGAGTAATTCCTCTGATTAATTATTCAACAAGCCCTCTGATTGATTTATATCAATCTTTTGTATAACAAACAGGGAACTGTATTAACTGGGAACGTAAATTGTTGAAGCTTAAGGGAAAGTTCCTATGTTTTTATTCTTGTATTCTGTTCTTACAAATTACAAGTGGGTGGCATTTAAGCTTTTGTGTTGTATCTGAATTACATAATACCTTTCTTCCAGTGGCTGGTTACCTACCTTCTGTGTTGGATTTAATTCTTAGCTTATGACTATGTTATTAAAGCAATAAAACCGAATTCTTAAACGAAATGTAACCTCTAAGAGTCAAGAACTAGTGTAGAGTGTCCAGCTCAGTGTGTCCACAGTGCCTGGCTTTGTTTCAATTGACTTACACTTTGAATTGTGTGTGTATAGTACATGTAGCAAACTCAGCTAACTCAAAACAATTGATCTTGCACTTTGGAACTACTTTACTGTTTCAGCAAATCTCTTCCAGCAGGTTAAATTAACCCAGAGGAAATTTCATGCTGCCTTCTTTAGATTGTCCCTGTTACCTCAGTCAGCTCGTTTCAAGTTAACTTGGATATCTTGTCAAATATGGCAATTAATCAGTTATCCCTCAGTCTAGAACAGTTTATTTTTTTATAGTTTGAATAAAACACCACTGTAAACCATAAAAAAAAAAAAAAAAACTTGGATTATATTGCAGACCACTGTGATTTGACTTATGCCTTACCATTGCTGCTGAAGTAGCTTTGATGTCTACCTCAAAGATCTCAACAGACTGTTGTTTGACAATGACAAAAACAAAGTATTTAAGAACATTTTTCTATTGAGTATGTCCTGCTGATAGATATACTGCTTTTGCCAAATGATTGCAGTTTTTTAAACTCTGCAATTGTGGAAAGAAATAGTAATTATTCCTATAAGTGTGTCACAAAAGGAATTCTGTATTGTGATTAGATGCACTGAGGTAGAAATAGAGAAGTTACAGTTTCACTGGAATTATTTTAATGTGTAAAGTGCCTGCAATTAGAATTAGAGAAATTTTGATTTATTGTGATGTGTTGACCATACCTGGCAGCTAGACCCCCACCCTGTTCATCACTCACTCTTCTGCAGTGGAGTGGGGGAGTGAATGAGAGAGCCAAAAGTAAGAAAAACTCAGGGGTCTGAAGAAATACAGTTAATGAAAAAAGAGGAAACAAGTTATGCAAGAAGTCATCACCAGCAGACTGATGTCCAGCCAGACTCTGAGCGATGACAACTTTTAAAAATTGCTTCAGACAACTCAGATAAGTTGTTCTGGCTTTGTCCCCTCCTAGCCTCTTGCCATCCCCCAGCTTACTTGCTTGCTATGGGGACAGTGTGAGAAACAGAGGAGGCCTTGATGCTGTGATGCTCTTCAGGAGTAGTTAAAACAGTTCTGTATTATCAATGCTTCACAGTTATCAATGTTACCAACATTTTAGTTGCAAATCTGCAACATAATACAGTATGGGCTGCTATGAAGAAAATAAGCTAAACCCATTATGGTTATTAACCATTCTGCTTATGTTCCTTAGACCCCTTTCTGTGTGGAAACCATGCTCCTCTTGCTCAACATATGCATACACTCCACATACTCTTATAAGCCATTTCAACTTGGTCTGAAATAGTATGAAGACTTAGTCAGATTTAACTTAGGCCTGAACATACTGAAGTTGGAGCAAGGTTTTCTGCTGACTTTGGATTTTAAGATCAGATCTGTGTTGCCTATGCCAATATTTTTCATTAAACAGAAATCTCTAATCAAATTGAATTGCATCACGATGTTGAACTGTGTAATGTAAGTAAACCTGAAACTGTTTTAGAGGGCTTGAAGTGTCCCTAACACCTGCTTGGAGCTTGCAGGTGTCCCTCAGGACCTTGAGGAGTCTGGTACATGCTTTGGTGATGTGTGGTCAGCCCCTTGTTCTGTTCCCATGTACAGGGAAATTATCCTTTCTTTACTTGTTTTCTACCCATTTCCTTTCTTATTGTCCCAGTAATTAGCACATGAAATGCTAGAAAGAACTAGTGACATTTCTTCTTAAAGGAGTATTTTTTTTTCTCTCCACTGTTTTCCCTCTACAGATGGGATTATTCAAGTGTTTCATGTTGATGGAAGATCTGTTTTACATATATAAATATCATGTTTATTTTCCCTTAAATCTGTTGTGTTTATGAAGTTGTTCTGTTTTGCTTGTTTCCTTTTTAATAGAGCTCATCAAAAAGTAAAAAGATCTGTGGCTTCAACTTTAAAAATAAAAGAATGTGATTTAGTTTGCTTTGATTCTAATGAGAGGTTACTGGTGGCCATATATAATGACTTCTTTCATTGACACTAGCATTTATTTGTTATTTTTTTGCAGATACAAACAGAGAAGTACTTGCAAATTGGTACAGAAATTTCCCATGGCTTCAACAGCAGAGATCACTAGCCTTTCAGCAGTAAATGATTTCTACTCTTGTATCCTTTAGCAAATTCTTATTTTCTTCTTGGAGTTTTGTATCTAATGACGTGGAAAGAACTTCAGTTAAAGTAATTAGCATTTGATTTTTTTACTACTCTTTTCTATCAGTGTTGACACCTTATTTCTGTGGTATTGAATGTAAGCCTTAGAGCTATTTTTTTGTTTTGTAAGGCACGAAATACAACAAAACCTTTGTTTTTGTTCCTTTTAGATCAGTTTAACTTTAACGCAGATAATTTTACAGATATTGTACTTACAGCTGGCAGCAACCGAGCATTGGAAGTTTTTGATCTCAATGCAGGCTGCAGCATAGCAGTGATACCAGAAGTTCATACTAGATCGGTCCATCAGATCTGTCAAAACAAGGTATATATATTACTGAATATTTACAATAGCAGATGTACTTCAGCTATTACAGACTAAATATACAATTAGCCATAATTGTTAGAGTT
Organism: Aquila spilogaster; assembly: GCA_024606505.1. NCBI lineage: Eukaryota > Metazoa > Chordata > Aves > Accipitriformes > Accipitridae > Aquila > Aquila spilogaster. The sequence goes on from JANHGO010000027.1 coordinate 44,537,031, forward strand.
TGTGTTGGGGATGGACAGGGACATAATTCTGTGTGATAAAAGCATATCCACAGACAAGATCTCATTCAGTCTCTAGTGGAAAGTGGGGAGTAGTAATAATGGCTGAATAAGCCTGCTAGCAAGGCTTATGCTTAGCCGTACTTGGACCAGACTTTAATACTGCTGTCAGTAGGATTTATTAACTGTAAACATTTGAAATGTTTGTAGTCTTCTAGTCATTTTTATAGCTGTTAACGCTTGTCACATTTTTGACTTGCACTTTTAACATGCTGTTCAGAAAACCGAATGCTCTTCCTTACTGATTTGTTGCAGTGTTTATGTAGGTACTATTTAACATTCACACTGAATTTTGATATCTCAAAATATTTCATGACTAAGAGGAAACAAGCTTAACATTTCATTCTTGCATGTGGAAATAAGGAGAGCTGTAAAATTCTAATGATCCTTATTCTAGCATCCTTCTGTGTTATTTTACCTGGAACCAAAATTGTTACATATATTGTTCTGAGGGTATTTTGCTGGGGGCTGTGTTCTCCTAATATTCTTCTCCTAACATGGGAAAGAGAAGTTGATAATTTATATGTTAAATTAAATAATCACTTTGTATTTGATTTAATTTTTAAGGAAAAAAAACCACAAAATAGAAAGCAACAAGAACAGTAATACATAACAAACAAAACACAACCAGAAAAACCTGAAGGCAATAATAAAATCTTTTATATAACAGCAAGTGGCCATTTTTAGAGCAAACTGTCATTGCCTAAAGTTGCTCTCATGCAGTGTTTAAAGTGTACTGTGTATAAATCAGCAAAAGGGCTTCTTACGAATAGAGGTAGCTGTAAGATCCTTGTCTGTGCAAGTTGAAAAAGAAAGGAAGAAAAAGCCTTGTGTGTTTGTTGATGTAAAAGATTGTGTAGGGAAAAAAATAATTTGGAAGTAAAACAAAGGTTTTAATTGCTGTATTATCTGACTAGGAGTTTATTGTTCTTCTTAGGAAACTGTCAACCTTGCTTTTTCTGTTACGAATTTTTTTTTTCCATTTTAAAATTTCTTCTGTAAAGTAGCCACAAAATAACCTTAAGCAGATTAGTATATATTTGTTGTTTGTTTATTCTTTTATTACTTAAATCTAAATTAGAATGTACAACTTAGTTTAGTAAGATGAACCCATCATTCATTTATATAAAATTCTGTGAGTATTACGTGACTCTTTAGGTTTGTTGTCTTACGTAAGTGTTCTATAAAGTTGAGTACACAATCATCTGGTTTATTCAAACAACCAAAACAACAGAACTTGGAGATTGATTTGAACATTTGGAAATTTTATATTCCTGTACATGATAGAATGCCTACTGTATTAGGTTTTGTTGATTTTTTTCCATCTGGAGCGTCCTTATTTCTGTGGGTTTAAAACAGTTCCTTATTACTACTTTTGTATAACACTTTGTGGGTTTTCCTGTGAGATGTGATCTGGTAAAGCACTTAAAATTGTGCTAACTATTTCAGTGCTATTTGTAACACATATAAACTTAAAGCTTTGGCTTTTCTTTTTGCTTGGTCAGCTGAGTGGCTTCAGGTTATTTAATCAAGAAAAACTTTAAAGCTGTGGACAAGTATTCACTTAGGAGAAAAACTAGAGGCGTGTGGTATATATTCCTCTTTTTGGAGGAAAACTATACATCAAGGTTCTCAATTATTTTTTCAGTTACATAAAATTAATACTTCAGGTAACTATGGAAAATTACACCATCAGCTATCTTGTTACATTAGTATAGACTGTTAGTGTATATAAATTGATACATTTGCTTTAAGATAACATGCTGAAATATTATATAGACTTGCACAATGATACAAAATGCTGCATGTAAACTATATCCTGTTTAAAGAGTAAAACATTGGAATCTAAATTTTTGATTACTCTAGCTGTTGGAGAGAATGGTGCAGGAGTTCTGTGAAATAGTTTTAAAGCTCTAGTGTCCACACCATAATATTTATGGAGGCTTTCCTTTGGACTAGACCAACTCTAGCCTTGTGAACTGAATGCTCACTAATGCTTGCAGTGCATTAGTTCTATTTTTGAAGTGATTTTTTGGTTTAGCTTCATGCAAAAGTGTATCAGTTTCCACGTTCTAAGGCTGCTGTTGTAGATGACCTGAATAGCAGTAAGCACGGATGTCAGATTTTTTAAAAACAAATAATAACGGAGGACATCTATTCAGAAGGTTTTTATAAAACACTAATGAAGATATGGCTTGATTATGTTTTGCTTATCTGTTCCTTTTATAGAACATTCTAGTAACATATAGAACCATCATGCCATTCAGTTGTTGATGGCTGTGGACAGCGGCAGTTGTATGCAAGTACATATACTTTGCAGTGTTATTACTTTTGATTGTAAGTAGTTATTTTTGTCAGTTCTAGGGATTACTTGCAAGAATTGACAATGCATAAGATTTATCTCAGCCTTCAGGGTACTTGATTAAGCTTATCTTATCACTTGGAACATGTTCTTAGACATCAGGCTCTGTCTGCTGTAAGCAGCATTCTGAGTCTTCTTCCAGAACAGTTCAGCAGGAAATATTGCAAATATGTATATTCATATGTAAGACTGCACTGATGGTTATAAATTATCTCTTAATGGGTGATGTAGTGATATTTTGCTACTTGGAACCCATTTTAACAAATGTATGTGAATCCTGTTTTCTTTTAGAATTTTATTACTCTGAATATAAAAATATGTTTAGAAGATAATGAGTGGCAGTGAAAATTAAATAAGCTTGTCATGTTACTTGTATGTGCTGTAACCTGCTGTTGAATCAGTATTTCTATAAAGGTACTCCCAGATTATATGTGACAGAACAGAAATTTAGAATGCAGTGTAGACAACTGTTCAAAGGAACACTCAAACATTAAAATCTTAGCTATATATAAGAATTTGTTGCCCTACTCTCTTATTTTCAAAATCTTCTCTAGATTAGATTGTTAGGTAATGTGAAGGTTTCTTTATGAGTCAGGAAAACCTTATCTTGTTTCAGTTCTCAAAATTTGCAGTAATGGCAATGAAGCCAGAGAATAATTACTTATAGTTGTCCCTCTTAAAATCTGCCCCAGATACTGTGGCTAAAACCATTAAGTTCACACCTCCTCATCCTCCTCAAATTCTCTAATGGCTGTGGATTAAGTACATGGAATTTTTGCTCTTGTAGACTAGCAAATTCCTTCATTTCTTTTCAGGTGAATTGTGAATCTGGTGGTGGTTCTGCCTGTTCCTACTGGCTCTTTTCCTTCCTTGTAGAAGAAAGCAGTAGCAACAAGCAGGTGGAGCTTCCAGCTTGTCTTCTATATTGTCACTGTTCTCCCTTTCTCACTGCCAACCTCTGTGAAGGCTGTGCTGCCTTAAACTTGCTGCCAGCTTGCCACAGTTTCTGAATAACCTTTAGCTAAGTCTGCTTCTCTGATTCTGTGTCCTGTTTCATCCTATCATTCTAGATGAGCACTTGTGCATCACTGTTCCCAACTTCTACAATCATTTTCCTTCTTCTTACGTACTTTCCTTTTCCAATACAATCCTGTATTTTTTTTGTGCCTCCTTACTTTTCTGATCATCCACAACCATGTGGATGTAGTTTACTGTTCTTTCCAAAGCTCCTTCTGCCTTAATTATGTTTTCTCCTTTCACATCCTTCAACCTCAGTGTCTTAAAAGAGTCCAGAGGTGCCAGGCACGGGGACTATAAGAAGCAAGCTTAGGGCAGGTAATGGCCATGAGGAAGAAGGGAGATAGAGAGCAGCATCACTAAAGCTCCCTCCAGAAGGTTGGGACTTCTGCTTTACTCTGAAAAATAATCCTAAGCACCTTTAATTTAAATGCAGTAGCAGTTAAATGGCAAGACAGTCTTAAACTCTGGTTTTATTGGAGGGAGTTATTTCGGAAGTGAAAAACTCAATAGTATAATGCTGAAAGAAATTATAAAAATTTCATGGATGCTGAGCAAGAAATGGTTGTTACTGAGTGTCAGAGAAGGAAATTCTGGCTAGTAAATATTTGGAGATGACTGTGGTAAGAAGTTGCCCTGTGTTGCTACATGTTTATAGTGAGATGAAGAATGAAGATAGTGAAAAGTATGTTAGCATACTAGAATTGCATCGTGATACAAAATGCATACTGCTGTACTTGTTCTTTCCTTTTTTATATATTTTTTAAACTGTAGGAATAGCTAAATGTCTTAGTACTACCCTGTTTAATTTGGAAACCTTAAATTGCAACAGTGGTTGAAAGTAACATGTATACACATACTCAGTATGTATATATAAAAATATATGCCCATGCATACATAAATATATTCTCACTATACCTGTCCATCTGTAATACTTCATTGACTAGATGTTTTTTCTTCATATCTTTATATCCTAGAGAACACTATTCTTGTTAATTTGTGTTACTTTGTCAACTTTGGGGAAGGGAAATCAGGACAGGAATGTATCAAGCGTCCCTTGAATGGAACACAAATTTTCTGTAACTTATGAAGAGGTCATTTTAGAGCTATACTTACAGATCTGTGCAAAATTTCAAGTATTGTGTGAAGAAAAACATTAGAAGGGAAAGAGGAAGCTGGGCAAAATCATAGCAGATAACAACTTCCCCATGTGAATTTTTGTGTAGTTACTAGCTGGTGTTATTTATATTTTAAGTTGTCTCTTTGTTTAGTTTAGTAGATGATATTCCTGTAAAACACACTCTGAACAGGAGGCCAGCATCATCAACCTCAAATATTATGGGTGTTATGTTCTAGTTGCAAGTACAATTATAAATTAATTCTTTTTCACAGAGAAAGGTTTCTTGTCTTCTGCCCAGGACCTTTTTGTTTCAAAGTTTATCCATCCATTCACAAGGATAAGTATATGATGTAAAAGGTGGAAAATGTAATAAGTAAACCAGAAGTTGTAGAGTATTTGAACATTCAGCTAATTATTTTTTCTGTGAACATAAACGTATCTGATGTTATGTATTTGCCTGAAGGGTATGGAGTGCTTTCTGAGACAGCTGCCTTGATGTTTTAGCATCAGCCAGCAAGACTGTTTGGATGATTCTGATGATGTTGATATATAGTCAGTGAGTGTGGTAGAGATTCTATTGAACTTTGTTCAATTTGGAGATAAATTTTGTTTGGAAGCAAGATTGCAGTGAGGGATGACAAAGATGATGGGACATTAGTGAGTTATCTGTCAGAAGAAATTAATATAGTTTACAGAATACGCTACTTCTTTGCATTTTAGGGTAACTCATGAATTGATGAACTGTAAAACCACAAAAGGAAAAATAACATTCAGCTTGCTTATTATTCCATCTAGTATATGTTAGTTTTTTTTGGTGGTTGTTTTTTACAGCAATATTCAATAGTAATTATAACTTTTCGTGTTATAATCTGTGATTGCTGGTGACTGTAGCATCAGATGATGAGTGTATTTCCAAAGCACATTAAAAAAGTGTTCTAATATAACGAACGCCATCCTTAGGACAAATACTGTCTTTCTGTTTTACAAGTTGTTAGATTTTGTTTTGTTTTTATGCATAATAGATGTACAGAGCTTATATGAGAATGTAGACTTTCTCTTTGTTGAGAAATCAGTGGCAAGTGCATTTTAATTCATCTGTTAGAGCAGGCTGTGGTAGTCCTTAGCTTAGGAAATTAAAACTCTTATAGACTGAGTGCTGAGTGCCCAACTTTGTCTTGCCATTTGGACGATTCTGTTGACTAAATACTGGAGAACTTTCCACCAATATGCCAGTTTTTGTAAGAAATAGAAGATTCCTGGCAGTTGAGCACTGATTGCGGGAAATGGCCTTGAGGTTTCTGTGATGTATTCAGCCAAATCAAGAATGTGAATGGCAGGGAAAGGAAAGAATGCGTTCCAACTGTTTATATTTAGTTCCCTGGAGAAAGAAGGTTTTAGCCAGCAAAAAGGTCAAGGTTTGCCAGTGTAGACTTTAAAAATTAGACTTTAAAAAATCAGAGGTTTAAAGATATCCTGGATTTAATTATTTCAAGGTAAGAAACCCAATTCAATCCTGGTATGGATGAGCACAATTACTACTAAATTCAGAAAGAGCACTCACTTATGCCAGGACTAAACATGGCTTATAGTTAAATGTTGGACTACTCTAGTTATTTGTATTATATAGTTTGACTTTGTTGAGATAGTTAATTCCTTAAAGTTTTCACTTTTCTTGTTCCTCACCTAGACAGTAATAATATTTACAGTCTGAAAAAAGTAACTTCAACCTAGAAGTTAAAATATTCTCTGCTTGCATTGCATATGTTTTCTTTACTCTGAAAACAGAATTGATTAGTTATTCTATGAATGTTACAGTCCTCTCATTAACTGTTGGAATTTATAGTTTGCTAATGAATGGCTGTGGGCTATTTCATATTTTTGTAATTGATCGATATTTTGGCCATGTATAGAAGAAGGTGTAGGATATTTAGTTTTTGATGGCATGAAAATTCCTTGAAATGCTGTGGACCAATACTAATGCCTGGTATGCTTTTTTTGTCCCTCAGTAACAAGAAAATCTTTACAATTTCTCTGTCAGATGACCTCAGCCTTCTGCTAGTCAGCTCTTCTGGGTTCTTCACTCCCTGACGTGTGTGCACACACGTGGCTCCCAAGCTACTTGACCTGTTCACTGGCTAGTCCTGCTAGAAGTTTGCTAAGTGTTCACATACTTTCTTATGCACCCTGTCCCTATTGCTTGTACTTTAGACCCTTGGCCCCTATTACCCATGGTCCAACTTCAACTGCTGGCATTTAATTCCACTTGTTTCAGTCTCTCCAGTTGCTGGCACCTAGATCAACAGGCCACCTGATCTGTGCTCCCACTCCAGTTGCTGGTACCCAGACCCTCACTTACTCCAGGACACACAGGCCCATAAAGTCTTGTGCAATCACAAAATGTTCTTCCCCTACTTCCATAATTAACCCCATACTCATAGGTAATTATTCCTCTCAGTCTGTGTGGTGACCCAGAGATTCCCTTTGACTCATTTTGGTAGGTGTCACCCCTGGACCAAAGGGCTCATGGCTGTCCTGGAAAGAAGTTGAGATAATGCTTCATTTTTCTGACAGGGTTGTGGAGGTTTTTCTGCATGCCAGTGTTCCTCTGTACTCCTTTGCGTTTGTGCAGAAAAGCTTTCTATCCCATGATCTAATTAAATATTTAGTATTTATTCTAGAATGAACTAATCTTTAGCATCACAGTAACTGTTGAAATTAATTTTAATACTTACAGGGGTCAGCATTCAGCACTCAGAAACCTGAAGCTTACAACCTTTTCATGACCACAGCTGTAGGTGATGGCATCAAACTCTGGGATTTAAGAACTCTCAAGTAAGGCTGAATTAGGTACCTTGAAATAAAAAAGCATTCTTTTGTTGTCATACTTGCTGTGGAATCAGATCTGTAGATTTTTCCCCCTTTTTCCTCAGTAGTGGTTACTTATGTATAAACCATTAAACAATCAAGATTTATCACCTATCAAGACTGGTAAGGCATATCTAATTGTATGTATAAAATAGTGTATTGAACTGGATGCTAATGATATTTCCAAAACAGCATATCATTACTGCTAAGGTAGATAACATTTATGATCCAACTTTTAAAATATAAATGTAACTGTAACGATGTTATTATAAATCATTTATATAGTTGTATAAATATGCATAATACATTATGATAAACTCAGAATAAGATGCTTATAATGTTGGACTTGGAAAAGATATGGGACAGAGGGAGAGTGGTGGATAGGGAACGTTACATAGTAAAGGAAATCCTTAGGACAAACTCTTTAAGCAGGTTAAAAGAATTGTATTTAAAAGAAAAGGGATTTGGATGGGGAAGATGCTCAAATATTGAAGAATAGTTCATATTCATTGTGTGTATGTACACACTGAAGGAGTTAAAAACATTCCTTTCTGCTGTTGCATTTTCTGTTTAGGAAATGCTTAATGATTGTTTCAATTATTTTCATATTTCTGTGGTAAGAATGCATTAAACCTATAGGGGGCACATGTGTTCTTGCCAAAAGCCTTTCTGTATTACCTGTACTGAACGTCAGAAAATAATGAAACTAGAGAATGCGGAGGTTGGAATCTGTTACCTTCTTATGTTTTTCTAATAAGCCGCCTTAACTCTGTTGCTAGAAGAGTAATGAAAAAGTAAGGAGATTTTCACAGATCACTTATCTGTCTCTTCATTTCAAAATACTTATGAGTAGAGCAGGTGAATGGTAAAATAGTTAAAGTGTAAAATCTGGGCAATCAATTAAATGAATAGGTCCAGGGAAGAGAGGAATAATTTATGTATGTTCTTGCTTTGTATTTAATTTGGCAAAGTCAGTATATTCTAGTGTCTGGTGAGCTCTGTTAGTCAAACTTTAAAAAAGAAAGATTATTCAAGTTCTTAATGACCCATATTTTCAGGGTGTGTATTGGGTGTTGTGTACATGTGTGTTTGTTTCACATTATACAGTGATCAGTGTAGAGAAGAAACAAAAAATAAATCATTTCTTCACTTGCTTGTAGCTTTTTTTGGGGAAAGTAACTCAACGATTTTTAAAAATGAAATTTTCTCTCATTCCTCTGGCCAGAGGTTAAATCTTCTGTGTTTTAAAATCTATTCTTGAGTTCTCATAAGGAAGAAAGCTGTTCACTTTTTCCTAATGTGTTCACCAGGTGTTTTACACATAAATAATTTTAAAATGGCTGAGTTTGGAAAGCTCTGTCTGAACTTGGAAGAGGTCTCCACTGAAGTGTTAGGTCTACTATACAGTTACATGTATTGAAAACTTTGCTTTTTTGTTTATAGGTCTTGTCCAATCAAATCTAGTCCATCCCTTGCATGTACAGAAGAGATTAGTTTCTAAACAATTTTATGGTGGCCCAATTTAATCTCTTACTGTTGTTGATTTGTGAAGTTAGTGCATCTGCCATTACTGTGTTTTGAATGGTCCCTCTGGAATGACCTCCTTTTTTCTGCTTTGAGTTAGCCAGAATAAGGTTTGTTCCCTAAAATCTTTTTCCAGTGTTCTTGGTATATAGAAAAGGTAACTCCACCTCTAATTTGTACCATTTGCAACACTGTGAGAAGTAGGAAGTAACACTAACTTCAAATCTCAACTTTATTTTGTTGACTTTGTTCTAAATGTTCAGGCAACTGTGGTGAGAACTTCTTATTTAATCGTCTCATTGCCTTTTTCTTTGATAGTTCCTTTTTCTCATTCTTCTGACGTGAATTGCTGGTATGCGTTGCTTTAATCATAATTGACTGAGGAATCACAGAATGCTCAGGTTTGGTTTTTAAACCTAGCTTAGAGTAAATCATCAGAGGTTTCATCCTGACCTACAGCTTATATAGACTTTGAACATTTTTTCCTGTTCTATTTTTTCCTCTGAGTTTCACAAGATTTTTTTTTTCCTACTCAGTCTGTATTTATCAAACTATTTTTTTTCTCACTGTGAAAATTCATTTGTTTTATCTTTTCTCTGGTCTTGAAGTTGGTGAGTTGTTTTTTTTTTTTTTTTTTTTTTTTTTTTTTTTTTGAACCTAAAAGAA
>JANHGO010000027.1:44546741-44589534 GCA_024606505.1 Aquila spilogaster
GCAATAGGAAAATCAAAGAATGTGTTTAGTGATCTGCAGGTTTTGGTGGCCTACTTGTAGGCAGATAATATACACAAACTCATACAAAGTTAAAAATGGTTTCTAGTCCGAAAAATAATTTTATAAAAATGGCATTGGGAATATTCATTTTAGCATCTATTGATACCGGTTGATCAAGGAAAATCAGTTAAAAAAATAATTAAGAAGCCAATTAGAATTAAAAAGCCAAATTTATTTTTAGTTTGCTTTCTTAAGGAAATAAGTCTGATGCAGCCACTGTGTGCCTTTGTCAGTTTGCCTTCCAAATTTAAATAACTTTTGAACTTCATAACATGTTCTAGCCAAACTTCTGTCAGAGAGACAGACATTTCAAAGCATGATGTTTTTACTCATCTCCATGGAATTGGTTGGCCAGGCAGAGGAGAGATAACTAAATTAATCCTTATGTTGCTTTTCTTTCCTGAAGAGAAGTTTAACCATATTATCAGGCACCTGGGGATCTATCTATTCAGGATAATGCAACAAAAACTGTCTCATAAAACAATTTGGTTTTGTTGTTATTTATAATTGTCATTGGATAAATTTCTCACCCCCATCATGTTTTAGGAAACTCTTGTTCCACCCTTTGCCCTGTGGTGGGTTGTACAGGTATAACTGATTAATACTCTGGTTAGATATACAAACAATTTTTGATAAACAGCAAAGAAAAATATCCAGCAGTCCTGGATGATTTTGTTTGTTTCTATGTCAAATTGAAGTAATTATTAACAAACAGTTATTTTCGTGATGCCTATGTTTTCAGAAGGACTACCATTGAGAGGAAGGAAATGGTGATTTTTAAGATGTACATCTGAGACATACTTTAATGGAATGTCAGAACTCTAAGGCCAGAAGATGAATTCTTACAGTCAGTTAGTCTTACTGCTTGTATAATACCACTCTCAGATCATCAAAACTTTGTCTTTATCAAAACTATATGTTTGATTTAACTACAGAACATCTTCAAAGATGGCTAGTTTTCCAGTGGTGAAGAATCTACCATGTCCCTAGTTAAGTTGTTCCAGCAACTGACTCATTCCATTTTACTTCTAATCTGAAGTACCCTCTTTTCATGTACATTTATTGCCTCTTACTATGTTTTTTATTCTGACAGTCTAGAGGCAGCTACTATCAAGTTGCCTCCTTGCATAGCAACTTTTAGCTCATGAACAAGTTATCTCTACGCTTCTGGATAAAACAGTTTGTACCTTGTATAAGGCATGTTTTCTGTAACATTTTTAACATTTGCTTTTGAACTCTTTCTGAAATTCAATCTAATTTATTTTTCAATGCCCTTTTTGGACATGGTTGCCTGAAATGGATCCACAGTAGTGGGTTAATTGAAATAATTTTCTGAACTGAGATAACGTCACTTTTCAATACGCACCTGATATTGCCTGGTATTGTACATCTAAGGACAATTTACCCTTTCAGCTATCACATCACAGCTGGAGGTTTTGTTCTGCTTATAAACAGCCAAGACCATTAAATTCTTGCTATTAAACCAGTTCCATTATCTTCTGTTTTTAGAGTTTTGTATTTAGAAGTATTTTCCTGTTTAACTTTTAAATTACCATGTGTTGGTTTTAACAGGTGGTTCAGATTTGTCTGAACAGTCCCTGATTTACCACTTTTCCTGCCTGCAATGAAATGCAACAATGAAACATTTTTGCAACACTGATGTCCAAAAAATTATGGGTCTCATACTTCTCTAAGCTTTTTGACATTGAGTAATTTCATCACAGTGGATGGCATTTTATTATTGTAAAGTGGGTGTGAGATCAACTTCCTGTATATATCACTTGATATCATTGTTCATAATAACTTGATAGTGCCACTTCTTTATAAATAATTCAGAGAATTCACAAATTAAATCAGTCTGTTACTGCCATGCATGAAAGTAGTGCAAACCACAAATAAAACTATACAGAGCACATAAAAGTATCACAAACCAGAATTGAATCTCTTTCCCACTCTGCATTTTAAAGTATTTGACTGTTTCTGTTTTTCTGTTTTGGTTTTTTTTTTCTTTTTTAATAAAAAAGTATTAAGCCACTGTTGTGTGTCTTTTCATGCCCAGTTTCAGCTTTATATTTTCCATACCCTTACTTCAACTCTTGTGGTCTGACTTTACAAATCAAACCAATAAGGCTACTCATTCTTATTTGGAAATTTTTTTAAAATGTTGATATCAATTTTTATTTACTGTGGCATCAAAACATTTTTATTTTTTGATAATGACAACTGTTATTTTGTTATTACCATCTTATGCTTGGTAACATTTCTTCTGTCAGGGTGTTGACTGAAATTGTAACCAGTTGGTCTACTCTGTGGTGTTTGCGAAGGCTGGATTTCATTACCTAACTGCAGTACTACTGCCGCTAAGCACAGACTGGGACAGACATTTCAGGCTTGCCTGCGTTTTTTTCACCTTAGTTTGTGCTGGTTTTTCTTTTGTACTTTAACTATGTACAAACACACCTTAAGTTGCACTGCTTTTTGTGTGTTCATATTACAGGTGGTAAAAGTAAGAATATATGTGGATTTGCCTCTTTGTTTGAATTTACTCTTTGTGTATACAGTGCTTTTACAGCATCTCCCAACTGTTACAAGCCACAGTAATTTTTGAAGAAAAGTATTTCCTGTGCTGTTTTTGAGTTGCTGTGAGCCCTTACATAAAGTCAAGGATTGTGTTCTGTTCTTAGTTTACAAAACTTCACCAATTTTGATTGAAACTTTTTACTTCAAGCTGCAGATTTTAAAAAAATGCTGTAAATTTAAAATCTTTATTTTGTGTGGTTTCTTATTGTTGTTGTACTGGGACTGGGTAACAAGTATTAAAAAAACCCGATTGCTGTGTCTTGTATGGTAACAAGAAAAGCTTCTTTATCATACTCAGACAAGTTTTTCTCTTTTTTTTTTTTTAATAGATATTCTGCCCTGAATACTAGCTATTTTTGGATAGGAAGCTCTACTGGCCTGTTCATAATTAATTTGGCAAACTTTGAATTAGAAGCTTTTTTATCTTACAAAGGTATGATTATAAGATATCCAACTACACTGTAATAAGATTGCTTTCCTTTGTTATCTGATATAAATATAAGAATTAGTTTGTGAAATAGCAGGATACAGTAGAAACTAAGTGGTTTTTTAAAAATTTTTTTCTAGTTAATTTTTGTATGTTTTTCTGGCACTACTGACTTGTCTCAGAAGATGTGTCGGCACTAGATTTCTGTAGTGGCTAGCAATGAATTTTTATTTGATTTTGCAGTTCATGAGTGTTAAATACAAGGAATGTTATTCTACTCCTACTTTTACAATGTGGGGGTAAGCTAGAAGGATATACACTGAAGCCAGTGGATTATGGTGATGTCAAATTAGTATGACTAATTTTTTTTTTCCTGTCTTAGAGATGATATTTTTTTCTTTTGAAATGCAAATACAAATTTATAGCACTATGTTCTTTTTGGTAAAGATTACAGTAACCTCAGCATTCGGTTTGCCAGATTGTGTGCATTAACAAGGAAGGCAGTTAATGGAAAGGTGAGTATACAGTAAATATTTATTTAATGAATGTTTACATTTCCAGTTATTTTCAGTAAATATTAATTACGCATTTTGTTTACAGGTTAATATACACATTTGTTTTGCTTGATGTGAATTATACAGTAGGTTCTCTGGAGAGGGTTGATTCTTCTTTATGGAATCTACTAGTTTAAATAGCTGGATAGTTTTAAAGCTCTCACAGTTTGTATACTGTCCAAAGTGATTAATAAGCAAAAAGTGAATTTTTTTTTATAGTGTTCAGTGTGTACCCTGAACATCAAGAATGACCATTGGGGGAGCAGAGGCAATCTTTTAGGGGAAAAAAGATATAAGCATTGTTACACCTTGTTTCTCAAACAAATGTTAGGATGAACTGCTTTTGAATCCTTCCAAGAAATCTGTGAAAACTATTTGAGTTGTGAGAAAATTTCTGTGGAAAGTCACTAAAAGTGCTTTTAAGGAAATGAAAGGCATGCTTGTCTGTATACTCCATTTTTGATGTTATACTTTTCCTACAGAACTGAGCTCAGTCTAGGCTCTTCTACATATTTAACATAGCAGTGTTTTGTTTTAAAGAAGGATTTTGTTTTAAATTCAACTCTTAGCATGTTCTCAGCATGTCTTTGAAACCAATCTTTCTTCTGTGTGTGCTGCTTTTCTCACAACTCTTACTGCAGAAATATCTCTGTTGTGGAAGGTGTTGGAATTTCTGTGTCTGTATGTGTGCAAGTCTGTTAAGACACACATTTAAGCAACATAAGCGTACTTTTGAAGGAGTGCATTAACCTTTTTTTACTGTTTAATACTCTGCAAGACTAAACCCATGGATATTTTTTACTAGTTTTCATAAATGACAGAAAGTGATTTCATTTTCCATTATAAATGCTTCAGTGTTGGAGCTTAAATTATGAAGTAAATGGAGTGTTATTTTATGGTATAATTGCTGCAGGTTTTATGCTTGATCACCTCAATGTTTGAAGGTATGATTGCTCTGTTGGAAGTTAATGTTGCTGCATTGGTGAGAACTCAGCAGAGTGATTTTCTCCTATGTGGAAACGAGAACAGTCTGTTGGTTATTGCCAGGTACAGAATAACTAAACGTTTTTTTCCTCTGAGTTGGATTATGCATTTGTTTTCCTGACACTGAAGTGCAGCAGATGGTTTTGTACAGTGCTATTTGTTGACGTGGTTTTATTTTAGTTGTTTTCCTGTCATACTTTAGTTGTACTGAGTGGGAGAAATTACAGAATCACAGAATGGTTGAGGTTGTAAGGCACCTCTGGAGGTCATCTTGTCCAACCGCCCTGCTCAAGCAGGACAACCCAGAGTCAGTTGCCCAGCACCATGTCCAAACAGCTTTTGAATATCTCCAAGGAGGGACACTCCACAATGTGTCTGGGCAACCTGTGCCAGTGCTCAGTCACCCTCACAGTAAAAAAGTGTTTCCTGGTGTTCAGACCGAACCTCCTGTATTTCAGTTTTTGCCCATTGCCTCTTGACCTGTCACTGGGCACTGGGCACAGAGCTTGGCTCTAGAGTCTTCCGTACAGCCGTGTACTGGGGCATGGGGTTGTTCATCCCCCGGTGCAGGACTTTGTACTTCCCCTTGTTGAACTTCATGAGGTTGCTGTCAGGCCATTTCTCCAGCCTGTGGATGTCTCTCTGGATGGCAGCACAACCTTCCGGTGTATCAGACACTCCTCTCAGTTTTGTGTCATCAGCAAACGTGGTGAGGGTACACTCTGCTCCTTCACCCAGATTATTAATGCAGATGTTGAACGTAATTGGACCCGGTATTGACACCTGGGGTACTCCACTAGTTACTGGCCTCCAACTAGACTTTGTGCCACTGATCATCACTGTCTGGGCCTGCCTGTTCAGCTGGTTTTCAATCCACCTTACTGTGTGCTCATCTAGCCCATACTTCATCAGCTTCTCTATGAGGATCTGATGGGAGACAGTGTGGAAAGCCTTCCTGAAGTCAAAGTAGACAATATCTACTGCTCTCCTCTCATCTACCAAGCCAGTCATTTTATCATAGAAGTTTATCAAGTTGATCAAGCATGACTTCCGCTTGGTGAATCCATGCTGACTACTACTTTCTTGTCCTTCATGTCCCTGTAAATGATTTCTAGGAATATACTGACATCTTGAAGACAATAAAAACCCTACAATATACACTGAAGTGAAATGCAGATTTCAGTGCTTGTAATAAATTCATCAGTTAATATTCACAGAAATGGGATTTACCATGTAAATGCAATGGTCTGTGAATCTAGTCAGGGCCAAAGCTTGTCTGTGCTGCTGGGTATCTGAGCTGATAACTAATCCACTATGTCTTATTTGTGTTTACGAAAATCTCACTGGTATCACACATACACACACACACACGCACACAAACAGCTAAAAAGAAGTTTTGACACCTTTTCCTAATCTAATGCTTTTGTCCATTGCATTGATCGGGGCTTTTTTGTTTGATTTTATAACTTAGGTGTTCTTTATTGACAAATTCTCCATTGTGTAAAGGTTTAAAGAAAACCATGAAAGAACCTTCTAATAAAACACTTGGTAAGTATAAACCAATCTTGAAATGAATTAATGAAGTTATATTTTTAAAAACAGTAACTGACTCACAACTGGCTGGTGCCTAATACAATCAATATATTTATTTCTGTTTTAAATATATATTGCATTATATTTTCATTTTAGTAGGAAGAATTTTATACTTCTAGTAGTATTTCATATCCTACATATGTATTTGTAGTGAAAATGATGGTAATAAGGCATTTTTCTTCTTTCAGAAACAATACTCTGAGAACTTTCTCTGGATTTAAAAAGAGTTAAAGAGTGTAGAATGTTTAATTTTTTCATAAGTCATTCTTTTTCCATAGCATGCAATATATTTTTCTGTATTTGTCCTTTCTTTCTTAACTTTGGTTTCCTGTTTTGGTTACTTTTATTGTCCTGAATAGTCTTTTGTCAATACCTGCAAGTTTATGAAGTTAATTTTTGCCTCAATGTCCTACTGTTTAAAAAAAAATAAATCTGACTTCCAGTTGTTGAAGCACTTGTAGCTTTTTTGCTTAGCAACAGTAAAGCAAAGTCCAAAAAATACTTACAAAATAAATTTTTCATCATCACCTTTTCTTTAGGAAAGATGTAAAAATACTGGTAGCTGTAGACATGGAGAAATAATCCATTTTTATTATATTGATTGTACTTGTTGGACCTGTTAGAATGTCAAAAGCTATATCGTTAGTGTTGTATGATATTCTGAGAATGCGTCTACAGTGTTTTAGCTAGAATTCTAGGCAGCTTCGGACACCCAGCACTGACACCTGTACTACTCTTGTTGACACCTCACGCTCAGACAGATTAGGTGCTGTAGGGAAATCCTATGGTCTCTTATGGCAAGTGGGAGCTTCCCAGGAAGGACCCTTTCCTGCCTCATTGCTACAAAAAGAGAAAAGATAGCTGGTGGGAGTTGACGGAGCTTCTGTCCTCAGCATAGGTAAATGTGTCCACGAGATCACTGCCAATGCACCTGAAGTTTTTCTCCAGGAATATCAACAAGATTTCTCCCTTTACAACAGTTTTTGATTAGTTCGTTTCTGCTGATATGAAAAGCTTATATTTAGTTTTGGGCTGGAGGCTGCCCTGCAGGCTTCTTAGTACAGCAGTGTGAATGCAGACATTATTAATGACTTAAGCCATGTAAAAACCCAAACATTTATGTGTACCCACCCACCAGTTTGTTAATGATCTTTAGATGCATTCCATATTCCAAATATAAGGTGTGAATACATTATAGCTAGTGCATATAAAGTCTAAGCATAAAATAGGCAACTAGAAAACACAGTTGTGAATGAATGATGAAACAACTTCCTCAGAGCAGTATTCTTGTTAATTCAAAATTTAAACTTCCTACTCATTGATATGATTGGAGAAGGGATGTTATGCAACATAACAGTTCATATTTCTTTCCTTTTCTCAGTAATCATTATTTTAGAGTGATTGGTCATAAATGTGTTTTATAACATAAGGAGACGTCAAATATTTCTACTGTGCTAGCCTAACTAAGTGTCTACCCTAACTGTAAAAATATAATGTTAAAAAAAAATTAATGTAAATTAAATTATTTTACTATAGGAGTGAAAAGCACAGTGAAAGATCAGGCATTGGTTTTCCATTATAAAATTAAGTCATCAGGTTATACAGCAGCACCACGGTGAGTAGATACATTATTATTTTGTCTGTTTCATTGGTGTGTGATATTTTGTCACATAATAGAGCCATATAGTCTCTTGACTGAAGTTAATCATCCGTGAAAAACAGATATGATGTTATCAAACAAAATAATTTTAAAAATATGTCATAAACCAAAATTTTCACAGGTTCTGGTCAATATTCAACTTCTTTCAAAATCTGTATTAGGCACTCTGTCTCATTCATATTAAACTCTTGTGTCTTCAGCTTTACAGAAAGAAATGTTAGAACGTTCTATGAGTGGACTTTGACCTTCAGAATGCAGTATCCAACAAATAACTCATAGAAAGCAAAACTTAGGTGCAAACTCGAGCATTAGATCATTAGAAAGTTATCTTGTCATTAATGTGTACATTATCTTACCTACTGACATTACTAGTAGACATAAATAGTAGGAAGGAAGTAGGATTGTTCTTTGTTTGAAATAAACCATTTCTCTCATTTAATGTTTCATATAGGAGAGAGTCTGTGTTCTTTCTTGCAGAATGACCATGTTTTCTCCAAATAATAACCTGAAGAAAAATGAGGTATCAAAGTGGAAGACCAGTTGTAAACAGTAAGTAACCCAACAACTCCATTAGAGGAGGAACAAATTAAAATGAGGATCAATATAGTTCTATAGGAAATATGGTTTGTAGCTGCTTCTCTCATTGGAACTTTTTAGTTAGGGGTATCACTGGAACTAAAATGCTTCATAACTTTGCTATAAAATGACTGCAGCAAGTGATTCAGTTTATCAGACTATCAATCAAGAGTAAGTCTTACGTATAAAAGAAAACACACATATCTATTTTCTTAGATTTTTGTTGCTAGAAAGAAGAACAGGTGCTAAATATGGTTGGAACCATAGTCCCAACATGTTCTTAAACAGCAATTCCAGTCAGAAAAATAACTGAATGTGGCACAGTGAGACTTAGTGATTTCAGATCATGTGCCTCATTCACCCCTAAAATCATGTTATCTTAAGCTAATGCAAGCTTACTTTACTGGATTTAAACAGAGTATACATAATGGTACAATTTGACCAGTGGATTCATCATCACTGTGGACACAAAGAATGAATGTTTTTTTTAGAGCTGGCACTTTTATGTTAATTGGCGTGGCATGTTAAATGGGGATATTACACGCATTTTTTCTCTTTAGTATTATATAGAGCCTTTGTTCTATGTAGTACAAATATAAAAGTATAGAATTATTAATGCCATCATTTTTCTCTTTTTAAAAAAATGTTAAAGTGTTAAAAAAACACTTATTAGCTCAAGACTTAAGTTTTTGTAAGCCTTGCACACAAAGGCAAGCCTTTGGATGAGCACTTCAGATAATTTCAAGATTGCTTTGCGCTATTTTATGATAGGTTAAGCTGCTTAGCACTTCAAGTTTTGTGGGGGTTTTTTTTAGTATCTTGTTAAATAGATTATCAGTGTAATTCTTATTTTAACATATGGAGATATTTTTCATATTGCTTATTGTCACAACAAGATAGAGTTTGCATTCTTTAAATACTTTTATTAGGTAGGTATGCAACTTAAGAAGCTTGATTTTATGTACAAGTCCATGTTAATTCTTGATCTCATGAATTCATAACAGTTGGTGATAGGAGTAATTTTAGTATGACAATTTAAAATTCATTCTGCCTCTTATCTTGGATTTCACATAGGTTTTCCAGGAAACATTTACATGAAGATGTTTAGAATAGCTCCCAAAGTACATTTATTTCACAATTGAAATGAAAATGTACTGAGTTAAGGTATCTTAATATTTTTCCTCTCTTTCTCTTTTTTCCTTCTTTGAAGTAAAAATAAAGAATATCCATTGGAAAGTTATCCTCCAATCAAATACGAGAAAGAGATGTCTGTTACTTGTAAACCAACCCCAATTTTTTGCGTTCAGTATTCTGGTAGGTACGGGCTTTATAAAATGTACAACTGTGTCAGTGTGCAGAGAGAAAAACAAAATTTGTGTGACATGGTATATTAAGACTATGGATTTACTAGGTAAATTCCCAGAAAACTTTCTGATAATACCATGTACTGTTTGATCATAATTTTTTAACTTCCAAAACCATGCAAGCTGCTAACATGTATGCAAAAGGATTCTAATTCTCTGAATTTACATCTTGTTTCCTTTTGAACTTATTCTATGACTTTCCCACTACAACTTGAAAATTAGTAGTCTAACAAGTTCTTTTATTAAGGAATTTATTTTCTGAGACAGTTACTTAGTGTCACTAGGGTGTACTAAAAGCTGAAGTTCTGTTTCAAAAGAATCAGAATACTCCTATTTCTTATCTAAAAATCATTAAGTTTTTATGTATTAAAATATAAAAAAAAGAATTCTTCCATATAATCCAAAAAAGGGTAATTTTTCTTAACTGCTTTCAGGAAGTGAATCTTGTAATAGGTTTAGTAATTTCCAATCCACACAAATATGATTATACAGAAACCACTTCTTAGACTAGCAATCAAATGTATTACCAAGTAGATAATCATGTCAATGTACACTCTGCAAACCACAATATTTTCAAAGTATGTAAAAATGTAGATTTTTATAAATATTTTGAGGACAAGAGCAACTTTCATCTTCAAGAAATAAAAGCAATTAGATGCAATCAGTAACTTCTAAAATATATTCCAGCCATCTCTCTGTTCCCTAGAGAATGGGAAGAAATTATTTTTATGGCTCCTGAAAGAAATTGGTTGCAGAGAACTTATTTCTAGGAACGTTATGTGTGCTTAAAACTAAAAGTTCTTTTTTTAGCAAAGAAAAGCATTGCTATAGCTTCAGTAATATAAGTATCAATCCTCTTTTACTTACTCTGAGGAAGGAACATCTTTCTCTGTCTCTCGCACTCACACACATGCACACACAGGCTTAAACACCACAGTTTAGCAAAACAAAGTTTAGCAAAAATTGCAGAGATTTTTTTTTCTTGGAGTGAAAAAATCATATTATTGTAAGCTTGTTAAAGGGGTGTTCTGTTATTGTTGTAGTCTGTGTTGACCAGATGGTTCCTAGCTTTGCAATACATTTTCTGTTGCAAATCTGCAACTTGGAACTGCAGCTTGGAACAATCTTTCAAGTGGTCTTTGTAAAGTGTGAATCACTATAATTAATATTTATGTGTATCTTTAAACATTGTAGACAGAAAATTAAATAGAAAACTTAAGTAAAACTGCAGAGGTTGTAAAGTTGCATGAATGAGTTAATGCAAACCTGCTTAGATTTATTAAACATCCTTTTGTAGTATTGGAGGTGTTACAGTTTATGACTTGTTGCAATGTTAGAAAACATTTTTATTCAGGATTTGAGATGATGTTCCATTAAACAAGCCTCCAAAATTCTAGGCAAAATTATTTTCTCTCATTCTGTATGCACAAGAATGTTTATATATTGTTAATTCTGTGTGTGTGTTACTTACCTTGTACCACTTACCTGATATACTTACCAATCAGCTCTCATGCTGAAAATACATACTCTCAAAACTTTAGGAAAAGTGAGGGAAATCTGCAGAAGAGCACGACCCTTTACCTCAAAGACTTCATACCGTTGAGTTTGTGGGGCATGCATTTTTTGGAATACTTTGTCCAGGACTACTTATTTTTGTGACAGAAATATTTAACAGCATTATTTAGTATGTGCAATTACTAGTACCTGGAGAAAAACTCAACTGAAATATTGCTTGTCAGATAAAATGAAAAATATTTTTATAAAGCAGTTCTTTCCTGGTTTAGTATACTGGTGCATTTAATAACTGATAACAGAAAAAAAGATTCTGGATGCCTCTTCTTAGCATATACCCCATTGTGTGTCTCACTTAAAGTTCACTTTTAGTAGATGACTCTCAGAGATTAGAAATATGAATCTCTTATCTGTTTATACTGCCATAATGTGGGAAAAAATGTGTTGTGGAATATAGCATTCTGAGCCTGCAATGTGGATTGTACTTGGACAGTAGATAGCAGTGCATAATGTTGGTGATGTCAAGCATGACTTTTATTCCCTCTCCCTTTGTAAAGATGCTCAGGAGATTTATGTTCAGGTCGTACCTCTTTAAAAATACTTTTCACAGTGAACCTAGTAGCATTGATTTGAATTCTGCGTTTCATTTCCTTACTTTCTCTCATTGCTATCTTTTCTTGCTCCACACTCTCTTATTTTTTCCCACTGGCTCATCTATCTGCTCTTTATGATTTTAATTTTTTCAGGAAAAAGCTTTTGAGCAAACAGTTACATTTCACAAATCGCTGCCATTATGTAGACATTAAGGGAATCTATTCTGTCATTGTGTGCCCCTGCTGATTACTAATATACATGAACAATCTGACTGCACTTGGACAATTTTTAGGATTACGTTATGAAGGAAATTGGTCTTCTTTAAGAAGCATTCTGGAATGACTAATATGTGCTTTTTATTCTAATATGTAAGAAAAGGTGATATAACTTTAATATGAAGACAAAAAAAAAAGTGTAAGGAAATAGATTTAAATGACTGCTAAAAAGTTCTGCACTTAAATTTTGTAGCACTTTTTGTGAAAAGTGAATTTCTGCCTTGTGATGAAGTTTTGAGACTACGTCAGGACAAGAAATGAATTACATACCAAGTCCTATCAAATTCTGCAACATATGTTTGTGATGTTCATACAAAATACATGTTAAACATATGAAATGAATAGCTGGTTTGTGTTTTGTTGTAGTGACATATGTGATTTTTATGATTAAAAGAAACAGCATATTAGGTCCTTGTTGCTTTCAAATATAAAACATTAGACACTCTTCTTTATAGGCGATGGAGAGATGCTGGCTTGCGGCCTGGCTGACAAAACTGTACTGATATTCAATTCCAATCTCACCGACACATGTAATGTTTTTTCAGGTAAATTTATGAATTACATTATTAAAGAAATAGTATATGATTGAGTTTAACTTAAAATGGCATAGTAATTAAAAGATTCCACTTATATCACCTTGAGAAGAACGAGGGAGAGGGGATACTGCTGATTTAAAGATGTAGAAGTCATTTCTCTGATTGGTTAATTTTGATCTAGAATTAGACTGCCTGCCAGGTTTTCCCATTTCTCAATTATTTAGGAGGTAAATAGTAGTCTATCATGATATATATTGCAATCTGCATTGTGTATGTATATTACAATAATAAAATAGAAATAATGAAGACAATACACTGTAATGATAATGCATGTGTATATTGCAGTAGTATATCGTAATAGATTATTAGCCAAAAAATTGACTGCGATGACTTGGCAAAAAATGTGTCTGGTTTGCAGCTCCAGAATTCTAAAGAACAACTATTTTAAAAAAAGGGACTATTCCTGTGAAGAAATCCATATCTGCAAAAGTGTTTGCATGTGCAAACACATGTGCATTACTTAACATCGTAAATAAGCCTTAAGAAAAATGAATTCTAAATTTCTACAAGAACTATCTGTTGAATTTTTAGTAACAGTAAATGCTATGACTTTAAATCAGTCCTGCTAAATGAATTTTCTGTGGAAGTTCATAATGGAAGATGACTGTCATTTACTAGCAGACCTTAACAGGTATAAAAGTAGGCTATTTTAAGTTACTTTAGAAAGTTATTTCTAAGTAAATAACTCTGATAACTGATTTCTGAAATTTTTTTTTTGAGTAATTTTCATTGTATTTAGTGGAAGAAGCTGTGGCATTGTGACAACTGATGGAGGCAACGTTACTGATATTTTCCTTTTTGTGTGAGGAAATTGATGAAAATATGCCTTGTGAGCAGGGTAGAAAGATCTTTTTTTTCCACAATAGCTAGTTCATAAACTTTAAAAAATATTTTTCTTAATCTATCACTGACTAATTTGAGAAAATTCATAGTGCAAGTCATATAAACTGCAGGCAGGAATAGTGTTTTGAGATTTTATTGACAGAATTTTGTTATTTAGATAGTACTGGAAAAAAAGCAGTAATTTTGTAATAATGATACTGTACTGCTACAGTATTTGGTACACAGCACCTTAACAGAGTTGTGCCCAAAGAATTCATGTTTCTTCAGATTGTTAACACATCTCTCTTAAGTAATCTGAAGAAGCTAAAATGTAAATGATTTTCAAGAACTTTAAAGTCTTTTTTTTGGTAGCAGGTCTACTCTGAACATGAAGTAGAACATGTTGCAAAATTATTCCATAAGGCTATAAATTATCATTGTACAGTATGTGTTCTGTAGCTGTTCTTTGCAGTTTGTCTTTTGCACTGCAGATCCAGCTTCTCTTCATGTGAACCACTATCAAGAAGTTAGGCAGGCTGGTTTTACTTGAATGTATATAGAGATTATGTGCTGCAGAAAGTGACATTTCAATTCTGTGAAATACTCTTTTTTTGATTTTTTTTTTTTTTCCACTGGAGTTTGTTTTTATGAAGGCTTCATTGATTTTGGACTGGTAATAGCTGAGTTTTATCTTTGTTTCATCTCAGGGGAAGATACTAATTTCATTGACTTTGTTGCATCTATACCTCCATATACTTGCTAAATACTAAAGAATATCTGAGGAATGGCTTGATACTGGCAATAACAGAAAACATAGACTTCAATATGAACAAATATTAATCTAAGTAGACATATTTGAAAGCAGAAAAAAAAAAGATTAGAGGTTTCAAAATTTGAAAGAAAACCTTAGTTCATGTTACTCTGTAAATCATGAAGGAAACAGTACTTAGGTTTTGACACATTATTAACAAAAGGCTTTGTCTTTCTATGACGTAAAATTATTTATTATGATTTTATAAGATGTTTCAACATTCAGAGCTCCCTAAAATACTGCAGTACTCTGCAAATACAGGCTAATTTATTGTGGTGAGAAGAGCAAAGTGACCTGCACCAAATTTCATGCTGCTACAGAGAAGCTTTTTCTGGTGCCAGTAGTTAAGGTGTCAAGTGCTAGTTCTTTGTCTTGCTTTAAAAAAATTTTGATTTATTACTAAATTGTTCTTCTGACAGTTGGCTTTCTTCTATTAGTTTTCTTAGGTTTTGCACTACTATCTAATTTGTTTCATTGATTCTTTATTCTATGTCTTGCTTTATGATGCACAGTCTGAAAAGAAGTGTAAACCACATTCTACTTCAGGCTTTTTAGGTAACATAAGAATGCAACCTGTGCATGTAGTTCTTTTCAAAAGTAATATAAATGCGAAACTGTCAGATACTGTACTGTAGGGGAGTAGGAACTGCAAATCATCAGTTGCGTGCTTATTTCATTCATGTAATTCTTCTGTACAGTTCAGATTATCATGAAATCGCCTATTTATTTTCTACTTTAGATGCCTTTGGTTTTGAAGTGTCATAATGAATGTATTTTCTTTTCATTAAAAACCATGTTGCATTGCTCTTTTTCAGAGCTGCAATCAATGGTAATATGAAACTTTCCTTTTTCAAGAAATGGCAATGATATCTAGTCTGTTAAAAAATTTCAATTTCAAGGCAGGATTAACACCTGAGTATAGCTGATTATCAAAAATCATATTTTTATAATGCATCGTCAGAGAAGAGTGGTATAACAACAGCAATTTTGCTGTAAGCCTAATTTATTCAGTTTTCTTCCCTGAAGTGCTCAGTTAGTTTTACGTAGTTCTGCATTCCTCTTCAGTATTGGCTCTTCAGGTGTCTGTGTCCTATAGTGAGATGCAGGTAATGTTGACCAGCTTTAAAAGAGTTACAGCCGGCATGGCCTTTTTGAAGAAGTCTTTTTACAAAACCAGCTGCTGTCCTTCTCAGTGTGCTTCAGGACTGGGGAACCCTGAGTAACGCCTGTTTTGAAGCTTACTGGCCTCTTGCAAGCCAGCTGGCATCTCCTTCACTGTGCTTTGGGATTGGGGGACCTGGAGTGCAGAGATTCTTAAGCTTTTTGCATGGCTCTTCCAATTTTCCAAACCTCAGATTTTCCTAAAGCTTCTCATGTTCCTTACCACTTTGGAAAACTGTTTTGTATATTCTGGTAAGTTTTTTTTGTTTGGTTGGTTGTTTTTTTTTTTTTTTCTTTAATGGAGATGATTCAAGGCTTCCAAATGGTTTTACAAAACGAAAGCCTCCAAATAAATTTTTGTGTTCAGAATAAAAGAAATGTAGTACTTACATATGTACTTATCCAGTACCTATGCAGTTTTCTGAATGAATGTTCTACAGGTCTTTGGTAAATGGGAATTAAAATATCTTGTTTGTAATCCTTTTTATAGATATATGTTATCATAGATCTTAAGTGCTGAGATAAATTGACTAGCCTTCCTGTAATTTAAAGCTTCAGTTGACTAAAGAGAAAATGTGCACAAGAGGGCAGCATAAGAACTTTGAATGTTTTAAGGCTAGATGAAATTAATCAGAGTTCATCTGGACAAATTACAATAATATGGGCCAAAGTTTGTTAAATTTTTTTGACATATTTTCTTCTTTTTTGACCTTTTTGATCAGCATCAATATAATTTTAGATCAAATTAATAATTTTAGCTTCTGGATAATGTTTCTGGTTTTTTAAGTTCTTTCTTTGTAAGTTTCTAATCTTGTTTTTAACTGTGTGACACCAAATTGGAAAAGTCTGTTTCTTGTAGAAGCTTTTTCCTATTAATTGGAGATTATAATACTTTAAACTATGATTTTTAAACAGGCAGTTACATTTTTTTAATCTTATGAGACAGTTCTGCAGAAGCTGTTGTAGTGACATGTTCATTGTGTTTTTACAAAACCAGCTAGCTCAGTAATAAAAGCCTAATGAATAAAATAAAGTATTACAACTATTTGCAAGGTCTTAAGTGGTTTCCAGATCATGTCTAATATAAAATTTCATTATAATATAATACTCAGATTCTCTTTTTGAGTAATACTGTATCTTTGCTTAAATTGAATTGCAAGGATGTTTCTTGAAAACGATCTTCCAATAACTTTGAAAAATTAGAGTCAGAATTATCATTGTCTGATTATTAATGAGAGACATTTTTCCATGTTTTTTTGTGGAAGAAAAAATGAATAACTGGTTTACTGTTACCAGTTTTAATACAACCATTTAAAGCCTGTACTTAAAATCTATTTTAATATTGTGTATAATTATATTAAAACAATATGATTAACTCTGGAGAAATGTATAAATGCAAGAAACGAGCTTTATGATATTTCCATTATTATTTTTATTAGGTCATGATGGTGCAGTTAACTCTGTTGGCTGGAGTCATGACAAGAAGTGGTTAGTTTCTGCATCAGAAGACAGAACTTTAAGGGTCTGGTCAGTCTGCAATAATGAACCTGCCCTAATTCTGGTAATTAGAAACTTTTGTCAGTTTGGTTCACAGAACCCATTGTTTTGCACTTTCATCTACTTCCATTTTAACAGCTCGGTAGGAGGAACATACAGCCTGATTTTCAGAGCTACTGAGTGGTGGTGATTCCAACTGATACTGTGGTCTGGGTGGTCTCCATTGACTTCAAATTAGGCTTTTATCATGATAATTTATGAAAAGAAAAAAAACCAACCTGGGTAGAAAAAACTGGTGGGCATGTCTGGAAGTTTTGGTTTTATTGTCTGCTCTGTATATTCTATTTTCATTGGCTCAGCTCTGCTTGAGTTTAGACTCTACTCCCCAATTCAAATGGAAATTTAGAGTATGAAGCTAGATTATATTAGATTCAGTTGACTACAGATACTATTAACTTTACTGCCAACTAATTTAAGTAAAATGAAAACTTTATTTTGAGATTAATAGATGTCAAAAATAGGAAGGGCCACTACATAATAGGTTAACCTTCTGGCATATATTCAGGATAACAGGGAGACTACTCCTTAACACCAGGAGTCTCAGACAAAAAATATTGATTATTTTAGAATCCATTCTTAATAATTTTCTTTGCATTTCAGGGCAGAGAAAAGTTCCATAAGACTGTACGCTTTGCACAGTTTTATTTTATAGATGCATTTATATTGCTGTGTTGTGGAGCTGAATTTCATCTATTAAGTTTCCATCTAGACACAACCAAGGATGACCTCAAACGGTGAGTGCAATTTTTCATTAACAGACCAGTGAAAGTACTTGTACTGTTTGATCTGGGATTTTGTGGGTGGTGAGGTGGGCTGGGGGGCAAGAATATTACAGAAGAAAAAAATTGAAGAAATAGTAAAAGCTAATTGTAAAAATATCTTTGTTCTGGCATAATAGAAAAAAAAATTGAAATGCCAAATAATTTTTTATAGTGTATACCTTAACTGCTGCAAATTCTGTTTTATTATTACTGTTGCCATTTGGGACCTTCTGAGCTTTACCTTCTGCCTGTTTACATCTCAGTGTGCATTAATGACTTAAGTTATGTTTGAATAGCTATTGCAAATCTTACTTTTGCGGGAATATTCTATATACTTTTTCTTTCAGAGATTCCAACATGCTGCGACTGTTTTCTTCTTTCTCTGTCAAATGGAAGTAGATCACTTTCATAATTTTCACTGACTTTCCAACTGTTATATTGTATCTAATTATTTTTTATATTACCCTATTTTGTCCCTATGATTCTTCATTGTTAAGCATCCTTCATGCACTTGTTACTAATACTATTCTTTTTATCATCATGTGGCTCCTTCTTTCCAACTTGGAATCAGTTCTTTTATTAAATGTCTGATATACCTCTTCTGTTCTTTTAGTTTATAATTGGAGCTAAACCTGTCCTTGTGTCCATTTACTAAGTTTCTCTGTTCTTCATTTGCTCTTGCTGGTTTTCAGTAGTATTTGTGCATATGAGACTTCATTACATTCAAATATATATATATATATATATATATATGCATGTATATATGTATATGTTTAGACAAAATAACATTTAAAAACACCTTGAAGAGATATTTTTCTTTGATATTATGACTTTACATTTTAAGTGGTAGGTCAAAGAGAATTAAGGTTACAACACTGAAGTCTGTTAGGTGATATTGTTAGTGGTGTGTTCTATCTGTTCATGATATTAAATAGTATTGGGCTGCATCCTTAGATGGGAAAAACTGGCCTATTTCCTTGGTAATTTTGCCACTGCACAGAAAAACATACTAAGCACAGGTTTAAATACATTTTTGAATAGGAGTGCTTTCCTGGATTGAGGCATGAACCTGGTAGGTGGAACTTCACTGAAACTTTAAATTGTCATGCAGAAAACAAAAGGAATAAAAATGCAAAATGATATCCCTCCTTTAAAATACACTTTTTTAAGAACAAAAATTCCTTCTTATTTGAAAAAGTAGCTAATGGATTATGATCTAAGTTCTGTTTAAAATTTTTTTAAAATGGTTAATTAATTGTGGTTTTCAGTGACCTGCTTGGTTTTACAGTCTGTCACTTGTGATTCTTTAGCTTCCATTTTTGGTCAAAACCCTTAATGGAGGGTGGTGGTGTGGCTCTTCTTATTTTAGTCATATACTCTATTTAGAATGGTAATATAGCAAATAGACTGGAAAACTAAATACAAAGGAATACAGAATTTCCTGCTTTGATTTTATAGTATATACATTACATTAGGAGGGTAAAACTAATAGAAGAAAATGAAAAGAAAATACTGAAATACAGACACAAGTTTTTTTGAAAGGATTTCTACCCACCGTCCCTTGACTTTCTTTTCTCATAACTGGTTCTACAGAGATCTCATGTTCTGAAGTGCTTACCCTGTAGCAAATCGTAATATTACAGGAGGTACCTGGAAGGCAGGAAAAGTGACTCCTGTCCCCAGTTTTGCTTGAAATCTATTCATAGTGTGAACAAGTAATATTTGGAAACTGAGGCAAGCAACTGCTTCTTTCATACCATTCTTAGCTTTTAAAATTTATACAGGCAATCATGGAGGAACTTAGAAAAAGAAAATGGAAAACAATATTCTGACCTTTTAGATCCTTCCCTCTTCTGATTATTTTTCAGTTTTAAGATTTAGTTAAAAATATTTTTTCCTTCTATTTGTGGGGGCTTAGGCTTTAATAAGGAACTTTTTTTTTTTTTTTTTCTTAACAAAATACCCATGCCTCCCAGAGGAAAGTACCCAATAGCCTGAAGAAAATCCATGCTGCAGTTACTGTTGTGGAAGAGTCGTCTGAACTACCTTTAAGCTAGTTAGTTCAGAAACTAAAGGTAGTATGAAACTTGATGTAATTGTAGAACCCACTCAAGCAGTTTTGCAAGGACTTGGGCAGTGAACTTCTACTGTGTTCTGTGTTGTTCCAATTGCTTTGTTAGAGACACATAATATCCTGATTTAAAGCTGTTAAGGTATGGATGTAGGGTTGTGCTTATAGCAGAAATTGTTATTGCCATGCTCTCAGTATTTCTTGATGCGTTAACACTAACTCAAATATATGCAATTAGACTCTCTGGGATGTTAGTGTAATGCCAAAATACCAAACACACAGTTGTAGACATTACAACAAATCCATAAACCAGTCTGAGGCCTGGTTATATATATCTATAAAAAAAGGTATTAAAGGTTAATTTGCTTTGACATTTTCTTGTGGATTCCCTCCAGTTCATTTCCCAGCATTTCTTTCTTTTATGGAAGACTGCATCATTCCTTTTGTTTCTCACAACTCTTGCATTCTGCCTTCTGAGTCAAGTTTGGAAGAATGCTTGAATGGAACTGATTCAAGAAGACACTACATCTAACCCCAAAGCATGCTTTATACCCTTAATTAGAAGGGCATGGCAGTGCAGTCTGGCTAACCAATAGATTGCTACTGTATTTCGGAGGTGAAGACAGTACAATGACAACTCATATCACTGTTTCTCTCTGCAGAGTTTTCAAAGAACTGCCCATAAGTATTAATTAACTAAGCATTAGAACAACTTAATTAAATGGTTAAATATTGGTTCAGTTTTAAAGATGAAACTGACAAGTGGAAATGAGAAAAAAGAATGTTATATTTCTTATTGGCTTATTTAAATGTATCCTTATTTACGTCTGTCACAGAGGAGATTTATTGCAGTTTCAGGAATAGGATACAGATCTCCTGACTTCTGCTTCTATGATTAATCTCAAAATGATTCACAACCTAAACAGTTTTCTTTACATTCTCCAAAATTACTAACTATTGAATTTCCACTCTCATCAGCAGTTGTGCATGCTGATATGAAGTATAACTATTTGCTTCTCAGTTTATTATTATTTTTAAAATTCTTAATTACTTTTAATTCACAGAAAAAATTTGAGCAGAACAAAACATCTATGTGTTGTTATCTCATTTTTATAGTTTTATGTGTTGTTTTAAAGATCAACATGAACAATTTGAAAGGAGTTTAAAAAGGAGAAAATTGTGTTCCATTAACAGAAAAAGTGCCTTTTAAAGCCATTATATTTAGCAACTGGGTATAGTAATCATACATACAGTAAGGGAAGTAATGATAAAATATCTACTCTGATGAAATGGGAAACTATACCAGAACATATTATAGATGGATAGAGCAAAGGTTATGCTAAGTGGGTTTAAAATTTACCATGCTAATGATATATAGGAGAGTGTTCATTTCAGGTACTTTTGAAAGTTAATGTTTAACAGGATAATTATTTTCATGCAAACCACTTCAAGCCAGTTTAAACTTCTTAAGTAAATGGTCTATACAGATCTGATTCAGCAGTATGATAATAAGAATATTCTAAGCTTGGTTCCTTTGAGCTTTAGCCATTAGATCAAAGAACTTAAACACTCTTTGTTTTTTATCAGAAACAGAATGGAAGCTAGATGAGAAGTACGTAAGTCATAAGATGAATTCTAACAACATTCTAACAAAAATCATCTCTAAATGCTTTAAATTTTCCTGTGCTTATCTTTTCTTCATGTCTAAGATTCATTATATAGGGTCAGTAAATGACATCCACCCTCCTCAGTAGTGTAAGAGAGAATATTTTTCAGTTATGAGAAATTCTAAGCATTCCAGAAGATGAAGTGAGTCTTTTCCTTTTCATGTAACTGATTCTTTTATTTTACTGAACTCAAGGCTGTGTCTGGAAATGTATAATGGGACTACTGTTTGAAGATTAATTTTTACAGTGCGTATAAAAATGTTTTTAATAGCCTGAAACCTTATGATCTGTTATACTGATGATGTTTGCGGTCTGTCACTTAGTTTTCACTTTGTCATGTGCAGCCATTTTCCCTAAAATTTTAAATGTGAGATCTGTATCAAGCTTTTTGGGGGAGGGTTTTTTAGGTGCCTATTCATCTTCTGGTTTTAGCATAGTAACATACTTCCATACATTGAAGTTTTTTGGCTGTCATCAAAATGTTTCTACTTTATCTGGGTCTCCTGAAAAATGCTTTCAGCAAAGGACTTGAAATCAGCTGAAAAGTAGACACATCAGTCTCTGCAATCATTGCAGGAAGTGTTTGTATCTTAAAATCTGGTTTTATATTTTATTTCTGAAGATATACTAGTCTGAAAATAACTGTATACTGTAAGTGTATTCTCCAAAAATTATTACATCCCCAAAGTATGCAGGGTATAAGAGATTACAGAGATCAGTGATTTACACTGTTGTCAGAATTCTGATGATTGAAGACATTAAAGGAGGACAGAATTGTAATTTTGGGTATATCTACACAAATGTGATTTTATTTGGATACCTGATCTATAGGATTGTCAGCTGCTATTATGTGCTGTGCATAGAATTGGAGACCTGGAAAAAATGTAGTAAGAAGATACTGTTCATCCATTTTTTCGCCTCCATCACAAGTTTTCTGTGGCTTGAGGAGGTGTTGGTCTAATTTAGACAATTTTTAGGGCACATTTGTGCTATGGTAGCCTCTCCAGTTGCCTTGTGAGATGGAATTTTGCCTATATTCACTTCACATTCCTGGCCTTCATCTGTGCAGCATTTTCTAGAGCTTGTGGTGTTTTGTAATAGCTGAAAACAACTTCACAACTTTCTGTGACAGTGCATTCATATTGGACACCCTGAAACAAAGGAATTAGCTTTGCTAATGGCAGATTGTCAACTTTATCTATGGAAAGTGGCCAGACCTAAGATGGAATTCTTAACCTAGTTGTATATAATTTTATTTTCAGAATTTGCTTCTGTTGGGAAAATAGAAATCTTTTTTCTTTCCTTTTGAAGATTTCCTATCATACTTGTTATTATCTTCTTTTTTTACTTACAAAGTAACCCTTGTTACATTGACAGAAATCTGTTGATTTTCTGCAGACAGAAGCACAGTTATTTTGTTAAGTGCACCTTCTTACTGATAAGTTGTAATATCTTTCAATGATCTAAAAAGCTTTTCCTTTGTGTGCTCTTCACACCTTTATCTTGATAAACATTACACCACCTTCTGACCATTGCTGCATTAATTCCTTTGAATAATTCCTGAACAAGCCCTTTGTAAGATACGTAACAATCTTTTCTATAGCAAACAGGAAATTATTTTAAAATAAAATGTAGATTGTGCACTTTTGCTCATGTCTCAACATACATTTTTATTCTCAAATTCTGTTCTTACATATTACAAGTGAGTGGCATTTAAGCTTTTGTCTTGTGTCTGTTTGAATTATGTAACACCTTTCTTCCGCAATCTGATTACCTACTTTCTGTGCTGCCTGTTAATTCTTAGTTTATGGAGGTATAGTTAAAGCAATAAAAAGGTAACCCAAATTGTTATATAAGCATATATAGCTGACTTGCACTTTGAATTGAATGTGTATAGGACGTGTGGCAAATGCTTTGTGTCCAAAAAATACAAGGTCTTAAAGATACTGAAATTCCTCTTTTTTTGCTAATGGGTACTCTTGTCCTATTTTTTTTCCTATGTTACTTTGGTTCAGTTTTGTCCTAACTTGTATTGGATGAATCTCAGTTTACTGTGTTGGTTGAAAATTTGCTTTCTAGGTGAACTTCTACCTGGGAAATACCTTGTGAGGTGTTTATCTGTGTAGCAGACTGTAGAAAAGAGATACTTCAGCTAACTCAGTACAATTGTTCTTGCATTTGGGAGCAATCTAACTGTTTCAGTAAGCCTCTTTCAGCAGGGTCAGTTAGACCAGAGGAAGCTTCATGCTGCCTTCATTAGATTGTTCCTATTATCTCGGTCAGCTTATTTAAAGTTAGCTTGGATATCTTTAGCCCAAAATGGAGATAAATCAGTTGTTCCTGAAGTCTAGAGCAGTTTATTTTTGTTGTTTACTTGAATAAAACACTTGTGGAAACCACAAAAGGTTCTTGAATTAAATTGCAAAACACTGTATTTTACCTTCTGCTTCACCATCACTGCTCAAGTAGCTCTAACGTCTACCTGGAAAAGCTGAGCTTTTTTTTCCAGATCATTGTTTCAGAATGACAAAGAAAGGCAAAAGCAAATTGTTAACCATTTTTCTTTTGAACCGATCCATTTGATGAACATATTGCTTTTGTCAAATAATCTCAGTTTTGCAAACTTTTAGCATTTTTGGAAAGAAACAGTAATTATTCCTACAAGCGTGTCACGAATGAACTTTTGTATTGTCATTAGACAGACATGCTAAAATAGAAGTATGATACTTACAGTTACATTGGAATTATTTTACTGCATAGAAGTGTTTGCATTTAGAATACAATGTAGAAATTTTGAGTTATTGTGGTGTGTTGACCTTAGCTGGCAGCTAAGCCACCACCCAGTTGCTCACTCACTCTCCCCCAGTGGGATCCTCCAGTGGGATGGGGGTGAGAATTGGAAGGGCAAAGGTGAGGAAAACTCATGGGATGAGATAAAGACCATTTATTAAGTGAAGGAAGAAGAAAAAAACCCCAAGTGATGCAAAAGTAATTGCTCACTAGCTCCCACCGACAGACCAATGCCCAGCCAGTCTCCTAGCAATAGCTACTTTCACAAAACTCCTACCCCGAGTTTTATTGCTGAGCTTGGCATTTTACGTTATAGAATCTCTCTTTGGATAATTCAGGTAAGTGGTTGTGGCTATTTCCCCAACTGAACTCTTGCACTCCCCCACCCTGCTCACTCTGGGGGCACAGTGAGAAACAGAGAATATCTTAATGCTGTGCAGACACTGTTCAGCAATAGCTAAAACCCTGGTGTGTTATCAACACTGTTTTGGTCACAGACGTAAAACACGGCACCATACAAGCTACTATGAAGAAAACTAACTCCACCTTAACCAGATCCAGTACAGTTATTAACAGTTCTGTTTATATTCCTTAGGAGACTTCTGTGGAAATCACACTCTTCTTGCCCAACATATCCATATGCATATGCATATGCATATCCATATCCATGGAGGAATGTTTTCTGTTGACTTCAGTGGATTTAAGATCAGATCCATGTTGTCTGTGCTGATATATTTCAGTAAACAGAAAGATCTAATCAGATTGAATCACAACACAGTTCTGCGTTGTGTGCTGTAAATAAGTCTGAAGCCATTTTAGAGGGCTTGGCACGTCTGCAGCATCTGCATGGAGCTGGCAGATATCCCACAGGACCTTGAAGAGTCCAGTGTATGTTGGGAAGCCAAATTTCTTTGGTAGGGTATGATCAGCCCCTTGTTCTGTTCCTATCTAAGTGGAAATTATTCTTTCCTCACTGTTTCTCCTGATTTTCTTTCTCATTGCCCCTGTGATCAGCACATTAAATGCTGGTGGTATTTCTGCTTTTTGATCATAGGTACTTGGCAGATTTTTTTTCTCTCCAACATTTTCAATATACATACAGGATTATTTTAGTGTTTCATGTTGATGGAAGATCTATCTTATGTATAGGAATATCATGTTTCTTTTCACCCAAATGAGTTTTGTTACCAAGTTTTTTAATAGAGTTCAGCAACAAGTCAAAAGGTCTGTGGCTTTAATTTTTAATAATGAAAGACAGCTTTTTGATTTGCTTTGTGATTCCAGTGGGAGTTTACTGGTGGCCACAAATCATAACTTATTTCATTAACACTAGCATTTGTTTGATATTTTTTGCAGATACAAACAGAGAAGTGTTTGCAAATTGGTACAGAAATTTCCCATGGCTTCAACAATGGAGATTACCAGCCTTTCAGCAGTAAATGATTTCTACTCTTGTATCCTTTGTATTTCTTATTTTCTTTATAGTTCTTTGGACTTAATGAGATGGAAATAACTTCAATTAAAGTAATAAGCATTTGATTCTTTACTACTCTTTTTCTATTAGAGTAAAAATGCTGTATTTTTTTGTGGTATTGAACTTCAGCCTTGGACATAGGTTTTTTTAGGACTGTAAGATTTATGGTGCTGCTCATAGAGCAC
This sequence comes from Aquila spilogaster, assembly GCA_024606505.1. Classification (NCBI taxonomy): domain Eukaryota; kingdom Metazoa; phylum Chordata; class Aves; order Accipitriformes; family Accipitridae; genus Aquila; species Aquila spilogaster. Next base: position 44,572,816 of record JANHGO010000027.1, read on the forward strand.
TAAATACAACAGAGTCTTGATACCTATTTACCTGTCTTTTTGTCTATCTATATGCTTTTGTTCCTTTAGATCAGTTTAACTTTAACACAGAGAACTGTACAGATATTGTACTTACAGCTGGCAGCAACCGAGCATTGGAAGTTTTTGACCTCAACGCAGGCTGTAGCACAGCAGTGATACCAGAAGCTCATACTAGATCAGTCCATGAAATCTGCCAAAATAAGGTATATACTTTATTAAATTTTATAGTACCACTACAACTCCATCAACAAAGAAATTGGAGGCTAATAACATAATTGATTGTAATTGATAGCTTTTTTTATATGTTGGGGAGGATGGGCAAGGTCATAAGTCTGTGTGATAAAGGCACCCAGATCTCATTTGTTCTCCAGTGGAAAGCAGGGAGCAGTGAGAATGACTGAACAAGCTTGCTACTAGGGAAGCGTATATTACCCCTTTGCTTTACTTGCACAAGACTGTAACACTGTAGTTCAGCAGGAACTTTTTGTTATGTAACTGTTCTCTGAAGTTGAATCCGAAGTTTTCTGATTTATTCTGAAACTTCAGGAATAACAATCAAAAAAAAAAATGCTCAGTAGCAATAGAATAGATGACTTAAAAGCCCTCATCCTTGCTCTTTTTTTACTTGAAGATTGATTTGAATGTTTGGAGGTCTTATGGTATTGTACATGCTGGAATGCCTACCATGTTAGGTTTGGTTGAGTAGGGTTCTTCATTCCCAGTTGGAAAGTCCTTGCTTCTGTGGGTTTAAAACAGTTCCTTATTACTACTTTTGTAGAAGTCTTTGTGGGTTTTCCTGAGAGATGTGATCTGGTAAAACACTTAAAATTTTGCTAACTATTTCAGTACTATTTGTAACACATACAGGCTTAAAGTTCTGGCTTTTCTTTTTGCTTGGTCAGCTTAGTGGCTTCAGGTTATTTAATCAAGAAAAACTTTAAAGCTGTGGGCAAGTATTCACTTGGGGAAAAAACCTAGAGGTATGTGGTATAGCAAAGAAAATTGACCATTTTTTTTTGAAAATTATAGATCAAGGTTCTCTTTTTTCAGTTATATAAAATTAATACTTTAGATAAGTCAATAGGAAAATTACACATCAACTATTTTGTTACAGTGTATAGTTTAAAGCTGTTAGAGTAAATATGCATGTGCATTTACATTAAGATAATATGCTAAAATATTTTGTAGACTTATAAAAATATGCAGAATGCTGTGTGTAAATTTGAAAATCTCTCTCTGTGGCCTTTTAAATAAAATGAATGCAAAAGTCTTCTGTCTCTCAAGAATCAAGAAACCCTTGTTTTGCTTATCAAAATCTGCAGTAATTGCAGTGAAGCCAGAGTAGAATTCTTTATAGTTCCTTCTCTTGAAATCTGCCCAAAATATACTGGCTAATCAATCAGTTCACACACACCCCCCCCCAAATTCTCTAATGACTGTCAGGGGTCAGAATCATCACTTTACGTTTCGTAGAGTATAGCACATCCCTTGTTGCAGTGGCAGTTATCACTGTGATGAAGCCTTGATCCAGTAATTGTATGCTGAAAATTATAAACCACTCTACTGAATCATTACTTGCCACAGCTTATCTTTCTTTAGCAGGAGCGTTTTGAGTCTTCCTGACTGTAATTAGGTTGTAAAATCAGACTGTATCCTTGCCTGAGATATTCAGTCTGCAGCCTTCTGTACAGTTGTAAGTACAGTTGATGAAAACTTGTCCCTTATCTGAAGCTTGAATTATGCAAGGTAATCTCTGTTCTTCTTAACACTTTGTAAAATATTGCAGATGAATGTAGAGTATGTAGTCACACAGTGCACATATATAGAATAAGTACATGGAGTGTTTGCTATTGTAGGCTAGCAAATTGCTGCAGTGGTCCTTCTTTTCAGGTGAGGTGTGCATCTGGTGGTGGTTCTGCCCATTCTTACTGACTCTTCTCCCTCTTCCTTGGAGACAAGAACAGTGGCAGCAACCAGATGGGGCTTCCAGCTTGTCTTCTATCTTGTCACTCTTCTCCCTTTCTCACTGGCAACCTCTGTGAAGACTGTACTGCCTCAAGCTTCCTGACGGTTTGCTGGAGCTCCAGAATAACCATCGTATGGCTGAAGCCTGCACCTCTGATCCTGTGCCGCTTGGCCAGTTTACATCTCCAAACCTATGTCACCAGTTGAAGCTAGGCTGTGTCTCTCTATATCATTACAGGTGCTCTGCCTCTCCAGCTATGAGTCTTCACTTCTCCATCTCCTACAACCTCTTTCCTTTCTCCTCCTTCTCGTACTTAATTCCTTCACTCTAATAGAATCCTCCCTGCCCCATACTGTTCCAGTCACCCACAACCATGTAGTTAGTGTTGTTCCCAGAGCTTCTTTGCCCTGATTATGTCTTCCCTTCTCACCACCTTGAACCTCAGTGTCTTGCAAGAGTCCAGAGGAGACAGATGCAAGGACTGGAAGAAACTAAGTTTGGGGAAATAATGGCCATGAGGGAGGAGAAGGATGCAGGGAAGTGAAGATAGCAGCATCAGTAAAGCTCACTCCCAGAAGGCTGGGACTTCTGCTTTAGTACAAAGAATAATTCTAAACATCTTTAAATTAATGCAGTAGCACAGTTAGAAAGTCTTCCCATTTTAAACTCAGCTTTTAATACAAGAGATTACTTCAGACATGAAAAATTCAATAGTACAATGCTGAAGAAAAATTACAAAAATTGAATGGAAGCTGGGGAAAAATTGTCATTACTGTGACTCAGAGCAGAAAGAAATGTAAGAAAAAAATCTTGGCTGGTAAGTCTTTAAAGACCGTAGTTTCCCTATTTGCACAAGGTAAGAAGCTGCCCTATGTTGTTACATGTTTATAGTGAGATGAAGAATAATGAATACAGTGAAAATATATCTGCATGCTAGCATTGCATCATGCTGGAAAGTATATATTGCCGTACTTAATCTTTCCTTCTTTATCTTTTTTAACTGTAGGAATAGCCAAATGTCTTAATACTACCCTGTTTGACTTGAAAAACTTAAATTGCAACAGTGGTTGAGAGTAATGTATGTCTATATATACACACTGTATATATATGTATGCCAACAGATATATAAATATTTTCACACTATGCCTTTCCATGTATAGTATTTCAGTGACTTGATTGTGTTTTCTTCAGGTCTTTCCTTATATTCTACAGAACAGTATTTTGTGCTGTGAATTTTTGTTATTTTGTCAACACCAGGGAAGGCAAATCAGAGCAAGAATGTAGCAAGTATCTCTCAGATGGGAGATAGATATGCTGAAACTTATAAAAAGGCCATTTTAGAGCTAGACTTACGGGGCTATGACAAATGTAAAGTATTGGATAAAGAAAAACAGTAGAAGGAAAAGAGGAAGCTGGGCAAAATAATAACAAAAAACCCCTCACCTAGGGAATCTCACCTAAGGAAGAAGTTGTTCTGGGTAGTGTGCTTACTACCAGATTTTTGTTTATGTATTTGTGTTACTTGTGGCACGTTACTTCCCATTTGTCATCTACTTTAGATTAGTACAGTTATTTAGGATTTGATACATAAAGAACCCTTATTCCTGGATCCAAAATAGTGCAACTTTGGCTACCGAAGTTCAGGAGGGGAAACCACCAAAGACATGCCTAGTTCTTGAAGCTCTGTATATGATTAAAGCTTGCACAATTAAATTGCTTGCAGAACTTTAGGCCTTATACTGCTTGCTTAGAACCTCTATAATCTTGATTTAATTGAGCATATTAATATTTATTATTCCAAACCTCAGTGTATTTTTGTTTCCTTAAAAAGCATTTTGGTACCAAATTCCCCTGAAGCGGTCAGGGCATACCATATAATGACAATACAAAGCTTGCCTTTCTTTGTATACAGGTTCTTCCAGCAGTAACAAAACTAATTAAGCATCCTTTCTAAAGGATTTTAAGGCTGTGTCCTTAAATATCACCTTCCAAATCCACCACAAAAACTCCAATTTGACTATTGTGTTTTTTATAACCTTCACCTCCCCACCACGTGCACTTTCAGTTTTGTTCCCTAAACAGCCCTCCCCATAACAACCTTATCTTCTTGTCATGTCCTAATTACTAGTTGACTGAGAGGCATGCCATACTGCACACCTGTTGTAAATTACTCTTGTGTTGGCTGGTTAATGGCTTGCAAACAAAATCACTTTCCTTAATGGCTGTGCTGGTTTGAATTTCTCTCTGCTAATTACTCATTTACATGTATCTTGTGGAAACATAATTATTGTAAGACCTTTATCTCTCTGTCAGATTGGATTTAAATAGTGAAGCAGGTTAAAAAAAATTCTGGGTGGGAATCAGCAGAGAGTACAATTGCATAAGCATCATTTCATGAGGAAACTGGGCTAAATACATGGTCCTGCAGAGGTGTGGTGGTGATACTGCTGCAGGTTTGTGTAATAGCTTACTTTTCAGAGCGCTTGCTTAGGAGCTGGTGGAAAGAGCTTCATTGGTCTCCTCAGCCTGAGGAAACTGGTGGAAATCTCCCACTTTTCAGTCATCAGCTGGTGTTGAGGGACACTCCGTTATTGCCTGAACCTGTGTCTGGTTTCCAGACCCTACTCTCAGAACTGCTTATGATATTTTAGTGCAGGGTGTTACTAGACCCAAGTGATGTCATTAAGCTCATTCTGAGGCAATGAGTGAATGTTGCCTTTCTGGCTGTAGTAGCTTCACCTCACTCTGATAAGTAGTCTTTAGCCATCTTACACCAAGACTATCAAGGCAAATATCCTAAGCTGATAATAAGGGATTTACACTGCTGTAAGTTGTTTTGTTCAACCAGTGATTTCCAACTTGATGATTTTGGTTTGATAAAGAGGATCGTCTAATGGAACTTGATTATCAATGATTACCAAAGTATTATGTGACTTTTCATGGTTCCATTGTTTTGCATACTAACTTTTAAGAAACATAGTATAATGAATTGATTGAAATATCAAAATTGTGTTCCTGTCTTAGAGTTTAGGAACCTCTGAGATACAGAAATAGATGGCAATTTGAGATCAGACCACACAGATTCAGAGCTTTAGTGTTAGCAATACTTTTGTAGTGCTGCAAAGCGTACTCTTTGAACAGGAATCTACCAGTATCAACCACAAATATTTGGATGGTATGATGTTCTGCTAGCAAACAGTTATAGATTACATTCATTTTCAGAGAAACAACAAAGTTTCTAGTTTTCTGCCTAGACCCTTTTGTTTCAAAATTCATTGGTCCATTAATCAGGAAATGTACATGATGTGAAGGCTGAAAAATGTAATAGGCAACTCAGAAGTTTCAGTTAGTTAACTTTTTCCTAGCCATAGTGACAAACCTATCTGAAGGTATGCGCTTGCCTGGAAGTTGTGGAGTGCTTTCTGAGACATCTATTGATCGATGCCTTTAGCATAAGCCAGCTGCACTGTTTGGATATCAATGGTGTTCATATGGAATTAGTGAATGAGATAGGGATTCTGTTGAACCATGTCCTTCTTAAGGCAAAATTTTATGTAGAAGTTGCAATGTAGTTAGTCTAGAGAGAAGCTGAGGAAGAATTACAGTGGTGGATGAGGAAGATGATGGGGCATAGGCAAATGATTTGTCTGTCAGAATGAATATAGTTTGAAGAGTGTGTTGGAACACACTACTTTTTGCATTAGATTCTTATAAATTATAGATTATCATAAATTAATGGACTGTAAAAGCACAAAGAGATAAATAAAATTCAGCTTGCGTATTATCCCAACTAGTATACATTTTCTTGTCTTCTACAGCAATATTCAGTAGCAAATATAGTTTGAAGATACAAGTATAGCTTTGTATTAGTAAAGTATATTACTGAAAAAGTGCCAGGGCAGGAAAGGAACAAAGAGATTACACTTCTTACCTGTATTACTGTAAGCGTGTTCTAAAGTAAAGGAGTAGTGCATGAAGTAAATGTGTATGTGTCAGTACAACTTTTTGTATTGCACTCTGTGATCATTGCTGACTGAAGAAAGGGATAGTGAGTAAAAGTTTCAAAAAGACAAAAAGAAAGGAGGCTCTCTAACTTTTAATGAATACTATCCTTTGAACAACTATTGTCTTTCTCTTTTACAATTACTCTTTTTTTATAGTTATACGCAGCTAATGTAAGAATGTGTAGACTTTGTTGGGAAATCTGTTGCACAGTGCATTTTAGTTCATCTGTTAGAGCAGGCTGTGGTAATCCTTAGTTTAGGAAGGAAACCTGCTTGAAGCAAAGTAAATGAAAGTTCCTATAGTCTTTTTAATGCTGAGTGCCCTGCTTTGTCTTGCTGTTTGGGGAATTCTATTGACTAAATACTAGAGCATTTTCCAGCTATACGCCAGTTTTCATAACGAATAGAAGATTCCTGGCAGTCAAGCACTGATTGCGGGAAATGGCCTTGAGGTTTCTGTGATGTATTCAGCCAAATCAAGAATGTGAATGGTGGGGAAAGGAAAAAAGGAGTTTTAACTGTTTATATTTAGTTCCCTGGAGAAAGAAGTTTGTAGCCAGCAAAAAGGACAGGATTTGCCAATGTGGATGTTAAAAAATCAGAGGTTTAAAGATAGACTGGATTTAATTATTTAAAGGTACAAAGCCCAAATCAGTCCTGTTATGAATGAATGCAATTGCTACTGAAGTCAATGGGAAGTGTGCCCACTTATGCCAGAGCTAAACATGGCTTATAATTAAATGTTGGACTACTTTTTGATCTCTCCCTTTCCCCACCCTTATTTCCTCCCCTAAACATCCCATAATGTCTTGTGCAATCACAGAATTATTTTCCCTTACATCCCATAATGAATCCCATACCCTGATAGGTAGTAATCCCTATCAGTCTGTGCGATGACCCAGAGAGCCTCTCCCATTGACTCATCATGGTGGGTGTCACCCCTGGACCAAAGGGCTCATGGCTGTCCTGGGACAAAGCTGAGAAGTGCTCTATTTCTCTGACTGGGTTACAGGGTTTGCTCCACATGCCAACTTTCCTCTGCGCTCCTTTGTGTGTGTGCAGACAAGCTTTTTATCATATAACCTAACAAACGTTCATTGTTTATTTTTTACATGGAATAAATTCTTCACTGGGAGGGTGGCTGGTCACTGGAACTGGCTTCCCAGGGAAGTGGTCACAGCACCAAACCTGTAAGAGTCCGGGGAGCATCTGGACAATGCTCTTAGTCATATGGTTTATTTTTAGGTAAGGAACAGGGAGTTGGACTCTCTATGGGTCCCTTCCAATTTAAGATATTCTATGATTCTATAAATATTTAGCACCACAAGAATAGTTACGTGAAACTGATTTCATATTTTACAGGGGTCATCCTTCAGCACTCAGCAACCTGAAGCTTACAATCTTTTCATGACCACAGCTGCAGGTGATGGCATCAAACTGTGGGATTTAAGAACACTGAGGTAAGGCTGAATTAAGTACCTTGGAATAAAAAGCCATGCTTTATCTTTATTCAGAATTGTCATACTTGCTGTGGTATACCAGTAGAAATTTGGATGTGGAATCAGATCTACAGTCAGGCCTTTAAAAAGAAAATTAAAGGCTAGTTGGAATTTACTAATTTTAAGACACCAAAAAAAATGGTGGTTCCTCAGTTGTAGTTAGTTATGTGGAAGCCATTAAATGGTCAAGATTTATCACCCATGTTTGCCTACCTTTGTAGATCTAATTGTATATATAAAATAGTATATTGAACTGAATGCTAATGGTATTTCCAAAACAGCATGTCATTACAACTAAAGGAGGTAAAATTTATCTTCCAGCTTTTAAAATACAAATGTCATTGTAACAACATTATTACAAATCATGTATGTAGTGCTATAAATTTGCATAATACTTTATCATAAACTCAGAATAAACTGCTACACTTTTTCTAAAAACCTTTCAGTGTTGTACCTGGGAAAGCTGTGGGACAAAGGGAGAGAGTGGTGGGGAGGGAACATTGCTCAGGAAAGGAAATACTTGGGGCAGCCTCTGTTGTGCAGGCTGAAAGATTATGTTTAAAAGAAAAGGTGTTTGGACAGGAGGATGTTTAAGTTTTAAAGAATAATTTCATATTTGCTTTGTGTGTATGTAAACAAATATTTGTTGAAAGATTTAATATAATTTTTCTAGTACTGAATTTTCTATTTAGGAAATGCTTAATGAATCTTTCATTTATTTCCATCTTTCTGTGGTAAGAATACATTAAATCTATAGGGGGCATATATGTTCTTGCCAAAAGCATTGCTGTATTACCTCCACTGAATGTCAGAAAGTAATGAAACTAGAGACTGCTGGGGTTGGAATCTGTTACCTTCTTATGTTTTTCTAATAAGCTGCTCAAACTGTGTTGCTGAAGAGTAATGAAAAAGTGGAAAGCTTTTCACAGATCACTTATCTGTCTCTTTGTTTCTAAATACTAATATAAGTAGAGCAGGTGAATGGTAAAATAGTTAAAGTGTAAAATCTGGGCAATCAATTAAATGAAGAGGGGAATAATTTATGTATGTTCTTGCTCTATATTTAATTTGGCAGAGTCAGTGTATTCTAGTGTCCACTGACTTCTATTCGCCAAACTTCAAAAAAGTAATTCAAGTCCTTAATGACACATATTTTAAGGGTGCTTATTAGGTATTATGTATATGTGTGTGTGTTTGTTACACATTACACAGTGATCAATGGTAGTAACTGTTGTAGAGAAGAAATAGAGAAAATAAATCATGATTTTTCACTTGCTAGTAACTTCCAGGAAAAAAAAAGACAAACAATTTTTAAAAATGAAATTTTCACTCATTGCTCAGACCAGAGATTGAGTCTTCTGTATTTTAAAATCTATTCTTGAGTTCTCATAAGGAAGAAAACTGTTCACTTTTTCCTAATGTGTTCACCAGGTGTTTTTCACATAAATAAATGTGAAACGGCTGAGTTTGGAAAGCTCTATCTGAACTTGGAACAAGTCTGCACTGAAGTGTTAGGTCTACTATACAGTTACACAGACTGAAAACTTTTGCTTTTTTTTTTTTTTTTTTTTTTTCATAGGTCTTGTCCAATCAAATCCAGTCCCTCTCTTGCACTGTTGGGTGCTTACAGGAGAGATTAGTTCCTAAACAATCTTATGGTGGGCCAGTATCTTTAATCTCTTAAAGTTGTTGATGTGTAAAGTTGGTGCATCAGCCATTACTGTGCTTTGAATGGTCCCTCTGGAATGACCTCTCTTTGTTTCTGCTTTGGGTTTGCCAGAATAGGGTTTGTTTAGTGAAATCTTTGTCCAGTGTTCTTGAAATATAGCAAAGGTAAGTCCACCTTCTCATTTATACTGTTTGCAGTGTTGTGGATAGTAACACTAACTGCAAGATCTCAACTTTATTGTTTGTTGATTTTGTTCTAAATATTTGCCCTAGACATCCACAGTGAAAACTGTTTTGCTTTTGTTTAATCTGCTTGTTGCCCTTAATAAGTTCTATCCATTTTTACTTTATTTAATAATACTGTAAAGTAAGAAATTCTGATTAAATAGGGGAAAAAAACCTGCAGCATGGTGCTCTTGAAAGCTGTAGTTGAAAGCATGGGAAATCATTTTCAGAGTAACTCTGCACAGTTTCCCTGGGACTTTTAGTTGTTTCTTTATTCAGTTTCTTTGATGATGGTTCCTTTTTTTATTCTTCTGACATGCATTCCTTTTCTCATAATTGACTGAGGAATCATAGCAGGATGCTCAGGTTCTTTTTTGATCTTTGCTTAGAGTAAATCTTCAGACATGTTATCCTGGCCTGCAGCTTTATAGGTTTTGAATATTTTCTTTTTTTTTTTTTTTTTTTTTGCTCTGAGTTCCACAAGAATTTTTCCATTCAGTCTGTATTATCAAACTACATTTTTTTCCAGTGAAAGTTCATTTAACTTATCTTTTCTTTTGTTCTTGAAGTTGGTGAGAGTATTTTTCAACTTCCATTTTCATTATTCTTACTGGATAAAGCTGTGAATCTGTCTGTCTCTTTTACTATTGACAATCTGGAGGCATTCCAGGATTGCTTCAGAGAGTGCCAGAGAGTGTTATGGGTTCCTCTGAAGGTGGTACAAGAAAAGGCATTTTAACTTTCTGATGTTGTCAGCCAACCTCACACAGCCAGGTCATCTTGCCAATAAATGAGGGAATCTTGGACACTTCTAGTGACTTTTGGATTTACTCAGACTCCTGCTTCACTTGCTTTGAAATGCACGGATTTGTAAAGTTTCATCTGAAGGTTTTGAATATTTTTATGCTTCTCCTGCATTCTCCTCATTTATAACTGTAGCTAAGAAAAGCTCCAGACAATCTACAAAGCATACTTACAAATAAAGAACCAAGGAGAATAGATCTTTTTGGAAGAAGAACCAACTCTGGCTACTCTTCTTCCAGGTTAGGATAATGAACTATGAGGCTTTATGATACATGCATTAGGGTAAGATAATGACCTTTGGCCAACTTCCAAGGCATTGTGAAGAGCAATTTAAGTCTATCTTGTCTAACAGAACAGCTACTTGGAGAACAAGTAAAAATACCTTCTCTTGGGTCCAAGGAGGAAGTAGTGAACACAGGAGTTAGACTGAGGTGCAATGGGAATCTGAATGAGAAGAACATTACAGTTACCAGCTTCAGGATTACCAGGAAAGATTCAGACTGACTGTTTTTAGTGACTAGGTTCATGAACATATAGGGCAGTGAGAGACAGATATATCCCAGCGCTGTAAAACCAATGCATAGAAAGAGTGCAGAAACTTAGGAATTGAGGAAAATTCCATTCCCTTGCACAGTAAACCCATAACAACCCAAAATGGCAGACTAGACTAAATACCAGCTGCTTTAATATGTTCATTTGTCACTTAAATTTCACATGACAGTTTTCAATTCTGTTTTACCAGTCTGGATCCTTTCAATTTCTCATTTCCTCCCACTGGTAGATTAGATAATTCTGTGCATTAAAACATCCAGAAGAAAGAAAGTTTCTTTCATTCACTGTGTTAAGAGGAAACTATCAATTTAAAGTGTTGCCTTCTTCACTTTGTTAAATGCATTTTGAATATTGACTAAACATGTAGTTGTAGCACCAGCTCACATTCACTGGCAAAGTTACATGAGTACCCTCATCTTCATGACTGGCTGATATTGAGAAAAATCAGCTGTCCAGATTTCTGCAGCAGTTTGCTCTTTCCCTTGCATGATTCATTCCAAAGAGTCACTTCCCTAAGAGAGGTTCTAGAATTTGAAGTAGTGTAAGCTTTTCTTCCCCAAGACAGATTTCAGATCTTCTGCAAAGCTTTTAGGCACTGATGTGGGCTTTCCATGCTCATCATTAAAATGTGGCTAAAGTCACGGTGCAGTAAAGCTTCATCCTTTGTGACACTAATTGCATGGCCTGGCTTGGTCACAGATTTTCAGATGTGTCTTGAAAGTTACAGACTGCACTATGAGGGCCCTGAGTGCACCACTGGGCCTTAATTGCCCTGATCAGCCTTGGACCCCCCACCCATGCACTCTCTGCTTCTTGCTTCAGGCACTCCATTTAAGCTCAGGCCTGGACATTTAGTCCTTGCCTGAACTATGTTACTGATGTACCTGTCTCAAGTCTTGCCTCCGGCCTTGTTTTCTGCATGGACCTTGACCTATATTGTAGGTAGTTTGCCTTGAGTTCTGCCTCCAGCTGATCCATGTTGCAGTCCTGCCTCCAGCCCTGTATCTGGCTCCATCTCCTGCTGCTCCTGACTGGACTCCCAGGATGGACCCTGGACCTGGTTCATCACCTCACTTTTTCTTGGACAGTCAATGGACCTTGTTATCAGCACACTACTCTGCCCACCCTATTCAGATACAGTGGGACAGTGCCCTGGTCAGTGACAACACTGTGCCACGATCACCACTGGCTTCTCACTCATTTTCCCTTTTGTAGCAGCCCTGCTCTTGCTGCACTCTGACATGCATATTCACCATTATATTTATTTCTCACATAAGGTGCACAGGTCTGCAAAATGCACTAAGGAATGCCTTGTGATGTTTTTATTTTTGTTTCTGCTCCAAAAAAAAAGTGCTGATAAGTTGGTCCTGATAATTACCAAGCATGAGATCCATGTAGCTAGCTGGAACCCAAAAGCTGCTTAATGTTCTAAGCAATGCTCCTAACTTGAAAGTAACTCCTTCCACTTCTGAAAGGTATAGTAACATAGGTTGTATATACACAGCTTTGTAACGTATTATATAAACAGATTAAGATAATGCAAGGTCAATACCTCTGTGCAGGGAAGCCATGCACTGATGAATTTGCTAGATTGTGAGCATGATCAGCATATGAATATGAATATGCTGATCATTCAACCCAGGTGAATAACTGAAGAAAGATTTACTGATTTTGCAGAGGTTATCCCAAAGAAACTTTTTTTGGGTGAGTGAAGAGTTGCTCAGGTCTTTTCATGTGCTGACATGAAAAAATACTCTGTCTCTGCTCTTATCAGCCATTGCCTTCCCTTTGAAGGAAGAACACCTGCATCAACAGCAGACTTCTTAATCTAAGACACTTAGTGTTTGGCAGAATATGAAATGAAACGAGGCACAAGTTGTCTTTGTAGCTGCAGCTTGGTTGTTTTTTATATGTTGCCTTACAATAACTGTTCAGTAATTGTTCCTATCTCTAGCTGGCCAAGAAGACATAGTTTCTATAAATTTCTGAGGAAAAGGCCCTTCAGAAAGGGCAAGAAGGAGGACCCGGGGAACTACAGGCTGGTCAGCCTCGCCTCAATCTTTGGGAAGGTGATGGAGCAGTTAATCCTGGAAACTATTTCCAGGCACATAAATGACAAGGAATTAGTCCGGAGTAGTCAGTATGGATTCACTAAGGGGAAGTCATGCTTGACCAATTCGATAAACATCTGTGATAAAATTACTGGTTTGTAAGGCGAGGGGGGAGCAGTGGATATTGTCTACTGTAACTTCAGTAAGGCTTTCAACGCTGTCTTCCATAACATCCTCATAGAGAAGCTGATGAAGTATGGGCTGGATGAGCAGACAGTGAGGCTTGAAATCTGTCTGAATGGGAACCTCAGAGGGTGGTGATCAGTGGCATGAAGTCTAGTTGGAGGCCAGTAACTAGCAGTGTACGCCAGGGAGCAGTACTGGTTCAAATCCTGTTCAACATCTTCATTGACAATCTGGATGATGGGGCAGAGTGTAGCAAGTTTGCTGATGACACAAAACTGAGAGGAGTGTCTGATACACCAGAAGGTTGTGCTGCCATCCAGAAGGACTTCAGCAGTCTGGAGAAATGGGCTGACAGGAGCCTCATGAAGTTCAACACGGGGAAGTGCAAAGTCCCCTTGGCACCAAGCGCACCCCCCAGGCACCAGTATATACTGGGGGTGAGACTAGCTGGAAAGCAGATTTGCAGAAAAGGACCTGGGGGTCCTGGTGGACACCAAGATGAACATGAGCCAGAAATATGCCCTTGTGGCAAAGAAGGCTAATGATGTCCTGGGCTGCATCAGGACAAGCGTTGCCAGCAGGTTGAGGGAGGTGGTGCTTCCCCTCTCTGTAGCACTGGTGAAGCCACACTGGCTCTGTGTGAGCAGGGAGGTTGGATAAGACAACCTCCAGAGCTGCCTACCAACCTCAACCATGACGTGACTCTGTGATTCTATGAAATTATCATTTGCTTTTCTCTATTTGCTACAGAAATATAGAGATAGGAAACTTGCTGGGGGAACGGATGTAATGTTGCATAAGAGAGCAGGATGGACAATAACAACTGAAATTGGGAATTAATTTAGAAGGAAGGAATGGGACAGTTGTGCTATGCTGTCAGATGTGCTCGTTATCTACCCAGAGGTGGGGAGAGCAGGGAAAAGTTATTACTGCCCAATTTAGAGGTCTGAGCTGCTACTATGGTATGTGTGGGGAGATAGATGTGACAGCTGCTAGATTACCGTTGCAGGTAATGAGATTGGCAGGGGCAAGGTGTTGGGAGGTCCCAACCACCACTGCAGTAACACCTTTGGTGGCAGGAGCAGCCTGCCTCTGACTCACACTCCGAACAGTTGAGGAATAGAAGTCCAGCTGCTCTAATGCTGTTTGCTGCTGAAATAGCCATTCCTCATCTCTTTCTGGAAAAAAGGCAGTGGGTGCTTATTGGAGCACAGTGAAGATATTTGAAGAATATTGGACTGCTTGGACATACTGAATTTCTTCTGCAGAATACTCAGATGCATGATAATGCTTTGATGCACGATCCCAGGGAAAATCAGTTTCACCCTCTTTCAGCCTCTGAAAAGATTTGCCAATTGTATAAAGATAGTTTTAGACATTAAGGTAAAATCTCCAACTAGTATTATGATCCTGTGCAACCAGATCATAAGCTCTCCTGGCAACATATTTTAGTAGAATTCCTGTAGCCACATGGAACTCATCTCATACATTTTCTAACAATTACACTTTGAGAGTCTTAGGGTCAGACATACAGTTTGAATGAATGGCCCTTCAATTTTCAGATACTTTTCAGTTTGCTTCTCCACTGTGAGCTAACTGCTTGACATCATCCTGAGCAAGATACACATATACACATACTGAGAATTTGATTACTTTTTGGTCTCTTCTGAACATGAGGACCCCATGATTTGCCATCTTTTCTTTCCCTGGAGCTTTGAGTCTTGTTATCTGGATTCTGAGGGAAAAAGGGATAAAGCAGTGGCTGGAGTTCCTCCAAGTTTGGGACTAGGAATGCATGAAAGTATACAGGATGGGGAACATGTGGTCCCTGCTGGATGCTGCTGGTGAAAACATGCTGAGCTCCTATGTGAAGGGTTTTGGTGTGTGTTTAAAATGAAACCCATGTGTACAGAACATCTAAGGTAGCTACTACTACTTTCAAGTTATACTCGGATTTTGTAGAGCCTCAATGGATCTGCTGGTACTGAAGGGTCTCTGAACAAATACCAGAGTGCTGGGACAAAGTAACAGAATACAAGGGAAAGTCGTTAAAAAAAAGAAAACTTTGGTTTGCAGTCAAGATTTTTTTAAATGAAGCAAGTAGAATGAAATAATAGACTAATTTGTGAGAGTATTTCCTGATTTATAAAGACATGTACCATTCTGGTATCTTTCTCTTACAAAGACAGAAAACATGTTACATTTTTTTCTAATATTCTGCAAGTTGTTTGCAACATAAAAAGATACATACTTTGGAATGTAGACTAAAAGCTGTACAATGGAGAACATAGGGAAAACTTGGCTGTTTGCTGTCCCATGCAATTACCAGATGTTTGTCATGGTAACCCCTGAAAAGCTCTGACCAGAAAAGCATTCTTAGGAGGCTGGAGAGCATGCCAGCTGGCCACGTAAAGCTTGCAATATCCAAAATAAGTTTGATCACCACCTGTTGCTACTTAAAAAAAAAACCAGGAGGGGAAAAAAAAAAAAGCCTGAAATAAGAGAACTCCTAGAATAAGCTAAAATTATACACATAATATCTATCTGTTTATTCTAGGATTTTTTACCCACTTTTTTCCATTGCTGTGATACCTGGAGATCTCTGGAGTTAATAGATTGCATAACAAAGTTTCTGCTGGATTCTGTGGAAAGTTTAATTGGAATCAGTTTTTTAAAATGTCTTTTTAGAGCAGGATTTTGAGGGGGTGGGGAAGTAGCTATACTTGTAATAGAACATACGTCCTGATTATAATGGAAAAGTTGAACAGGAAAACAATTAAGAAAATAGAATCCAGGGTGTTAGTTATTACTGCGGCCATACTAGCACAAGGAAAAGTGGCACTGTCCTGTGACTCAGACATTGCTTTCTATTGCGGTGGTGTAGCAGAGAAAAGATGAGTGAAAGCCTTGGAATCCTGTTAGTTCTTATGCATCCATTTATAGGCGGAGTAATTGAGTTATTGGTCACAGATGCAGAGGAGTCAAATTCTTTTGAAAGGAAGTTGTTTGCAATGATTTATTAGGAGACTCTTCTGTGAAGAAGAAACACCTCATAGAGGAAGTTAGCTTTTACAGGCCCCAAGAATGAGGTCTTAAACACTGAGAACTAGTCCTGATGGCCAGTGCTCTACTTAAGGAAGAAAGGTGATCCTGAAGGCATACTCAGGAGTGACAGAGGATATATGAATTTTGTTTATTTTTCTCATGAGGAAATTTCTTTCATGCCATGTTGTATCTTACAAGTATAAGATTAAAAAGAAACCTTTTCTTCAAACATTTCTATGAACATTGTCCATATGTGACAATGAGAAAAGGCACTGAGAAGGACTGTATTTTTGGGGGGACTCTGAAATTCACAAACAGTGCAACTGGGACTCTGGCAGAGACAAGAAAAAACATCATTGAGGCTGAGTTGTGGGAGAGATCTACTCTACACAATGAATAATGTTTGGTAGGAGCCTAACTGAGGGCAAAATCTTGCAATGCCATATCTGACCGTGAAGGGGAACAGCAGACAGATGAAACACATCATACTTCATTTTTATTTCTGTCTGTCTGGTGGGTTGATCCTGGCTGGATGCCAGGTGCCCACCAAAGCCGTTCTATCACTGCCCCTGCCCTCAGCTGGACAGGGTAGAGAAAATATAACAAAGGGCTTGTGAGTCAAGATAAGGACAGGGAGAGATCACTCAACCAATTACCGTCACAGGCAAAACAGACTCAACTTGGGGAAAATTAACTTA
>JANHGO010000027.1:44589634-44656922 GCA_024606505.1 Aquila spilogaster
CTGGTGGTTTGGAAGCATTCCAGGGCTGCTTCAGAGAGTGCCAAAAAGTCTTATGAGTTCCTCTGAAGGTGGTACAAAAAAAGGCATTTTAACTTTCTGATGTTGCCAGCCAACCTCACACAGCCAGGTCATCTTGCCAATAAATGAGAGAATCTTGGACACTACTAGTGATGTTTGGACTTGCTCAGACTCCTGCTTCATTTGCTTTTAAATGCGTGGATTTTTAAAGTTACATCTGAAGATTGTGAACATTTCTATATTTTTCCTTCATTCTTCTCCTCATTTATAACGATAGCTAAGAAAAGCTCCAGACAGTCTGCAAAGTAACATGAAGAACTAAGGAGGTGAGGTTAGATCTTTTTGGAACAGCCATCAACTTTTGGCTACTGTTCTTCCAGGTTACTATAATGATGTATCAGGCTTTATAAATGCATGTAATGGGGTAAGATAGTGACTTTTGATCAGCTGTGAAAAGCATATTAAGTCTGTCTTGTATGCAAAGAATAGCTAGATGGAGAAAAATTGAAATTACTTATCTACAGTCTAAGTTAGATGCAGTGAACACAGAAGTTAGACTCCCATTATACCTCAGTTTAATTAAGAATTTTCAAGTTACCAGCTAAAGGATTTCCAGGAGTCAGACAAATGTTAGATGACAAGGAGTTTGCATGCTTAAATTCTTTGAAAGAGTCTAAGTCGTCTTTATGATGAAACACTGTAGACTCTTAACTGCCCATAAGACACAAAAACTTTACCATTTTATTTTTACCCTTTTATCTCCTTCTGTTGAATGTATTTCAGAAGCACTACAACTTCTCTTGAAGTCAGAGTCTAGTACTCATTCATGCATCTGTACCTGTTGCCTTTAACATTTGATGTTCATCTTTAAGTCTGTATTGGAATGACAACAGTTAGCAGGTTCAAGTATAGATTAAGCCTTATCCACCAGTCTTGTCTGTTGTTAGTGACTGTGTTTCACGAAAACAGGGTGATGAGAGACAGATTTCTGCATCTCATTGCTGTAAAATGAACATTTAGAACATAGAAATTTAAAAATTAGGGAAAATTCAATTCCCTTACACAATAGAACTGCAAATGGCAGACTAGACTAAATGCCATTTGATTCCTTATGTTTGTCATTCAAATTTCATGTGTCAGTTTTTACTTGTATTACCCTTCATTCTTTTGTTTCTTCCCATTTACAGATTAGATAATTCTATGATATAATATCCACAATAAGGAAAATTTCTTCCATTTGTGTTGTTAGGAGGAAACCACCAATTCAGCGTGTTGCCCTCTGTGCTTTTGTATTTTGTGCTTTTGTATTTTGTTTATTGTCAATAAATCTTGTAGCATAAGCTCACATTCACTGGCAACATTTCATGAGTATTCTTATCTTCCTGACTAGCTGATATCAGGAAAAATCAGCTGTCCAGATTTCTGCAGCAGTTTGCAGTTTTCCTTGCATGTTTCATTCCAAGTGGTCCCAGGCATAAGAGGAGTTCCAGAATGTGAAGTGTTAAAAGCCTTTATTCCAGCTGGATTTAAATTCTTCTGCTTTCTTGCTCATCAATGAAATGTGGCTAAAGTCACAGTGGTATGTAGATTCACCCTTTTTATGATGCTAAATGCATATCCTAGCATTATCTTGATTTTTATTTTTTTTTTCAGATGTGGCTTAACTCAAGCTATGGACTGCACTTTGAGGGCCCTGAGAGCCCCCCTGGGCCTTAAATGCTCAGACCAGCCTTGAATCACTACTGACACGCTCTGTCCTTTGCTCCAAGTTCTCCTTTTAAGCTTAGTCCTGGGTATTCAGTCTTTGCCAGACCTATGATATAGATGTGTGTGTGTCTCAAGTCCTACTTCTAGCCTTGTTTTCTATGTGGACCTTAGACCTACCTGGTGTAGGTAGCTTGCCTTGAGTTCTGTCTTCAGAAAGTACCTGCACCACATGGCTATCCTTTAACCCCATATCTGCTTCTCCTGACCAGACTCAATGAATGAACCCTGGATCTGGTTTATAATTTCGCCTTCTCTGAGACAGTTGATGGACCTTGTTATACGAGCCCTACACAGACCACTCTGTTCAGATACGGTGTGATGGTGCCCTGATTGGTGAGGACAGTATCTATGCCTTATTCACCCTTGGCTTCTCAGCAAGTTTTCCTGTTTGTAGCAGCCCTACTTTTGCTGTACTCTGACAAGAACATTCACTATTTTATTTATTTTTCACATAATGTGCTGAGGTCTGGAAATGCATGCTAAGGAATGCCTTGCAATGTTTCTTTTTTTCTTAGTTTCTACTCCAAAAAAACTCCAAAAAATATACTGATAGTTAAAACTAAAAAAGTGCTCTTCTCATAATTATCAAGCATGTGACCCATGCAGTTTGGAAACCAAAAACGGATTAGCATTCCAAGAGAGTTATTTATTCAGTTTTTGAATAGTACCATTGGAAGTATATGTAGAAATCTGTTAAGTATTATATAAACAGCAAAGAGTCTTTTCATGTTCTAAGCCATGAATAAATATTCTGTCTTTGTCCTCATCAGTCATTTCCTTCCCTTTGCAGGAAGAACACCTGCATCAACAGAACAGAGTTCTTAATTCAAGACACTTAGTATTAGGAAGAATGTGAGATAAATCAGGGTGAAAATCCTGTTTGTGGAGGCAACTTGGCTCTTTTTGAGATGTAGCCTTACAATATCTATTCAGAAGTTGTTCATAAATCTATCAGACCATTGATGTAGTTTCTGTAATTTCTCTATATAATCAGTTTTTATTAATTTCAAAGGAGTAGGCCCTTTGGAAGGAGAAACTAAAAGAGAGAACTAAATACTAGTTAGCCTCACTTTAGTCCTTGGGAAGATGGTGGAATATCTAATTCTGAAAACCATTTAATGAACTGCAGAGTTCCAGAGAGTCATCAGGAGTAGTCACCATGAATTCACCAGGGGAAGTGATGCTTCACCAGTGTAAATTTCTATGTTGGAATGACTGGCCTGGTAGACAAGAGGAATGTGATGCATATGGTCTATCTGGACTTCATCTGAAGGCTTTTGCTGCTGTCTCCCATAAGATCCTCATAAGGAGGCTGATGAACTATGGGCTGGAGGAGTGCATAGCAAGGGGATTGAGAACTGGATGAACAGGCAGGCCCAGAGGATGATGATCAGTGGCACAAAGTCTAGTTGGAGGCCAGTAACTAGTGGAGTACTCCAGGGATCAGTCCTGAGACCAATCCTGTTCAATATCTGCATTAATAATCTGGATGGTGGAGTAGAGTGTGTCTTTATCAGGACTACAGAAGACAGCACAAAACTGGGAGAAGTGAATGATACCCCAGAGGGTTGTGCAGCCATCTAGAGAGATCCTGGCAGGCTGGAGAAATGGACCAGCAAGATCATTAAGTTTAAGAGTAGAGAGTGCAGAGTCCTGTGTGTGGCAGGGAACAATCACCCAGCTGGAAAGCAGTTTGGCAGAAAAGGACCTGCAGATGCTGGGAGACCCCAAGGGTTGGATCAGATGACTTCTGGAGGTTCTTTCTAATCTCAACCATTCTAAAATTCTATGAAACCAGCACCTTCTCTTCTCTACTTGCCACAGAGATGGATAGTATGGAGAACTTGTCAAGACAGCTACTGTTATGTGTAATTAGAAAGCAGGATGGAAAAGGGCAGATGAAATTGGGAATTAATCCAGAGATGGAGACAGTAGTGCTGTTCTGTTAGATGTGCTCATTTTCTACACAGAGGGGGGGAGAGAATAGAAAAGTTATTGCCCCATTTAGAGGACTGGACTGCTACTATGCTGTGTCTGGGAAAGTGGGTATGACAGCTACTAGATTGCTGTTGTCACCGCTGCATTTGTCAGAAATAACATGTGAGGAGCCTCCAGGCACCACCACAACTAATGCCTTTGGTGGCAGTAGCAGTCTGCCTCTGACTGACTCTGAAGTGTTAAGGAGTAGAAGTTCAGCTTCTCTAACTGTTTGCTGCTGGAGCTGTCATTCCTTATCTCCTCGAAAAAAGGCAACGTGCACTCTTGGGACCACAGTGAAGATTTTTGAAGAATATTAGCTTATTTGGACATCCTGGATTTCTCCTGCAGATTACTCGTGTTCATGACAATACTTTGGTGGAAGAGCTGAGAGAAAATCAGTTTCACCCTCTTTCAGCCTCTGAAAAGATTTGCCAGTTCTTTACACAAGACAGCTTTTGACATGAAAGTAATATCTCCAAGTTGTATTATGATCTTGTGCAACTAGATCATAAGCTCCCTTGGCAGAGTCTTTCAGTGGAATTCTTGCAGGCACATGGAACTCATCTCATACATTTTCTAACAATTACGCTTTGAGGGCATTAGGGTCAGACATGCAATTTGAATGAATTACTTTCAATTTTCTGAAAATTTTCAGTTTCTGTCTCCACTATGCACTTAACTGCATGACATCCTGAGCAATATACACAAAAACACACATTCAGAACAAAATTACTTGTGATTCTTTTACTTCTTGGTCTCTTCTGAACATGAGGATCCCATGATTTCTTTTGTCTTTTTTTTTTTTCCTTCTTCCCCCCCCAAAGATTTGAGTGTTATCTGAGGATAACAAAGGAGAAAGGGATAAGCAGTGGCTGGAGTTCCTCTAAGTTTGCGATTGGGGTTGCATCAAAGCATACAGGATGGGGAAATGTGTGGTATCTGCTTCATGCTGTTGCTGAAAGCAGGCTGAGTTCCTATATGAAGAGTTCAGTATGTGTTTTAAATGAAACCCATGTGTACAGAGCATCTGAGGTAGCTACTACTTCTGTCAGGTTATACTTGGATATTCATAACATCTCGGTGGATCTGATGGTATTTCAGGTTCTCTGAGCAAATAGAGCACAGGGACAAAGTAATAGAGTAAAAGATGAGGTGGTTTAAAAAGAAGAAAGCTTTGGACTACTATCAAGTTTATTCTGAATGCAGCAAGAAGAATGCAATAGACTCATTTATACATTCCCTGGTATATTAAGATGTACTATTTTGGTATCTTTCTCTTTAAAAGACAGAAAAAAGTTACATTTTTTGTTTCCAATATTCTCCAAGTTGTTTGTGACATAAGTACATTTTTTTGGAAAGCAGTCTAAAAGCTGTGCATTGGAAAACATAGGGAAAACTTGGCTATTTGCTGTCCCATGCAATTACCAGATGTTTGCCATGGTAACCTCTGAAAAGTTCGGACCAGGGGCTGGGACAGCGTGCCAGTTGGCCTAGGAAAGCTTGCAATATCCAAAATAAGTTTGATCAGCACCTGTTGCTACTTAGCACAACAGGAGGAAAATAATGGCTGAAATAAGTGAACTCCTAGAATAAGCTAAAATTGTGCATGTAATAACAGCTTTTTTTTAGAGGCTTCTTTTTCCACTTCTTTTCATCGCTGTAGTATATTGTTGAGATATCTGGAGATAATAGATAGCATAGCAAAATTTCTACCAGGTAGTGTGGAAAGTTTAACTGGAATCGCTTTTTTTGAAATAACATCTTAGAGCAGAATTTTAAGAGATTGGGATAGTAACTATAATTGTAATAAGAACATGCAACCTGATTATAATGGGGAACAACTAAGAAAATGGAATCCCGGTTGTTAGTTATTACTATGGTTGTACTAGCAAGGGGAGAAGTTGTACTGTCCTATGACTCAGCCTTTGTTTTCTGTTGTACTGTAGCAGAAAAAAAGATCAGTGGAAGCCTTGAAATTGTGTTATTTCTTATGAATCCACTCATAGGTAGCGAACTGAGTTATTGGATGTAGCTGCAGAGGAGTCAAATCCTTTTGCAAGGAAGTTGTCAGTGATTTATTTGTAGATGTTTCTGTGAAGAAGAAACAGTTCATTAGGGAAATTAGCATTTACAGAACGAGGGCTTAAACTCTGGGAGCTAATCCTCATGGCTAGTGGCCTACCTAAAGAAGTGAGGTGATCCTGAAGGCATGTTCATGAGTGACAGAGAAAATATGAATATCATTCGTTTTTGTCTTTGAAAATGTAATTTAAATATGTATTTTGCTACTTGTTCCACGTTACCTAACCTTTGGAGTCTTATATGGTAGAGTGCTGCTTTTGAGAGGTCTGAGGTAGCTGATGTTTTTGTTTACTGACAATGGGAAGCTGGAATAGAGGCAGGTCATTCAACAGCATCCATTAGTTTTTGAAAATCTCTGAACATTAACCCAAGAGCTATGTGGGAACTGAAGTGGAAGAATGTTTTTATGTAGCGGTCACAGTAATTGAGCGTCTTTATAATTTACTTCTTTTTGAACTGTATTATTCTCTTAAATTGTGCTATTTACAGCAGCATAATTTTAAAACTAGCCTGAGGTGAAAGATCTGGTTACTCTATACTTGAAAGCTCTTGTTACTCTATTGAAATCAGTAGCTTTTTTTGTACGGAGATTCAACCAACTATATACTCTATGAGAGTTAAGCTCCGTAAAATTAAGCATTTTCTTGTACTCAAAAGTGTTCTTTTTGTGCTTTATTAGGTAGTATGCATTGAATCAGTCTCAATAGAAATGTATTTGTTTAGGTTTGCCTGTTTCACATTGGTAAACAAGATCAACTTGGCATTCAGACATATATACATCTGAAAAAGAACAAAATGGTTTAAAAACAGACATTTCTGCAAGCAAGTTCAGTCAATTAAATTAATGCAGCGTTCATGATGTTACTAGCCAGGGAATATTGTGTATCACGGGTGTTGGCTGGAGATTTTTACTCTTTCAATTTTATTCCTTGACTTAGCATACACGAAGAGTGTGTGATAGCTGAGTGATGGCAAAACATTTGTTTTGTAAGGCAAAAGGTTGTGTGATAGCATTCATAATAAAGGCAAACAAAGAATGCAAATTATTATGTCAGTTTTGAAATGGTAACTTCTTGTAGGTATAGAATCATAGAATGACTTGTGTTGGAACAGACCTTAAAGCCCACCTGTCGTAATCCCAGCCACGGGTAGGGCTGCCACCCACCAGCTCAGGTTGCCCAGGGCCCCATCCAACCTGGCCTTGAATGCTCTCAGGGATGGGGCTTCCACAGCTTCTCTGGGCGGCCTGTGCCAGTGCCTCACCACTCTCTGAGTAAAAAATTTCCTAATCATATCTATTCTAAATCTCCCCTCTTTTAGTTTAAAATCATCCCCCCTTATCACTGTCAGTGTGAAAAGTCACTTAATTAATTCATTTAATTAAACTTTTAAATGAAGCACACATTTGTAAATAATCACTCTGAATATGGTTGAGCTCCAAGTTTTACATGTGTTAAAATGGCTTTTAACATTGAAACAACTATAAATTGTACTTCTTGCCTTAGTTTTGCTGTGATTACAAAACTGTCACAATTCTTTACAATGGACTTTTTTAGATGAATAGTAATCTTCATCTCATTTAGATTTTTTTAAAAATTGCCTAGGTGTGCCCAGCCATCAAAAAGTTACTCCACAATGCTAGTGATGCTATTTTGCAATATTAACATTAGAAGTAGGGAATTAATTCCTTCTATTAAATTTAAATGTGTTGTTTCCTTTACACTATACTAATACAGATAAGTAAGAAATTATCTACAGCTGTACTGTAGATATATTTATAATTTTGGAATGTAATTTGTATATTGATTATACAAGATGCAATAAACAAATGCATGGCATAGGAATGTAAATACAGCAATGCAAATTAAATATCCAGATTTGAGTATAAAAAAAGCAAGCAAGAGTTATTTACGTTATGATTCAACATTCTGCATCTTGATTTGATGGAAGTTGCTTGAGGGGAATTTCTGAAGCTTCAAAGAGCAAACTGCCTTTTACAGAAACATTCCATGCTTCAGGCAGCATTGGTTTGGCTTTCTTTGCTGAGATAGGGTAATGAGGCACAGAATAGGCTACCCAGAGAACCTCTGTGGATGCCTCATCTTTGAAGACATTCAAGGCCAGGTTAGATGGGACCGTGGGCAGCCTGATCTGCTGGATGGCAGGGAGGTTAGAACTGGATGATGTCTAAGGTTGATTCCAGCCTACTAAGCCATTCTATCATATTGTTCTACGGTAGGTAACTATGGTAGTTTAATGTCAGGCCTCATTTCTACATGCTAATGATGTTCTACCTGTGTAAACTAAACAAGACTAAAGCATAGGTATTGTGTGTAGTATTGTAGTGCTCATTTTATTTTTGTACAGTGATATTCTTTAATCTAGTTTTCACAAATGCTATGACAGATACTTATAATTTAATTAGTGTATTTGCCTTAGTTAAGTTTGTAGACTAAGAAAAATGATGAGACTTCAGCAGAATTTCACAAAAACGGCAGTAAAGGAGCTAATTTTTATTTTTTATTAATAAGACTTTCTGAAACTTCTCTGAAGGTGTGAACGTCGATTTGAAGGGCATGGTAGCCACTCCTACCCATGTGGAATTGCATTATCTCCTTGTGGGCGGTTTATAGCCAGTGGATCAGATGACAAGTGTGTAAGTAATGTTTTTGTTTATCTTCCTCTAAAACTACAGGAGCTACTTGTATTGTATGCAATGTAGTCCTTTCATGCATATTCCTACTATTCAGCTTAATGTGCAAAACTGAGGTCTCTTGCACTTTTACATGCTTAATTACTATGTAGCACTAATATTTGATTCCTGATGTTTATTTTTTTTACTTTTGTGTGAGAAATAATCAAATTTTGTCGCTTGTAGTGATTGTTAATTTCTCAAAGTTTTCACAGTACTTGACTCAGTTGTCACATGACATCAAAGACGAAGAGAATGATATCCTCTGTAATGTAGCTTTATACAGTGTCTGTACTGTATATGTATTTCACTGTAGGAACCATGTAGCAACTACACATCAATTTATTTAGGCAATCAAACACAGAGTGATAAAGCTTTCATTGCTGGTTTCATAGGAACAATGCATACAAAACGTAGACCCTCACCTGTGTTTGGAATTTTTTGTGCATCCCTCTCAGATTAGGTCTTTTCTCATTCAGTGTCTACTATATTTAAATTAGCTACACTTAGCAAAGAGTCTTGAGTAAAAGTGCATTGCTACCTTTTTGAGTTTGCACATAATTTTAACTTAGTGTCCTGTGTTGTTGGCAGAATGTTTTCCCTGGTGTTTACTAAGAGATATGTACTTGCTAGCTAGTAGTATAGCTCTTTGAAACTGGGCTGCTCCCACTGTACGGGGTTAGGTTCTTTATAAATACATTCTTCCAAAACAGTTGGTTAGGAAAGCTGTCTAACTTCTAGGTCTTTCTAGGTGACTCATTAAGAATATGACACAAGGTTTCTGGTCAGCTTCAAATTCAGAGCAAATGGAATTTACTGTTGTAGCCAGTTTTGAAATACCAACTCCAATCGTGTGTGACGGATGGAGGTTTTATTGGCAGATTGCTGGAGGTTTGGCAATGGCTAGCATATTCTAATGGTTTCCATGATAAGATATATTTTTCAAGTTTCTGGTAACTTGCATTTGAGAATGTAGTTTTCAATACAGAACAGAAGCTTTTACTTTGTAAAATGAAATATATCTAATATTGATCTCAACGCATAACATATATATTTAGTTGAGGTTCTAATTAAGGTTAAGGATGAATAGTACAAAAAGAGGTGTAGTTGTAAAATCTTTTCTCTTTTGCAATAAAGCTTTTGTTAAGGAAAGCTGCTGATAGAAAATAAATTTATAGAGCGTGATTTTACCCTTACTCCAAATTCTTGGCAATTGATTGCTCATTATAGGAAACTGAATAGCTAGATTGCATCCTGCTCCGGTTGGCATGTAGTCCCCAGTGGCACAGTGCCAGTCAATATGTTTTAGTGTGGCTCCTGGGTTGGAATTTTGCATAACTTGCATCACATGTCCTTAGAGATCTTCCATTGTTCTTGCTGTCCCCTCAGGAAAACTGAGTCAAATTTCAGATTCTGAGAAACTTGCTAAAAACTTGCTACTGCCCTACTGTTAGGATGAAATACAGTTTAGGGACATTTGTAGACCTCTCTTTGAAGTATTTTGAATATACTTTTGTATTTCCTTTTGAAAAATAAAATTGAACATGACACAGAATAGTCCATTCATATTGTTAACGAGTAACGTTCTGACAGACGGACTGACATGCAACTGGAACAGTTTTAAGAGTACCAAGTATCCTGATATTTTTGCAGGTAATATTCAATGAGTTAATGTCCGCTGGAATTATAAAAGCTGTAAAAATGTACTAGTGTGGGTAAAAGGTTATTTGGTTATTCCTAAATAATGAAATGTAACTTTCCACTGACCAGTAACTACATCTCAATCATCTTGGAGTTCAATTTATCACATGCAATGCTTGCACCCCATGGTTAACAAATACGGTTGATTTTTAAGTTAGAAGATGAAGAACTGGGATATAATTAAGAAATATTAATCTCAAAATGACTTTTGTATTTTACAATGTGTAACGCGTTTGTCAGAGAGAAATAGGTGCTGCCTGCATTGATTAACAGAGAAATCAAAACCATATTCTTATAGCGCAAAGAGTAAGAAAACTGAAAAAATGTTGTTATAAACAAAGAGTTGCAACTTCTGTCTGCCTTTTACTCTGTTATGAAATATACTGCCTATTTGATGCAGAAACTGATTGGTATAGCTTCTGTTTGGCTAAAGTAACCTCTTACTTTCATGTGAACTGCTTGTGTTGCAAGTGTTCCCATACCTGGCTACTCCCACTTGAAAAGAACCTTTGCCAAGAACTGTGTAGGACATGACAGTCTGATTAAAGCAGGTACCCACAGTATCCTGGTTTTGAACTGTGATAAGCCTTTCCATAATTCATAGTGATCAAAAAATCTAGGAAGTTAGCATTTCTAATATTGGTTCCTGTCTTCATCTTAAAAAGCCTAAGGCTACAAATGACACGGGTTGACTCTTTTCAATCTAATTTCTGGCTGTTTAACGAGTGGATAGTTTGAAGTTTCTTACTATCAAGGAGTAGTGCCAAGGATGTTAGACAAATATTGCTGTTGGGTTTAGATTTCCATTTCCCACTCCCTGTAGAAAAAAGATTACCTAAATATTATCTGATCAATGAAATCTTATTCTAGAAGGATAAAAGTATTTGAGAAGTCTGAAATGCTTCTTTTAAAAACAGAAATTTTCCTGTGCTCAGTGTAGTCCTAGTTAGCTGTTGTATTTCATGTCTAATTAGCTTCTTTTTTTTTTTCTTTTTTGTTGTTTGTTTGTTTGTTTTTATTTTCTTTGAATACCTTGAGGCTCTCTGAATAAATTCCAAGTTCCCGGAAATGAAATAGGGAATGCAGTAATAAAGATTTGGGTCTTAAATTGTTTTCAGATCTTTTTTTTTCTCTTTGAACTGGAGACTTTAGTGGCACATTTTGGCCTCGCTGTTGAAATGCAATTTGCTAATTTGAAAGCCTGTTTCCGCGTCAAGTCTCACAGCCTGGGTTTGCAGTTCACACTGACTGACCTATATTGAAAACTCAGAGGTTTTTTTTTTTGGCATGAGGTTGCTGCATCAGTAACAAAAACACAAGGGTATTGTAGAAAGTTGTCTTCCGTTTTATTTAAGCTTTTTACTAAAGTGCAGGATTTTACTTATAGTGATGCTGTTGAAGCATGTTCTAAATCTGAGAATAAGTTTAGGCCTCCAAAAATGTTGAAGGCACCAAATTCAGAGGTAGTAGAATTTTTCATCTCCAGAAGGATGTCGACAGTGAAAGCAGGAACATGAGACAGGGTATGTTGATTTAATACTTATACATTAATCCTAAACACTTGCAGGATTCCTGAATGTTAACGTTTGTGCAATATTGGTTTTATAGTTAATTCTCACTTTACAAATGATGCTGACTACATACTAGTCAGGGGTCATACCCAAAGCATTCTGTAAGCCTGTGAATGGTGGATGTGAAACTTGCTGACTCAGTTGTCTTCAGGTACAAGATTCTGCATCTGGCATTAGACACACTGTAGAATTTGTTTGTAGTTGATGGTTCTAAATAGTTACAAAGGTTGATGTTCCACAAAGAATTTCAGATGTACTGAGAAACGTATTTAATGTTTTATTGCCCGATATTTACTTAGTCATAAAATTCACCATTGGATGATTGTTTATGATTTTTCATATTGGATTATATTAGTAAATTCTTTGGTGAGAATGAAAAAAGGGGAGTATGTAACAGGATTCTTAGTTTTATTTTTATCTGTGATTATATCAAGATATGTGACTTATAAAATATTTCTCTTTTTTTGTCCCTCAGAAATGTATTAAAAAAACAGTACCACTATCTGTTAAAGTCATCATCTACTTGGTCACATATATTTTGGCTTTGAGAAACCATAATGAAAGCAGCTTTACTATTTGAAGTAACATAAATATTTTTTTTTTCCTTATTTTCCCTAGTGTTCCTGTGATTGAACATCTCACAGTATAATGACGTTTTGGTAATGTTTTATTCAGTGTAGGGAAATACATTTTTGCTTTAGCAAAGTTCCAAGTACTGTTCCTTGCTGATTTCTTAAAATTCTTTATGAGAAGAAAGGTGTTCCGGTCTTTGACGCTTTTTGTTTGAACTTTAGCAAGTCACTTTGTGCACACTTATTTCAGGCTTCATATATTCCAGTGCAGGAAGGGAAGTCCTCCTTGTGGAGTACTAGGATACAAATTCGCTAGTTATAACATTAACAAAACTGAAATGTTCTTTTAAATCAGACTTCTATTGCTACTTTATTTTATATTTTGACTTTGGACAACCTCTGCTTTATTATACTGAGGGAAAGTATTGCCTAGCATGAAACAAACTTTTTTCTTTACTAAATCTATCAGTATCTTTTGCACCTAGTTTCTTCTACAAACTGAAAGAGGGTAATTTTTTTTAAGCATTCAAATTCCTACTGGTCTGAAGAACTATCGTTCGGGAATTTAAAATATAGATATATATTGCATCTGAAAAACATATTGTCAAAAACTGAAAAAAAACAAGTCTGATTAGTACGTTGGCTACTTGTGGTGGTATCTCAGTTCTTCATCTGTTCTTCAGAAATCTCAAGTAAGAATTTTAAGAAAATTTCAAAAAATGTCATGCTAAGGTCTGGAATTCAAATTTTGAATGTTCATAGTATTTTAAATGACTTTATCAAAATATTTTAAAAACAACATTGGTATTTAAAGTATTTCTGTTTTTTTAACCACCATTTCTATTCACGCCTATACAATGACTAGTACAATATGTCTTGCTTTTGCTTACTGAGAAATGCATGCCAGTCATTTCATATGGCTTTTAACTTTCTTACCATAAGCATCTCTGCTCTTTGAAGATCAGCTGAATGAAGTTCATGCAGTGATGTTAGAACATTCAGCTCGTTTATCTGTCCCTCAGAAGGTGTTATTGGTTATCTGTGAAATAAAACTTTGAGTGGTAGGCTGGAAAAGAGAAGTGGCATCAGGAAAGTGGAAATGTAGTTTTTCTAATGAAATGTATATGATTTCATGGAGTTTTACTTCGTTAATCTTTTAGCAGTATTTAAATGTAGTACTTTTTATAATTGAGTTGCTATTGTTGTTTAAGCAGCACTTCAGATGATAATCTCTATTTATAGATACTTTCCTGTCTGTAAAAGCCTGTCTTAGTACTCAAGAACTGTCTTAGTACTCAAGAATTTTGATGCAGGAGGTAAACCAGTTTGATCATCACCTCAACTGTTTTGTGATGACATTATATGAATGTGTGGCATGTAAATATTGGATGACAGTCTGGATACTTACATTATTTTGAACAGTTTACATAAATTTAAATTAATTATTGACATATTTAACACTTCCATCACTTAAAGTAATCAAAAAAATACAAAGGTGTGAGTGTTGGGGTTGTTGATCTGGGATGAGGGAGTGCACCAGCTCAGTGAGGATATGTATTTTAGTTTTAAAAGGATTTTGTACAACCCTCTCTGGAGCACATCTCTCTCCTCATTTTCTGTATTTTGATTTGTCTCATGTTGGTCTTGGATTATGCAGCTCAGTTCCTTTTGAATGAGTCTGAACTGAAAGAGCAGCTTCTTGAGTAAACTGAATGCTGTCTATGTGTTAATGGTGTTCAGCCTACAGAACCAGATAAGGTAGAGAGAAGTAAATCACCAAAACTCATTTGGAGGTTGAGTTGCCAGCAATATTTTCTTCTGTATATCTTCTCCTCCTGTGCTGCACTACTTCCTAACCTAAGCATGGCCATAGGAGTTTGATATATTCCTTGGCTGCTATAAATATATTATTAATCATATTAGCCTTTCTGTGGCTCAGTTTTGATTTATAAAACCGAGTTGAGCAATGACGTTTTTCCTCTGTGCTTTTTTTCTTTGAAAAATTAAGATAGAAGTCTACCTCAATTTGTTACTACTGCAGTCAGTTATTCTGATCTTATTTACATGAAAAATCTTTCACATTATGTGTCTGTGGTGTAAATATGCTTACAAACTGCATTTGATTAGGTCCAAAATTACATTAAATTATCTCAGTAGTAGAGAGAAAAACATCCCCAGATCCTCAAAATATAAATGATAAAACTATGTGGTTGTCTGCCTCTCTCTTGAGCGAGATTTCACTAAAACAATTTAGGTTCTAATGAATGGAAGATGAAAGATTACAGATGAAGGAAGGCACAGGGTTTTGGGAGAGTGTTCTGCTATAGATGTGTGTATATGGAGGAGATAGGACGTGCTAATAGTTCAGGAGTTGTATTACGTGTATTTAGTTATCTCTTGGGAGTTATAAATGTGTGCTATCAGTGATGTTTTAGTTATCTTCAGTTATCTGATAGAATATTCTTACTGACTTTAGTATTGGATTTGGAAGTAAGTAGGATACCTTCTGGAAATTTACTTTTCAAAATGTCTGATAGCAGTGTTAATAATTTATCATCTCAGTCTATGCTTTGTACCAGAGGGCTTGCAGAACAGAATGTATTATATGAAGCAGTGGTAGGAACTATCTGAGATATTTTGGGTTTTGTTGTCATACACATCTCAATTATATTTTGTTTGAATTGTATTTTATGTGTCCATATTGTTTAATTCAAGCTTTAAAGGAAAACATCTGGAGAAAATAGCCTTAGTAATGATTACTGTGGAAAAAGCAGAACTGACATTGCTTGGCAGAAGAATATAAATGGCAGAGGATGAATGACAGGGATTGCAAACACCTCTCTGCCAACTATTGTTAGATGAAATCTATCCCTTTCCAAGGAAGAATGCATCTTTGTATGACTCTTGAACCTCAGTTTCTTGGACTCCTTGAAAGTGTGATTGGCTTTTATGACTGTTGTCCTAGGAGAGAGGAGGTAAATACTGCTTTCTTATTAACACAGGAATGACTTTTAGTGGGCTGCTACTCTGTTGTCTCTTTGGGTATATCTTTGAAGGTGATTGAAAATCTTAGCTGTGGTAGATTATTTTATGAACCCTGGTGTTATATCAGCATAAGCACGTTAGCTGCTCGTTTGCTTCTTGGTCAGCTCAGACTACTGCTTTATCTATGGTGCCTCTGCACCTCAGAACTGACCAACATAAATCCAGGCTAGCAGTTGAGAGTAGTGACAAGTTTTCTGCTGGCTATAGAAGCGGCCACAAAAATGATCCAAAGGATGAAACACCAATCCTACAAGGAAAGGCTGAAAGATCTGGGGCTGTTCAGCCTGGAGAAGAGAAGGCTTTGGGAAGACATGAGAGCAGCCTTCAGTATGTAAAGGGGGGCTGTAAGAAGGAAGGGTTACAGATTCTTTAGCAGGGTCTGCTGTGATAGGGCAAGGGGAAATGGTTTCAATCTAAAAGAGGGGAGATTTAGACTGGATATAAGGAAGAATGTTTTACGATAAGAGTAGTGAGGCACTGGGACAGGTTTCCCAGAGGGGCAGTGGATGCCCCATCCTTGGAGACCTTCAAGGTCAGGCTGCAGGGGGCTCTGAGCAACCCGATCTATCTGCAGACGTCCCTGTTCATTGCAGGGGAGTTGGACTAGATGACCTTTGAGGGTCCCTTCCAACTCAAATGATTATATGATTCTAAGCGTGTTTACTTAACTACTACAAAACATCTAGTAGCCTGTAAAACTGAACTTTGTGAGGCTACTTTGTGTTACTGTGTTAACCTTTAAGTCTGGTGTCTCATAGGACTCAGTGGGTTTCAGGGAAGGTGAATCTTTTTCTATTTCCTGAGCTGCACCTCCTTGAGTCAGCAAGGGGTCACTACCGTGGGTAATTCTGACAGCAAAGTGGAAATATTTGATGTTAGCTTTTTGCTGAAGAATATTAGTTTTAAAGGAAATACCCCATATTTAAATGTAGGTGAAACAGGAAGTCAAAGTAGATATAAATACCCGAATTTCATTCATGTTTAATAGTTACCTATGTCCAAAAAAAAAAACAGTGGAGTGCTAAAAGAGCATGGGTATAGGTTTACGATCACAGATCTTGAGGCTTCTATATGTACAGCTCAGTACATCTCTGAAGAATTTTATTTATCATTGGTACATGTGTCCTATTGTCCTTGCAGTTGATTGCATTGGGCTTGCGAATTTATTAACATGAAGCAATCCATTGTATAGCTAATGAAATTCTCTTATGCTTAAGCATCTGAATGAGGATCCTCTGCATCTTTTTTGCAGTATTTCTATCAAACAGTCAATAGCAGTACACAGACAAGGAATGCATTAAAGTTGATACAGAAGGACAGTCTTAGCAACAGTCGAAGAGCCATTTGCAGGGTGGATATGCTCTGCAGAACATGTAAAAATTTTCCTAGAATAAAATCTTCAATAATAATTCTGCACTCTGCCAACACTGTGTTATAAGAGTAACCTAAATACAACAATATTTGGTGCTACATAAATACCACAGGCATAGAAATAATAACAAGCATATATATATAAGGCTTTGAAATTGACTAATTAAATAGAAACTAAAATCAGAAAAAATAGAAATTGGAAGTTTCTAAGAAGGGAGGCTTACAGAAGTAAAACTCGGTTGTGCTTTGAATCTTCTTACATAATCTTCCTTAATGAAGAAAATTTAAACTGTTAGATACAACTGTCAGTATACTGATATATTTGAAAAGTATACCCTGTGTTTTGAAAGACCTGATCTTGATAATATTAAGCTTTAATAATAAAGAACCTTATTAATTTTAACCATTGCTCCTTTTGTGATTACATGGAAGGAACTCAAATGGAATCTGGGATCCTACTGTAATAGGCAATTTCTTGTGACTACCAAAACAGCTTCCACAAGTTGCATTAGGAGGGCAGAGTTTCTCAAAGGGCATATTGTACTCAATATTTTGGGGATGGGCTTGAATTTTCCATGCTACTATTGTATAACATATTTTAGGACTGAAGAGTGTTAATCAGTGCTTAGAATACTTGCAAAATCTATTTTATTATGTGTGGAGTTGGCACTGATGCGTGTAATTACGGTAGTTTAACACTTTCCACTATAATTCTGTTTTCAGTTGTTCGTAACTGGGAAAGTTTTGTGCTGAAACTTTCCATGCTGGGTGTCTGCTTTGGGCTTATTGTTATTTTATGTTTTAGAACAAGTATTTCAGGTGCTTCTTAAGCTTGAGATTAAGGAAAGGTACACAGTTCAGTGAGAGATGTGGACCCAATGTAAACAGAATGGTGGAATGCAAGCTAAACAGTTGTATCATGTGGCGAGGGACTGTTCACCAGATGTAATGGCACTAATGGACGCAAAATGAGACTAATGTCTTACTAATAAATCCAGATGTCTTTCATGAAAATGTAAGTTTATTTATCTTCCTAGCAGATACTCTAATGCTTCCATCTGCTGGAGCTCATTTGAAATATTACACACAGTAGTCCCAGGAAAAGGATGATTTTGGCCATTCCTTGCAAAATTTCTGAAGAAGAAATCTCTATTTGTGTAAGGTCAAATTAAGTATGTTAGATGGTAGGGTCTTTTATTTTTGATTTCCTTATTTACTTATTAATCATCTAAAGAAATAAATAGATATGTTAAGAAGGCACTCTAATTTAAAACCGCAGTGTCTAGAAAAGATGTCTTTCAACTGTTGTTTCTTTTCAGTCTCTGTGTAAGAACTGATAAAAAGAATTATTCTGTTGTGTGTTCAGTATTACTATTACTGACTTGATTTCCCCTCTTCCTGAAGGGGTGTAAGCATGTAAATAGTTTGACTCAAATGTGCACGGCCATGGATTAGACTAGGGAGCAGTTGGAACAGATGGGGATATAAGGTTGCTTTAAAGGCAGAGTCAATTTATTTAGCACACTGCCACTACCAGTGTAGTAGAACTAAGTAGTTTTGCATTTGGATGTAAATTTTTTTCTCCTCAAGAAAGTACCTTCACCCTTCTTCCCTGTCTCTTGCTACAAATTTAAAGAAAGCATAAGCTTGTATAAGGTGCTAAATACACTATTACACCATGGGTTAGTGAAAAGTGACTTCTCCAAATGTTCTCCAAACTTCAAGTGAATGGAAACACAAGTAAGTATGTGGTTATGGTTGCAGGAAACCTGTTTGGAAGCTGTTGGTACAGGTAAATGATTTTTACTTTTGGCTGACCCTTGCACAGGAATGGAAAGGAAATACCAGTATCTACTGAATCAGTATTTTTATTACAAAAAAAATTGGTCTTAATATAAAAAAAGGAATTGACTTTGGCTAAAGTCTGTAGCAGATTATATGTACATATGCATTTGGGGAATTACTGGGCACTTCCTAGACTGTTTTGCTTTCTGTCTTTTTTACATTTCGTTTACTGAAGAACATGTTCTTCCTCTATCACTGAATTCATATTTTCAACGTTTTTGTTGTTGTTGCTAGTGTTATGGTGTCATTTATACATCGCTTACTGTTCTTTTTTTTTCTGTAGAGAAGGAAGTGCTAGAAAAATCCAGTCACTATAGAACAGAAAAACAATTTGGATGGCATCACAAATGCAGTAGAATTAGCATGATGGCAGCCTACAAAAGGAGAATATTTATTTTGGAGTCATTCCACTTTTCACAAATACCTGAATACTATTTCTGTTAAAACATTTTTTTTAAGTATTGAATTTAATGATAATTAAAAGAACAGTATTTCTTTTGGGAGATAATTTTCTGAAATTCAGGGTTGTGTTCCTAGCCCGTTTTGTGTGTGTTTTGCATAGCAACTCTTCAGCACGAAAGTAGTTTCTAGTAAAGACTAGACTGAGGTCTTCCCTATCCTGACGAATGCTTCAGTGTTTAGCTACTCGCGTGCTTCCATCTGCATCTGCTTGTATTTACTTTTCTCTCACCTAGTGAATCTTATTATACAATGTGACTGATTCTGAAGAGTGCTGCATCCACACTAAGGAGCATGTCTTGAAAGGTGGGAGATAAGAGTTTAAATGCTTTGTAGGCTGAGAAGTGTGATCAGCTAACTTCTCTTTTTAGACAGCAGTTTGAATACGCACACTTGGTAGATGCTACTGAAGCTATAGAACTTCATAACATTTTTTTTAAAGGAAATATATGAGCTGAAGTGTTGATTTAGGAACAGTGTGGAAAAGCATACATTACTAGAACTCCTGTGTTTCATGGGATTTATCTTAAAAACAAACAAACAAAAAAAAAACCAATAAAATGTTTTAACATCTATTTTACTGAGGAACTGGGAGTTAGAGATGTAGCCAAAAATTAATGTGCTCCTACTCAACTAAAATAAAACTGAGAGTATGGAATTGAAAGTTAGTTTTTTAATTTTTTAACTTTGGCAAAGTTTTGCAAGCCACTGAATAATGGAAAAATTTCAGCTTCACTTACCATCTCTCTCTGTGATATGTTGTCTTCATTAAAACATGAAGCTATGTTTCTTCTTGGCTCAGAACCTGTTGGAAGACACTATGTCTGTGATTCAGAGCGTTTATTCTCCTGACTTTTGCTGATCTTGCCTTCATCTTTTCCTTGTGCCTACTTCCATGGAAGAGACAGAGGACAGTAGGTTTAAACTGTCAGGCAATTTAGAGTTAGAAGGAATAAAGATGATGGAGAGTAATGATAAGCATAGTCTTGTGTGCTGCCTGTTCTGCTCTGCTGAAGACTGTCCTTACTGTTAGCAGAACTGATGCAGCCTTTACAATAAATTTCAGCTGAAGAATAATTAGCTTGCAATATGAGAATAAAAAATTTCATAAATCCATTTTTCTATCTTCTCTAATATGTATAAAGTGTACAGAGTCCAGAGAACATACGCTTCATGTCAAGCACCTGAATTCTTGAGTTTTGTTCTCCACGGTATTTTCCTAATTAATTTCTTTTTTTATTATTTTTTATCTCACAAAGCTCTGAAGTGTGTTAAAATGACATTTGTCCTGTTCTTGCCATCCCTGCGGTTCCAAAGAATGTGGAAAAGTGTACAATAATGATGAAGAATAAGATTTGAATCTTTAATGATACAAACAACTAGAAAGTGTCATAGCATTATTAGTTATTGTAATACTATTGAAACATTTTAACACAGAGTTCCACAGGCTGTGGGGGACACATTTGGTGAGGATAATCTCTCCCTGTTCTTATGAGTACCTTCTTTCTTCAGCTGTTTAGACACAGAGGAGCATGTTGTTCTGGAGACGGAAGTACAGCTTGTAATGCACCTTGCTCTCCTCTCCTGCAGCATACTGCTTTCCTTCCTGGATTCATCCTGGGATTTGCACTTCTTACTTCAGCATAATTTTCTCATTTTGTTGAGAATTCTCATTACTTGTATGGGCATGACAGCTGTGGTCTTCACTGGCACTGTGGTGAAGTACAACTTGACTGCAGTCTTTGCACCTCATCTTTGCTGGAGTTAAAAGACCATTGCTAATATTTCCTCTGTTCTTGGAAGGAAGTCCTGTATGAAGCCTGTGCTGCGGGGCCAGGTGATATATAGAGCGGCATAGCTTGTTATGAAAAAAAGATCACAATGCTACTGAGATAACACAGGTGTCAGCATCTAATAAATGTAATAGCCATTGAGTGATGAAAAGAATGGAGAGTCAGTTTGGAAGGAGGAGAATGGATGGATGCAGTCTTGTGGCCTATAACATAAAGGGAATTTGGGGAGGGTACTGTGACGGTAAAACTTTTCTGAAAACTTCTCTTTTTTAAATCTAACGATTTGGCAATATTGTAATCTGCTTGCGATATGAAACAAAAAGCCAAGGCTCTTTTCTTAGTATTTTTAAATCAATAAAGAAGAATCAGTTGTATTGTTTCTGTATGGAAAACTTCACAGGCAAGAACTTGAGTAGTTCTGTATACAGACTATTTACTAACATGCAGTCTTGTAGTTTCTGTCAGAGAAAATAATTTCATGCCTACAGACACAACATAATGCTTTATTTTGTGTCATCATAGCAATTTTATCTCGTTTGGATTCTTCTTGCTTCTTTCTTCCCATGTGAACTGATCATGTTCCAAGTGGTGTAAGTCATTGTAGCTGTGATGTGGCTATATGTTTTAAAACAAAAATTGCTTCTTGTATATTAGCAATTCAGTACTTCTAACTAGTTTCCTGAAATATATGAAAAGTAGAGAGGAGAGTCTTACTGTTGGAGTCAGAGTTTCCAATTAACAAGCATCCTTGCTCTATCCTTTTAGGAAGGGCACAATGATTTCAACACATTAACTGAGATTCTACTACTTTTCTGAGTTCATGTGGCAATATCTGTGTAGAATGCTACAAAGGATCCAGAGGTTAAAAATGGATACTTACTTTTCTGTCCATTTTTAGATAGCTAATTGAAGCCAATAGATAGTTTTAATTCTGTATCCTGGATTTGTGAGGTTTATAAACAGGAAGCAATTAAGTAGATAGAGCCTCTCAGTGAATATGGTCTTGAATAGGATGTTTGACACTGAGGACTGTCAAATTTCATTGGAGTTGACTGTTGAGATTTGTTTTCTGAGTGAGACATTAAGTGTTTTTCAGGAGCTGCCTTAGTCCATGAATCTTTTCATAAATTGGAAGGACTGTTAATTAAGTGCAAAAGTGTTTAGGATGTATATACTGTAGCAGTTTGCTGTCTGCAAGGTCAAACTGAGCTGCCCTGGGGCTTATTCAAGGTCAAAAAATTGCATTACTCCCTATAAATATATATATAAGCATACATATATATATATAATTTCATTTGGGTTAACTTTACTTAGGCACTTGAAAAATTATCCTGATTTATAGAAATCTCTTTAAAGATGTGGAGAACGTTTTTATCTGTCTAGCTGTTGTGAAACATTTCTAACTTCACTGCAGGCTGAATCTTCTGTCTTCTTGTACTATAATTTGATGTATCCATAACATTTTACTACTTTGAGGTGAAAATTATTTCATTGTTTTTTAGGCTTATGTGTATGAGATGCATTCGAGTACCTTTTCATATAAATTGGGAGGACACACAGAATCTGTCATTAATGTGGCTTTTAGTCCCTTTTCACCACAAGTAAGTCTTTTTTTTCTTCGTAATTAAAACATGTAAAATGTTCACTCAAATCACTACAAAAAGAAGTACGTATAGTTTAAAGAAGGTTTTAGTGTCTAGAGTTGACTTAAACTTTTCTTTTTGCAGCTCATTCAGTTATTTCTTCAAGCTAAGTAGAATCTTTTAGAATTATCTGAATACAAAAATAATTACTTTGTGGTTCTTGATATTTTAACCCTTAGAAATTATTAAAGGATTTTTTTTTTTAAGACATATCAAAAGACTTTTTTTTAATTACGTATATTGTATGGAGGCTTAAGTCAAATCTTACCATTCCTCAGGAATAATCAGACTCACACAGCCTATGGTCCTTTCAAGTCCAAGGTTAAGTATACTTTTTCAAACTTTTTGTACTGGAGTACTCAGAAGTCCTGGCTATTTCTGTTCCTAGATTCTTATGGACTTCCAGCAGTTTACCTCTTCCTCTTCTATCTCCCACTGCTTCAGATTTGAAAAAGAAATAATAATGCTTCCTTTACTGAGGTTACTTTGAGGACAAGCTCATAAAAGGGCATTGTGACATCATCCATTTAATGTCATAATAATGTGAAATGTGAACAAAGCTTAAGAAATAACCAGAGGTTTTATTTGTGTGCACGTACATCTTTTTGTCTATTTATAACATAGCTTTATCTGCCAGTGTACGCATATGTATATACATACATACACTATGGACCACACAATCCTATAATACACACCCTCTCTCTCAAAAACACACAGATTTTTTTCTAGATACAGATTTATACTGGGAAGCTTTATAATTTTGTTTTTCAATATTATCATATTTCAATACATAAAATATTTCAATGGTTCTCCTTACTTTAAAGGCAATACTTTAAACAATGATAACCAGATATATAAGTAGATATGTATATATATGTATTACCCCAGAGTACACAGTAGTTCCTCTTTACTTCACTACCTCCTCAACAAGTGTTGTTACTATTCAAAAATAATTAAGGAATTACATTTTTCATACTTCCATATATAAAAGAATGTGCTAGCATTTCTGCAATTTTAGGATTTCTGTAAGTTTTGTTCCTTGTGTATATGTTGTTTGACCTGAGAAAATGTATAATTAGTATCCTGTGATGAACACTATGTATTTCTGCTCTTTGGATTTGGCAGTACAATACATTCAATAAGAGGGTGAAGTTTATGAAAATTTGCATCCAGATTAAGATTAGTTTCAGAGTTTGTACTTATCTTTTATATTTTGCAGAGGTTATACACTGAAGAATAGAACTGACTTCCTGTAGTCTTGCAGCATCCGGATTTTAAGTTCCTGCTGTTTAAATGGACTTTTTTTATCAGAGTACGAACTATAAAGGCTTAGTTACAGTATTATGACTCAAAACTTTAAAATAACTAAGTTAAAATCAGTTTTTAATTAGAGGGGTAGAATCAGCAAAAGATATAAACTAAATGCTGGCTATGGATCTAAGTCAGGCTAGTCTAACACAGTGTGCCTTTCATAACGAACTTTAAAAAACATCACACAGTCAGTTTAATATCACAACTAAGAAACCAGATCTTAAGTTCAAGGACTTGAAGCCCTTTTCTTGAAGAACTCCTCCTTGAGAAGTGAGAACTGTAGATTTGAATTGTATTACAAATTCCCCTCTAGTTATGGTTCTAGGGAAAGATTTGGAGCTGGTGTTATCAGGAACACTTTAACGAAAAGCAAGAAATGTGCAGAAATTGCATTTTTAAAAGATTACAACTGAAAAGTAGTTTCTGTTAATGAAGTCCTTCTCTATAAAACAGTCTGCAATGCTTTTTAACTAAGTTTTTTGGGGGAAGTTACGGAATCAAGAAAAAATGCTTTCCAATACAAGCTACGCTTGAAAAGATGCTAGGAGAGGGCAGGAAAAGAAGCTAAGAATATCAGTAAGAAGATTGTAGAGTGGAAAAAAGCAAGTCACAAATGAATCAGAAAATAATAATCGTATGCCTTGAAAGAAAAACTGTATTAGGCAACCAGAGTATCCAACACTGGATGATTTTTGTACCTTCTACTCGTTAGGAATTTAAAATTGACTTTAGTTTTTCTTTCATATTAAGTTTGAATGAATACAGTTAAGAACTAGATTGTGTTCTGAGTAACCTCTACGCAAAGCTCCATTGCATTCAAAGGGAAACACTGGCAGGGGAAAGAGTAAGGAGTGAAAAAAGGGAAGTGGCTGATTAGCGAAATTTGAACATTATGACTGAGCTTTCTGCGTGGAAAGATCCAGCCAAGAGTGAGGTGTATTGGCAGCAATCCAGTTCAGTGGTTACTTGCCCAGCACCTGTCCATGAGGCAGTTTATTCCAATCATTATTACAACTCGTGGTTGCATGAATGTTCTTCCAGAAATAAGGGGGAAAAATCTTT
Organism: Aquila spilogaster; assembly: GCA_024606505.1. Classification (NCBI taxonomy): domain Eukaryota; kingdom Metazoa; phylum Chordata; class Aves; order Accipitriformes; family Accipitridae; genus Aquila; species Aquila spilogaster. The sequence continues at coordinate 44,614,547 of JANHGO010000027.1, forward strand.
TTTATTATTATTTTTTTAATTTAAATGACATCTTATGTCTTTTCATCATACGGTGCTCCGGAGTGACTTGTAAAATGTTTGCCATGAAAGCTGGTAAAGAAAAATATTGGCTTTAGCCTAGTTTTATTTTCAAGTCGATTTCTTAGTTTTAGGCTCTCAGTGCCTCTTTCCAATTTCATTAATTGTTCAAAATTTATATAGGGAAAAGTGTTAAGTTTACTTTAAACATTAATTGATTTTAAATCTGTTTTAAAGAATGTACATTAAGGGATATTATAATTTTAAGCTATAATAACTAACTATTAACTACATTACAGTTTTGTGAATCAAAGTTTAAATAGGGAGGGAGCCTGCCAAATAGAGAAGCTATCAGTCATCTCTTTATGAAATGGTATTGAAGCAGAATAAAAGTAAATGAGACTATTGCTGTCTGCAGGTTTTTGGTGGCTTTTGTCTAGCTGACTGTTGATTTCATCTTTGTACAATCTGGGCATACACTGGCAGAACCCTGTACAATTGCGTATTATTTCTCTTAGTAGTAGTAGTAATGAAACTCCAAGCTCTGAGCCAATTTATTGTACATGCACGCATACTTGCACACACAAAAATAAGCTTTTGAGAAGAAAAAATATTATCTAAAAAACAATCTATGTTAAGTATTGGCCTTACTTTGACTAGAAGGTTGGATTAGATGAATGGTCTCTACTAACATTCCCAGTAAGCTACCCATCCAAAATAAACAGCTATTTAAATGAATGTACTATAAAGTAATTCAGGGTATTTGATGAAAAAAAATAACAAAAATATAATTTGCATGTTATGAGATGTGGCAAATTGATTCTGTTTTCTATCTTTGCCTATTGTTTTAAAGAAAGTAAGTATACGACAGTTTGATGTGACCCTCCAACAGATAAACTATGAGACAGCTTCAGGAAAAAAAAAACAAACCTTCTTTCCCCTGAACTAGGCTATAAGGGAAAAAGCCCTGAGCAACCAAGGACTGAGTTATATATTCACCTTCCTTGTATTAGGTTGGATGGTACTATTTCCTGAAGTCCCTACAAACTGAATTATTTGATGTTTCTTTGATATTACATATGCACCAGAAATCTCTTATCGCTGAAGGCATGGCATTCTAAAATTGTCATTTAAAAAACATTATCTTTTCTTTTTTTCACACAAGTTCAGATGCAAAGTAGAAATTGTTGAATTGGAATGTGAATTAAACAGGCCACAAATTCTTTTATCAGTAAAATGCATATTTTACATGTATGGAAGGTATTGATTCAAACCGTTCGTCTGTAGAATAATATTTTTGTGTTAATTTATAAGTCTGATTTTATGTCCTGTGAGTACAGCTATATTTCAAATATTATTAGTTTCAGGTATATTTTTATTGTGACAAGATTATGTTTGAAATGAATGTCAGTAAGCTTATTATTTGGCAGCTGGAGAAGTTTAAATTAATAGCAAAGATCTGGAAGACTCTTTCACAGCTAGGTTTACTTGAAAACCACTGAAAGTTTCATTGTAATTTTCTCCCCACCTGCTTGGAGGGAGACAGATATAGTGTTCCTAGGAATGAGATTTGCTTGTGGATCTCTCAGACAGTAATACAATTATCCACTAAAACCACCACTTTAGTCAGAATTGGCTACAGGTAGTTTGGGATGTGTCTGGAAAAATGAGTTATTGTTTTTTACTAGCTGCTAACAAAATATACTTTTCCTGGTGGTCACATCTGGAGATTTCACTTTAAAGCATTCTGTATAAAAATGCCATCCTTTTGTGATTTTTAGTTCACCATTGATAGTTCACTTAATCATAAATTTTTCCACAATGGAGATCACTTTTTTAGTGATACTGAAAATTCTTTTTCTGACTTAACCTTGTTTGAGTTTTGGCTTTACTATCACATTAGTTTTGTGTCATCTCTATGTAGGGCACATTTTTTTCCAGTATGATATACTGCCTTAGGACTCAGAACTATCTTGTCTGAGTTTAATGTGGATATGAAACCTGTAACCAGCTTTACCTCTAATAAGATTTATTTGAAGACAGGAAAACTCTTTCACATGGTTCTTTTGACCATAGTGTCAGGTCAAGTCAGTCTAATTACTTGCTCTCATAGTCCACAAATACATAAAAATTGATGTAAAAGGAATTTATTAGTGTTTGCTTTTATACTTTAATTTTCTGTCTGAGAGGAATAAGAATCCAGTTGCCAGCTTTTCTGTTCTTTTATTCCCTGAGATCAAATTGAAAGGCTGAAAAATGACAACAAATCCTTAAAAATTGCTCTAGGACTTCTTTTCTGAAATTTATATCAGAGTTTTGAATTCTGCTGGAAGACTAGATTACATAAATTAAAAAGTTTTTAAAAGTTTTCTATAAACATTTGCTGAAAAATTATTTGGTAGAATCCTTTGTCTTTTGTATGGCTCTCAGACTGATTTTCATAGTCACAGAAGAAGTAGAATAAGAAGATGGAAAGAAAGCTGGTTTCAATGCTTAAATGGAAGCTGGAGTCATGTCAGAAAACTTCAGAGAGAACGAACGCAGCTGGGAGTTTGAATCCTAATGAATAAGAAGACAAAAAGATGGGGCAATGAAAAATGGTCAGAACATGTGTTTTCAGGGCAGATAGCTCACTTGACTTAAAATGTGGCAACCCTGAAGCAGATAATGGATAGAGGACCACTTGTATTATTCGAGTTAATAAAACTATGTAAATCTAGAAAGAGTAGAAATGGTTTCCAAATGTCTGAGAAAGCTGGATACTGAGATTTAAGATGTAAGGATATTTGTGGAAAAGCTTACTTGGTAACAATCTGAAAACTAATTAATTTCTTTTGAATTTTAATTGACTCCAAAACAAATACATTTTTGCAAGTAGGCTATCGTTAATCTCAGAAGAGACACTTTCCTGGAATGTTAGGAAATTCGTAGATTGGCCCAAGCTGAACCAACTATGACTATACAATGCCCGTTACAGCTAATATACTTATAAAATCATATTCCCTAAATGCAGTAATGTCTTGCTTGGAAATTATAATTAAAGAAGAAAAAGAGATGATTTTTATTTTGTCCAGAAGAATACTGCAGATTTGTTAATTAGTCTTGAATACACAGATTCCCAAGCCTATTTGTTTCTTTGCTTTTTTGGAGATCTTCAAGCATCTCCTGTGGTGTGCACAGCTATCTTTAGCTATCTTGCTTATATGCAACATATTTTGCTGACTTTAAATTTGTGTCATATGCCACTGCAAATGTTAAACACAAAATATTTGCAACTGCAGTTGTTTAAGCTATTACATTTTACTTCATGGTTTTGATGAACTGGATCAGTACATGCAGTAAGTCAAATTGACCTCATGTATTTTAATATCAAGTTTCCAACTCTTTACTTATTATTTCACAGATGTGTCCTTTCTACATACTACTTAAAGATACTGAGGAAGGAATTTCAGTTGTCTATTTTCCTTATAAGCATTAGTGTACACTATTGCAGGCTTTGTATGAGGACTGTCTTTGCCAAGAATTCAACTACAGTTGGTGTCTGATTTCTTGAGAAATTCTACAAATTTAAGTAATTGTATAACTAGTTAACTTTGAAAGGTTACATGGATTTGGAAATTCAGCCAAAGACAAAATTTCAGTTTATCTTTTATCCTAACTTTAATCCTATTCTAAGTGGCTCATGGGAAAGAAGGTTCTTCAGCTTTACCACCCTTGGGGGCTTTTCAAAGTAGGTCTAATTCCTTATCCTTAATCTCTTTATAATGTTTAGACCTACAAATCTTGGCCTTTGCCTTTATAAGAACTGCTTTGATGGAAGAACTGAGTAGAGCTTCTAGTTGTACCACAATCCTGCTACAGGGTTGTTTGAGTGTGTAGAGAACCTGTTAGAGTGACACAGAAGGTAGTCCTACTAAGTTTATTCTATTCCTTGATAATTCATAACCAGAGTTTCTAACTTTCCAAGTTCATACAATATCATACAATATGAACATATGTCACATATAGTAGGACTAACGTTACTTCTGCTGTTTCTAATAACCAGTATTATTGTGTGCCACCTTGTGTAATGTTATTTAGCAGAAAAGTTTGTTTATACCTAACAAATGATTTGTAAGCACATACGACAACTCTGAAGAAGGATGGTAGAATTTAAAAAAAGGAAGAGAAAGCCTTCTGTGAACTAGCAAGGACAATACATTTCAATTTGATCATGGGATACTCAAGTCATTCTAAGTACACTGCCAGCAAACCACAGCTGTACACCACATGATTTTAGATAAATATGCTTGTAGTGTGAATTGAGAAGCTTACCAGTGCATTTCTTAAAAAATCTTTACTGTAGTTCTTACAAATGTAGATACTCTATTGAGTGGCATTAATAGTCTGAATGATACTTAGGGGGTGGTACCAAACAATTGGTTACTCAACTGCCTTGAGTTCTGTTTACCAAGAATCTAGACAGGGAGGGCTGAGGTCGGTTGTGGACTGGAAGGAGATAGGATTGGCTGGGAATGGGAGGGAAAGTCACTGACTGTAGTCATAGGGATAATGTGGAGAAAAGAGCTTCTTGGAGATCATCAGATAGAAAATGAGGATAAGGGGGGAATACTGGAGACTAACAGTAAGAACTGGAGGCAAAGGACCTACGTATGATATTGGAGAGATGAAGAGAGAGCATAGAGGGAGGGAATGAAAGCCCTGCAGAAAGAGGTAAGAGAAAATAGCTGCAAGGATAAGAATAATGGTTTCTGCAGTTTTAGTTATGTCTTTCTGAAAAAGATAGCAAAAATGAGATGTCTCATGCTTGGTTTCAGAGATACTGAGAACTCGCAGTTGATCTTAACAGTTCTGAAAATTACTGTGCTCAATGCCTCAGAAAAACTACCATTCAAAGGGCTTGAAGCAGAGCTGCCAGTTAAAATAAACATCTCTTGCTCTTCTCACACACTACATAACTGTCTTGCAGGAACCAATAATATAATACTGAAAGGGATAAGCAAATGAGCATCTGCTTTTCATGATCCATAAAGGAGCATGTAGAAAAATATTTTGTGAGGTGGAAATCTTATGCTTCAAATACAGTCTCCTCCTCTGCCCTGAGAAACTGAAATGAGGAAGCTTTGGCAAAAAGAAAAAAGGAAAGACCAAACATTAGTAGTTTGTTCAACTATGTTTCTTACAGAAACGTTGAAGTAGGAATTAGGATTTAGTTATCTTATATAGCCCTCTAGAAAGTTATCTTTCAAATACCTTATTTCTTTTTCTTACTATCTTATAAAGGTAGTCTGTATCACAAGTTTTTCTTAATAAAGAGCATTCAGAGAATGCAATCCACCACTTGTTGATACTAGAAACCGTTCTGGGGGAGGTTTCAGTTCTACGGTTCCAGGCTTTCATGTGAAACAGGTACAAAGTGTCTTCCTGCACCTTGATTAAAATCCAAACATTTGTATTCCAAGAAGATTCTCCTTTCCTACATAGTCTTCAAGAAACTTTATGGCCAAATCTGTTGACAATTATGATATAAATGAACAGAGAATGTATTAGGATAGCAGAATTCATCCATTAAAAATGCAATTAGATGTATGCAAGGAAAATGAAGAATAGAATAATCTGCATTCCAAATGAGCTTTTGGAAGAAGGAACACTAAATCTTAGCTAACGTATTAAATATGAAAAGAAAAACAGACACAACTTCTGTCTCAAATTAAAATAGCAACATAAAATGATTCCAGCTGTCCAGTGAAGTATGATATAGCCACACCAAACATTTTGGCCCAGCTTCTGGCTGTGTCTCAACTGTGTACAGCACAACTGGGGAAGGAGGGAAGCCGAAATTCTTTAAAGTTGCCTTTTGCACTTATTTTCTTACAAGCTTCCTGTTCTTTGTATAAAGAACAGAAGGCTTAGAACTGCTAGGTCCTTACTCCCTAGCAAGCTTTCCCTATGAACTGATTTGGCAAATAGGAGGCTTCTGCTTTGTCTTCTTCCTTTCTGGCTCGCAGCATGTGTGGGCAGGAAAGGATAGATCCTGATAAAGGGATCATGTAACTCTTTCTTTTATTCCATAGAAATAATCAACAGATGGAATCACTGTTGTTCCTAGCTGCTGGGTTTCTAAAGAATGGTATTTGAGATGTCTAACAACTACAGTAACTCATTTATTAAAATAATGGTATTGTAATCCTAGGAGATTGGTTTATCTATGTTTTTTTCCTAAATTTGTTGTGTCTACTTTGTCTGACATATCTTGCTAGCTGAGACATCCTGTGACATCACTTTTTTAACAGAACTGCAGCAGTATCTCATCCAGGAAGCTGCTTAATTATAAAAGAACCAAATAGATCATTAAAATCATTTAAACAAATAGATCATTTTCCTACTGCCATACTATACCATACTACAAGCCCATGTTTGGGACTTGCTCCAACGTTTATGTCCTTTATTTCTGCCCTTCTTTATGAACATTTGGAGAGAGTCACACTGATTTCTGCCATTGTCTTTTTTGTCAGGATTGTCTGATTGGGTAGCAACCAATACTGTGCACTGAAGAGAATTTAGGTCAGGAGAAAGACATATTATACATCTGCAGGTTGTTTTTTAATATCACCTAAGTTGGTGTGTTTCACCTGAAAACAAGCAAACAATTTCTTAGGTCAGATAAAGATGCTGAAGAAGGATCAACAGAGAATGATGGCAGTAACATGAAATTCTAGCCCATTTGTTTCCAGTGGCTTTCTTTATTTTATTTCTGGTTTCCAAAAGAAGCTAAACAGAAGACTAGTTCACTACCTGTTGTTACTGGAAGTGGTGAGAGAGTGAAATAAATAATAATAATAAAAAAGTGATATAATATAACTTCTATTTATAAGAGAATGAAAATGAAATATGTATCACTTTTCCTAAGGCTGATCAATTTCAATTTAGAAATGTTTTAGTGTCCATTATTGATCTTACTGAAATGTTCTCATTTTATTCTGTCAAATATGTAAGAAAATATGAAACATCTCTGCTTATATGATGTCTAGCGTGGAATAGCTTAAGATATGAATGCAGGAGTACATTGCTGTGTCACATTGAGCTCATCAGTCTATACCCCCAAGTACTTCTCCCTAGGACTGCTTTCAATCAATTCTCTGCCAGCCTGTATTTATGCTTGAGATTGCCCTTACTCAAGAGCAAGACCTTGCTCTTGGCCTTGCTGAACTTTATGAGGTTCATGTAGACCCACCTCTCAAGCCTTTCAAGGTCCCTCTGGATAGCATCCCTTTCCTTCAGCATACTGAGTGCACCAAACAGCTTGGTGTTGCTGGCATACTTGACTAAGGGTGCACTCAATCCCACTGTCCATGTCATCAACAAAGATCTTTTATGGTGCATGTCCCAATAGAGACCCTTGAGGGCTGCTGCTTGCCATTGTCTTAACCTGGATATCAATCTGAGATACTATATGAGACATCTAAAAAAGTCATAGAGGCATAGAATGGTTTGGGTTGGAAGGGACCTTTAAGACCATCTAGTTCCAATGCCCATGCTATAGGCAGGGACACCTACCACTAGACAAGGTTGCTCAAAGCCCCATCCAGCCTGGCATTGAACTCCTCCAGGGAGGTGTCATCCACAGACTCTTATATTTTCCCCAGCCCAAAGACAAGAGCGTCCTCTCTATTTGATCTTACTAATTCTGTTTTTATCTTACAGTTACACATTAAATAAATATTTTGCTGGTGATCTGAAGAAAGTTATCAGATCTTCAGTTATGTCACAAAGAAAGCAACTGAAGCATCAGATTTGTGGCTATGATCTCATCAAATAACTTCTATACTGTGCATTTTGCCAAGACATATAGTTGATATCATTATTCTTGTTACTGTAATGCCTGAGCTTTTTTGTACAGAAATGTAATCGTCTATTTTTTGCTTTCTCTGTTTCTTCCTCCCTATCCTCTGTATTAATAAGGCTCTGCTCCACTTTTCCAAAAATATTAACTCTTCACTGGTTTCCGCTGTTAGCTTTCTTCACCATCTCTGGAGAAAAGGTTCAATAATTTTTTGTTATGATGCATGTAGCAAACAGGACCATTTAATTCCAAAGTTTGTCTTATTTATTTTATAATGAGTAATTTTTTTTCCTTTTTTCCCTCCCTCAACCTGAAAAGATGGATTTTAACACTGAGTAATATGGGCATCATCTAACTAACCTAACTATCCTACATAAGAACAGGTTTTATTGCTCTGATATAGTAATGTTGTTAATTTCACACCTCAGGCTTTTCCCGTTCATTTTTTTTTTTAGTGATCAGGTTGATTCAATTGTCATCCCATTATAGATGTTGCTGGTGAAATGCTATCAGAAACAGTAGTAATAGGAAATATAGGGAATTAGGAGCTCCAGACATTACCATTTTGACCACTCTGTTTTACAACTTTTTTGTTGGGACTAGCTCTCCTACTAGGAACAACAGAAACCACAGACAATTGAAATACTATCCCTATTTTAAGGGTTTTTGTACTTTTCCAGGGAAAGTGTGGAGAAAAAAAAACAAAACAACACAACTAAAATCCAGTGATCTTAAAGTTTTATTTGCAAACTGTCTCTTCATAGAGTAAAATTTTGAATTACTGCTGTATTCTCTTTTTTGGAAGCAGAAATTGTGGAGTCTTTTTTTTGCTTGTTATAAATGTATGGTGTGCTTTGAATGACTTGGAAACTCCCTTTTGATAAGATTTCAGTCTGCAGTTTACCACACTGACACAAAATAACTCATTGAATGTTTCATGCAACATTTTTGGAGAAAAAACACTAGAATTCATCATTTTAGAAGTAGGCTGTCATCACCACAACTAGATAATTTGTACCATTTATCTTTAGAATCTACTAATATTTATATTCAAAAGAAATGTGTACGTAAAAAGGCTTCTTAGTTTTGCTTAGAAAAAAGTCCTAGAACTATACACAGATGATGCTGAGTTCATGATGCCTGTGGTAATTAGTAAACAAAAACTGAGAAAATATTTCTGCTGTTTCAATGCGCTTCATGTAAATATCTGTTATTTTCTGGAAAAAAAAAAGTCTTTCATTAATTATTTGGTGTTATCCTGGTGCCTTATCTGTGGCCTCACAATGAGCCATAAAACTAAAAGAAGGCCGTATTTTCTTATACATGCATCCTTTGTTTCAGTTGCTTATATAGCCCCACAATCTTCAGATTATCACATATGCAGAGACTATGGGAAAAAGCAAGGGTAGCTAAATCCAGGAACCATTCCAGGAATATCCAATATGTATCTGAATGGTTGCATAGATTTATCATGTATGTGCACCATTTCCATCTAGGTACTTTTATAATATGTTTAATAATGATGAAAGTAGCACTTTTCTCTTAAACTATGAAAGCAGTGAAATTCTACATTTAAATAAACTGTTAGTGCCAGAGCATCTTCTAGAAAGTTTACTTGGCCATTTTAGTTCTACAGAACTTTAGCCTTGATTAGAGGGTTTGATTCATATACTTAAAATGTCATATTCTCTACTTTCAAATGTATTATTACTATAATTATTATAATAAAATATAAATTATTGAAACAAATAAGAACTATAATTATTTTTCCGCACAGAAAAAAATCTGTATTTTTCTTTTAGTAAAAGAGTTGTTAATAATTGACTAGTGAAGTATAAATCTTATTTCTTACTATTATGCTGAGATGAATTACAAGCAAAGGCTTTGTAATGATGCTATTTTTAGTTTATTCAAAAAGAGATAAAGTAATCATGGTGTATGCACTTCAGTTTAGAAGTTTTGAAACCCAGCTTTTCCACATCACTTTATTCGCCTGGCTCTGCAAGGTATGGCATACTTCAGTCAATGAAAAATTATGTATGAAACGGATATTTTTATTACAGGCAAAGCATATTTTTATTACAGTGCAGATACTGATCATATGTAGACAGCTTGAACCCATTAGCCTTTATGACTATGTCTCAGTAGTCACCCTGCAATGTCTGTGTAAAACTCCATATTGCTCCTGTTAGCTTTATCAGCTTATTGTTTGAAAAAGGTAACTCTGATCTTGTATTTCACTAAAATTAATTAGCTCTCTAAAACCTAGTCTCTGCAAAGTGCAGTGCAAAGACATCTGACTGGTCCTGCACGTGGAGGGCTAGTTCTTGCCCATGGCAGTTTATTTGTGCAAGCCTTATGCATTTACATTCTCCCTTCTTAACCGTTTCATGAACTCTCCTTGCCTACCTACTTGCCAAACAAAATACTTAGCCTACTGCATTTTGTGCAGTCTATTCTAAAGCTTTCCAGGTGCCAGTTAAAGTTTCTATTTTGTCTGTTTCCATCCCAAAATCACCAGTTGATCTTCACTGGTTTAGAGCAGCTGACTGAAACAGAAAATGCACCCGTGCAGAATGAAATTCTGTTTATTATACTTAAAATTTTAGATTTGAAATATGGTGATGATGAGTGTAATACAGGAGCTCTTGTAAAAGTGAATAATCAGAGGTTAGTTGCCTGATTTGAATGTGGATGGAATACTGGGGTGAGAAGACTGCAGCAGTGAAAAGCATAATCTCATTTCAGTTATCATACTTTAGATAATTTTCCCAAGTTTTTTTTAAATGCATAATGTCAAATATAGGAAATAATATAATAGTAAAAATGAACATAGAAATTGCAGCTATATAATTCTAAGAAAAGTCATAAAATGAAATTACATTTTATGGAGAGTACGGCAGAAGTGTTACTTTTTCATGTATATATACTTGATTTAGAGTTTCATAAGAGTAACAGATATAGAACCAGCAGGTGAATCTTTAGAATATCCAAGAGATTGTACTGTAAAACGAACGTCACACTATGCCTGACAAAATTTTGTTGCATCTACAGAGAATAACATTTTCTCCTCTTACTCTATCTAGGTGGGTTTCTTCCATTTTATTTTTGGGGCTGATTTGCTGTGGACCATGAATTAATGCTGTATTTGATACAAAATAAATACATTTTTCGTTTTTGCTTAAGAAGCAGTCGGAATGCCTAGAGGAATATGTTTGGGAAAACAATAGATGCTTATAAATGCACGCCGTTTATTACTGTCAAGTAATAATAATAACAAAACAATGTTGTTTGGGAAAAATCCATTTTTCATTGTGCTGTTTTAGTTTAATCTGTTAGGACTCATCTTAACATTAAAAAAGTTAAATGAGGGACTCCTTAGCTGTGTTTCCTTGTAAAATTTTTAAGGATTTCCAAAATTCCTTCTCTCACTTGCAGAATACTGTATTTGGAGTATAAGCAATGGGCACAGATTACTATTTTGTTTTTCTTGTAAACTATACATGATCTAAATGTTTTGAATAGGTTCCAGCTAGCAGTAGAAATGTTGGCTTCTGCTATATAATGCAACATTTGAAGTTCTACTGTCTATAATGTATCTATACAGTTATATTATGCTGCTACTGAGTGAAGTGGTTTTTTTTGCTTCTAAGTGCATTCTTTTTTCCAAATTTCAGATTTACTTTTTGTTTGGAGTTTGGAACAAATTCTGTCTATGAATGACTCAACTTCAAAATGTTTTGTTTGCACTGCAGAATATGATACGCTCTCCACTGGGAAGCTGCTAGTTTGGCAGGGTTAGCTGGTTTTCCCACTGTCTTACCAAGTGTTACGCAAGCATTGCTATCCCATGACTTGAGCAGCTCTTGTTACTTTTACTTTATATATTGAAACAGAATGTTTAAAAGCATCTTGTAAATAATAAGGTCCTTCAGGAAAGTTAGGTGCATTATTTCAAGATTCCTGTAAGTGATATAGAGGTCTGTATGGAACAAATATGATTCCACTTTCTTTAAGTGTGAGTTATACGCCTTTATTGCTTTTAAACAGAATATCCTTTTCTCCTGAAAATCTTTGAGTATGCAGTATGCCATTTAAAACCATGGTTTGGCTTTTGAATTTGCTATGATCTGCAAAATATTTTTCTGAGGAAAAGGTGGATTATCCAGTGATAAAATGAAGTTTCTTTCTGTGGGTAAATAGAGATGGGGAGGAATAATGCAGAAACAAAATATGTTCTCAGTCCCAGGCCATATTGTCCAGGCACATATAGGCATTATAAATCTGTCAGCCATAGAAGATGAGTACTAACCAGAGGAAAATTAAATCTTAAAAGAAAGAGAAGGAAAAAAAAAAGCAATACTAAATTCACAAAACTCTCTGATTTTTGTCTTATGGAATAATGAGAATGTGCATTAAGGAACTTCAGGATGTGTATGTTAGTGGCAGGAATGCTTTAGGAGGCAAATCTCTAATCTTTCATGAAAAATTCTGATGATTGTGTGACTAATGAAGACTGACCAATGCAATTCAGCAAAATGAGCTATATTAGCTCTTGTTTGTGTGCAAGGAGAGCTAATATAAACTAGAATTAACCTTCCTTCTTGCTTCAAAAAGAAAATGCGAACTGAACAGACCATGAGAGAGTCTGAAGGAAAAGAGGTTGGTCTCTGCTTCCCCAGGATTAAGTAAAAGAGAACAACTCTTAATCCAATTGTTTAATTACATAATGGAAAAGTGTAAAGAGGCAGGAGATATTTTCTTTTTTCCATTAAGCACTTTTGTAAATAAACTACATGACATCAAGTCTGGAATTCAATTGAATGACACCACTACATCTGGGCAGCCAGTCACAATAGTGCATATGGCTGACGCACAAAACTGTTGTAGTTTTTAAGCTTCCACTTCTGTAAGCATTTCCTGTTCTAATGAGTTATTTCAAGAGTTTTAATGTGTACTGATTCCAAAGAAGTGGTGCCAAAAAGTAGAGTGTAAAAAGTAGTATTGAAAATCATTTTAGGTTACTAGAATATTAGATGGCAAAGTGCCTTTCAGAGAATCTATGTACTTATTTTCTGACATTATTTCATTTATTAAATTTTGGGGTTTTTTTTGTGCTGATTGGTCACAAAATAAGACCTCACCATTCAAAATGAGAACAAAGAAGAGGGTACACCCGCATTCTATTCAAGACCTAGAATGAAGGGCTTCCTAAGAGCTAAACTTAATCAGAATTAAGTTACAGGTCATTAGTGGACAGTATTCAAACCATATCCACTGTGGAATCTCTTCTTTCATTTTAATTTCCACTATGTTTCTAAGTTACAGATTTCATGCTTTAAAAACTGGAATGACTTAAAAGTCATAATTAATACTGCAACACTTAAAACTAAGAGAACATCAATGTGACTGGAATTTATACAGTAGATGGTAAGCATAGCATTTGACAGTAAATGGATTTTTGGATTTTAGAGAGAGTATTATATACTGTATTAATAACATGTTCACAAGACAATAGTGTCATTTTATTAATATTAGAATTAATAACATTGGAATTAATCTGGAAATCTAAATAGATTGCAAGAACATGTAACCCATATGCATGTATTGGAGGCTTTTGTACTTTTCCAGGACTTCACACATAAGAGTGTGTTAAGTATCTGCTGCAGACATTGGCTGTACATACTAAATAGTAGAGTCTTAAAACACTCAAGTGATTTAGGCTTAAAAGAACTTATGACTCCAGCTTGAAGATGGGATTGGAACCTACTCAAGGCACTTATTCAGCTATCATTTATTCATTTACATTATTTATTCATTGTTTGAGTTTTTAGTCCTTTAGCTTGACTCATGGAACTACTTTTGTTGAATGAGTTGCATGCCTCATGCAAACCCACAATGGGTGGTCATAGTAAGTTGGCAGTTAGGGAAGGTCCATCAGTAACAATAGCTCTTAAGCAGCATGTATCATGGCTGGGCCAAGAGTTTCCTGGGAGGAACGATTTCAGGAAGATCATGTGGCCAGAGTGGGAGTGGTCCTCTCTGTTCACAGATGTATTCTTGAAGTCTACTAAGAACGACTAACATTGAGACAGCTGTTCCACTGGGGCAGCTGGAAAGAGAAAGGAAAGAGATGTCATAGAAAAAGAGGATTCTACATATAATGCTTCCATAGAAAATGGTCGTAGAGCTCACCGTCTCATTTTGAAGTGTATTTGATTACACTTTTTGCAATGTTTTTAAAAACAGATAAATCTTTGTATTAATTAATATAGTCCCCTTTTTTTTTTGGAAGAAATAATATGATATAATTTTTCTTCACAATACTGTATACAGTTGCATACCCTTGTGCTGCTTTCTTGCCAAGCCTCAGAATTTTTCCAGACCTTGAGGTTGAAGGAAATTCATGTGCCAAACTGCTGTAGGGAGACTGTGATTTGAGTTATATTTGCTTACTATGAGAGTGAAACACTTGGATTACCTTGTTATTAGAGCAGAGTTTCTGTTTGATGCTGGTTGTTTAAGAATGATACTGCTTCCATTCATAATACACCTCAATTTGTGTAAAATATCACCGGTGATATTGCTAATGGTTTCAGTACCTTCCATGTGCTCCTCAGTGTCAGTCTATTTGTCCATTCACAGTGGTTTATATTAACTTCTTTATGTTGGAGATAATAAACTGTGGAATTTCGCTGTGACAAATCAGTCGACAAGTAGCCTTTTTTTCTTTCCAGTTGTCTGAGTAATATATCTTTAGTCCACATTACATGCAGTCTCGTGTCTTTTTATAAAATGTCAATCCTACAATAGAAAAAAAAATGTTAAATGAAACAAAATGAAGGAAAAAAAAAAAACAGAAAAAAAATCATGTTGCTATAAATGGCTATTAGGGTTGAATAATACTGTCATTTTTGTCATTGTTTTCATTTTTCCATGTCAGTTGTTTACTAATCTCTGAATTTTTTTGCTCTTTGGACAAATTATGAACATATGTTTTTCTACTCAGCTGTTCAGAAAAAGCTGCTTTGATATTTTTGAGTAAAAATCAAACAAAATGACTTATTCACACATTTTTCGTGTTCGTTTTTTTCTGTCTTGACAATGAAATTCTTCAGCAGCTTGAAATATATGCTAAAATCATAGCAAGGATCTCGGTGGCACTTTCATTGGTTTATGCCAAGTCCTTATATTCTACTCCATCGTGATGCATATGTACAAGAAATCTGATATAAGCGTATGCTGCTTTACTTTTTTGGGGGAAAAAAAGGAATCACAGAGAAAGAAGCAAAAGCTACACTGAATTAGAGTTAGTTAATTCTGGCATTCAGAGTGGTTAGTTAGGAATGAACTGTTAGTAACTTTCTGGTAGCTAATGTAAATGTACAAGTCAGTGTATTTATTGAAATGTGTAACGTCTGTTCATTTGTTATTCACCTACTTCCCTGATAATATGGGAATGGAAATAGACTAGTGAAGCATTTCTTTTAATTGTGAATTGGAAAAGTGGGTTGTTCTGTGTTTTGTGTTGTTGTTGTTTTTTTTTGCTGTTTACAAATTCACTACTAATTAGGCCATGAGACTAAAAGGTTGTTCCAAGACCAAAGCAAGCAACTGATTTTGACAGAGCAAGTTTGACAATATGTTTGAATTTACTGCATGCTTGTCTTGCTTCCTGAAGATTGCAAAAAATTTGGCTCTTGGTTTCATTTGATTCTGAAATTCATGATGAATCTTAAACCGTCAGTTTACTGTCACAGCATATTGATTTCACAATTGGATTTTGTGGTCACATTTCTATATATCAGTTTTTATGAAAGAATAAGCTTTCTTTTTTGAATTCACATTTCTGTTGTTTGTACATGAGTAAGACGTATATGGATGAATATGTACATGCGTATGTATGTTCTCATATGTACACATACTTGTAGAGATTATCTGAAAATCTAGAATTTACCACCTCATTTGGAAGAAAGCTTCAAGCCTAAGTAATATTGCCAAACTACAGATGTTCAGGCATGTTCAGAGTTCTTTCATGGCCTTTGGAATGTTTCTATTCAGCAAAAATGTGTGTCAGACTGAAAATGGTGATATTAGGGGATGCAGTCTTGCAAACTAACATATTATGTGAGACATACTACTAGTATGGAGGAAACAAAGCTGTAATGTAGCTTATTGATGGTCCAGCTCCATCCCAGGTTCTGAAAATGTTGGCATCATCTGTGGTAAAATCAGCCTTATAGATTTAGGTACGTTAGGAAAGTTTTTTTTTTACAATATGTAGTTTTGTACCTTCAAGCATTTGTGGCTGCCATCTCAGCCTAGTTATAATTGTGATGCTATAATGCTGTCAATGTCATTGAGATTGTCTTCAATGATAAGCCTTTTATTCACACTCTTTAAGAAATGCAGGCATTTTTTTTTAATAGTAATTGATGTTTTGGGCAGAATATTATTTTTTCTGATGAGTAAAGGCAGATAAATATTTCATGGATTTGCAGAAAATGACAGCAAATTAAAGTTCTGTTTGTGCTTTTATGTGTATTTGAACATTTCTAGAGAAGCTAACTTAGGCAGCAATCTTTTCCTGTCAGACAGCTGAAAAAATATTTTTACACAGCTAGATCCCCCATATGATCTGATACCATGCTGTGGAAGACAGGCTGAGGATAATTAAATCTTGCAGAGCTCTTGGCAGCACTTTCTGATTTCCATGCGACCTTATCCAAGCTGCTCCACTGTCATTTCAAATACTCTCTGATTGGTTGGTGGCTCTGCTGGACAGTGCATAGCCTTGAATTGAACACTGCTTTGCTTTGGAAATTCAGCATTGATGATGTGTCATTTTTGGTTTAATTCTGTAAGTCGTTGCAATTGCCATCAAATACAAATTGAAATGAAAGTTTGTATTGGCTTAGTTACCAATATAGCTCCTGATCGTAACTGTTCATATAAAAAATCATTTTAATATTGATCTTGTCTGTGACACTGAGGTGCAGCATTCAAAGTATTCCAAGGACTGTTTAAGAAATCTCTTCCCAATTCACTACTGGATTTTAAAAAGATACCAAACTATGAAATATTTCAGAAGCTGAAGTATCTGCAGAATGACCCATTTGTCTTATATTAATGGGACATAGATGTTGAGGATGAATGATGAATGGTAGCTTGACGTTTTTGATAATCTGTATGATAATCTATGACAAACTATTTCTTTGTCTTACTTAAGTGGCAGTAAAACATCAATCACATAAGTATTTGTAGCAAAACTGCTGCCTCCATCTATACTATTTTGTTTTTAGTGACTTTCTATTTAAAAACTATAGCAACGGAAAAGTGATGAATTACCATGTTCTCAATAAATGATTACATGTCAACAGCTGCATGCCTGTCAAGAGACTTGACAGGGCTCTGAGTCTGTCAAAAATGCATTTACCAACTAGGCTTCTGCATGGTATTTGATCTGCAAGGAATCTGTGCTTTGTGGAAACTGCATGGATACTGAGTCAGCACTGTAGCTGGAGAGAAGTGAGAAGGAAATAGATCTATAGTTGTGAATTAAGTATAGGTAAGGAAAGGGTGGCAAGGGAAAGAAAACAAAGGGAGCCACAAGGGTAAATGCAGACAGCACTAACGCATTTTGACTAAATCACAAACAGTTACTTAAAGAAGTATTTCTTTGGGACCAGCACTAGGGATGTTTTAAACCTCTGGCAGATGAGCCAGAGAGTATGCAATAAAGTAGGAACATGTGTACTTGGAGAGAAATCATTTCATGTGCATCCTCTGCGTGTGTGCTTCCTTTAGAAAGTTTCTTACCACTGAGCGTAGTTAAACAACATTGAGAGTTGCTTACCTTTGTTATAGATTATCTTTGCACTCTCTAGATTGCTTGCACTGATATCCTGCCTTGTTGCAGATTGTTTTTGTGCTTAGAGGAATTCTATGGACAGTGTGGTAACAAGTTTTGGAATTTCACATCAGACTGACATTCAGCATATCCAAAGTAAAATATTCCAAGTTCCAAAGAAACTTAATCTATGTTTGACATTAGCAATCTGTGTTGAATGCCCATTTTAGGTTATTTATTGGAGACATGCAATATATTATTATAGCTGATGTAATGTGGTCAAAATTGTTTCTAACTGAAATGTTATGTAAAGAATAATATATCTATACCTCAATTGTTTTAAAACTAGTAAACCTTTTTGATTTAAAGAATTATGATAACTAAAAAATACTTGTTTGTTTTCCAAAATCACAGTCATTTTCTTCCACTTGTGTGTGAGAATTTACTGTGCTCTTCCCTTGTCCATTGAGGCAGTTATGCTATCATAGAAGGCCACTAAGTTGGTCAGGCAGGACTTGCCTGTGGTGAAGCCATGCTGGTTGTCATGTTTCACTGCCCTGTCTTCCACGTGCTTTAGCACAGCTTCCATGAGGATCTGTGCATTCCACGATCTTCCCTGTCACAGAGGTGAAGCTGACATGTTGATAGTTCCTTGGGTCATCCTTTCTACCCTTCTTAAAAATGGGTGCAACACTGCCTTTTTTCCAGTCACCGGGGCCTTCACCTGACTGCCATGACTTTTCAGATATGGCTAGGAATAGAAGGACCATCAGAAATAATTTCAAAGAAATTCAAGGGCAGAAGGTACTTCTATATTTAGAGGAGCTGGCTGGAAAACAAAAGAGAACAAAACAAACAAAAACAAATACAATGCACAAAAAAACCCAACAACAAAAAACCTGACTGCAAACAGCATGTTCTTTGTTATTAAGCAAGTGAGAAATTATCTGTAGCTAGAGAAACAAATGTGGACAACAGCAGGCCTTTTAAGGACACAGAAACTAAGGAATGTTTACACTGGAAGGAGGAAAAGCCAGATGAAAGTGATATGTTAATAAGGAATGGAGGAAATAATGTATAACGCTATGTCTCTGGGGTGAAAGAAGGAGTACAGAAGAGAAATTTCTCTGCTGACAAGGAAGCAAGCATTGCAGTAGGGGAAATGGAAGACAAGAGTTTAAAAATACCGTGGAGGAAGAAAGAGAGTTAAGAAAGAAACAGTAGGGACTACAGGCATGAAATTTTGTATTAGAGAAGTAGCATTGTTTAGTCAAGGTTGTAGCAGCACCAGAACCAGAAAAAGACAATTCTCAGAATCTTAGTCAAAACTCCTGATTGAAGTTTCTACAGTTAAAGCTGTGCTGCTCATCTGCTCTACTGCAGCAGCACATTTAGCTGGTTGAGGATCCTGAATCCATACATATGTTAAACAAAATTTACCTGTGCTTGGGCAGAGTTTTTCTGGGCATTGCAATTCCAGCTAATCCGTATTTCAACTTCAGTAGAATTTGTCTTGTAAGATCTGTCCTCACAAAGGTAGAAGAGAGAACCACTTATGGCACCCTTAGAAATGTTCTCTGTTGGTATTGCATGTCATTACAGATAGTGCCATGAAACTTAGTGTTTTTAGGGGAAGAGGATGGGGTAGAGGCTTCTTCCTCAAAAATCTATAGAAGGCTTCCTTCTCAACACTACCATGAACCAGTTTGAGCATCTTAAAAAACAGTCTTTTTTTTTTAGCTATGCAGGTCAATATAATATTCATTATGCATTAAAATTAATGAAAAGAAGAATGGCATAAAATTAATTAAAAGTAATAATAAAAAGAATGGTGGCAACTTCAGGATATGCTGTTCCAAAGTGATCCAGCAGTCTTACAATTTCTTTTAGTTTTGATTTCTTCAAATGAAATAAGAACCACAGGAAATGATTTACTTTATGCGTAGTAAAATTCTTAATAGTATTGCCTTATGCCATTAATACATGTTTGGATAATTACTTGCCAAAATAATTACATTTTATATTCTCCCATACAAATTACTGGATTCCCAGAAAGCTATTTGCACCATTCTGCTCTAAGCTTATATATGGAATATGTTAACGTGGTTGCTTCTGTTTACTCAAAAGATACCTTTGGAAGGTGAAGCATTAATGTGGCACATACCTCACACCTTGACAGTTATGTTTGTGAATTTGTACTTCCATTAGTGAAAAAAAAAAAAGAGCAAAAGATTATTTGTTTTCATTTGCAAAATGTTTTGTTCCTGAAAGAAATATGTCCACTAGATACATACTTTCTCCCTGTTTCTGATCCGTCTGTGACCAAAAGGAAAAACCTTAGGCAAATTACAGAGAAGACATGCATCTAGATCACAGTTATGTTCCTTGGAGTCTATTGGAATATAGTTGACGGTGATTTGACTTAAAAAGTACTCTCCAAAATAAGTATTAGCATCTTAGAATAGCAGAGTACTAAAATAATTGTATAGGGTTAAACTTAAGAAATGTAACAAAATACAAACAAGTAGAACAGAATTTGGAAAGAAAAAAAAAGAAAAAGAAACCACTGTGTTTTCATGTAATGCTAAGTGCAAAGATATAAAGTGCAAGAAAAGATAGCACTGATAATTATTTTTATAAGTTGAAACATTCTTAAAATGAACAAGAATAATGAAAAAGCACTAAAATAAGAAAGCCAAATATGGGGGTGAACAAAAAGATATATTTTATATATTTTTTATACTTGCAAGATAATGACATTAGACACTTCAATAAAACAGCAAAATGTATTTTGCTCTAAAAGCCATGGGAAGGAAAGTTTGAGTTATGGAGCAATAGATTTTCATTTATTGTTTACAAGTAAAAAGCAAAGGATCATCTGGAATACTGAACATCTGGAAGTGTGAACTAATAGTATTGACGGTGTCAAACATAAATTAATTCGATTTTTCCAATTTAAAATTTGAAAAATATAGTTTCAAATCTCAGCCTACTGGGAAGAATGTTATTTTAGTTAGCATTCTAATTTAAAAGGGAGTAGCATCTTCTTGCTTTACACCAGAATCATATTCTAAAACTCGTTAAAATTTAGAGAAAAACTGGAAAACAGCTTAATTGCTTACGCAAGGAATTTTATGTCTTTGGAATATTAAATATCACAGAATTGAAAACTCTGGGTTTGACAAATTTCCATCAAATGTTTATAGCAGATAAACAGTGCTATTTTCCTTGGCTGTGGAGTCTGCTTTTCAGTACAAGACCTTGGGATTTCCTTGGCCAAAATATGGCATTATACAATACATATGATGAAAAAATCTTGATGTGGAGACATAATTTCACAGTGATTTGATGATGAAAATCTTGCTTGTGTGCTCAAAGAACAGGATCAAAATTAGAGTTTGCTCTGATTGACATTAGTGGAAATAGTCATTTGTTTCATTTGCAATATTGTGTCCAGAGGCTATCACAGAACTACAGAAATTAGAAGCAAAGTAGTACCTGTAGCCACAGTCATGATTTTACACAGCATAATAAATGGAGAATCTGTATGCACAAAATAACACAGTTCTTTCTGGAACTCACTTAGAGTAGGCTTTTTTTTTTCTTCAGAAATTTTCCAAGTAAATGTTAAAATCTTGAAAGTCTGAAGAAAGATTCCTGTAATTACTTTCTGTATAGCTGTTCCACACAAGTACAGTGGAACTGAATTCAACAATTTTTCATGTATTTCTAGGCATAGGCTGATTCACTTAACAGGCTTAAAGGTGTAAGGATAAAATTAAAACCTGACCTGCAAACCTTTGCAGCTTACAAGAGCTTTGGCTTTTATTGTCCCTGAGATAATGTAGAACATGTTCCTAATCCTCTGTTGTTTCCTGTGTTTTGGGTTATGTTCCCTGTGTTGACATTTTAGTGATAATTTTGTCATTTTCTTTCACTGGTGACCTCTCTGTTATCTTGTTGAACTGAGATTCACCTGTGCCTTGATTTAGGGGCCTGATCTTGTGTGCATGCTTTAAAGGAAGAACACATGTAGCTATGTGTTTGACTATCGAAACCCAGAAACAGGTGGAAGTATCAGTAAAAACTCTATGAAATTCTTTCTACTATTTTTTGTCCCATTAGGAACTCATAGATATTCACTTTTGAATTCCAGTTTAGTTACCGAGAAAAAGGTGTTTCTGCTTTGTTTGTTTTTTTCCAGTTGAAAATCTGGTTTTAGATTTCAAGCAGTACCATTGTCCAAGCTTTGTCAAGAAGGGCATTACCACCTTCTGTGTGGCTGGTGTGCTAGTTGGATCCAAATGGGTGCTTCTGTATGTTAATGTAAACCACTCAGGAGTGGTTGAACAGATGATGTCTGCAATGGCCTCATGTTGAGCAGCTGACTTCACGCCAGAAGCTGTTGCTGCTGTAACTGACATTTTGCCTGTTTCCCTTTCTTGTTAGCTCTTCTGCCAATAAGACCACCTTTAGGAAAACGTCAGATTTTCTGCTCCTGAGTAGGAATTCCTGTTGGACCTATCTTTTGTCTTTGAGTCTGTAATACATGTCCTTTTGTTTCTGCTCTTCCAAACTGTTTTCTTCTAGTACTGTAAGTACACAGGAGTGCAAGACAGCATGTTTCCAAGAAAATTACTTCACACGCATGGTATTGATAACTCTCAGCCACAGACTACAGAAACGTTATGTGGCTCTGAGGGGTAAAGCAAGTTTTCTTGACACTTGATTAACAGAAAGAAACTTGCAAATATATAGTGATGTGGACTGGCATTCCAATGTTGAATGAAATCAAATCTCTTGCAATGAGAAAGACCCTGTCCCAGATGGTAGTGTGTTTCTTTACAGGTTCTGTGAATCTGAAGATTCACTTACTATCAGTCTCCGCACGATACTTCTTTGGTGGAAGGGTGTCTAATTTTTTTCACATGCTGACATCCTTAACTTCTTTTTAGGGACTGATACCTTTTTCCCAGCTTTGTGGGTAGCTGCTATGAACTGCCTGGAGAGATATATCAGTTGATAGATATCAGCTCAAGCCAGAGGGAAATTTTTCAAAACTAGACATTTGTATTGTTGCAACCTGAAGAATGATCCATGTTTTTATCATGATTTAAGCCACACTAAAGCAAATATGTCCTTCTTGTAACTCTGGGAATTGAAAACATTAAGGATGTATTTGTTATGTAGGTGTGCTTGAGAACTCCAAACTGGCATTAATCTTACCGGAGTTAAACTGTTCAGTGGATTACTAGCAAGCCAGTTTATGACTTGGACAGTTTCATTATCTAGTCGAGCACTGCAGATGAGCTAGTAACTTGTCAGCCTTATTAACTCCCTGGAAAGTGATACCAAGACGACCACATTGCCTGCCTGCTAACTCCTGCAAGTAACTTTTCATAATGCTGTACTAAGCCGTATCAACACACTGCCTTGATTCTCTGTTGGCTCAAGCATAACAGTACCATGGGCCATTTAACAGTATAGGTACACTCTACATTTCATGCTTGTGTTTTTATGTATATATTTGAGGTACAGCACACTGAACAAGATTGTTACTTGACATGCTACATTTAAGCTTCTCATTTGGCTATACGAATCGTGCACTTAGGAAAAACACATTTTAAGAAAGCTATTAATCTAATTTCTCTTATGTTATTCTTTTGTGAGCTAAGAAATTCCAGGAAACTAACTCTGGTTAGTCTTCTGTTAATGTTAGAGGTATTTTGTGAGTGTATATTATTCTAGTAATTTTTTGTTCCAAATTGCAATGTGGCATTGGAGTTTTTCCTGCAGAATATTTCTCAATACTTACGAATTTGAAAACAGAAATTGGTAAATATTCAGTGATCTGAAAATTAAGATATTATTAATTTTGTGTATACATCATGTCACTAGCTTGCTATAGAAAATGATTACAATGGTGCATACTTGGAATATTTGTTAACTTGTATGACTATTTTCTAAAGCATATGTAGCAATTGTATTTAAGAAGGAAAGAGAAAAATCAGTCTGTAACATCTTACTGTGTAAAAAACAGAACACAGTAGAAAATCACAGTTTACAGTGAATTAAATTGATCATATATATATATATATATATATATATATATATATATTTACCTCAGAGGAGTTATAAGAAGTCAGCCTCCTGTATTAAATAATGGATTTTGCCAAGTGTGGTATATAGCAAGGTTTTCTTTTAGGACTGAAACTTGCCCTAAAAAAAGTATTTGATTATCTCTTGTAAAATAACAAATGTGATATATGAGCCTTTGTCTCAGCAGTACTTCTATAAATGCTTGCATTTGAAGTCCTTGGGCTTTGGCCATGGAAAGTCGTTCCGATTGTGCTTTGTGTTTATTGATCTTGTACGTGTCTGGTGAAAGCTATTTGTTCCTAATAGTCTGGCAAGTCATTCAGTTCTTCATGTGCTGAGTGCGGGAGCCTCCAGAATTGAGTTCTCTAAAGTCATACCTGAGGAATGCATCACTTAAGTAGCAATCTTTTGTTCTGATCATTTTATTTCCAGACAGTTTCTAAACTCAGTATGTAGTGTACATTTTTGTCATGCTCTTCTTCCCTGTTGCCCATAAACATAGACCCTTTTCAAAGTGCATGACTTCAGACACATTCATTGCAATTTTTCAGTGTGATATATTTATATTATGTATACTGTCCAAAAGGTATCGGATATTGTTAAAGCCTATCACTTGTAGGAAGGTACCAAAATATAGTCCTTAGCAGTGAAAATGGCAACAAAGTTAAATAATTTGTTTATAAATAATATTTATATTTAGAAAAAAAGTAATTCCACATGTAGAGCATATTGTTTAGTAGTCAATTGCAGTGGTGAGGAATCTGCAGATTACACATCTAATAGGTTTATTTTAGCTACCAGAAACATTAAACTTCCTGATTTACCAAAGTGAAAATATGAAATGAAAAACAAAATGACTCCATGCGGCCCTTCTATTCCTGCTTACTTTTGTGGAGGAATAAGTGAAGACTATTCCAGATGTGATGACAGACTCTTAGAAACAGCACAAGGTTATAAAGAAGAATCATGTGCGCTATCACCTCCTGTTTTGCACAGGAACAGGAGTCTTACTAAGACTTGCAGTGTGGATTTCATAGATTTAAAGGTAAACCTGCACAATATGTTACTCATCCTAGCAATTTCTTTTTAGAATCTTAATTTCATCAAAAAGCAGATTCCTTTTTTGTATTGTGTATGTATATTAACATGTGAAGGAAGACAAAACTTATACCAGCTATGTATGTAATACATAGCACAGGTAAATTCTTCCTCTTTCTTGCCAGGGGTGTCTTTTTAAAAACTCTGCCTGTCTTGACAATAGCCTTGTGTGATGTGCTAGGGAGGAATCACGATCTGTGCTTTTACGTGTTTCTACGTGTAGAAGATGGCTGTAAGCAAGATAAATCAGCACAGCTGGGTGTGCATAATTTTCAAGTTATTTATGACTCAGTAACTTAACTTCCTTCTAAAAGCCTGGAGTTTTCCAGCTAAATGAATACTTTGCATTCTATTCACAAAAGCAAAAGGCAGCCTCTGTTGACTTCAGAGAAATAGCATTTGTACACTGTGGCAAACTGTGCTTATTAAGTGATTTACATTTGTGTCCACAGGTTTTGGTTTCATTTGATATATGGTGCCCTATTTTCCCGTTAAAACTTTGCATTTCAGAACAATTTTTGCAATTACAGAAGTCAGTGATGATCATCTGAAAATACAGATTTCTTTGGAAAATGTTAAAATAATCATCTGTGGAATGGTAAAAGTGTGATGAAAAAGCCTTCTCCTCAAGGTACACTTACTGGCGAGATCATGAATGGAAAATGTGTGGATCCTGCTGTAGACTATTGTAGCTGCCTTGTAGCTTCCTGCACTGTAGAAATGCATCATTCATTTGGGTGGGTTTGCCTGTTTTAATGGCAAGGAAACACTCAGATTTAGTGCTTATTAGTGATATTTAGAATGTTAGATTCCAAGTGACAGTAGCCTAGGTCTCTGAGAATATGGGTTTGTGGAGTTTACAGACACATTCTCATTGCTATTGATGAGCTACCTGGACTCTCTCATGTACAAACCCTTGCACTGTGTCATTAAGTAGAAGGAAGACATTTTTTCAGGCAGTGAAGCTTTGAGGTCTCATTTCATTTTATGTTTTTTTGTCTGCCAACGACTATACTTCATTATACATGGAAAACACATTTGGCTGCTTCTTTTCTTCAAGGTTCTGCTTAAAAATTACACTCGACAGTTGCTTCCAAAAGTATTTTTGACTCAGTGGAATCTCCCTGTGCCTTCTGCTTCTTCAGGGATGTGATAATATAATACCACTGCAATGATTTTTTATGAAATTGCATTTCCATGACTTCAGTCAGGAGGGTTCACTTCTGTAGTTCATGTTATAAAGTTGCATCATATCTCAGGTTAAACTTTGTCACATCAATAAGTTGTGTATATACTTTTACTTCTTTTCAGACAGTTTATATCAGAGATAGAGACATCCTGAATTCTTTAATTTAATCACTGTATACTTTACTAAATTTTGGAATACATACTTAGTGTGTCTAGAAGATATTAATAAATAAGGAGGCTTTAATAATTTAACTTACCTAGAGAACTAATATTATATTTAGTAGAGGCAGAGCAGAGTTCAAGTTGTTTAACATTTCCATTAATTTCATCCGCTTTTAAAATTACACTGGTGCTATTTTTTATATGAATTTTGTATTTATATGGACTTAATGCATCCCAGCAAACATGTTTTTAAGGTCATACAAAGATTTACTATCTAATCACTGTTTATTTTCTTTATTTTAAATTGTTTACCCAGAAATAATTTAAAATTGAATAATATTCAGAATGCCTCTTATGACTGTGATAACTGCGAACTGTTACAGTGGTATCTTTGCTTTTGCAGTCCTTTCTTTCAGGCAGCTAACCTGAGAGAATATTGATTTTTTTTATGAGTAATCTTTATATATCATTATCGAATAAAATCTTACATCTTATATCCTTATAGAATAAAAAAATATTTTAAACTATGGTGACAATTTGAATGGTATATATAATTACTCTGAAGAAGTCAATCCAGTTGCAGTTGCTTTCACAGAATCTCAGGGATGGGAAGGGGCCTCAAAAGATCATCTAGTCAAATCCCCCTGCCGGAGCAGGAACACCTAGATTAAGTCACCTGAGAATGTGTCCAGGTGGGTTTTGAATGTCTCCAGAGAAGGAGACCCCACAGTCTCCCTGGGCAGCCCATTCCAGTGTTCTTTCAACCGTGTCTAGATCTGTTGGGTAAAACTCTTCTGGTATAAATGACTTCATTATATTCTTTTGTGCCTATATGATCAGTAATTAACAACTACTTTAAAAAAAAAAAAAGAAATGTCCTCCTTCTTGCAGCTTATGCTTTTAGAACACATGAAATTTTTGCCAATAGGACAAATTTTTGTAATTAACATATACAGGTAGACATGACACTGCCCAAGTTGAATCAGACCAAAAACTTTCATTTACTCCTGTATTTTGCTTTGAAAGTTATGAATGCAGTAAGTCAGAGAAACTTGTTTATTCAGGAAATTTACTTTTTGGTACTTGTCTTTCTCTTTTGATGCATTATTTCACGATAAAGTGACTATTTTAAATGCAGAAGTAGTATGGCAATGACAGGTTTTGGAAAAAAAGCAACAATATACTGTAAGTAAACATGTTCAGTCACTTCAATGTGAAAAATGAAAGAAGAAATGTAATCCTGTTAGATTCTGATACATGCCTTATTTTGAGGAAGAAAAATCTGTCCCTTTGGTGTATCAAGGATAATTAAAGGCATCTAATAGCTACTTCGAAGGAGATTGCCTGGCTGCTGTTGTGTGGCTGGCATTGCACGAAGGAATTTGTTTTGTTTTGTTCTTAACGTATTTTGCTGTGAGCTAATGTCCAGGTTTTGAAGTGGAATTTGTGCAACGGAAATTATATACCCCAGTGGGATGCTAGTAAAAACTCTTTTTCATGTTTCCCTCAGTTTTTCTCATTACTGAGTGAAGAGACAGGATTGTAACGACAATGATGTCATGCAAACATTAGCAGCCTCGGAGATTAAGGCAGTCTTTCGAAGAATGTCTGAGATTACATTTAAGTTGCTTCAAACCTATCATTAAATAAATGATCTTTTGTCCAGCCCTGTGAGTTCTAAGTATATTTTGCAGACTTTACAAAAGTGCTATTATCAGAATGTAGTAAAACTCTTTTCTACATTAAATATGGTTTATTATGCATTTCTATATATCTAATTACATATTTTTATTCTTTTATATTTAATTGAATTTTGCTTTAATGTACCCAAGTGGGTGACTAAACTTGGCATCATTCTTTGACACATAATGACTAGGATCCATTACGTATTCTACTTCATTGCACTCTTTTTTGTTCATCTTACAGCATCTACAGATCTGTGTTTCACCATTCTGATATCACAGTTTGATACACCACAAACAACAGGTTGGAAAGGACATTTGTAGTTCCTCTGGTCCAACCCGTCTGATCAAGTGGGGTCACCTACAAATGTTGCTCAGAATCATGTCCAGGCAACTTTTAAATGTTTCCGAGGTTAGAGACTCCATAGTCTCTCTGGGAAATCTGACAGGCACCAGACTATTTCAGGATTGCTTTCAATATTCTGAAATTCTGCTGAAACCTTTCTCTTTTGCCCCTGATCTAAAATGGAGTAGACAAAAGAAGCATATGGATATGTGGTTGGAAAAAAAAAAGCAACCAGACTAACAGCTGTCCTCTAATTTGTGCAAATTTGCATCTGCTGCACAGGACTAGAGCTGAGGCAGCAGATGTTATGTTATATTGTTAGACCAGCCATGTAAGTTTTGAAGAGGACTCCATAGAAAGAGCAATCATGGAAAAACTTAAACTCTTTCCTAGTTTCCAGCCTAATAACCAAATAAGCAAGAACTTGGATCAGACTTCTGACTGGAGACACAGGCACAGAAACATTCTACAGAATGGATCTTGATAATATATGAAACAGATCCATATCTCTTGATCTAGGATATTCTTTTTATTCCATTACTCCCCCATGGAAGTGTGTAAGTGTTGGTGCTGGTTATTGTTTGGAATCACCTGAAAATGGCACTGAAATATGTATTGTGCATGTAACTGCAGCCATCTGCCATAACATATACTGGAGGTTCTCTTTGTAGCATCAATTTCTCTTATGTGGTATCAGTTCTTGTCAAAGACTTTATACAGCGAGGAGCTGTGATTTTAATAGTACCTAAAAACATGTTAGTTCTTGTGCAGAAGAGCTTGCTGTTTTGATTGCAAATATATAAAGTGAACGTGCAGTGAAACATTTAGAAGCAGGAACACCCCTATGGATCCAGGTAGTCAGCCAGCTGTTTCAGCAGCACAGCTCATAGGGAAATATTTTCAGGAAAATGTTCTAGACCTTGAATACCAAGTGAAGTATGTCTTCCACTGCACAGCCCATGGTAAGACCCTGAACCCTGGGTAAGGACAGGAGATAAGGCATTTCCTTGATTTTTTTCAACTCCCCCTTGGTTCTGTTTTCAAACAGTTCCCTACTCATCATGCTGCTTTTATAGATTTAATTCTGAGGAACATACCTTTTCAGATGCCATGTTATGGAGAGATTTCCTTGACAGTTGCATGGTCAAATTTTGTGGCAGAAAGATCATTTGCAACTGAGCTATAACTGTCAACGATATCAGTCAAACCAGTGGAAATTTGGAGCAACAGTAAAATTATCCTGTTCAAAACTGGGCAGAGATGAAAATATGTTCCAAAATATCTCATTGTTCTTACAAGTGAAATATCTTTGTGATGTTCATATTCCACATTTCAACTTGCTCAAGATTTTTCATTAGAGATAATGCTCTGTGAGTCTCTGTTGGTGTCTACCAGCAGACCTAGGAATACCTAAAGCTGGTGGTAATATTTCTTGGTGAGACAAATTATGAACACCTACAGATTAATTCTAGCTTTTTGTGATTGCTGGTGGCTGTCCTTTTGATTCCGGTAGCAGCAGGACTTCATTCAGGAATGCTGACATTCCTCTGCTTTTTGTCAGACGGAAATTTTAACAAAGAAGCATTGACTCTGAATATAACCTCTCAAAAAGGAAACAGCAGATCCGTAAGCTCACAGGCTGTTTAGATACTGTAAATTTTGTATATATAGTAGAAGTATGGGATGTGTTATTCTAGCAACAAAAGATTGTAACAAGTTCAGTGCCGTTGTGTGGGTGAACCAGAGAAGGAAGACATTGTTAATTCCCTGAGCATAATATCCTGAAGCAAAACAGCTGGATTTTACTCTATGTTGTGTGTTTTTATGTTAATTGATATTTATTTATGAAGATATAGCAACATTGACATAGAACTTTTGTTTAAATGCAGATTACTTTGTGGGTTCAGTAGGAAATACTCTGAAATGCTTTTTATCTGAAACACGAACAACATATAACCAACTTCTGTTTTTTAAAGAAAGTAAAACGTAAACGTCATATATGTACATGGACATGAGCTCATGCATACATGCCCACATAGGCATACATTATTAAAATTCCTTAATCCAGGAAAGAATTAAGTAAATTCTTCTACTTTTCCTTTTATTGTCCCTTCTGAATCGTTCTTATTGAACTTTTTATCTATGTACTTTATTATTTGGTTGTATTGAACTTGAGACATGCAGTGAGACATATGACTTCCTTATGATCAAATGTTCAGCAGACAACTAAAACCATTACTGTTTTCTCAGACTCGTTATATTAATGCAAAATTGATTTCAAACATTGAAAATACTGATTTTTTGTTTTGCCTTTCATCATTCCCTATCTGCTAACAATTTCCTCACTATTGCTTCCTTCTAGATGTAAACATATTGAAGAAAACTTACCAGGAAAATATTTTTACTTTCTTGTAGACAAGCTGAGTGATACATCAACGTATAGTTTTAATTAAAAGTATAAAAGCTGAATTTATATGAAAAGACTGAATAAGGCTGATGGAGGACTACTTTAAGTATGTATATATAGGGTATTCAGCTATTTTTGTTATTGTTGCCTTGCAGTCATACCAATTGCAAGTCAAAAAACTGTATTTTATATTGGAAATTACTTAACATTGATATCCTTCATTCAATCTGAATCTGAAGACAGAGAACACTAAGCTGGATTTCTGAAACAATCATGTATAATGTTTACATGAGACATGAATTGTATTTGCTGTTGCAAGAGCTGTGGTCTGTAGAGAACTTTACTTTTTATTTGCAAAACATACGCAGTAATAAATTGCAGTTTCCTTCATTGCTGTGTTTCAGTGCTTCAGTCCTGTCCAGGGTGTATCGTTTCTGGCAAAGAAAAAAGCATAGTTCACCCTGTGCAATATCACATCTATCTCCTTAGTATTGCCATTTTCTTTACACAGTGTGGACACATTCCCAGTAGCAGAGTAAGCCACCCACCTATGTAGAAATGAGTAGTATTTTACTTTTGATAATTACTAGACTGAATTTGAGTTAGTTGCTCAAGATCCATGCAGGATCTTCAAACAGACCCCAAGGTGTTAGACCACCAAAATGGAGTATCTGTTGGAGCAGAATTTTATGATGGAACCAAATTTAATAAAGACTTTGTGGAAAAAAGAAGTACTTAAGTTCTTTCCTATGTTCACTGTTTCTTGCTAAGCTGTTTGGGAGTTTTAATGTCTGTTCTTTCACGCTTCAGCTTTCTTTATCTTGCTATGAAATCAACTGCTACTACTAATGTTTCAGTATAAAAGATATGATGTCACAAAGCCCAAGTGAATACAATGATTTAATTCAAAAATATAAACTCTGAGGAAAGAGAACACTACAGAAGTGAGCAAAGGTCACACTAAGGGAAGGAAAAAATAAAGACAATTTATTTAAGTTCATGACATAAGTTTTACACAGGACACTCACTTCAGTCATTTGGTCAAACAACACTGTATATGAGAGTGCTTAGAACGTGTTATAAAGAATTCTCCAGTGTCATCACAGCTCTATCCATGCTTTTATTCAGTCTGAGCTTTTAAAAATGTTCTGTTATTTATTCAGTCATGTCCTTTCATTTGTGTTCTAGCAGCTGGGATTTGATGTATTAATGTGTACTTACATAAGGAACATTTACCACTACTTTGTCTAGTGCTCTGCACACATCAGGGTTTACTGCCAAAATGGCATGTTTTCTGGAATGGAAATATTTAATATGGCCTATTAAAAGAAAAACAGTGTTTGGGGGCCTATGTATGTTGTCATTAATAATACGGTAGCATGAAAGAAACTACACTTTTTGATTGCTGCAAGTTGTAAAGAATAACTCTACATTAGTGTGTTGTTTCACTTACTGGCTTTTTTTATATGAAGTTCTGATCCTATGTCCCTTGAAGTTATAGGAAACTGTCTCACTGGACTTAACAAATACTGATTTGCCTCTCAAATCTGGAAAGTGTTCAGGGCTTTCCATACAATCCTACTCGATATCACATCCATCTTCATAGTTTTGCATTGCTGTGGTGTTGATCTCTCTTCCAGCAGTGGTACAAGCTTTATAACTACCTTCTGTCATGTTTGTTTCCTCATTAAGCTCTAGAGGCAGAAAAGCATGAAGTGGATGTTGTTCTTTTAGGTGAGGATTTTTGGTGGTAGCTTATTTTTCTTTATTGTCTTCCTGGGGATTTTTATGCACTTACGCAGATTCTTATCTATGCTTGAGAAGGCAAAGTTAAGCAAAAGAGATCCATTACAGGAATTCGCACTTATTTAGGGTAGCTTATTCTTTCAGGCTTTCTTCATCAATACTAGATTTAAATGAAAAAGATTTGTGAATGTTAGTGTAGAGGCAAGAAGATAAATATCAAATTGATTCACAAATTGTATTTAAGTCAAGTAAATTTCACACCTCAGAAGGTGGAAAAATGTGAGCATATCATCTATGGGTACTTTGAACACAGAGAATTCTTCAGGTCTTGAGTGACATTATCTGTACTCTCTATATTTTTGTGTGTGTGGAGTTTATACCTCAAGGAATTACGGTTAAAAACTGCTAACCTGTTTTTATATTTTCTCTCCAGTTCTCATTTCTGCAATAGGACGTCTGTTTTATCAATAAAAAGTTCTGTATTGTCTTTCTGTGAATAAAAACCAACACTGTGTGGCTTTGATCTAACTGACTGAATTCCTAGAGTATAGCTGACAGATTAAATAGTCATCTTTCAGGAAAACAAATCTTTTCATAATTCTATTTACATATCTTCTCTTCTTGTGTTAAACCACAAAGACAGAGTTGGTAAATCCTTCATGTACTACAGATCTTCAGGGACAAAGGTAGAAGCTACATTGCTTTAGACATCGTTGTCAGAAAAGGAAAAATATGATAAAATTCAGTTCCATATTGTCTCCTGTTCCTGTTGCTCATGATTATTGATAACTGTCAACCCAATGCAAAATTCAAGAGCAACTGTTATACTGGTGGTTCTATTTTCACTGATAAACACTGGTTTTTAGTGGTATTCCTGGCAGTTTCATTTCAGCCACACCATTTCTCTTCTGACAATTGTATATAGCAGCTGTAAGTGTGCCACTTGTAAATTCAGAGGTCACATTTATCCATTCAAAGATGATAAAAACAAAAATCTGTTGTTATAGACATTGACTGCGTTCACTGAACAGAGATCAAAGTTACTTCCTAAAATGTTTATCAGTCTAGATATGACCACTGCTGATAAAAAAATGTGGAGTTTTATAATATGTTGTATGGATTTTCAAGTATATCATAAAAATGCATATACTTAATTTGAATTTAAAGTCATTACAATCACAAAAAAAAGTCTGATGTAAATTTAGTTCTGAGTTATTTCACAGTCATATATTTTTAAAGATTCTTGGTAAGTTGAGATTTCCATTGATGTTTAAATTTCGGTGTTTTAAAAGTAACAACAGTGATCAAAATACTGTTTCCAGCACAAATCTGCAACGTGGCTTATTTCCAGCTGCCTGAAATTGATATTTATTGTATCAGCAAGTAATGTGAACGTATTGTAGTATGTGCCACACAAGGTGATGTTCTCGTGTACCAAACTTCAGACCCACTGAGTAATGCCTTCTATCAGTAACACCATACATACCTTGTGAAAATGAAGATGGCTTGAATGAGGAAAGGATTTAGAAGCGGAATAATAAGTATGTAGAAATGAAGAAAATATAGAAAAAAACCCTGATATTCAATTACAAAAATCTACAAATTATCATGATTTCTGTCATGATGTAAAAATAGCCATGGAGATATGAACTGAGATGCTTAGTGATACCATCCTTAAATTACATTTTGCAGTTGTGGTTTTATGTGTGCCCTCTTATTTTCAAATAGTTTGAATAATGAAACTAAAAATAGTAACCCTCTAAAAACTACATTACCATCTGGTCTGCTAAAATATGGTTTTTTTGGCAAGATGATACTTTTTGCTGCACAGCTACTGGGCTTTTTCAAGATTCTTATCTCTATTTGCATATTACCCTCCAATATTTCCAAACGTTTTGGTGTTTGTCCCATAAGAAACCTTTATATAGAGTTCAAATTTGTTGCAGAAGTGATGCCAAAATTTAAGTACGTATTAGTTTGACAACGTTTTTTTTTAAATTCTAAATTTTGAGTGATATATTGACTTTATTACCCTTGACATTTATAATAAGACATAAAACAGACTTGGAGTGGCATGGTTGAGAGCTGACGGGTTTGAATGAACTCAGTTTCAGAAAATCTGACATAATTGGTAAATCCTGTACTAGGATGGCTAAGTCTTGTACTGGTAAAAATTGTACTGATTGTGAGCTGAAGAAGATAATGTATTTTGAATTGTTAACATAGAAATTTGAACCATTTCAAGTTTGAAATTCTGTATTGCTAGCTGTTGTTTTTCTGAGGCTAATCCTATCAGCACATTTTGATAACTTTCTACTGACTGCTGTACCTTGATTTTAAAGAACCTTGTTGCAAGTGTTTTGTTGTTTTATTTTAAAGCATTGCTTGTAATCTGAATTATCTCCAGCATCCAAGTTAAGATCTATAGTACATGTCTACATGGTGTAATAGAAATTACTATAGAGAATTTTGCCACCAAGAAGTTTAGAAGGAAGGCTTTCATCTCATGTTGTTTTAGACTGTGGGCTAATGATCAGCCTGTTTTTCACATTTCATATTTATAACTTCTACTTGTCTGCTATACAAATAGCAACAGTTGAACTGATTTTATAGTCCTCGCATAGATCTCAAGGCATAAGAAGTAATTAAAATGTATCTAGGGAAGCTCCCATGCACTGACTTCATCTCACAGCTGAAATGATGCTATGAGCAAACTAACGGAGCTTGATGCTTATTCCTCCATGTTTGGTGCAAACATGTGACTTCTGTCAGTTGCCTGTCCTCCACTTCTGAGCACACGTTTTATTTAGATAACATAACACGTAGCAGAATAACTGAGGCAACTGAGGCTAGAATAGTAATAGCCAATAGGAGTTGCATTGTTGGATATTTTCATCTGCAAGATTGGACTTCAGAAACTTTTTAAACTATGTTGTTTGCTTTCTTTAAAGTGATTGAGAAGGACAGTTTCAAATTTATGACTTCATCATTGTATATATGAGAAGAAAGAATAATATATGTTGAAACCAAGACTTCCTAAGTCTGAAGCCCAAAGCAAATATTTTACTAATTCAGCAGAAGAAAAGAGAAATGAAGTATTTTATGCAGTTATAATAATTTCATTATAACCATTTTATTTTGTCTGGCTTCCTAAAATGTCATTTATTTTAATTTCCCAGTGACTTAAATCCCTTACAACTTTGATGTCACTTGAAGTAATTGACTGAAACGTTACAGTCATTTGAGCCAATGAATTGTACAGCTTTCTACATTTTTAATAGAAAAAAGTACTATGCCTCTTTCACTAGAGACTATCTTCTGCTTCCTGGGCCTTAGCAAACGAAGAAATATATTTGCTAACCATTTCCAAAACACTTCAGCTATTCCCTATGGTTCTTGCTTCCTTTTCTCTTGCCCTCTTGGCAATGTTTGAAATATTGTGGCTCTTTTTTTCCTTTTCTCTCTTTTTTTTTTTTCTTCTTTCCTTTCTTGTCTGTTAGAATTACGTTTCTGCAGTAGCTCCGTAGCTCCACATCTTCTTACATAACAGACACACCTTCTGATCCTGCTGGTCACTATACCACTATATGCTATATTTGGAAATGTAATATTGGCTTAAATGAAACAATTTTTTAACCAAAAAATATTATTTCCAATAGATTCTAAATATGTGAGCATTCTCTTAATCAATTTTGATAGCTCTTAAGTGTAGTCATTCAGACACTTCCACTGCTTTTGCTCCATACTACTTGGTGTTACAGACAAGGCCATAGATGTAGAAACATATGCAATTCTGTCACAGGAACTTAAATGAGAAATCTGTTGATTTGGGTGTCTGACATGTTCTCCTACACCTGTATGATCTTTCTGTCCTATTCCAATAGGAGACAGATAAATAAATGATTTAAAGTCAGCTGGTAGAATAAAGCAGGCTTTCAAGGTAAAGTGATATTACAATAAAATTAGTTTCAAAAGATGAGACACAACTCACATTACTGAAAAAAAATAACTGCTAAATTTACAGGAAATGCCTCAGGATGCTAATGACTTCACTGACCATGTCAAAAACTCTTTGGTGAAACTTCTCTGTAATAAGTAGGTAATTTGGATTGTGACGATAGTGTCATTATAACTGTTTAACTGTTGCTTTACTTTCATTAGGCTTTTAAAACATTAGTTGGATATATATAGGGTATAGGGTATAGGGTATACTTCTCTGGAGAGTGACACAGCCTAAGAGCAGCCTCTTTTATCTGCTGCTGATGAAAGCAGGGTGAAAAAGCAGTAGAAGGGGAAAGTGGAGGACTTGTAAGATAATCAGCACATGACCAAGAAGAAGAGATGTGAAAGCTAGATAGTGAGCATGCTTTAGCTTGGCCAACGCTCCTGTGATTCTGTGTTTTGGTGTTGTCAGATGTGTGAAAGGTGGTTAGATTGAGTAAAAAGATAATTTTCAATGGATGAGCAATAGGACTTTGTAAGACAAATGTAATAGTCATTTAGGGAATGCATTTGCATTTAGAAAGATGAAGCCAAGCAGTGTTTTACTAGTGTGAGAGGATATGGCATGAGGCAGTAACCACATGCTGCAGTTTTTGAGGTTCAATCTGGACACTGGAAAAAAAGGAAATTCACTAGGGAGACAGTGCAGCACTAGAACTGGTTGTGAGAACTTGTATTCTTACAGATCTCCTAAATTTGACAAGGCCATAGCTTACCCCATTCTACTGTTTTCAGTCACCACCGAGAGCAGAAAGATGGAGCAGGTGACCTTCTTGGGTCTTGTAAAAATTAAATTGGTTTAATAATGAATCTTCAGTTAGAACAGACTCTCTGATTTGTTAGGTCAGATCAGCTCTTTGTTAATAATTTGAAATAATATTAAAAGCTTTTTTTTTTTTTTTCCAAAAATGAGTACAGTAACTTAGGATAGATTACTTACATATTTTATTAACGTATCCTCTTTCCAATAACAAGTTACAGAGTTAGATAGGGAGCCAATAAAAGTATTTATAAAAGGTGGAATAGTCTTGAATGGCAATGAAAA
The DNA here is from genome assembly GCA_024606505.1 of Aquila spilogaster. Taxonomy (NCBI): domain Eukaryota; kingdom Metazoa; phylum Chordata; class Aves; order Accipitriformes; family Accipitridae; genus Aquila; species Aquila spilogaster. Next base: position 44,652,033 of record JANHGO010000027.1, read on the forward strand.
TCCGGTTAGAAGCAGCAGAGTGGACAGTTCTGAATAGTCTGTGGTATCAAGATTACTTAAATGAGGGAGAGAAAGATGAAAATAAGAGAACTAAAGTCACAGTCCTTGGAGATAGCTGTTGTGGGAGATTAAAAATTTGTTGTTAGAGATATTGAAGGAGGGCGTACAAACCCCCAAAGCAAAAAGTATAATTTATTGAGCCAAAGAAAGTAAAAGAATGACTAAGCATGTCAAATAACAGGTCAAGAAAAATAAAGATGAGAAAAAGTTAAATAGAACTGTAAGTGATGCGATGAAATGAATTTTGATGAACTGATTAGATCTTTCACATTTTCTTTTTGCTTTCAACCAAAGTATACTGACATCAGTGACTGTAAGTCCTGATACACACGGTGAAACCACCTTGGAAAAAAGGTACCGCTTGAAGATCATAACTTAGTTACAGCAAGATTTCAAGCGCTCGTTTACAGAAGTAACTGCAGAAAATTGTACTCACTTTTATTTCATAATTAAGATTCTGTGAGATTGATAAAAGAAAGCTAACGCAACTAAAGGCTCTTAGTGCATGTCTTTGAAGCTTGTTTCTTTATAAAGGTTTGTGTCCCTTTTCAGTACACATTCTAGAAAGGAAATTATACTACATTTTAACACCAGTGAAAGTCTGAAAGCTGCACTTGGTGGTATGGCTTACTTAATTCATAATGTTTTCCATCTTCATTTATTCCAGCTCTTTCATGTTTATTCTATGTTCCCTTCTTGAGTCATATGCAGTGAATTCTGTTTAACTTTCTATGTGGCTTAAACATATGCTTTGTTTTTACAAACTGTTGATGTGTTAGCCGGTCTTGACACAAATTTGAAGAGCTGGAAAAGAAAAAAATAAGGAAAAATGGAATTTTCAGATTAGTTTGGGTTAGAAGAGCTTACAGGTAAAGTCAGTGCAATTTTAAAGGTGAATTCTTTTAGCATAGAAGTTTTCTTTTAACATTGGTGTTATTTAAATTCAGTTTACTTCAGTTTACACTAAAGCAAACTTAACTCACTGGAAAGATCTTGACTAAAGCCATGGTTCTTTTCTTTTGAACTGCAGCTCACCACTGCCACCTTGGATGGTAAACTCCAATTGTTTCTGCCCTGAGATTTCCCAGCCTGTGGAGCGTTGGCCCTCTCGCTCTGAAAACAACGTTTTGCTGAGAGAAAGGCGACTGGTGACTGGCATACGCAAGCAGCATAATTCGCCCTTTAAAAGTGTAGATTTATTCTAATTATATTTGTGCAAGTTCCTGAAACTGTTCTCAAAGTTTTTCTGTTGTACAATCTATTGTCTTTATTGCAAAATAAAGCTGGACTTTGTTCCAGCAAAACACCAGAGAAGTGGCTTTTAGAGGACTGCTAGATTATTTATAGTTAAGAGTATACTGTAGAGCTTTGCTTATCTGGAATCACTTTGCTCAAGATTGCAAATGCAGTTAAAATAACAACTGTTCCTGTTTTAAAACTATGTCTACCTGTGCCCAAATATTTAAATTAATCTGAGAGGGAGAAGAATTGCCTTACTGAAATACCACAAGATTCCTTCTGTTATGTACCTTTGGAGTTACTGGAATCAACATGGATACTGTTTGAAATAGATAAATTTTCTAAAACAGATCCATTAAACTTCGTTAGTCAGATAATTAAAAAAAAAAAAGGAAATAGTGGATTACCCACTGTTACATCAGCATCAATCAGTTTGGCCAGATCCATTTCAGTACTGTAGAGAATGTTGTATTCAACAAGCGCCCTTAATTTATACATGTCATAGTTAGTGCATATAAATCAAGATATATCCATGAGTTGTTTAAATTCCTTATAAAATGCTCTTTTGAAAAGGCTTTAGCTGTTCATTGCAAAGCAAAATGATATGCTGTTGCTATGTATTGTACTCTGATACTCTCCATAACACAACTGTTTCATCACAGAATCGTAGAATGAATCATCTAGTTCCAACCCCGTGCCATGGGCAGAGTTGCCACCCAGCACCTCAGGCTGCCCAGGATCCCATCCAGCCTGGCCTTGAGCGCCTCCAGAGATGGGGCATCCACAGCTTCTCTGTGCAGCCTGTGCCAGTAGCTCACAGCCCTCTGAGAGAAGAATTTCTTCCTAACATGTAACCTGTCAATAACTATAGAAGTGTTACACAGCTAGATAATGCTCAACAGGAGTCTGTGTATCAGAATAAAGTCTGATATGACAGAAGCAAAGGAATAAGACACTTGAATACTTTTTCCAGTTCAAAACCAGATTAACCAAGAGAGCACATTCTACATGGCTCCACACTAATGGACAACACTTATGAATTATCAGCAAGATTTAATTTTTTTATCTTCACCACAGGTGGATTCTCAGGATGGTCTTTCTCAGACTTCATGTAGCTAAATTTCTCATCCACGTGCTCTGAACCCCACATCAAGAGTCACTATTCAAATACATTTGCAAGGAAAGCGTTCTTGAACTTTATTTTGTAGCCTGCTTAGCAGTGGCAGGCTCTTCAGATAATTTCAATCCTCTGCTGAACTATTACAATTCTTTAAAAATTCCGAATTCCTGAAGCAGAAATACAGCATTATGAAGGCAGAAGACAGAAGACACACACAGGAAGTCTGAATCCTTGCTGCAAACATGGAGATTGTCTGCCTCCATAGAACTGAAGTAAAAGGGAAAGGTTTCCATTTTGTAGATACCCTACTTTTCTAAATCTATGGGATTATCTCTCTTTGCTTAATGTGAGACTTGGCTTTCTGAGGCTTTCTGGATACCTTCATGAAGGACTGTTGCTGGACAGCAAAGCACTTTGGGGCATTTTGGCAATGGCCACAGCATCATCAATCCATGCCGAATAGAGTCTTTCATCCATCCATTACTTACAGATGTGCAGCTCCATGGTAAACCAAGAATTTATTAACCCCTTTTTCCTTCAGGGGTGAGAGAATCTGCTGTACCACACAGGCACTGAACATTTTCAAATGGAAATTTACTACAGTTTTGTAATAAGTTTAAAAAAAAAAAGACTTTTCCCCCCTGGACTCCTCAAAGAAGCGTGAATGCTTGTGGTTCTGAGAATGGAAAACTTCAGCTGACACAGTTCAAATCTGGCAAAGTTGAGTGCTTGAAATCAGGTTCTCTGACAGCAAATGTGAGGGGAAAAAAAAACAGTTGTGGACAGTGCTTCCATCTTATAGTATTACATTGAAAAATTTCATAATCGCTAGGCTATCCTGAGATCTGTTTGATAGAAGGATGTAGGAGAGAATATCTACTGACTAAAGAGTTGCACTCAGAAAAGGCTACTTTTCAGCACTACACCTTTGCTTTTCAACAGACAACCCCGTTACTTTGCCTTTTTCAGCATAAAGACAAAATGTTTGAAATGAGGTGCAAAAAGCAGAAAGAAAAAGCTCCTTGTTAACTAGATAGCACACAGCAGCCATCAAAAGATTTCCTACACAAGTATTTAATAGGCCCCTTTGAGGAATTTAAGCGTGCTTTCAGGCAATTTTTGAGCACAGTATATCCACTCAATATCTTAAGAAAGAAAAAAAACAAAACAAAACAGAAAACTGCCTTTGAAGGAACATAGTTTAGTTTCCTTTTATATTTGTTGTGTCAGTGTATGGGAACCGTTAGGTCAGGGCCTGAACCAGTGATTGAGCACCTGGTGAAGGGGTGTAGCCAGCCCTGGGAGCACAGGTGTGAGTAATTCACCTGTGCAACTGAAGGGGTGGTCTTTGGGTCCACCCCTCCCAACCTCATTTAAGAGCTGGCAGTGAAAGGGAAGCATGGTTGCTTGAAGTCTGTCTCTTTTGGGGGTTTCTAGTGAGTACTCATCCTTGGAAAAAGGTAAGCGACTTTTTTTCTTTGTTACTAAGTTATGACCCTTAGTGAGTGTCTGGAACCTGGTTAAAGGCAGCTGTATCTACTGCCTTCTGTTGTTACAGTTACTGTGTAGCATCTATCCTCCAACTTCAGTGTTTTGAGTAGATAAGCAGTGCTTTCCTGTCTGAGTGCTGCTTTGTGGGGGGTTTTCCCAGCTGTGTGTCTTTCAATTCCTTACTTAAAATAGAATTCCGCAGTAGTTTGTCTTGCCCTGAAATTTAAAAGTCAGAAGATTTGGGGACAGCTAGCAATATTCTGAAGTGGATCCTGTTAAAATCTGTTAAGAATTAAATGGTTTGCAAAACATCAGGTATTGTCTGTTTTCCTGCGTGTAATGAAGCTGGAATCTTTTCTGAGTAGGTATGCTACTTGGCCTTGTAGTGAACTATAGAGCTTAGAAAAAGTTGGGAGGGGGGGCAACATGGAAAATAGCTTGCAGAAACAAGAAGAAATTGAGAAACTGTGTGTGAGGTAAAACAGTGTGGTTTTACCCTCTGGGTATGTGTTGGTTGTTTATTTGTGGGTAACACTGAGTAACAGTGATGCTGTTAAACAATGCCTTAAGGAAAAGAATGTGGCCTGGGTCTCACGTTGGTTCTTCATGGGTGGGAGAGACAGGCAAACATGTATTCCTGCTCCTATAACTTTCATTATGTTCCCTTCTTCATGAAATAATAATAGTGAAAGCTGGGCAGCAAGGGCCAGGTTCAGCTGACAGTCCAGGTTGCAAATGAAACCTGTACTGATGAGGCAGGTCTAGGTTCAAGTCACCAGCAAGGAACAGGAGCCTGTGTACTGTTCCTGTAACAATCTGCACTAGTGGAGGTGACCTGTTGTTGCCACTCCTGAAAAGCACCACCCATCAGCATTCAGCAAGCAGTGGGTGCTGTTTTTTTTTGTATGATGCAGAGGAACAAAATGCTTTGCAGTTGTTTACAGGAAGTTTCTCCCATGTACAAAGGACAGTATAGGAGA
>JANHGO010000027.1:44657022-44680306 GCA_024606505.1 Aquila spilogaster
GTCCCCTCCCAACTCCTTGTGCCCCTCCAGCCTTCTTGCTGGCTGGGCAGGAGAAGCTGAAAAATCCTTGACTTGGTCTAAACGCTACTTGACAACAACTGAAAACATCAGTGTGTTATCGACATTATCCTGGTACTGAGTCCAAGACATAACACTATACCATCTACTAGAAAGAAAATTAACTCTATCCCAGCCAAAACCAGGACAATATATAATATTTAGTATAAGTAAATCAAAGTATTTCTATAAGTTGTTTAATTTCTATAACAAATGTTCTTTTGAAAAGGCTTTAGCTGTTTTTTGCTAAGCAAAATCATGTACTGTCACTATATGTCATATTCAGATATTGTCCACAACACAACGGTCTCATCAATAACTATAGGAGTGTAGTGCAGCCGGATCATACTCAGCGGGAGTCTGAATATCAGAATTGGGCCTGGTATGATCAAAGTGAATGTGGAATAACCCACCTGAATACTTTTTCAGTTCAAAATCAGATTAACTGAGAGATCACTATGCTGTGGCTGCACGCTGGTACACTACACTCATGAATCATCAGCAAGATTGGAATTTTTATCTCCAACACAGGGATCCTCAGGATGGTGTTCTTCAAACCTTATTTAGCTCTGGACTCCACACCAAGAATCACTATTCAAACACAGAAAAATAGCATGGCTTATAGCTGTATTTGCAAGAAAAGTGTTCCTGACCCCTGGGTTTCAACTTTCTTAGTAGTGACCGACTCTTTGGAGTGTTTGAAACATCTGCTGAGGAGGTGTGAACTGTAATTTTTTTTGTTTTTAAAGCACCACATTTTTTAAGCAGAAGAATAACATTCTCAAGGCTCAAGGCAGAGGACACACTCAGAAAAACTCTGAATCCTTGCTGCAAGCCTGGAGGTTGTCACAATCCCCATGGGACTGAAGTAAAAGGGAAAGGCTTCCATTTTCTAGATCTTCTACCTTCTAGGACTAACTGTTGTCAGTCCCCAGTCAGCCAGCGTGTATCCCAAAAAGCTCTCTTAATCTTGGGCTAGTTCGATCTCTGCAGGAGGAGCTCTTCTTCCAAATCTAATGTATTATGTCGCTTTCCTTAAAGTGAGACTCTGTTGTCTGGTGCTTTCTGGTTACTTTCTTCAAGGACTTTTATGGGACAGAAAAGCCCTTTGGGGCATTTTGGCCGTGACCACAGCATCACCAATCCATGCTGAATAGAGATGTTCATCTGTTCTGGACTTGCAGATGTGCAGCTCTTCGGTAGCCCAAGAATTTGTTAACCCATTTTTCCTTCAGGGAGTGAGAGAGAATTTGTCCTACCACACAGGCGCTAGAACTTTTCAAATGGAAATTCACTACGATTTTTTCATATGTTAAAAAAAAAAAAAAGATTTTTTTTTCCCCTGGGGCTCCTCAGAGATGTTTGAATGCTTGTGGTTTTGAGAATGGAAAACTTTAGCTGACACACTTCAAGTCTGGCAAAGTTAAATACTTGAAAGGAGGTTTTCTAATGGCAAATAGGAGGAAAAAACAGTCATGGATGGTGCTACCATCTTATAATATATTTAAAATTTTCATAATCACTAAGTTTTCCTTCTGAAATCTGTTTGATAGAAGGACACAGGAGACTATACTTAATTACTAGAGTTACAATCTTAAAAGATTACTTTTCAACATAATGCTGTATCCACAGAAGCACTATACCTTTTGTTTTAAACAGGCAAACCTGACAGTTTTTATTTTCAGTTTCTGGCAAAAAGACAAGACTATTTGAAATGAGCCAGTCCTAAAAGCAGATAGGATAAGTTCCTGGTTAGCTAAGGCAGATAGCATATTTCAGCTATAAAAAATTGACACAGACAGCTGTAAGTGTAAATATTTAATAGGCCATTGTGAGGAATTTTGAGTATGCTTTCAGACTGCTTTTGAAAAAAGTGACTATAATGTATCTCCTAAATATCTTACAAAAATTAGAAGGTTTGGCTTTGAAGGAATATGCGGCAATGTGTGAGGAAAACAGTTGGCAGAATAGTAGTCTAGTTTCATTAAATATTTGCTGTGTCACTATGTCGCATCTGTCCTTGAATGTCCTATATGTTGGGGAGAGGAGTGGTGGTTTTGTGACTTTCTGTGTGCTGTTATGTGGGGGACTTTCCCAGCTGAACATCTTCTACCGAACGTCGCAGAATTCTTAAATTGGATTTATACAGCAGTTTGGTCTGGTGCTCTAAAGGTCAGAAAGCACCAAGGGGGCAGCCAGCACTGTTCTGAAGCGGATCCTCTTAAACACTCTTTGGGATTAATTGGTTTGCAAAATATCGGGTACTACCCATTTTTCTGTGTGGAATGAAAGGCGAGATGGACGAGTTTGGGTTGCACTGTCAGGAGGAGGGGAAGAGCAAGCCCACAAATGAACTCTGCTTTCCCTTGGCCTTTTCCATATCCTTAATTCACCATGAAAGAAGTGCATTTTGGATGTATTCTTCATGACTATATTGCCTTCCATTATACGTGATGATTGCATTTAAATACACAGTTAAATACTCCTGGAATATCTGGAGGTAGTCAGTGGCACTTAATTCTTGTCTTTCTTCCATTATTCCATCATTTAGTCATACCCAATTATCTTTTCAAAACTGCATTGTGAATCACATTTTCCCTTTTAAACAATGAGCAGATCTGTTTGTCTTATGGTATTTTATTGCAGGAAGAAAAAATATCAATAAAAATTGCATAAAACAATTTCAAAAAAAAGTTGGGGTGTGCTTGACACATAAAAATGAAGTGATGTGGTATAAAATTGATATCAACATAATTTAGGATGCCTTGCTTCAATGCATGAGAGGCAGTTCTAAAATACATACCAACAGAAATGGAAGATGAAAATAGTATCTTCCTTGAAATCCTTGCAGGTTTAAAAGAGTAATCTTATTTAAGGACAGTAAGATGTTGCTCTGGGAGATATTACTTTTTATCTTATTGTCTAAATTGAACTTCTACCCACCACTATTCCCATGTTCACTTAAGCCAAAGTCTGCTCTTAGAAATCTGCACTTCAGTAAAGCAAGAGTAATTCTGCTTACTTTTCTGAACATGGTGCTGCTGGGAGTGGACTCTGTCTCAGGCATTTTAATAACTTTCAAGGGAGAACAGTATACTTCTATTAATAACAAATTTTTGGTGACGGAACAGTGTAAGCTCTTCAGAGCTGGATACACCTGAGGAGGCCTACAGAAGTTGCTGATGGCAAGCGAGTTCTGTGTTAACTGCTTTAGTTTAAATCTTTGTACGTTTGATGTGAATATGGTATCTTTACCTGCAAAAATATTTTAATCCAAAAGGTAGAGTTTAGCTGAAGGCCTTTCTTGTATGTATTTTCATGAAAAGCAAATGTTGCAAAAAGGAATGTATTTGACCAAACATGGAGTAAATGATGTGGCATGAATGAGCAGAATTATAGCTATGATGAATTTGATTTAACATAAAGTGATATACATTCCATTCCCAGATTAAGAGCTTCCAGATTAATTTTACGTTGTGGCCAAAGTTAGAAGAACCACAATGAAACATTTGCACTGTCTTAGTTAACGTAAACAAATGAAGTCATGCCTTCCCTTCTGTTAAAACAAGAGAGAGTTTGCGATTTGTTGGGTTTTGTTTTGCTTTGTTTGTTACTGGACAAAAATGTGTTCTGAGCAGAGAAGTATTTTAAGATAATGTGGCAATTAGGTTGATCCTGTCATCCAGTCCCAGAAGAAGGATGAACCCTTGAGAAGTCACCTCCAAAGACCACCCACTAGCCCAAAGCATTTACTTCTAAATCATTCTTGGCAGATGTTTGTCTAAACTGTTCCTCAAAACCTCTCCTGACAGAGATTCCACAGCCTCCCCAGGTGGGAAATCCCCTTGGTACAGTTTAAACCCATTACTCTCTGTCTTATTCCATTAGGCACAGGGGATAATTCATTACCTTCTCTTTGTAGCAATCTTCTACATACTTGGCAATTGTTATCATGTCTCCCCTCAGACTTCTCTTTTCTAGTCTAAACAAAGCCAGGTCTTTCAGTCTGTGTCCATAGGTTATATTTTCTAGTCCTCTGTTATTTTTTGTTGTTTTCTGTACTTTCCCCAGTCCCGGGTCCCTCTTTCTGGAAGTGCAGCGCTCTCAGAAGGTGACACACTATATGCTATGTCAGTGCTGTGTAGGCTGAAGGCATGGCTTGGTGCACCTTAAATATGGCACTCACAATTTGACATTCCACTGTGGTGCTGAGCTCGCCTACAGCAGTGTGGCATTACTGACTCATGTTCACCCTCTAGGTTTTCTGCATCCTGCATAATTTCAGTTCGTTTCTCCAACTGGCCAACATCACACTGAATTCTGATCCTGCGCTCCCAAGTGCCTCCAGCCCCTCCTAATTTGTTATTGTCTGTAAATCGGATAAGTAATGATTCCAGAGGGTGGAGGAAGTCAATTGCCTGCTGACTTGGCTCCTAGGTTGTATATTCACTGCCAAGGAAGGTGTTCTTTTTATTTCACTTACTCTAGATGGGGGCAAGGGGAGAAGACATTCAGTGAGATAATTAGCTGAAATTACTGCCTTATTCTAGCAATCCAGTGAAGGCAGGGCACTTCAGCTTTTACTGGTGGCGTTGAGGCCAGCAACATGTGAGTGTCATTATTTACGATGCCACAGTGCAAATTACTTGTTCCCTCACTCATCAGGACCTCATCTAGATGCATTAGTCCCCTGCTGTAAAAAACAAATAATCATGCACACACTTGCATGCAGAAATTTTAGTTTTATCTGAAGGCATGGACTTTGAAACAATTTGTTGGCCTGACTGTCCTGTTAGATTCAAGGAGGTTCCCACAACGAGAAAGGCAATTGGCCCTTGGATCAGGCACGTTAGCCATGATGACTTCATGTTTGTTTCACACCTAATCTGCATTCATTTTCAAAGAGCCGTTCCTCATTTGCACTGATAGAATTAAGATGAGTTAAATCTCTGACTTTTCTTCCCTCCAAAGGCCTTGTATTAAAGTAGCACCAAATGCTGTAGTTTGGCTCTGTTGATTCAGACTCAGGGAACTCACATCTTTTGGAAAGGGACAGGAAAAAAAAAGGGTTACTACTCTATTCTTCAAGATAGCATTTTCTCATTTTTTATGCAGCTTTCACGTAAAGGCTACAGTGTCCCACTGCAGGACTGGCCATTCTAGGAGACCTACTGGAGGCTCCCGACTGCTGTTTCTCTCATTAGCTGTGTCAAGTACAGGGAGCTTGGATATTATTGCATAATATTTCTCTGAGCAGTTGAATTAACAGAAGAAAAGAATTATACAATTTTCTTAAGGCCAGAGGAAAAATGCAGACTATCTGAAGTAAGCATTTTCCCCATTGTTTCAGGCTCTTCATGTGGCAATTAATAGCAATAAAAGCAGAGGATAAAAGTTAACCTGACTTTTCTGCTCCTTGTTTTAATTTTAAAACAAGACAGGATTTCAAAGTTATGAGCCTTATTAGTCTTAAAGCCCTGTTAATCCAAATTTTTTTTAGTCTCTACATGAAAGAACACTTCTAATCGTCTACGAGCATCACCCAGCATCTTTCTGCTTGGGGATTGTGATGTGGACAGTTGGGCTGCACTCTGCTCCTACAGGGAGTAACCTTAAGCACTGCCAAATCTTCATGGCACATCCCATTATTTTAAGCCACAGTGAGACAGTAAATAAGAACAGGCAGCTATAGCTTAAATACAGGCCCAAATTCAGGGTTCACTGGAATACTGGTTGAGTACTTCCCATTCGTTTGTGGAGTCTGTAATGGCAAACTCATCCTAGAGCCGACTTGCAATGTGAGCTGTGAAAAGTAACAGCACATAGTAACATAGCTGCGGTTCTGCTTCCATGCTATTACTCAGGGATCTGCCAAAATGCGTGGATTAAGCACTTTTTGCTTTCCCAGGACAGCACCTGCCCCTAAACTTGCCATTTAAGCTCTCATTTTGGAAGCGAGAAACGCCTGTGTATAGTTTACTCTCCCACAACGCCCAGAGGTATCTCGTTTTACCAATTTGTAGACAGGACTCACAGGCAGCTACCGATCCCTGGGCAGAAAGCGTTGCCTCACGTCTGTGCACGCTGACTAGCTGACCCAACAGCCATGCCTCGGGGGAGGATGCCGGTTTCAGGTGGTAACGATCCCAGAAAGAAGGAGACCAGAGGCTGAAAGCGTTCCTGGCCCAACTCCACGCACTTGGCTAGGGTTACAGCAGGGGTGAGCTTGGCCTAATGAGTATAAAACACACTCTCCACTATTGTAGATAAAAAGACATCTCGAGGAAAGAAAATAGAAGCTGAAAAAATGAATTAAATGCCTTCCACCATGTGTGATCCTGGGCTATGAAAAATACGGTTAGAAAGAGGTTTTTTCCCTCTTCTAGTTGAAACCACTGTGATCAGTGATCTGACATGGTGGTATGTTTCCTTTTACCCAGTCCTCCTCTTTCCTCCCACCCATGAAGTCCTAACAGGGAATATATTCAAGTGAAGCATGATGTGGAGCTGTGGGATCCAGTAAATGCAAATTACCTTCTTCTGTCCTAACAGAGTAGTATGACTTTTTTTCTTTCACTCATCCAAGGGCTTTTTCATGCACTGCAGTTTTTTTTGATTTCATGATAGTGAGCTATATTGAAATTGCTTAAGAAAACAGAATGGTGTAATAAGATAGTTGTAAAAACATCATTTCAGGTTTCATTCAAGAGACATACCAATGTGCTTTTACTATTCTTCTTTATAAATATTTTTTGCTTGTGCACTTTCCAGATTGCCAGTCGGTACCTCAATACAAATAATCTTCTTTATTATCTCACTTTTAAGCACCTTCTAAAATGATCTGCATGCTGAGAACAGTTGGAATACTCTAATACATAGTGATTAAAATAAAGACTATAAGGATGATGTAAAAACAAATATAGTTTGGGTGGAGGAGACTGGAGATTTAAGACATTTTTCTTCAAAGTGTGGACATTCACTAAGGGTAATGAAGTTGCACACCCTTTATATATGTCATAGTATACACACACGAACATCATCCTACATAGTCCTTTGGCAGACAGACTGGAAAAACATTTTAAAGTTAATAAATGACAACTGGAACTAACACCCAGCAACATCCCTATGAATTTCATATTTATTGTATGTAGTTAATACATTACTTAAGAAGACACCTATAAAAAATGTAATTAGGAAAGGAAATAGCTTTCTCCCAGAGGGAAACCTATAAGAAGGGTGAGGTTTCCTCTTGTGGTGCTTTTTCCAAATTCCTTTCCAGTACGTTGCCAAATTATGTGAAAGATACAAGAGCTTCAAGTCCCAACCTTCTCCAAGATTCACTAGGAACATACACTGCCTGTACTTTCTCTAACTGGAGCAGGGGAAACTATCCAGAAAACAAGCCTGGTTAAGTGACTAATTTTAGCTGTTTATTCTGGTCTAATTGGTGTTACCAAAACCATATATAATAGCAAAAGCTATAGCCAAATCAGAAAGGAATTTTCTGCTGAAGATACTGACTCCAGGCTCATGGGTCCCTAACATCAGGTAACCCTCTAAAGAGTCTTCCCCATAAAACTGGCCTGGTGTGTGATAGAAAATAGATATTTCTATAAAAAGGGTAAATAAAATTAAATCAGTTGCTACAACCACTTCCTCTCCAATCCTAACCCCTTCACTAATACTCAGTTGGAAAAACTTCCTAACATAAAAGTCTGGATTCAAAAGTAATGTCAGAAAAAGACATTCTGAGCTTTCCTTGGTCTCTTAACCCTTCCTCTAGATGCTTGTCCTCCTTCCTCTGCTTTTGCAATTTGCCATTCACTGCAAAAAGGACTCTTCTAGCCTTTATTTTGAGCAAAAAAGGACTCAAATAAAATGCCTGAGACTCCAGAACTCATCCCTGGCAACTTTCCTTAAGGAGTAGAGCTCTGCAGAAATTCAAAGTTGCAGTCACATTTAGCTCTGCTTCCCTTGCCCTTCCTTTGTGCACACACTTCGGAGGGAGGGAATGTGTATCTGGCTCCCGTCTGAAATGAAATTAGCAAATAGCCCCATCAGTGGTGCTGGAAAAATGAGAATCTCTTCCTGGGAAATGTTGCTGGATTGTAAGAAGGGCTTTGTTTTGAACGAGGACAAAATGTCAAAGGGCAGACTTTGGGGTTTATTTCCCAACTTGAAGGGATTTCCAGGAAATTCTACTTCATGAGACAAAAACTGAAATATTCTGCTCTCCTTGCTGCTCCTGCCTGGTTTGCAGGCAGAAAGGCTGCTTGCCTCTGCGCGTTGTCTTGCTTTTCAAGATAGGAGGGATCATGGGAAGATGGTTAGATATCTGACTAACAAGTCAGATACCTGGGAAGGAGACCCCAAAGTCCCAGATGAGCTCTAGGAGCCAGTGAACAGCTACTCTTGTTTCTAAGCAATGCAGGGAACAGCAGAGCCTGGGAGTTTGAGAATCCAAGTTGCTGGATGGGCAACGAGCTCGCCATGGAGTCCTCTGCTTGACTGCTGGGCTGGCCCATATGCTAAGGGAAAAAAGCTTGGGGAACTGGTGAGCTGCTTACTCAGCTTGGAGTAACCTCTGACATCTGGAAAACCAAAGGCCTCCAGATCCCTGGCATCTTCTTGGAAAGCCTGAGCAAAAGTAGGCAGGTGAAGACCTCAAACAGCTAGCCCACCAGGATGGGTACAGAGAAACCAGGAGTCCAAAGCCTAGGTAGGTTGAATTGACAAAGAAGCAACCAGTCCTCTGCCACAAATGTGCCAAGTTTCTTTCTGAAGTTGCCACAGTATCAGCTGTTTTCCATGGAAAATTGTCTCCATGGAAAAACTTCTACGAGATCTAGTTACCTATCCTGTATCAGCAAACTCCAGAAATGTACAAGATTTCAAGGGGCTAGGAACTAGAGCGCCCATTTGCTCTGACAGGACATGTCTGCAAATCCAGCCTAGAAAAAAGTCCTGCTACTCTGCCCTTTCAGAGCAAAAACCCCCCTGCTGGTCCATAAGCTATTTTAATAAGTTAATTGCCTTCCTTTCCACTGGTGTTCTCTTAGATGGCCTGAAATCCTGAATTTCCAGACTGGGAATAGCCTACACTCATCAGCCTGTTCTCACTTCCATGTTGTATTTTGCAGGAGAACAAAAGATTGCATTTTTCACATTTTTGTCCCATAAATCATTGTCTGTTAAACTATTTTTCATTTTAATGAAGGTTTCAATCAGAAGATGAGGTTATGACTAGACTAACTGGCAAAATCCCAGTGAAAGTGGTGGATTCAGATTGTGTCCTAATGCACAGCAACCACCCGGGATCTCCAGGCACGTTCAGACTACAAGAAGTACATTTGCTCGGTGCAACCCCTTGGACAGCTGCCAGACCTGGTAGATCACTTTGTGTTCCAGTGGCCTAAATTTAATAGCAGAACCGCAGCTTCAAATTGTATTGACTTTGTTTTGCTGAACAAAGCAGGGAGTCGGGGAGGCTCTCCTTGAGTTCAGCTGCAGTTTTAAAGTCAATTACTTGCCATCAAGACCTGTCACTTACATTATTCCGGGATCTGCTCATAAAGGGCTCCTGTGTTTCTCCCAGGAGATCGTGGACCACAAGGGATTTACAGAGCTTGCTCAGCCCATTGCCACACTTCACGCACCAGAGAGCCAGTGCGTTGGGAAACATCAGCCATAGCACTGACACGTTGCCCTGAGGGTCTGTGCAAGCACAGAGTCTCTGCCTGCAATGTTGGTCGGGAGAAGGCTATGACAGGTCTGTGGGATGTCTGCTAGATGTCCCAAGTCCTCCGATTCTACCCAGACGTAGCTTCCAGGCAATATGGTAGGAGACCTAGCCCTGTGGACATCCTCCCAGATCCAATTCAGAAATCTCTCCTATGCAAAATCAAAGGCGTCTTTGTCTGGGCTGGAAAACAAAGTTCAGGCATTAGGGTCTGAAATTTGTACTGCTTTGCAGATGAGAGGGCAGTTGGAATGCATGGAGCTCTGCCTTGGGATGAGTCAGGAGCCGGTCAAGAGCTTATGGCTCAAGATGCTGGGCAGCCTGCTTTAGGAGACCCTGCCTGAGCCGGGGGGCTGGACTAGATGATCTCCAGAGGTCCCTTCCAACCTCAAGCATGCTGCGACTCTGTGATGAGCTAGGTAGGCATGAAGTACCACTGCATTGCCGTGATTAACTAGTCACAGGGAGGCTGGAAAATGCTTTTAATGCTAAGCTAAGAGGACAAAACAGCCTTTTGGAAGGATGAAAGCATTTCAGACTCCAGCTTGACTTACTTGCCCTGGCCTAAATGCTACCTGAGGGTTTTGTCCGCTAAGTTGAAGGGCTACATTCAAAATTACTCATACTGGTCAGGTTTGACAACTTCTGCCACCGAAGGAGTAGAGTTGTGGCAGTACTGACGCACACGCAGTACGCAGAAAAGCAGCTCATGTTTCCTGCAACTGCAAGAAAGAAATTCCAGTGCCATTTCTTCTTCTGGGTAACTCAGTAGGTGGCTGAGAGGAATTTGTTTGTATCCCAGAAATAAGAAGTTACATTTGAATATTAATTCTTTGGGTTTGGTTGTTTTTGTGGCATGTGTGTGCTTCTCAGATAAAAAGCCAATTTTTTCTAGTAACTAACAATCAAATCCAGGAGTGATTTATTCATAGCCTTGGCCATGTCTTTGAATAGGAAGGAAAAACCATATTTCAAGTCCTTCTAGCCTACAGCTTTATACCACTTTCCTTTGGACTCTTTCTAGAACTGGAGGACCTTTGAAAATCCAGATTAAGAGGTAAAACATTCAATATTACTTTGTTAGGAAACTAAAAGCAGTAGGTCTCTACTGACATGACTTTCAAATGCAGTCTGAAATATGAAATAATATTCTTCTTGATAGCATTTTAAATTTCTTACTGCACAGATTTTCTATTTCCAATCTTACCTATAGGATGAGTCCATATAAGTCTGAGGTTTGGGCTTCTCAATCATTTTCAAGCAAGGGACATTCATAGCACAGAGATACTCACGTGATGTGAATTTTTATCCTGGTACAAATGCAGAGATGAAAAGAGTTAAAGTTCTTGGGTCTGTTGAACTCGCTGGCCTCAAGTCAACCAGAGTGTTAACTAGAGACTGGTACTGGCCAGTATGGTGCGGATTGTATGTGTTGAACTTGGCATGCTGTGGCATTGATTACTCTCAGGTTCTATTTTAAATTGTTTGAAATTTCTCTCCTAGAAAGTTTTAACTGCTTTAAGTCCCTTTTGTCCAGACTGAATAGATTTTTGATAGGCAGAGGGAACTTCTGTATCTGTGTGCCAGGAAGCTTCAGGATTGCCCAGCCACCTCACTTCACTTCACTGAGGTTGCCTTAAGACAGAAGCCACTGAGACCCACCTGTGTGTCTCACAGAGGAGAAATGTATTTAAGTGACTAAGCCAGAAGTGCGCGTGTCTTACTGAGGAATCAAATTATATTAATGGGCACCAGCTTTTCCTCCAAGCCCATTCAGCTCCTTGGCATTCAGTTTGGCTTTCTATACAGCAGGATCAGGCTTGTAGGTGTTTCTTCCTGGCACCTTCCATGCTTTGGGATAGTCTCGGTGAAAAAAAATAGTCATGTTCATAACTCCCCTATGTGAAATTCAGCATAGGTACACTCAGCTGATGCAAGATTCAGGGCTGATGTGGTATATAAACCACTGCAAAAGACCAGAAGGGAACAAAGTATATGCATGGATTAGGATAACACTGGGACATCCTGGCTCTCATTCTTTTTCCCACCATCTGCCATTCCCCTCCTTCTCATCCTCCACTGTGTCTGAGCTCCAGACAGCAAAATGATTCAAAGATTTTATTTGAACTTTGGTACTGAAAATCAGTCTAGCACTGAGTGGTCAGGCCGGCTGGATACACTGTGTGTGAACTCAAAGGCATCATGCTGCACAGCACAGTCGGAGCTGATACGTCATGTCAGATTTGCCCCAAAGTACGGACAAAGCACAACAGATCAGTGTTGCCCTCTGGATATTCTTGTGTTGCTCCTTACTGGAATAGTGGGGCTCTGGTCTCTCCGCTTGGGAGAATATCCTGTTCCTGGAGACTCTGTCCTCAAAGGCTGAAGAGAAGAGACCCTCCTAAATTTTTTTGCAATGACATTCTTTTTGAAGATTTAAATACGAAATGCCAAAAAAGCAATGCATGCAAAAAAAGAATGTCACCTCCAGTTCCATATGTGAAGGGTGATAATGAAGTTCACATAACATATGGGAAACGGTACTGCTTTGTTTAGCCACTTGGCTTGAAATGGAGACTCTATGGTGCTTGCTATGCAAACAATGCTCAGTTGATCCATCAAAACAAAATCATGGCCGTATATAATAGTAACGATTAAATGCTTATTCTCCATGATCACATAACATATGGCTTTGCGCTCAAACGTACACAATCCCAAAGGACATTATGTGAATATAAAAGATTGTTGACTCATGATTCCCTGGTTGTGTTCTCTGGCAACGCCTCTTCAAGAACAGACACACACATACACATATATGAGGATCCTAATGGAATATTTTTTTTCCTTCAGCTTAATGCATTACTGACAGCAGTGCTTAGGATCTTTATTAGCAAAAATACACATAAATATATTGGTAACATTGAACTCCAGGTTGCATCCATGATCTAAGAAGCTGGATCGAAGCACAGGCTCTTTACATAATGAAGCAACTTTAAAATTTTTTCTTTTTTTCATTCTGTTTTGCATGATGCTTTTCCTCTGTTGTTCCTTTGTGAGATAATAAATGAAGGATGGGGCAAGAGGCTTGCTTTGGTTTGTACAAATCCTCAGAAATACTGTTGGTGTTAGCCACAGTCTTTGGTGTCAGCCACAGACTTTTCAAGCCTGCATCCTCTTACCGTTTTGGCTGCTTCTTGAGGAGTTTCTTTATACCCCTTTCCTTGGACCCTGCTCTTTTCTTGCCAGCTTCCTTTCATCTTGTGCCTCTTTTCCTTATAATTCCTATTAACCCTGCTCAGCAACTAGTAAACCTTTTATTTGCTGAGCTAGGCATGGATGGCGGCAGGGGTGTCCAACAGTTTTCTTTGCCTGCTTTCTCTGCCTCGGCAGCTCTTTACAGGTCTGGACCTGGAGGAGCACGGGCTCTGCTGCTTTCCACCTGAGTGGAGCTGCTGGGAGGCAGGAGTGGCAGGACTGGTGCGGGGGTCCAGGCTCTGAGGAGCCTGGGGACAGGCAGGGCGTAGGGAAGGAGGGAATATCTCTCCTGGATGGGCGCAGTGGCAACCAGGGTCTGACAAACCTGCTCTTAGTAAGTGCGCAAACCTCCTACCAGGAGGGAGCAGAGTGTCAAACTTTCTTCTCAAGGTGGGAGGAACGGCTGAGATGGCTACGCAAGAGCCTGGCTGCAGAGCATCTGCCTGCACCCACAACCCAGGCTCTCCTTTCTCCTTGCCACAGCAGACTGCCATCTCCACAGGCATATATAATGCCCAAAGCACAGCGCGGAAGCATTGCTGCATGTTTTCAAATGAAACTTGGGTTAGCAGGATTTACACAACAATTTCTACACAAGCTCTTGTCCTTGCGCTTTGTTAATTATTCTTTCCAAAGTGGCTCTATCTAAATATAGGCATTGTAAAGGCTTTCTTTTTTTTTTGCATTACTTGTGCATGTACATAAACAATAAGTTTGAGTATGTGGATGGCACATGTGACTGATAAACTGAGTCACCTGCAGCTATTTCAGTCCTTAGATTGGATTAAAAATTAAATTTCTGTGAATTTTATACCTTCTAGCACAAATAGCAAATATTTGTTCTGACTTAGAAGTCTCCATGTCTGATTCGCGTATGGGTTTTAGCAGGAATAAATAAGTACTAGATGAAGACCTGCTTCTGCAGTAGTCTGTTTGCTGCCTGACCAGGAAGAAACATGGGTGTTACAAAATAAAAATCCTGAAGTTTACAAAAATATTTTTGCAATACCCAACAGTTTCTGGTTATGGTATTATCATTTGCAAATCATGTTCTTATTCTCTAATTATGTTCCTATTAATCTGCCTGTTCTGATGCTTTCAGTTACCTGCCTTCAAAATGCTCTGGAGAATCAATAAAGTCCTTTACTCGCCCTCACTGTGGCAGTCTAGTTCCTCCACGGAGGTGTAAACGGAGGCACAGAGCTATTTCATTTGCACAGCAAATCTGTAGCAGAGGCTGCGGGAGAAGCTCAGATTCATTATTTTCCCTCCAGCCGACTCACAAGCTGCCTTACTTCAGTGGTATCTCGGCTGCAGGGCTGTGAATTGGCCATGTCACTGGGAAAACAACCATGATAGTTTGTCCAGGAATTAAAAAATCCCGTGCTCCACAGCTGTTGAGATTTTGCTTCCTGAGCCAAATTTAGGCAACGCATCAGTAGTTTATAAAGCAAATCCTTGATCTTTCCTGCCTCCATTCAGCTAAAGTTGTAAACAGGACACGTGTAGTTTTTCTAAGCTGAGCTGGGCTGAGCGTGGCTGCAGCTGGTAATCAAACTGAGTAACGGTAAACATCTGATCCTTTAAAAAGTACTGAAAGGTCTGCTTCGCGCTCAGTTGCAGACAGCAACGCTGACCCGCAGGAGCGTTGCAGTGTATCTTCTGGGGTCTGGTCTGAATTAAGAGCTGTCAGATGGACAGAAACCCTGCTCTGGGTTTTGGCTCTGACAGTAAACCCAAGGATGCAGGTGAGGCAGGAGATCAATTTGCCCAGAACTTTCCAGTTCACTGGGTAAAGTCTGGAGGTCCCCATTTCAGCGTAAAATGTTCAACTGCTAAAACATAAAGCCGCGTATGAAGTGCAGACATCTAATTGGCAAGCCGCAGTAACGTGCTGGCCAGGTCAGAGATTTATACTAGCCTGCACCATGATTAGGTCACTGGCAACCTGTGGAAACAAAGCAGGTTGTACTACAGAGTAAAGGAATTGCTTTCCAGGTCCTGAGGAGAGGGTGAATTTTGCCAAAACATTCAGAAAGCTCAGAAACAGCCAAGCGGAGACTGACATAAGTTCTTTATCTGAGACGTTTCATCTTATCTGCCAAGTCCTTAGCTCCTGAAACAAAGAAACTCTGTCTTTGTTCATGCAGAGCATGGCACCTACAGCCAAAAGCTAAAGGTGTCTTTGCCCTGTCGAGCCGCTCAGGTCTGTGCGGCTGCCAGGTCCTTCCCAGAGCCACGCTCCCGGCGCGGGCGCAGAGCCCGGACAAGCCTCGGCGCAGGGAAGGGGCCACAGGCACGTGGTGGTACGGAGGTGATGGAGGGGTTGGAGGTGTCATCCACATCGCTCTCCAGGTGCGCTTAGAGAAAAGGCCAATTCTGCTTGAGGGAGGCAAGAACAGGAGTGGGAGTTGAGAGCACGAACCCAAGGGGACCCAAAGAGGGACAACAGTGTCAAGGAAGGCAGAGAAACGTCGGTGTTCTGCAAAGGGTAGAGCAGGCAGCCATCCGTGGAGAAGGGCTTGTGAGGCCATATGACTTACGCCAGAGCTAAATAGGAGTTGTGAAGCCACAGTCTGAAAGCATGCCAGGCTCATGTTTGGCCAATATACGCAACTAAGCAGACCTGCGCTGACTGGTTACTTAATATAGAGGCTGATTTTTGCAAGCCATTGGTCAAGCCCATGTTAGCTGTAAAGACATGCATGCTCATTGAGGAAGAGTAGTTTTGGGGCTAGAAGAAGATGGCACCAGTTTTATTTATGGCTGAGTGGCACCATTCCAGGGTCAAATGGAGACACTCAAGGGAAAGGTCTTCAGGAACTCCCTTGGTACAACATATCTCCTTTACTGTGGTAATCACCACCCTCACCATTCTGCTTTGCAAAGGATGTTCTGAAATATAGCAGTTTACAGTGTCAATAATTTTTTCCCCATTATTTATCACTTTTTCATCATGATTATTATTTTGCCCTTGTTAGTTTTCTTCCCATGTTTTTTTAAGTGCTTCCAGAGAACCTTGAAGCTCAGCACCCTCAGCATACACGCTGCTGTATTCCCTTGGAGCAACTAGCTGTTTCCTTACAGGGACAGAATTGGTGTTGGTTAGTGGATTTCTCTATAATTCAAATTTGAGATGATTCCCTTCTCTTTGGAAATTTTCTTTCCATTCTGAGGCATCTTTGCTGAGTTTCTCCCCATGTTGACAGTCATTTGAAAATGCATGTTTGCCTTCTCAAGAAGGTTGGGTTTTATTGTTTTCCTTTTCTGATTGAAGGCATATGCTGATCTCAAAAGCTAAGTCCTGTATGGAGCGGCATCTTTCAAGTAGACAAAATAATACTGATAAAAATTATGGAATTAGAACTCTGAATTATTGAATCAAGTTCTATTTAATGGATGTTCTTGGATGAGCCATACTATATAAAACAATAGCAGATTAGACTCAAGAGCCAGACGAATGTTATTTAAAATCTTCTGTTACATTTAAAAATAATAAAGGAAAACATAAATAAAATAAGTTGACTGGGGCCCTGATCCTCAGGGCCATTGTTTCCTATCAACATTAGAGTATCTAAGAATTTCAGAGCTGGAAAGAACTGATCCTCCTTTCTATAAAGTGCTTAACAAAAACAGTTCAACCAGGCAAATACAAGAGCTGCAGTGGGTGCATGACTCATTTAATACATAAATATCAGCTGGGCAGTGATGAAGACTTGCACTAATACTTATGTACAAAAACCTTCAATGTTAACAGAGCAAGAAGTAAAAATGAAACTTTTCTATCCTAAAGCCCTTAACTTTGAACAGGCAAATGTACCCTTAACATCACAAAAACAACAGAACGTGCTCTCTGAGGTCATTGCGTCCCACACAGCTCCTCTGTGGGATGAACTGAGTGTTGCTGAGCAGGAATGTAGTTTTAGAAACGAGATGCTTGTAGTCCCTAAAGAGGTTTGAGATGACTGCAAGGCTTACTTCTGCCATCACAAAAAAAAGGATGTCTCTGGCCTAAAACCATGGTACGGTGGCAAACTCACAGCACCGATTAAAAAGAAAAAATATAATAAGCAGTAATTGTAAGAGGAGAAAATAGACAGAAGTCAATATATTTTTATTATATTCTTATACCATCAGACACAGATAACTTCTGTCCAGAAATTCTAAAGCTGAGGCTATCTTTGGCTTCCTGATACTAATTTTAAATAAGTCTTTGAAAACTGAGGACATTTCAGAAAATTTAAGTATGCTAATGTTCTGCCAATATTTAAGAAAAGTACTACACTGTGTTCAGATGAAAAATGCTTGATCTGAATTAGGTCTTGGATAAAATAACAGACAAATTGATACAGATATGAAATGAAGGTTAAAAATGGGGCTATAAATTATGACAGCATAATGCATGAAAAATTTTTGTTAAACAAAAGTTATATAAATCTTTGATGAGGTTTCTAATGATTAATGCAAAAGAGCTGCATAATGGAGTGCATTTAGCCTTTGTAAATCAATTTGCTTCCTATGGCATGGTATTTGAAATTAGCACTGCAGAGTAGCAGCACATTTTAAATGGATTAAGCATTGTGTGTGAGATGAATCTCTCAAAACACAATGAAAAAGTAATTGTCACTGAAGAATCATCAAACGAATTATTTCAAAGCATGCTCTCCCATGAGCCATTGTTGAGCTGGCAATCTTCAATGTATCCATAACATGAAGGAGGAGAAATAAAATAGATAAAATTTGCTGGTGGAGCAAAACTGGCAGTTATAGAAAAAAATGAGGACATAGCAGCTGGAAAAGGGGTCACAGTGGACTTACAGCTGATGATTAACTTGCAACATGAAACTGGGACACAGCTGAGGAGACCTAGAAAAGTAACAGAGTGATTTTGCTTTGAACATGTCAGACATTAAAGATTCAATGCTGCTGTCAACCAGTCATGAAGAAAAATGAAAAAAAAAAAAGAGAGAGAATGTAAAAAAGAACACCAGAAACAATTGAAGAGATGGAGAAATGATTCATATTGCGGTATTTAAACTGCTTCAACTGTTTAGATTATGAAAAAGAAGATGGGGCTTGGTTGCTCTATTTGAAGTAAAGCAAATACTAAATTTTTATTTAATCCATACAAGAAGAGATAGCAAGAATCTGTGGCCATATGTTTTTAACAGTGTATGAGGAAAACTATCAAGGAAAGTGGTGGATTCTTCATCTCACGAAGCCACCAAGCTGGGGTGCCTTTGTCAGAACTGGGGGTGAATCAAGTGACAGGAGTCGGGGAAAAGGACCTCCTCCACAATAGAGCCACGGGGCTTGAATTACTCACCTCCCAGACTGCCTTTAAATCCAGCCTAGCCCTGTGGCTGTGGGGAAGCTGCCTGGCCGTATTGCTTCACTCAGATCCCTCCTAGGAGGCAGTTAGTGAACTCTGGAAAAACCTTAAACAATGATCTCTGACTTGTTCTTCATTATTCTGTAAATACAGTAAGAGTAGTAGATTAGAAACAAGGTTTCGAGCAAGAAGCCTTATGTCTGCTCCCATGTCCTTGGCTCCCCAGCTGTTGGTTTTCACTGACAGCATGCAGTTATATTTGAGAAGACAAAGATCTGGATGGTGGTGATGTTTCTCACCAGCACCCAACTCTGTATCTGCATAAGTGTCCAGCGCAGTAGATAAGACAGACAATGGAGTTGTGAGCTAAAACTGCATCCATTTTAATCTTTTTGTAATTCAAGAGAAGTTACAAGGCTGCTGGCACCTTCTGCAACTCTGCAGAGGAACAGCAAAAACCCCAGGGGTCCTGCCCTGCTCCCATCCATCATTCCTGTCCAGGCTGGTGGGTCGGAAAAGGCTGATTTATGTATAGAGGTGGTCATTGCTTAAGGTGACAGAGTGGTGGGAGTCAGTTATAAGTTCAGAGGCATCCAAAAAATTTGTTTGAATCAAGTAGAGGCCTAGCTAGTGTTTAAAACCCAGGAGGTGCCCTTGGGATGGGTATTTTGCAGTCGGCAGTCAATTGCATCATAAGTCATGACTAGACCCCATTTAATGAAGCAGTAGAGGATTTATTGAGTGTTGGGTAATTGCTGAATCAATGCTATGCAGTTTCTTTTAAACAGAGAATCAGATGCCAAAGTTGTGCCTGACAGCCCATTCAGACTCATGGGGAAATTGTAGGTCTGGGGTTTTCACCTGGACAAGCAATGTCAGTTGGATTTGGGAGGTGATGCTGGAAGAAACAATGCTAATAGGAGTCTGTTCTCATCCCTGAGGTTGTGGTTACGTGGAAGGGTGAAGTCGGAAGAAAGGGATGCAGAACCTCAGGGGAAGTTAGGAAGGATGCATATTTGGGGCAACCAGTGTTTCAAGCCCTTCAGAGGAGGTGGTGCACAGATTTGAAGGTGAGCGTGCTGAGAGCCTGGGAGGCTGCAGACTTGCTGTGAAGCCTTACGCCTGGGTTAGTTTTGTCTTAGTGCAAAGTACCCTTGAATATTCAAGTGTGTGTTTTGGAGCTACTGAGAAACATATTCCTCTTGTGTCGATGAAATTCAGTTTCCAAACTGGGTATTGCAATCCATGATGTCATGGATCCAGTATATGCTGATACTGTATCTGCTTTGGGGTCCTCTGTTGAGCAGTGTCCTTCACAGGAGGATGGTAAATTCTTAATAGCCCTCATACTGGGATTTAATTGGGGTACTGTGGGATACCAGACCCATGCTCATGGTGTCTGCTCTTTTTTTCTAGCATAGGTGAGACACTAATGCCATCTGCTTTGTTCTTTTTTTATGTTGGGTATCTGAAAAGTAAATTTCAGTTTTACAGCTTTCTTGACAACAGAAGATCTGAGTTTTTAAAGCCACTTACAATATAGTCTCAAAAAGTGCTGTTATTTTAAAAGCTTTGCTTAGTGTTAGCTGGCACTTTTTCTCCAGTTGTAACCATTTTGCAGGCACTTCATGGGTTTTGGTCTCTGTGCAGCATGCCCACAGGGACATATTTTGGTCAGAACTGGGAATAAACACTGAGAACCAGACTGTATTTGCCACCTCCTAATGATAGGGTTATTTTAAGGAATTATTAAATAGTAGGGACATGCTGCTGGTTTTAGTTGTTTCTGTGAAAAATGAAACTTATCCTTAACGAATTTGTTCTGTTACTCAGAATTATGCTAGTGAAGACATGATCTATCCTTTTTTGGCCGAGAATCTAGTCATTCTCCACAAAATGATCTCTGTCTGAGAAGTGGATCAATAACTTCAGATCTCAGCAGGGCTTTACTTCTGTCCTGTGAATGACATATAGCAGAGAGCACGTGGGTGGTCTGCCAGAGCCCGTGCACCAACATCAGGGAATGCTGCACATCGTGCAGTCCTTCTGTTCCTCAGTTAGACAAAAAAAACCCCCACAACCAAAAAAACCCAACTATTGCACTCTGCAACACATTTTGGGGGCAATACTGAATTCTGTTCTCCCCGTCCACCCGAATTTCTGCTCTCTTTTCAACCTGCTGAGAAAGTTGTCCAGGAGCACTGTGTTAAGTAATGTTGGTTTTAGACAGGATAAAAAATGAGGGAGCATTATGGTATCAAGAAGGGAACAAAGCCCATACAGAAGAGGAAGAGTTAATTTCTGCCAAGAGTGAAGGTGCTGAAATTAAAGTTTGCAAATTCATTTACTTACTATAATTTCATAACAAATAATGAAGCCAGAGGTAATGCCATTTTGCCAATGATTCTCACTGAACTATGGCTCATTAGTTATTTTATGTTGCTTAGCAGGGTCTGTTTACATCTACAGAAATTCAGCTAATTCAATGAGTCCCTTCTCTCTGCACAGACGTCCCAGTATTCCTGCTTATCTGGCCATGCCCTGTGGGTTTGCCATCCATGTGCTGTATACAGAGCTGAGCACAGGTGCTTATTTTGATGAGGAAAACCAAAACTGTTGAGATCCATTCCAGCTACATTGGCACTCATCTGGGCTATTTCAGCTCAGGCCAGAAAAATAGTTCGCCATGATTCAACCTACCTTTTCAATGTTTTTGTGAGCCCAGAGATCAGAATTGTATAACTCGGGTCCAGGCCTCTTAGAAATGCCACATTTGAGGAATACAGTTGAAATCTCTTTTTGTCCAAGCCGTGGCTTTTTCAAGCACTCTATTTTGACACAGATTAAAATGACCTTTCCAAAAGTTCTTCTTACACGTGTCATTCCTGAGGCGCTTCGCTGCCACTGATCCTGAGCACTTATGGTGTCCTTGTGTTGGACAACAGCCGATGGAGCCCAGCGGCAGAGCGCTTCGTCGATGGGGGACCGTGGGAACCGCTTGCTGGATGCTTTGAAGAGACAGCAGGAGACCACGGGGGAGCTGACGAGCAGATTGGCGTTGTTCGCGAGCAGATTGGTGCTTCCAATCTGATGTGGACCAGGGGTGCCCTGGGATTAGGATTACACCCGTTTGCTCTTCTGTGTAATGAGCTGGTGAGGGCACAGTGAGCCTTCCGTAGCTGATTCACAAGTTAATTACCACCACAGATAAATGTGTGGGTTACATGTTTGTTTGCTTTTTTCTACCTTGAAGTCTTTATTAATGCTCACGGTAGGAACTAGCCATGGTATTTCATTACACGTTCTGAGTATCTGCAGCTAAGTGGTGAATTTATAATAGTAGGCAGATAAATAGAAACATCCAAACTGATGTTTTCCTCATACTTTATGGCTTTTGGGAAATTTTGGGTTTGATTTAAGGAGACTTACTTGTACTCCCCAAATGGTTTTCCAGTGTGATTGCTTTCAGATGCGATAACTTTCTCCTTAATAGAAGAATGAACCATTGAGACAAAAGCCATTCCAGGATTTAGTCTTACCCAAACCAGCGGTTGGTATTATTTCCAGTATAGAGTTCAAAGTACACAAATCACCAGCTTAAAACTATAGCTCGAAACTCCATTCCAGGCACACTAAATATTAGGTTCACTTTACTCAAGACATATTTCCTCAGCAGTACAGGAATACAGTCTTGACTCGGTCTCCCATTTCCATGAAACTCTTTGTTTAAATCCTTCCCCAGTGAATTTTGTAGGCAAGGAACCAAGTAAGTAAGTGAATGAATTGTTGGCAATTTTTTGAGTGTACTGAATGGTAAATGACTTTAAGATCTCAACTTTATACCCATTTTCAGATCTTTACATGATTTTATGTAAACTGGAAGGATACTTAAGAATGCCTCCTCTTCCCCATCCTCTCTGTGTACACGCACACACACAGACAGACGCATTTCCAGGATTTCAAGTCAATATTTCAGCCAATGAAAGCTCAGGGAGGCCCAGCTCGTCACCTTAGAAAAAATACCATGATGTGCCACTGGACTAACATTTAATATGTGCAAATTCTTTTCACAAACCCACAGTTTTGTTTCACCTGAAACATCGAGGATCCCCATACATGGCTTCCTCAGGTTTCAAGGATGCTGAAAATGCAGCTGGTTTTAAGACAAACTAGACTCTGCTCAGCAAAAGGGCTTGCTTCTTGGCACCAGAACACCCATCTCTCTCTCACCTTGCAGGTATTTGAATCACTGCAGATTGGCCTTCTCACCTAGACTAAAATAACAAATTGGAAACCAAGCTGGAACAATACATTTTTTCCCCCTTCCCCCCGCCTCCAAGTTCCTGCGCATACTGGAATGTACCAAAGGGACAAAGCACAAATAAGCAATTGGGAATTGAATTAATTGACAACCTGAGGTAAATAACAAATCTTTAAAAATAAATCAAACCACTCCATTGAACAGGAATGAAAAACATGATTTAATTCAACTAACACCCCAACAATAACAGCAGCATCTTTCATAGATCCTAGGCAAGGAAAGTTCAAGCCAGCAAAATACTTTCCAGTTTATAAAAGTTTTAAAAACTGCCAGGGGATATGTCCTGGCCTTCCCAGCAATGGAGCAAGAGTGAGCTCCAGCAAATCACATGGAAAAAGCATAAGGGGAGCAGATTTTCCAGGCACTAATTCAGTGCAAAAGGGGTCTCCCTTCCAATATTACAGAGCACTGATGTGTTAGTGGTCTCCTTTCTCACATCACTGAGCCCTGTTGGATGGATTGCAGGGGGTCTCTTTCCAAATACCATTAAGTCCAAAGAAAAGGAAAGTTCTCTCTTCTCTAGTATCAATCAATTGAGTATTAACGAATGGATATATAGAAGGTCACAGGTTTTGCTGGA
>JANHGO010000027.1:44680406-44692309 GCA_024606505.1 Aquila spilogaster
GAGCAAGAGTGAGCTCCAGCAAATCACATGGAAAAAGCATAAGGGGAGCAGATTTTCCAGGCACTAATTCAGTGCAAGAGGGGGTCTCCCTTCCAATATTAGAGAGCACTGATGTGTTAGTGGTCTCTTTTCTCACATCACTGAGACTTGTTGGATGGGTTGCAGGGGGTCTCTTTCCAAATACCATTAAGTCCAAAAAAAGGAAAGGTCTCTCTTCTCTAGTATCAATCAATTGAGCATTAACAAATGGATATATAGAAGGTCACAGATTTTGCTGTATTTTTTTCTGCAGAAGAACATGGGAATATTTGCTATAAGCACTTCTGCACGTAGTGCTTA
Source organism: Aquila spilogaster (assembly GCA_024606505.1). NCBI lineage: Eukaryota > Metazoa > Chordata > Aves > Accipitriformes > Accipitridae > Aquila > Aquila spilogaster. The sequence goes on from JANHGO010000027.1 coordinate 44,680,746, forward strand.
TGGAAAAAATCTGACAGACTTTAATAGAGTGATAGTCTTCCTACAGAATTTAAAAATCAATTCACAGAATTGTATAGAAGGGATATAAATGCTGGATACAGTCATTTCTATTGGATCTTTTGAGCTTCACTCTTATTACATTCCGAAGGATTTTTCCATACATGAATAAAGCTGAGTATAGCGTAATGGATGCTTCTGCAGTTTACCAACTCAAATGATTGAGTGAACTTTTCAAATATAGCAACAGTTTTTAAAAGGTTGCAGTTGCTGCAATGTGCCTTTGCTTTTATATAAATTTTGATGAGATTAATGTCTACATACTAGCTTAGATTTCTTGTAATGCCTTTTCATATGAGCTCCTTTTCCATTTGAAAGAGCCAAACAAATCAATAAATCTAAAAAAATTAAAAAAAAATCTGTAATTCTTCTGTGTTTTTCTTTCTTTTTCTTCTGACTTTATTCGGCTCTCTTTTGTTTTTGTTTACCTGGAGAATTGGGGAAGACTTGTATAGCATAACTTATCCATTATTGAGAGCTTTTCTCCAACACTGTGAGATCCTGTCTCCTCCCGGTACGCATGGAGATGAGACTGGGAGTCTTCAGTGAAATAGTTTATTATTCTGACCTGTCCTTATTGATAACAGCCCAGCAGTTTTCTTAGGTTGCAAATTAGCGAACAGAACAATTTCACCCATTTATTATATTGTGAGATACTAGCAAAACCCACTGTTGGAAGAATCCTAGTCTTCCAGTTCTTCCCTGGCCCTTTGTGGAAATGTCCACTTGTATTTCTGCTTTGCTGTTGGTGAGGGAACTCTCTGAAATTGCTCTGGCAATCATTCGCATGTATGTTGTTCTGGAAGAGACTGGTGGATAGTGCTTTCAGCTCTTCTATGGACATGACACAGATAACAGTTCATGTAGAAAGCAATGAGGTTACTTTGTACAAGAAATGCTGTTTAGATTACAGTAAAGGTGCTGCAAGCACTGATATACATCCCTGATGGTCTGTTAGAACTGTTTTCTTAGACTCCAAGCACACTCTGCAGCATGTTGTCATCTATTTTCCTCCAGACTTCTCAAAAGAAGTGTGCTCAGAGTCCAGGTATGACCTTTAGAATATTAAACGTTTCTATGGCCTCACATAGTTCTTGAGGGCCTAATGATGCTGGAGGCTGTCACAATCATCTTGTGAGGGTTTTTCTGGACAGAGATAGATTGCTAAGACCAGTGAGATGAACTACACTGGTAAGATTCCTAGCACTGTCCATGAAAGGTATGTAAGTAACTACCTTAGATTGGATGCCTAAATTTTGGAGACTCAAAGCTAGGTGTGATGAGCCCAACTCTAAGGGGAGACAGATACACTGGATACTGCTACAAACTCTGGAGAATTCATCAGGGAGATGAAAAAAGTTTTACTTTTCTCACAGTTAAGAGAGTATTATTCTCATTAAGATTGCACTATATTAAGCTGAAGGCTCACTCCATTCACTCTGAATGTGCTCTATATCAAGAAATAACTCAAGTATCTAGTTCAAACTTTCCTATCTGACTTTTCATAGTGAATAACTGAGATAACATTTTTATTTTCTCCTGTTATTCTTGTATTTCCTTCTTGACCTTTTGGCTACTCAAACATTTAAAAGACCTTTTGTTTACCACTGTGATACCATTTATTTTTAACAGTAGGCTTCCAGCTGTCCAACTCTAATCCAACAACCAGATGCTGAACGCTGCTGCAGCAAAATGTGTTTAGCTTCCAAACCATGAACAAGCTAGAATATATTTCACAGTTCAGAACCTTTGAGTGTTTACATCTTAACACTTGTTGTGTCACAGTGCCCCCGCTGTATCTGTTTTCTTAGATTTTGTAAGAGCTGGAAGGAAGACTGGGAAATTCCAACTTCAGTTCTAGTAGGGACTCTCCTCTTTCGGCACCCCAGATCTCCTATTTGCAGACCAGAATGAATGCAAATGCAATTGCCAATGCAATGTCACGTTCTCTGTGACCTGGGGCTAAGAAGTCAGGACAGGCTTGCCGTACTCATTAAATTCAAAATATTATTTGTTCTTTTATTATTCTTTTTTTAATTATTCATGAAATATCCAATTCTGGTTTACTACTTCTCTGTATACCATATTCTTTCTGAGAAATCATGTACACCAGGAATGGGCAGCTACAGCTTCTGTAAGGAGAATCTTAGAGGGGCATGTTTATGCTTTTCCTTGAAGAATGAGGCAATATTACTGTTACTGTTGGCTGATCTTTCAGAGCACAGAATTACAGGTTCTCAAATGGAAGGCATCCTGGACATACGCCACACATTCAAAATCAAAAAAAAATTCGTAAGATCAACAAGATACAAAGCAGATGTGGCTAAAGAAATTAAAGCAGAAGTCGTGGATTATTTTCAGTTTGATGTGGGATGCAATTTCTTTTGTTTATTCACCTCAGACAAAAGTGCAAAAAGAACTTGATGTTTTCCAGGAAAATAACAAAGCTGGAAGCTTCTGCCTCTTGCAGCTCCTGGAATTCTTCTTCTACCTTGGGCAATGTGATGGCACCTGATGGAGAATGAAAACATGCCAAAGCCCCTGAGATATTCATCTTCCAGAAAGCTTGTGCAAGGAAGGAAGATTTTCACTTATGTATTTCTTGAAGTGACGACTTCCTATTGCTTCCAGTTGAAACCTGATTTCTATAGCCCCAAATTCATGTACCTACACAATTAGTGTATGTAATTTAAGGCAACCATAGAATTATCATTGCTGGATGACGATGACTGTTGTGGGACAAGACTCTATGATTGGAAGGTATTAATTTGGATGCTCAACTGACCTTTATTTGAACTATCCTGATGACTACAATTTAAACAAATACGTCAGAATTTTTATGAGAATAAAACTACTTGAGAAATTTATGATGTTCCTTCTTTCCAGGCAGCATGGATTTGAAAGCCCACCATGAGATTACTCAGAACTCCATATGGATGGGCCTTGGCCAACGCAAAAATATGAGCCACACGGTACATTGCTTCTCCTTTGAAACAACTGGAAGTCCCAGATTTTTAACTGTTTGCTTTTATGCAGGAAAAGATGTTGCCTGCCAAACAGAATAGACTTCCAGCACCTACTTTTTCAGTTTGGAAATCACATCAAGGGTAATTGTTAATCTCTACTCTTTGTATACCTGTCTGTGATAGAAGCATCTCTTTGTTTCTTTTTCTTTCTCATCTTTTTCTCTTTTTCTTTCATGGTGTGGCCTCACCAACACTGAGTAGAGGGGAAGGATCAACTCTCTTGACCTGCTTACAACATTTTGCTGAGGGCATCCAAGAATACTGCTAGTCTGTTGAGCTGGAAGGGCATGTTGCTGGCTCATGATCAACTTGGTGTCCACCAGGACAACTAAGTTCTTTTCTGCAGAGCTGCTTTCCTTCAGGATATTCCCCCAGCATGTACTTGTACCTGGGAGTGTTCCTTGCAGGTGCAGAAAGGACCACTGAACCTAAAAGTGTGATGTGGCATCTATTTTAGACTGGGACAGATAACAAATAGCATCACTTGGCACTCGAATGATTGGAAGTGGATTCCTAACTGAGCCCTGGTAAGCCTGGGTTCACTAGACTGAGAGCTGAATGTCATCCTGGTTGGCTTTGCAAAGCCTCACCATGAGGCTCACAGGAGCCACAGGCACAGCCACAATGTAATTGACAGCAGTATTTGCATGAGCTGAAATGGGTTGTACTTTTCAGTGTTAATCCCTTGGAGAGAGGCTAACCAGGGAAGCATTCTGTTGGACCCATATGGTATAAGCACCATTATAAGACTACACAATACTTATTTTGTTCAGACATGAGGTTGAGGAGGCAGCTCTACTGGTTTCTCTTTAGCCTCTTCCAGTGCTTAAGATGCCTCAGACAAAGTACAGACCAAGCTTGGTCAGTGGCTAAGACCACTGATAAAAGTTTCAGTAGGCAAGGTTTTTATGAAAGATGGACTTGCCAAAAAAACCTGCTACTAGATCTTTTTGCTCACCCTGTCCTCATATTGCATGTTTCCAAATGCAAAAAAAAAAAAAAAAAAGCTGATCGCTAAATAAATAAGTCATGTGTATGAGTATTTGAATGCACTGTGAGCCATGAGCCAGGTGTTCTGCATCTGAGAAGCTGCGGAAAGCCTAATGGCAGAATATCAGCATTACAGCACCCGGACTTTCCTGGGTATCCTCTGTGGAACCTCATGAGTCAACTAAAAGGTGGTGAAAGGGCGCATTTGCCTCTATGCTATATTGAAGAGGATATCTTTTTTTTTCTTTTTTAATCTCGAGGACCAGTAACTTATCCATAACTTGTTTTGTATTTATTTATATGTTTGATACATCTCATTTCTATTTACCAAATATCTGGACCGAAACAAGAAGTGATCTGGGGGGGAAAAAGTCACATAAATAGAAACAAAACACAGCCAAACAGCTTTGCTGAGATAATGAACTTGAGAGAAAGGAGATAGCAATGAGGATTATGGGACACTGATGTGCTCCCTGTGAACCAGATCCAGTTCTTGTTATTTTGTACCATTTAGGAGCATGCTCGGGAATTGTCTATGGCCAATGGAATGGGGAAGGGAAGATAGAGAGCAATCTCCTTTGGCTGGCCTTTTCTAGGGAGCCTGACACACTTATGACTCAGAGGAACAAACGCACTGAAATCCTCAGCCCACTCCTTGTTTTGGAGGTTGTGTAACCAATCAGCCACTCTGGTCAATTAGAAACGTTTATTTGCTTATATCTCTGTTAATACCTGAATGATTCGGTTCTGTATTCCTGCATTTGTTTAGACTTTTTTTTTTCTTGTTCTTTTTTTTTTTTTCCTTACACATATATGCTCAATTTTAAAAGTTCTGAAAATCTGTTGAGCTGAGGAAATTCCTATGAGGCAACACGTGGCGCCATGGAGGGCTGAAACTGAGGATCTGAGTGCCAGATTTTGTCTTATAGTGCTATCTTTTGTCGTATAGACTCAGGGACAGATTTCTTATTTCAGGGCATGTAGGAAGAAACAGTTCTTTGGGGAAAAACAGATCTGCCATAGAAATCCTGGTAGAGTTTGATATCCGATAACTCTCCTCCTGTGCGTGGCCAAGCTGTGCCATGGCCTTTGGGGGGAATAAAGCAAATCCTTCCTCAGAAGAGTGGAAAATGGAGTCTCAGGGAGTTTGCTCTGCTGCTAAAGCTAGAAATAAGTTTCCTTTCTTTTCCTGACATCTGCAGCTTTTTGTAGGTGTTTCCAGCTTGCTGAGAGATCTCACTTCTTCAAATGAGGAGTGGCCAGAAGCAAAGACAATACTTGCTGATGTCTAAGAGATTTATTTTCATTCTTCCTTTATGCTTACTAGTGAGGTACATTTGCAATAATCTCTAAGAAGTAAATGAGGGACAAGATCTCCAGGGGAAGATGAGGCTTACAGGTGGAGTAGGAGGCTCCATCCCTTTTCCCTTCTCATTTGGATAGGTGCCTGCTCCTCTCCTGCCTACCCTCTGAAGCAGCCCGTGGGACATGAGCGCGTGGTCTGTAAGCCTCTGGGCTGAGCTCCCGCTCTGCCCCTGTCACCTTGTCTGAATTCCATGGGGGCTTTTTATGTCTCCTCCAGAGGCGCTTTGGTGCCTGGTTGGGCTGAGAAGGCTCCCAGGGCAAGGGCTCTCTCTCAGCATGAAGCTTAGTACAGACTGAAGCGAGGTAATGTGGTGAGACAAACAATAAAATGACTCATAATAAAGAGCCATAACTCCAATTTGTAAAATGAGTATACCATCTCCCCCACCCCCCAGTCCAGTTTCTCTGAAAACATAATAAATACGCTCGTTGTCACTGCCTTTTGGGGTTTTCAGTGTTCTGGCAACAAAGTGCTCTGAGTCATAAACAGAAACAGATTAATATTAATAGCAAATGCCTATGATTAAGCTATGAGTGTTGCCCATCTCTAACAGATACACTCAAAAGATGCGCACAACTTGGAATTAATTCAAAATAGCTACTGATATTTTGGATTTAGCCTGACTCCCACTCCCATCCTGGAACACAAAACTGTAATGTTCCCACTGTAAATTTGACCTGTAGCTGGTTTTAAACACTTTCACACTCTGGAAAGCGAGAAAGGAAAACCCTGAATCTCACAGTGGATTAAACCTTATTGTTTGCATTAGTAAAGAACCATCACTGGATACTTTCAATCAGAAAATATTAATAATGTCCCAAATTAACTGCAACTCCACATGTTACTGAAGACTAACACTAATGGGACAGTGTCCCATGGCATAATGTGTCTCCATATCTTTCTAGGTCTCAGATAGGAGAGGCCAAAGGCCAACCTGCTGAGCCATCAGCACTCTCCTCTTGCCTCATCTCTGTGGCCAGAGGGGACCGAACTATGACCAGGGACAGCTGATGCATTACGCAGAACAAGAGAAAGTCCTAAATGTGGGATCCTCCTATCTCAGTCAGGAGCTTTGGCTGTTCAGATGATTTAATTTTGTAGCTGAAAATATTGCTAGCAGTAATAAATTTGTCTGCCGTTTTGGAAATGTAGCCAGTGAGAATTCATCCCCTTTGTCATGGGATGTAAAAGGATGGGGAAAAGCTACAGTCTTAAAACAAAGTTCTTCACCAGAGCTGCATAAATTGCTACGTACCAGTCATGGGAGAAGAATGCTTACAGTCATCCACTGCAAGTTTAGCTAGAAACGCCCATTGAAAGGATTCAAACAGGCAGACACACACACATGCACACAAGCACCAAAATGGCTGTGTTGGGTCAGATGCTTATTCGACCAATATTGGATACTGACATGGAGTGTCTCCTGTACACATCCCATTTCTGCACAAGTGCAGTCAAATTTGGTTCTTACTGCTGGCACTCAGAGGAGCTCTGTGGGACCAAACCTCAGGAAGAGATTGGCTGTTGCAAGGAAAGGAGTAACAAGCAGCCAGACCCTTACACATGCTGACTGATAGCATTTCCTTCTCAAGTAGTTTGCAAAAGCACTCACTGAATTGTTTTGTTTTGTTTTTTTTTTTTTTTTGCATATAACAGTGCAGTACTTGGTATGAGGGACTCCGGGCTGCTGGAAGGGGCTCTGTGCGTTCTCTTGAGTCATGTATTGGTGGCTAGGAAGGAAGAGGACTGCTGATAGACCTTGCAGGGGATCTGTTAAAGTTGCCACGGAAGCACAAGCTCACACCTCCATTGATAAAAGATGATCTCAGTTGCACAAACTGCTGCTGCTTTTAGCCCCATTTTTTCCTCTTGATTCTGGTAGTTTGTTTTTTTTTTCTTTATGTTCTCTCTGAAAATAGAAAAGTAAGAGATGTGTAAATTTGAAATATCTATGGCAGATTCAGCACCTGGAGGTTGAAGATGCTTTATTATTTTTCTGGTGAACACTGTGCAGACCTTCTTACCGTGCAATTAGTCTGACGCCAACTCTCTTTTCAGCTTCTTGAGACACTTTCCGCAATCACAGTTTTCTCTTAAAACAAAAGGCCGTTGAAACTGAATGCACTGTTCTGTCAGAAAAAGAAAAGGAAAACAAACAAACAAACAAACAAGAGTGCCTTCCAGGTTAAGACGTGCTTGGGCAGTGACAGTTATGCCCAGATCTGATGAAAGGAAACATTTTTTTTTCTGAGAGCTGTTCTCCATTTCTCATAATTCCGATTTAATCTACTTTGTGGTAGACTGTAGGGGTTGTTTGCTTTGCTGATGGTCAAACCTGTGTGTTGCACAAAAATGGGACAGACCAAAGATGATAGTCTGCTGTTGCTGGCGAGCGCATCTGGGGCTGTGATAACCAGAGCACCAGCTACGCTCATAGGAAAAAACTGTCAGCTGGAGCATGGAAGTTTTGGAGTTTGGATGCAAAAGTACTCTTTGGGGACGTGGGGAATGATTGTGAGTGCACTCAGTTACCAGATAAGTTGGTATGTTTCCTCTGTAATAGCAGGGGTACTCCAGGTGCAAAACGCTAGTGTTGGGATGCTTTGCATTCAAAACTAGAGAGTTTCAGTCTGTGGCTAGCAGTAATTGTTTCTGAGAAAGTAATTGCTCCTGAGAAAGGTACAAATAGCCTTGTAGAAGACAGGTGCAGGTTAGCCACCTGTAACAGGCTGGCCAAGGCCTAATGCATTCCAATTTTAACTCTTAACCTTTTGGAGTGGGGCAATTATAATTAATACTTGTTACTCGTTTGAATGTCTGATTGGAATAAGAGATGAATCTGCTAACTTCTGTCACTAGAAGACATAAAAAAGGTTCTTGGACAGGGATATAGTTTTTCTGCTCCCGGAGATGTTGGGGTAGATCTCTCCTTTTACTTCTCTGAGAGTAGGAGTAGCCCTGGTTCCCCGCAGTTGTAACAATCTTGAAAATTTAAATCTACCTGGAACAGACATGTAAATTATGCTTCCCCAAGAAGGTGTGTTCTATAAAATTCTATGAGAGCAGGTCTCTCTGTGCAATAAACTGCAGATCTGTGGTCACCTCTGCAACTCTAGCTTGGTGGACTTGTTCCAACAGTCCAGCCTGGGACCTCCAATATTTTTAAAGAGTAAAAAAATCTGTTCTTTCTTATTATTTATTTCAAATTACTTACGTTAAAGGCCAACTATGAGAAATAATGAATTGCAGATCAATGGAAGGATCATCTCCTCACACTAAGAACAAGAAGGGGGAATATTTCTCCAGTGAAGCACTGCACTGGAGTGCTGCATTTCAGTGACCAGTGCTCCAAATTTCACAATCTCAGCTTTGCTCCATGAACAGATAATTAAATCATCCACGTTGTCATCGTTCTCCCAGCTACTGTCTGTACAGTTGAACTAATATAGGTTTTGAGGATTATTACATAAATATATCAGAATATTTTTTTAAAAAAGTTGCTTAAAATATTTATCTGCAAATAAAATGCAATGGAATTTGGAGGTTTTCCATTTGTTTGCCATTGTATAATGTTTACTGTTTGATTTCCTCAAGCACTTTAACACTCAAAAGGCCAAGTTCTAGCTTGTTCTCCAGATTTTGACTTCCATGGTTTCATGGGATTATTCCTCATACCAAATACAGATATAAATACAGGTAAGGACAGATTTAGATGCAGGACCTAGAGATTTAGATACAGATACAGACGTAGATACAGATAAAGATATGGTGTTTTATGATGATGTGTCAGTACTTAATCCCTCATCTTTAAATACTACAGTATAGGCTACTACTGCTTAGGGTACAAGGTTAGTTAGTTTCGATGGTGACGCACTGTGGGAGATAGGAAGGAAAGATGGGTCCAAGAGCAATCTGGAAATGACCAGAGAAAACCCAGCTTGGTGCTTCCACTTCTCTATACCAAAGGCATAAGCTGTGCCTGTTTCTTCCAACACACCAAAGAAATGGCCAGACTGATATGGCTTAGTGTTGAATATGGAAAAGTTGTAACTGTTTTGTCTTTTTATTGCTATCCAAAAAAGCCCCCCAAAAAACACAGTAGTCATACCCGTAAAAGAAGGCCGGTGGTCTAAGGCAAAGCCTCTGGCATGGGATCTACTTTATTCACATCAGATTCTTTTCCTACTAATCTGTTCCAGCACACAGGTTCTACAGTACAGTAGAGCCACGACAGAGACTTCTTGTGCTCAACTTTTATTTAGCAAACCACTGAAACAGCGCTCAAAAAGCACCAAGAGGGGATGGAAATGATGTGCTTTTGAAGTTTCTACCTGAGCACAATCAAAATCCAACCTCATGAAATCAGAGAAAGGAACCCTGCTGTATTTCAGCTGGCTGCTGAGGATGATGCAGTTGCTGGTACACTTCTGGAAAAAAAGGGTCTGTGCAATGAATGCTGTTCAGTCAAGGATACATTCCCTGTGCACTGAAATAGGCTTTCAATACGCTCCGCTATAGTGATGCAACAGCATATACGAAACGTGACAAATGATTTTGGACAAGTGACATTATAGCCACAGGTTGTCATGGCTCCGTTCGTACCATATGAATGTCTTTTCTACCACTTTTCTTAGCTGTCTCATTTGTTTAGGTTTCTAAGAAGGGCTGGGCTTACTTGTGACACATTGATTTTTACCCTAATAAAAAAGCCATTGATAACCACAATAAATAATCAAAAAAAAAAAAAAAGTGAGGCCTCAGCGTGTTGGAAGTTCTGCTTTAGAACAAGTTTATTGCATTCAGAATTCATTCACAACATGAAGTAAAGTGAACATACTCTTGTGTTGACCAAACTGTGAAGCGTGTGCTAAAATCAATTCTATTAAGCTGTTCTTCACTGAGGTACAAAGTGCTCCCTGCCAGGCTTCACAAAGCAAATGATAGCTCTTTCTTATATAAGAAGACAAGAAAGCTATTGTCATATCTGAAGCTGGAATAATAACAATTACTTGTTGCTGTAGGAATGTCAAAGAGCTTGCCTGGTTATGTCTACTTGGCGTAGAACACCTTTGTTTATGCCAGGCCCCAATAAATGACTGAACTCATGTCTTTCAATTGAACATTTTGCACACTAGAGTTTTCCTAGGACAACATAAATTTTCCAGAAGATAGTAATGTGATACTAAGAGACAATTCAATATTGAATAGAATTACTGTCTGTCTGGACTTGTTTTCTTTTTAATATAGCCTACAAAATTCTAGCACCAACATTTTCACCCACTAACCTCTGACACTCCGACTCCTTGTGCAACAGGTGATCTTACCAAAAAGTGTTGTGATTATTGATGTGAATGGCTTATTCAACTCCATTCAGCTTTTTTGTTTTATTTTAAAATATGTGTCACTATGTTCTTTAGCAGGCTCATCTCTGCCCCATACCTCTCCACTGCTTCAACATGTAACCCATTGCTAAACAAGCCTCTAGTGGTGTGTTGCGTTTGCAAAAGTGCTGCTTATCTTCTTAGTGCCAAACAGTGGTTTTTTGAGTCTTGGAACTCATGGGACTTCTTGCTCTTACAGAAGTTCTGGAGCCTCATCATGAACACATCTCTGCAGCTATGCAAGAATGTTTTCATTGGTGGTGCATCAGATCCAGTTTTGTCTTTGACAATTTCGCTCCTGATGGGCTTGTTTCTGAGCAGATATCTGCATCTATGTGCTTACAAAGTCAGGGGACAGGTACTTGGCCTGTGGGTACTGGACCTGTGCTCCCACTGGAGTTGATAACTGTTAGTCTATCGCTATTCCACAACTGGAAGAAACTTTTTACAAGTATTCTTGGTGTTTGCTGATTTTGGGGTACTCCCAGGTAAGGGTATGGCACCTGTTAAGGATTCATGGCTATTTCTAGAACCTATGCCATGTAGTTTAAACTGTCCAAGTGTTTACCAGCACACTTCTTTTTAGCAGCTTCACACTTCTGTAAAACCCCCAAAGTTGTTACATTATGTGGTTAGTTAACCTTGAGGACTGTAGCCTGTTCCTGATTGTCACTGGTTTATGGGCCGATTTGGCCCAGTTCCGTGACTAATGGGGCGAGGGGCCCACGGACCCACGCCCCAAGA
>JANHGO010000027.1:44692409-44704589 GCA_024606505.1 Aquila spilogaster
GAAAGTTCTCTCTTCTCTAGTATCAATCAATTGAGTATTAACGAATGGATATATAGAAGGTCACAGGTTTTGCTGGAGATTTTTTGCTGCAGGAGAACATGGGAATATTTGCTATAAGCACTTCTGCACGTAGCCCTTGTGGAAAAAAATATGATAGATTTTAATAGAGTGATAGTCTTCCTACAGAATTTAAAAATCAATTTATAGAATTGTATAGGAGCAATACAAATGTTGGATAAAGTGATTTCTATTGAACCATTTGGGCTTCACTCTTATTACATTCCAAAGGATTTTTCCATAAGTGAATAAAGCTGAGTAGAGTATACTGGATGCTTCTGCAGTTTACCTACTGAAATAAATCTGAATGAGCTTTTCAAATATAGAGACAGTCTTCAAAAGGTTGCAGTTACTACAATGTGCCTTCACTTTTATATATTTCCATGAGATTGGTGTGTATGTGCTGGTATAGTTTTCTTGTAGTACATTTTCATGATCTTTTCATTCATCTGAAAAAGCCAAGCAAATCAGCAAAACAAACAAAAAAAATCTATGCTGCTTCTGGTTTGTCTCCTCCTTTCTTTTCCTCTGACTTTGTTCGACTCCTTTCTATTTTGTCTCCCTTTACATCTGTGGAAGATTTGTATAGCATACCTCCTGGTAAGAAAACTTACCCGTTATTGAGCGCTGTTACCCAATACTGTGAGAGCCATTCCCTCCCCAGTATACAGGAAAATGAGTTGGAAGTCCTCAGTGAAATGATGTATTATTCAGACCTCTATTTATTGACAACAGCCCAGTAATTTTCTAGTTTGCAAACTCGCAAAGAGAACAATTTCACCCATTTATGATATTGTGACATACTAGCAAAATCCACTGGGCAGTCTCCGGAAGAGTCCTCAGTCTTTCACATTGGTGAAAGGCACTTTTTGTGCCTTTGACCATAACCTCATCAGCTCCCTCCACCTGTGTTCTGTCCTCACCGATTGATCAGAACATATTTAGAGATCAGGGCACATGTTGATTTGCTTTGATTGCCTGTATTTACATTTCCAGAAAACTTTTTACAGAATATATGTAAAAATAACAGGCTCCTGAGATTCACCAACTAGCAGTTTCTCTTTTTTTTTTTTTTTTTTTTTTTTTTTACTTCCTGCCTTAATGGGAGGAGGAATCCCTTATCCCTGTTATATCTGCTCTGTTGTTGGTGAGGCAGGTCTCTGAAGTTTGACTTCACCATTAGCCTCTTCTAGTCTGGTATCACTCGTGTATTGTACTGGAAGAGAGAGGTGGTTAATGCTTTTAACTCTCTTTTGGGGACAACAGAGGCAACATGATCAGTTTGTGTAGAATGTCATGAGATTACTTTGTACAAGAAATGCTATTTAGGCTTACAGAAAAAACACTGCAAACACATATACAGCCCTGATGGTCTGTCATCATTGTTTTCTTAGACTTCTTGCTCACTCTGCAGCAAGCCTTCTGCTATTTCCCTCCAGCCTGCTCAAAGGGAGTGTGCTGGGAGTCCAGGCATAGCCTAGGGAATATTTAACATTCCCCTGCCCTCAAATAGATGTTGAGCACCTGATTATAATGGTGGCTCTCAAAATCATCTTGTGAGTTTTTTGGACAGAGATAGGTGGCTAAGACCCAGTGAAATGAACTGTTCTGGGAAGATGTCTAGCACTCTCCATTGCCTATGGAAGATGCATAGATAACCAACTTAGACTGGATGTCTATGGTTTTGAGACCCAAAGCTAGGTGTGATGAACCCAACTTTAAGCGGAGACAGATGCACTGGACATTGCCACCAATTCTGGAGGATTCCTCAGGAGGAACTCTCTGTATGTTGAGGTTTAACCCCAGCCAGCAACTAAGCACCACGCAGCCGCTCACTCACTTCCCCCCAACCCAGTGGGATGGGGGAAAGAATCAGGGAACAAAAAAAAAAAAAAGTAAAACTTGTGGGTTGAGATAAGAACAGTTTAATAGAACAGAGAGGAAGAAATCAATAATGATAATAATAACAATAATAAAATTACATTAGTAATAAAAGGATCGAAATATACAAAACAAGTGATGCACAGTGCAATAGCTCACCACCTGCCGACCGATGCCCAGCAAGTTCCCGAGCAGTGATCCTCCCAGGCCAACTCCTCCCAGTTTATATACTGGGCATGACATCCCATGGTATGGAATACCCCTTTGGCCAGTTTGGGTCAGCTGTCCTGGCTGTGTCCCCCCCAACTCCTTGTGCCCCTCCAGCCTTCTTGCTGGCTGGGCAGGAGAAGCTGAAAAATCCTTGACTTAGTCTGAACACTACTGAGCAACAAGTGAAAACATCAGTGTGTTATCAACAATTGTTCTCACACCGAATCCAAGACATAACACTATACCAGCTACGAGGAAGAAAATTAACTCTATCCCAGCTGAAACCAGGACACTATAGAAAAGTATTACTTTTTCTCAACACCTAAGAAAGTATTCTTGTCATAAACATTATGCTGCTAAAGCTGAGCACTCCTTCATTCACTTTGAATGTGCTCTATAGCAAGGAATAACCTAAATGTCTAGTTCAAACTTTCCTATCTGACTTAGCAGGGTAAATAACTGAGTTAACATTTTTATTCTCTCCCACTGTTCCTGCGTTTCCTTCTTGACCTTTCGGCTACTCAGACACTTATAACAAACCCTTCTGTTTACTACTGTATTCTAGATAACACTTTTTAAACTCTAGGCTTCCAGCTGTCCAGCTCTAATCCAACAACCAGCTGCTGAGCACTACTGTGGTCAAATGTGTTTATTTTCCAGGCCATGAACAAGCTAGAATATATTTCACAGTTCAGAACCTGTGGATGTTTACATCTTAACCCTTCTCTGGTCACAGAGCCCTCCCTACATCTGTTTTCTTTGATTTTGTAAGAGCTGGAAGAACAAAAGGCGAATTTCAACTTCAGTTCTGGTAGGGTTGGGGGACAGACCCTTCTTCCCCCCAACCTTAAATCTCCTATTTACAGACCAGAATGAAATCTGTTAATACAATGTCAAGAGAAAGAATCTGCTTGTTGTCTGTGATCTGTGGCTAAGGAGAAGTCAGGAAGGAGCTATCTTTCCCTTTGCATTCAAAATTTAATTGTCTTTTTTTTTTTTTAATATTTGTGAAATATCCAAACCTTGCCTTATTTCTGTAGATACCTCTGTCTCCCTAACCAATGCTATGTACCAGGAATGTCCAGCTGCAACTTCTGCAAGGAGAATCCTAGAGGGTCATGTTTGTGCTCTTCCTTGAAGAGTGAGGCAATACCGCTGTTGCTGTTGGCTGATCCTTCAGAGCACACAACCACAGGTTCTGGGATGGAAGGCATCCTGGACATCCACCACACACTGAAAATCAAAAAGACTTCATAAGATTAGCAAGACACAAAGCAGATGCAGCTAAAGAAATTCAGGCAGAAGCCATGGATTGTTTTCAGTTCAATGTGGGATGCAATTGCTTTTGTTTGTTCATCTGGTAAAAGTGCAAATGGAAGTTTATGTTTTCCAGGAAAATAGCAAAGCTGGAAGTTTCTGCCTCTTGAAACTCTTCTGCCTTGGGTGATGTGAGAGCACCTGGTGCAGACAGCTACTGGGGAATGTGCCAAAGCCTCTGAGATCTGCACAAGGTCCTTTCTGTGCTACGTACTGCTGAACAGGTTGGGGCAGTCTGAAGAGGACTGTGTTGTTCGTATTTGCCTTCGTAGTTAATTTGGGATGAGTGCTTTTAATCCATATTCTGAGACTGTTCTGCAACTAAAAAAAGTATTTGAAGACCTAGAAGCTGCACAGAAGTTTAGTGTCTTCTGTCAACTGCAGTGATATAGTGGTCCCTTTTTGCTAATCATCCAAATGCTCCATATTAAAAAAACATTACATTTTTTGATCTTTATCATTTTGCATTTCCAAAATGGGCACAGTACAGATTTCTTTTGCACTGCCTAATTCCATCCTAATCACATACTTAAAACTAGAGTTTACTGAAAAATTAATTAAAAGTATTTTCTTCTTTATAAATAGGAGAAATATTTTCTGAAGCAAAAAGTTGAAAAGAATTCAAACCAGTTGTAAACCCTTCAAGAAAGTTTATGCAAAATCGTCAATTTTTATTTGCATATTACTTGGAGTGAAACGTTCCTATTGTTTCCCATTGAAACCTGATTTTTACAGCTCCACCTGCAAATACCTCCACTGTAGTGGTAATCTGATGTGATCATAAAATGGTCAATGCTGGATGATAGCGTGGCGGGACAAGGCTCCGTGATTTGGAAGGTACAAAGTTGAATGCTCAGCTGACCTTTATTTGAACCATCCAAACTCCTACAGTTTGCACAAATGGGTCAGAAATCTTGTGAGAAGACCATTTCAGGACAGATTTATGATGTTTCTTTTTTCCAGTCAGTGTAGGGGGAAAACCCATCAGAAAGTTGGTCAGAACTCCAGGCGGGTGGATCTTGATCAACCCCAAATAATCAACCATGTGGTACACTGTTTCTTCTTTGCAGCAACTAGAAGTCCCAGGTTTGTATCTGCTTTTATTTCATGCAGGAAAAAATTATTGCCTGCCAAGTAGAATAGACGTTGGGGGACTGCTTCTGCAGTTTTGAAACCACATCAAGTGCCAGTGCTGACCTCTGCTCTCATTGCATACATGTGTGAGATGATGTTTTTTACTTTTCTTTTTGCTGTGGAGACAGCAAGAAAAATGGAAATGGATCATTCAGCTTGCATGTCTGACCCTGAGACTCTTGCTAGAAAGCAAGAGTTATTTCTTGTCCAGATTTTGCTGCTTAGGATCTGTTGCTGTAAGAACTATGACTATGTGCCATCCCTATTCTCTCCTCTCCTCAGGAGAGGGATGCCTGACAGATCAGTGGCTCTGCATAAGCTGTAATAAAAATAAATGCAATGGGTCTGGGGTGATACCTTTGCTCCACCAGGAAATGGTCTGTGGAAGTGGAAATAGAGCTGAACACAGGGAACAAAGATCCCTGTGGTCAGGAGTTGCATCTGAACTTGGGAATTATTTATATGGGGCTGATGTATGTGTGTGTCCTTGTGGTGTGATTTCTGCCCCCGCAGATGTTTTTTTGAAGATTCACAGTAGGAAGTGAAAAGGGTATGTTGTGAGTGCAGCAGATGCTGCTGCCTCTGCTCAAGGAGAGTTGATACAAACGAAGAAGAGTAAAGAAATCATTAGGACACTGAACAGTGCTGCTGCTTGTTGACAGGCTGCATTACCTGCTGTATAGAAATACAGCGAACACCCTCCACTCTCAACACTGGCTGAAGGAATTAGTTCACTGAATCGCAAGACCCACAGACACCTCAGCCATGCAGTGCCTGCAATGAAGGTGTGAAATGGATGCAACTGCCCTCGCAGTTCCAACCTCATGTCATGAAGGAGCACTGATCCTAAAAGTGGGAGGTGGCATCTATTTTAGATTGGGGAATGGATATATTCAAGAGTGTCACCTCCTACCTTAACTAGGCACTGGGGTTGTGAACAAATGGAATTCCATTCCTGTTGTGGTTTAACCCCAGCCGGCAACTCAGCCGCATGCAGCCGCTTGCTCACTCCCCCCCCCAGGTGGCATGGGGTAGAGAATAGGAAGGCTAAAAGTGAGAAAACTTGTGTGTTGAGATAAAGACAGTTTCACAGGTAAAGCAAAAGCCGCACATGCAAGCAAAGCAAAGCAAGGAATTCATTCACCACTTCCCATGGGCAGGCAGGTGTTCAGCCATCCCCAGGAAAGCAGGGCTCCATCACGCCTAATGGTGACTTGGAAGACAAACACCATCACTCTGAACGTCCCCCCTTCCTTCTTCTTCCCACAGCTTTATATGCTGAGCATGATGTCCTGTGGTCTGGATTATCCCTTTGGCCAGTTGGGGTCAGCTGTCCTGGCTGTGTCCCCTCCCAGCTTGTTGTGCCCCCCCAGCCTCCTCGCTGGTGGGGTGGGGTGAGAAGCAGAAAAGGCCTCGGCTCTATGTAAGCACTGCTCAGCAATAACGAAAACATCCCTGTGTTACCAACACTGTTTTCAGCACAAATCCAAACCATAGCCCCATACTAGCTGCTATGAGGAAAATTAACTCTCTCCCAGCCAAAACCAGCACAGTTCCCAAGGCTGGATGGGGACCTGACTCTTGTCCCGGTTAGCTTTGCAACAGAGCATCTGGGAAATACATTTTTCGTTTTCTGCAGGAAACCCGCTGCCCAGGTGTGAGTTCCAGCACGTGAGAAGACAGAAACAAACGCGAGCCTCGCCGTGCCGTGAGCCTTGCAGGAGGCACGGGCGCTGCCTGGCACGCTCTGCTGTTGACGGCAGCATTTACACAAAATGAGGCTGGCTGTGCTTTTTGGAAAGGGGCTAACCAGGGAAGCATTTTGTTCACCTCAGACAGTGTAAGCGCCGTAAGACTATGTGCTGCGTATTTTTTCAGAGCAGAAGTGGAGAAAGCAGCTCTACTGGCTTCTTTTTAACCTCTTCCAACACTTAAGGCACGTCAGGCAGAGAGTTCAGACCAGGCTTGGTCAGTGGCTAAGACCAGTGAGAAAAGGCTCAATAGGCAAGGTTTTTAATCAGGAAAGACAGACTCCTTCCCAAAAATTGCTGTGATATCTTTATAGCCACTCTAACCTCATACTGTCCATTTCCAATTAAAAATAAAGGCTGATCACTTATCAGATAACTTATGTACATGTGCCTTTTGTAGCATAAAGCAATTTACAGCCTAAGAACTGGTGTCAGATCTGCTAAAAACATGTGCAGAGTATGTTCTTAGCTGCTTATCTCTGCTTGTCTGTCAGCCTTTTGTTTTTCACCTATACATGCACACATACCCATGTCCCACAGTCACATGTTTCCAGCATGCACTTTCATGCCTAAATTTTGAACTGCAGGCAGATTGCAATGTGAATGTTTTTAGTCTCTGTGTTATTAAACCCCAGAAGTATAGCTATTCTAGAAAATCAACATTATTTAAGCATTTAATAAAGAATGGTATTTCTGGTTTCTCTCAGTGAGACCTAGAAGTTGGAAGCAAAGAGAGGTTCGGCTGATCTTTGTGATCAAGTCCTTTTCAGCAAGTTGTGGTGAAGGCATGGTGATCCATGAGCTACAGTTTGGGAACTAGGTGCTCTTTGTCCCAGCAGCTGTAAGGATCTGACACGTGCAAAGCCTAACTCCAAGGATGACAGACTTCCACTACCCAGCCTTGCCTTTCTTGGTACCCTCTGGGGACTCTAATCAGTCAGCGAAAAGATGGGGATAGGAGGCATTTGCAAATTTCATCCTATCTTGAAGAGGACATTTTATTTTTTTTTAAATAATCTGCAGAAACAATAAAATATCCATAATTTGTTTTGTTTTCTGTTTATTTCTGTGTCTGAGGCCTCTCATTTCTATTTACCAAATATCTGGATCAATGCAACAAGTGATTTAGGGGGAAAAAAGTCATATAAATAGAAACAGAACACAGCAGAACAGCCATGCTGAGATAATGAACTTGACAGGAGGGAGGCAGCAATGGGGATTATGGGACACTGGTGCGTTCCCTGTGAACCAGATCCAATTCCTGTTATTTTGTACCATTTAGGAACATGTACGGGAATTGTTTATGGTCAATGGAATGAAGCAGAAGGGAAGACAGAGCGCGATCTCCTTTGGCTGGCCTTTCCCAGGGAGCCTGATACACTTATGACTCAGAGAAACAAACACATTGAAATCCTCAGCCCAGTCTTTGTTTTGAAGGTTGTGTAACCAACCAGCCACTCCGGTCAATTGGACACATTTATTTGCTTTATTTGCTTATATTTCAGTTAATATCTGAATGATTCTGTGCTGTATTTTGGCATCTGTTTGGATCTCTTTGTTTTTCTTTCTTACATATATTTTTAATCTTAGAAGTTCTGAAAATCGGTTGAGCTGAGGAAATTCCCGCGAGGCACTACCTGGCACTGCAGAAGGCTTACAGGAGGGATCAAGGTGCCAAGTCCCTAAAGGCCAGTGTGGAAAGTAAATGAGAAAGAAGGTGCAGAGGGCAGCTTTTGCTGTATAGGCTTGGGGGCAGATTTTTTATTTCAGGACATGCAGGAAGAAATGGCAATTTGGGATGGGGAAAACAGACCCACCGTAGAAATCCTGTTAGAGCTCGACATCCGATAGCTCTCTTCCTGCACGTGGCCACGCTGTGCCCTGGCCCTTGGGGTGAATAAAACAAATCCCGCCTCAGAAGAATGGGAAACGGAGTCTCAGGCAATCCACTCTGCTGCTAAAAGGTAGAAATGAGTTTCCTTTGCTTCTCCTGACGTCTGTAATGTTTTGCAGCTTGCTTGAGAGATCCCGCTCCTTCAAATGAGGTGTGGCCAGAAATGAAGGAGACATTACTTGCTGATGTCCAACAGTTTTATTTTCATTTTTCCTTCATGCTCACTGCAGAGACAGATCTAGCCTTGTCTCTAACAAGTAAATGAGGGAGAGGTCCTCCAGGGAGGATGATGAGGCTTATAGGTGGAGTAGGAGGCTCCATCCTTTTTCCCTTCTTTTGGTTCAGAGAGGTACCAGCTGGGTCGGAGAAGCTCCTGCTCCTCTCCTGGGGCCACCTACCCCTTTGAAGCAGCCTGTGGGACACATGAGCACGGTCTGCGAGCTCCTGGGCTGAGCTGGGGGTCCTGCTCAGCCCCCCCTCCCCTGTCTGAGCCCGGCGGGAGCAGTCCCTCGGAGGGTTTGCGTGTCTCCCCCCGAGGCGCTCGGTGCTTGGCTGGGCTGGGAAGGCTCCCGAGGGCACGGGCTATCTCTCAGCACGAAGCTCAGCAGAGATTCCAGCGAGGTAATGCGGTGAGACAAACAATAATATGACTCATAATAAATAGCCATAACTTCAATTCGTAAAATGAGTTTGCCATTCCCCCCCTCCCTCCTCGCCTTCTCTGCTAACGTAATGAATGCACTCATTGTCACTGCCTTTTGGGGTTTTTCAGTGTGTTCTGGCACCAAAGCACTCTGAGTCATAAGCAGAAACAGATTAATATTAATAGCAAATGTCTAAAAGATTAAGCTATGAACGTTACCCATCTCTAACAGATAGACTCTCAAGATGTGCACAAGTTGGAATTAATCCAAAATTGCTACTGATACTCTGGATTTAGCCTGACTCCTATCTCCTTCCAGGAGCACAATAAAACTATAACGTTCCTATTATAAACTTGATCTATAGCTGGTATTAAATACTTTCACACTCTGGGAAGAAGGAAAGGAAAACAACCCTGAATCTCACCGCGAAAGTTCTTTGGCTTAAAGCTTATTTTTTACTTAAGTGATGAACCATCACTGGGCACATTTAATTAGCAGATATTAGTAATACCCCATATACTCTAATGGGACGATCAGCTGCTGCATAACATCGCAAAGGTTTTGTTTAAAACTCTTACGTACTCATACCATAAGCATAGTTTTTTAAATATTTAAATGTAATATAAAATGTAGTGAAACTGAGATGGGAGAAAAAAACCCAATGAATGACATTTATGAAAGCATTTTCTGTAAGGTTAAAATCCTGCCAGAGCCAGTGGTGTAGCAAAGCAAGACATGCTTTGCCAGAAACGTCTTTTGGTGGAAGATGCACATAAGCAGGACATTTCTGAAGCCGGTGGGTGGATCCTGTGCTCACAGTGTGTTAGAGAAGACCAGAATTTCCCTTCTCGGGTGTTGTTACATGTTAAATTTTCCTCTGGTATGAAGACAAGGTAAGATGATCCCTTGGCTCTACTCCATCACAGGAGGTTCATTCCAGCTCTTGTGCCACAGCTCGCCAGCCCTTCAGGTGTGCTCCTCGAGCTGTCTGTGACCACTGACATCTCCTCAGCCAAAAAGAAACTGTTTTGGGAGGAGATGGGGAGGGGGGAGGCTTGAGGGTTGGTGAGCTGCAGCCTGGGGACAGGCGTGAGTGATGGATGGGGGAGCGGGGAACGGCAACGTAAGCCAGTTTTGCCATTGCAGGAAACCTTCCTCATCTGTCAGCAGTTGCCAGTATTCAATGTAGCAGAGGAAGCAAAGACATACTGAACAAAACAGGGCAACGGCATGCTGTGACACCCCAGCCACATGTTACCCTGGAAATTGTTTCTGCCCCAAGTATCAGCCAGTTTGCACCCCGAGCCAACACAGCCAAGCCCCCCCCCCCCCCCATCCTCCCATAGCCATTGCTTATGGTGTCCAGGGAACTGAGATTTGTTTCTCCCACACTGTTCTTTCCCCTTGCCTTGCCCTCCTTGTCCCCATGTCCTTCTAGGCTCTCGGGTGGCAGGGGAGCCCTAAACGCCTGCAAGGAGCCAGCCTGCTGAGCCATCAGCACGCTCCCCCTCTCAAGTTCATGGCCAGAGGAGACTGAGCTCTGACCGGGGACTGCTGATGTGTTACACAGAGCAAGAGAATAGTCCCAAATGTGAGATCCTCCTACCTCAGTCAGAAGCTTTGGCTGCTCAGCTGATTTAATTTTGTAGCTGAAAATATTATTAGCGGTAATAAATTTGTCCGCCCTTTTGGAAATCCAGCCAGTGAACCTTTACTCTCCTTTGTAATGGGACGTAAAAGGATGGGGAAGGGCTACAATCCTAAAAAAAAATACTGACCCGGAGAGCTACAGAAATTACAACGCACCAGTCATGTGAGAAGAATGTTTGCAGTCATCCCTTGCGGGTGTAGCTAGAAACGCCTGTTGAAAGGATTCAAACAGAAATAAACACACACACACACACAAAGGCTGTATCGGGTTAGATTCTGACCTCACGAAAAATTAATACCAGGCAACCTGCAGTGGCTCCTTTACGCACCACAACTCTGCACAGGTGAGATCAGACTTGGTCTTTACCGGGGAAACTCAGAGGAGCTGTGGGGGTCTAAACCTGGGGCAGATTTGCACAGCATAGCGTGTTGTAAGGAGGTAAGTAGCAAACAGCTCATATCCTTCCCTGCTGCAGGCTGTCTTGTGATGTTCCCTTCCCAAGTGACATTTGCAAAGCACCCACTGAAGTGTGGGGTTTTTGGCGTGTAGCAGTGCAGGACCAAGCATGAGGGACTTGGCGCTGCTGGAAGTGTCTCTGTGCATTCGCCAGGCTTTCTGCTTTGCTAGAGGAAGATGAGGACGGATGCAAAGTGTTCTGGCTTTGCTTTTCTTCTCCGTGCTGTTTGTTAGCCCACAAGGCTCTCTGACACATTTGCAGTTTTGCCTAGGATTGCTTGTGACAAGCAACCACACTTGTGAGGAGGAGAAAAGTGAAGAAGATCCTCCAGAACGATAGTTTTAACACGGTAATAGGAAATATTTAAATACATAGCTAGTATAGAAATTGTAATCATGTCAGGCAACTTTACAAGCCAGGAATAAAGCAGCACTTAAGCAGCAGACTTCATAGCAATGGCAGGATCTGTAAAATTGGAGGCGGCTGCTCCTCTGCGTGGGAGGAGGACACAGGCTTTCCTGCACCTCCCTGGGCATACAAGACCACGGGCTACTGGCGGGAGTTGCCTGCAGGCCCATTGAGTCTGCTGGGCTCCAGTGCTGTCAGAAAAGCCTCTCTGCCCTGTCAAGAAAGGAGCAGCCTCTTCCCCTTCTGCACACCTCCTCAGGTCTTCTTCTTGGGAGAGATGCTGGGCCTGGGTCATGCATCGGCAGCTGGGGAGGAAGAGGAACGCCGACGAGCCTTGCAGGTGAGCTCTCAAAGCACTCGCAGCAGCATGTGCTCGTGCTTCCCTTGGAAGGGGGCGAGCTTCTCAATTTTACACATTGCTGCTGCTTTTAGCCATGTTTTTGTTGTTGCGTCTGGGATTCTGGTTTAGCTTTTTTTTCGTGGAAGGAGAAAAGAAAGAAAAGTGTGAATTTGCAAGGTATGCGACAGACCCAGCATTTGGAGGGTGAAGATGGTTTGTTTCTAATGAAAGGTCTTTTGTTAGGCAAACTGCAGACCTTCTTACCGTGCCATTGGTCTGATGCCAACTCTATCTTTCCAGCTTGTTGAGACGCTTTCCACAGACATGGAATTTTCTTCAAACAAGAGGCCAAAGAAACTAAATGTATTGTTCTGACAGAAATGGTAAAAGAAAAAAAAAAAAAAAGAAAAAAAAAGAAAAAAAAAGAAGAAAAAAG
>JANHGO010000027.1:44704689-44744606 GCA_024606505.1 Aquila spilogaster
AAATGTATTGTTCTGACAGAAATGGTAAAAGAAAAAAAAAAAAAAAGAAAAAAAAAGAAAAAAAAAGAAGAAAAAAGTGCCTTCCAGGTAAAACATGCTTGGAGAGTTATGCCCAGATCTGTTGAAAGGAAACATTTTCTTCCTAAGAGGTACAATCTATTTTTCATAATTGTGAGAGAGAGTTTTTGGTAGACTAGAGTGTTTTTTACTTTGCTGATGATCAAACCTTTGCATTGCATGAAGATGGGATGGATTAAAGCCGAAGATCTGCTGTTGTCAGTGGATGCCTTTTGCATTTGGGGCCCTGATGACCAGAGCACCAGCTACAATCAGAGGCAGAGTTTGGCAGCAAAGGTGCTCTCTGGGGAAGAGTTCTCAGTGCTTCTGGTTATCAGAAAACTTGGGTGTCCTGTTGTTTCTTCTTTTAATAACAGGGGGAGTCCAGGTGCAAAGCACCAGCATTGGTATGCTCTGCTTTCAAAACTGGGGAGTGTTAAAAATGGGTCTAAGAAAAAGGGGGTTGGAGTAGTTCTTTCCGGGGGCAGTCTCCCCTCTGATTAACAAATATCTGCACAGCTGAAGGAACTACCGATATTTCTAAATGAAATATGGAAGGCGCTGAATTGAAGTACGTCCCAAATCCATGTGACCCTATGTATTGTCTCAGTCCATGGCCAGCAGCAGATGCTCCAGAGAAAGGCGCAAACAGCCATGTAGAAGGCAGGTGGAGGTTAGTCATCCACAGCCGCTCAAGGCTGGCTAAGACCTAAAGCATTTATGTTTTAACTTTTACCTTTTTTGTGGTGGTCATTTTAATCAATCCTTGTAACTCATCTGAATGTCTGACTGGAGATCAGACAAAATCTGAACTCTGGTAAATTTTTCTGTCACCAGAAAAAAATATAGAGGTTCTTGGACAGGAATATAGCTTTCCTGCACCCAAAGATGTAGGATGAATCCCCCCCTTTCTTCCTCAAGAGTAGGATTAGCTGCTACAGGAAATTCTGGATGCTCACAGCTAGAACAGTCCTGAAAATGTAATTTCACATGGAAGAAACATGTAAATGGTTCTTCCCCAAGAAGGCATGTTCTAAAAAAATTATACAAGAGCAGGTCTGGCTGTGTGATAGACTGCAGATCTGTGATTACCTCTGCAGCATCAAGCCTGCTAATCCTTCTTCTGTGGCCTTGTTCCAGCAGTCCAGCTTGAGACAACCAGTATCTTTAAAGAGTAAAAAAAAAGTCCCTTCTCTTTTAATATTTCTTTCCTTCTCATGAATGCGAAAAGTCCTCCACAAATTATATTAAAGGCAAAATTAAGTTAAAGGCAAACCTGCTACATTTCAGAGAGCTGCTCTAGGCAATGCAATTGCTGGTGCATCTCTGAAGAAAGGTAACAAGGATCTGTGTAATGGAGGCTGTGCAGTCAAGGATTCATTCCCCATTAACTGAATTGGGCCTTTAATCGGCTCTGCTGTAGTGATACAACAACATATATGAAACCCGTCAAATGATTTTGAACACGTGACACTATTGTTCCAGGCTGCCATTGCTCTCTTCTTCTGAGTCTGAAGGTCTTCTCTGCCACTTTTCTCAATTGCCTTGCTTATTTGGATACCTAACACGAGCTGGGGTCACTTGTAACATGTGGGTTTTTTCCCCAACAAAAAAGCTGTTAGTAACTGCAACAAAAAACAATGCAAAGCTTCAACAGGTTGAAAGTCTTGCTTTAAAACAAATTTATTGCATTGAGGATTCATTCACATCATGAAGCAAAGTGAACATGCTGTTGTGCTGACCAAACTCTGAAGCACATGTGCTAAAATAAATTCTATTAAGTCCTCCTTCTCTGAGGTACAAAGTGCTCCCTTCCAGGCTTAACAAAGCAAAGGATGGCTCCTTCTTATGTAAGGAGACAAGAAAGCTATTGTCATATCTAAAGATGGAATAATAACAATTACTTGTTGCAGTAGGAATGTCAAAGAGCTTGCCTGGTTATGTCCACTTGGCATAAAACACCTTTGTTTATGCCAGGCTCACAGAAATGACTGAACTCATGTCTTTTGATTGGACATTTTGCACACCAGAGTTTTCCTAGGACAACATAAATCATCCAGAAGATAGTAATGTGATGCTAAGAGACAACTCATAACTTAATAAAACTACTGTCTGTCTGGAATTGTTTTCTTTTCAATATAGCTGATGAAATTCTAGCACTGATAGTGTTTTTGTCTGCTAACCTTGTCTTTCTCAGACTTTGAGACATTTGACTCCTTGTGTGATCTTACCAAGAACCTTTTTACTGATATGGGAGTCACGTGCTAAACTCACACTCTGCCATCAGCTTCTTCGTTTTGTTTGAAAATCTACATTTCAGAATATGACAAGATGTATGATGAGGTTTTGCAGCAGGCTTGTCTCCCCTCTTTCCCTCTCTGCTGGTACAGCACACTTTCCACTGCAAAACAAGCCCTTACAGGTGTTTTGCCTATGCAAAAATGCTACTTTTCTTCTTAGTGCCAAACAATGTTTTCTGGAATCTTTGAATCCATAGCGATTCTTGCCCTTGAAGTAGCACTGGAGCCTCACCAGGAACGCATCTCTGCAGCATTCCAAGGGTGTTTTCACTGGTGGTACATCACGTCCAGCTTCCTCTTTGACAATTTTGCCCATAGCTTGTTTCAGAGTGGATGTGTGCATCTACATGCGTGTGAAGTTGGGGGATATGCTTGGTCTGTGAGAACTAGACCTGTGCTCCTGCTGGAGTTAGTAACTGTTAGTCTAGTGCTACTGCCCACTTGGAAAAATCTCCCTGGTGTTAAATGACTGATTTTGGGGTGCTCCAAGTGAGAGTACAGCGCCTGTTAAGGATTATTGGATATTTATAGACCCATACTGTGCTGTTTAAGCTGTGTGACTGGTTACGACTCCCCCTTTTTTAAACAGCTTCACACTTTTGTAACTCCTCATGGCCTCGTTTCTGTTTGCGGTTAGTCAATCCTGAGGACCATAGCCTGTTCCTGGTAGGAGACAATTAAGTTACTCTTCAGCTGTAGGTTTTGACACTTGATGGTTTCTAACTTTGTGGGCAGTTTGTGATGGATAAAGGTCTTGACTGCCACCCTCTTGCAATCCCGCTGGCTTCTGAACATAACTTTGATGCTCTTGGAAGCTCGATCAGTGGCCAGCTCACGTTTCTTCCTGGTAAAAGGGCCCTCAGAAAAGACATTACCTGAGCATATTACTAGGTGACCTTCCCTCAGAGATATTTTGGAGTGCTGGCACAATGAACATGAAACCCCCAAACTTGTTCCTAACCAGGGTCAACACTCTCACACTGGTTACACACTTTGTCAGTAGTTCTGTAGTAGCTGCCTGCTCCTGTGACAGTCAGGGGTACAGGCAATCTCTTTGCAACGATGAAAGCAGCAAAAGTGGGCTTTGAGGTAGGAGGAATGGGGGTAGGATTTAAAGAAAATGCAAGGAAAGTATCCTTTCCCCTGCTGTCATTTTCTTCTAAGTAGAAACAGATGTGTGGGTAAAGACTATCTATTTTAAATTTTGCAAACATGAATTTTACTCTGAACTTCCCAGGAAAAAGCAGAGGGACACCGATGTTTTTGATACCAAGGAAAAAATGCTTTTTGGTTTCAGAGCCTCAAAGCTGTAACATGTTAATATCTGGGAAGCATCATTATTCCAGAGCCTCACAGGGAAAGGAGACCTGCCACTTCGGCACAGAAAGAGAGATCTAATACCCCTTCCAGCTTCCTTTCTGCATTATTCCTCCAAACTAAGTGGCCACTCCTTACATTCCCCCCAGCTCTGTGCTGCCCATTGCCTTCCCCTGCTTCCTCCCTGTCTTCTCCCACTGTAATGATGCTTTTGTTCTTGTGTCCAATCACTGTTTCCCTTTCTCTCGGGTTTATGATTACATAAAAAAGCGACTTGAAATTTGGACATGAAACACGTTGACCTGGATTCCTCAGATGTGCTGAGGGTGGTTTGGGGGCCAGACCCTTTGTAGACAGGCTGAGCTCCTCAGGCAGGAGATGTAGCTAGGGCACTCCAACTCTCCCTGTGCTGTCACGAAGAGGCAGTCTGAACCAGACATAGCATAAAAGGAAGCTCTTGCAAGCTGGGACTCCTCTCCACTGCTGAAAATGGACATTAGACAGCTGTTTTTTTAAAAATTATTATTATTCTTTTATTTGTAAAAGGGCTCAGTCTGGCAGCGGCAAAGAAGTAGCAGCTTGGTGACCCGATCCAACCTGACCCTTGACTTTCTGGTAAAACTAGCACATGTAATGTCTCTGTTTTTGTCTAGTTGTGAGTAACAGATTTCTGGTAGCTTGTGAATAGAAGCCCTCAGCATATTTCTGAGAAAAAAAAATACAGACATTGCCTGGGCAAATATGGTAAATG
Source organism: Aquila spilogaster (assembly GCA_024606505.1). NCBI lineage: Eukaryota > Metazoa > Chordata > Aves > Accipitriformes > Accipitridae > Aquila > Aquila spilogaster. Next base: position 44,709,115 of record JANHGO010000027.1, read on the forward strand.
AATGCATCTTTTCATAGTTTTAGATTGTGGGAAGAAACATTTTACAGGACAAACCAGTGGAGTATTTGGGAACTGCTAAAGATATTGACTTGGACTGTCATTATGGCCAGTAGGGAGAGAGGAACATGCAGACAGCAGTGAATCTCCACTGTTGTGACAACCTAGCTGTCACGCTTGACCTCCTGTGTTGGTGGTGAATTATGTTTTGGAGCTGAGGAGTTAAAAGTTATATCGAAATAGCAAAGTCTACTGTCCGTGGGTTTCACGCTGCGCTTCAGGCCATTGGATGCCACGTCAGCTGTAAAGACTTTGCAAGCCCTAGGGATCTCGCTGCTCCACGGGAAGGGTTTCTTGGGAAAATCAGGGGGAAGCCTGGTGAGCTCATGCATTACAAATGACCAGTGGTCTTAAGCCGTGTATGGTGTAGGCAGGAAGGGGCAGCTATGTCGACCATGGCTCCTTTACTGACAGCCACAGCCTACCCAAGCAGGCCTCTTGGCCATTTGAGACTGATGATTTCATTTCTCCTGTCTGAGTTTTGCTCATTTCCTCAGGCCTCAACTCTTCATAGCCAGATCTCTGGAGTGTTATACACTATGCTAGAATACTTTTCAAATGTCTCTATTCCCCCAAACCAAAATCGTCCAATTATCCTAGGAAGAAAGCCTTTGTAAACATGCCCATCAAGCTGAATCTATCATACAGAAGAATGCGTCTCAAGTATGATGGATACACATACCCTTGGGTAGAATAAACTTCTATATTATTAGCTTGTGTTTCAAATGATGGGGTTAGCATTCATGGCTAGCCGCTAAATAATTTGGTTTCCGGAAGCTTCTCTGGAATAGGACACAGTAATTCTAGTAGCTGTATATTATGTAATGTAAATACTGAAAAGCCAGCCCCGCAGGATGGAAAATACCCCATGAGTTTATTGTGGCTTTTCTCCCTTTCATATTTTTTTCCCTGTTGCTACTTAGAAGTACACTAAGTTCCTACACTTACTGAACTGAAAACAGGGAGTGATTGTGGTATTCTCTCAGGTGCTTGGAGATATAGTTAAGGGCTGTAAGAGGCTGTTTCTTCTTCCTCAGTGCAGCCACCACTTCACATTTCTGTCCAAGCAAAATGGAAAATGCAACATAGGCTATTCTGAAATCTGACAAAGATTTTTTTTTTCCCCCCCATAACTGCAGTTTTATTAAAAGATCAGTTTACATGCTGTTACATTTATTAGTACTTTGACTCCTAGCCCCATAAAACTACATGAAAAGTCATGGCAGATCAGACCACAGGGACATCTACCTTCTGAAAAAGTAGAGTTGTGCTTGGGCATGTGGAAACTGGCAACACATGAGAAAGCCAGAAACTGCCATTGTGCAAGCTGATGGTTTTCTTGGAGTATACGTGCCTTCCAGCCAGGCTGGTTTTATGGTATAGTCTTGAGCAGTGATTCAGTGTGGGAATTCTTCATGATGTTATTTATGGCTTTATGTCTCTGCCTTTCTGCAAACTGCATTCATAGATCTCCAGTCTGGCACCCCCAAAGCAAAAAGCACACACTGAACACCACCTGAGAAAAGTCTGGCTTAAAAGACTAGATGTGTCCCCTGGGCACACTGGGGGAAGGGAAGAGAGACACTCCAGCTCTGTGGCATCATTCAGCTGTCCTAGCCATGAGCTTATCCTCTCCTGCAGTCTCCTGCCTACAAGAAGGCAGGCACAGTCCCCTACAGACAAGTCTCTTACTGCACCCTCTTGATGACTCTCTAGGGAGAACATCTATTCATTTAAAGGCATGTGGTGAATTAGGAAGTATAGGCAACCCTAGCCAACAGTTACTAATTTTGGAGAGCTCAGAGCTAGAGCTTTAATCCTGCAGTATAAGGTAGGTTTTATATTATATATTAATTTATATTATATATTAATAATGTAATGTAAGGTTTGTGCATGCATGCGCTTCACCTGTATACAATCAATTTCTTAAGTCTTTAAATAATCAAACTGAAAACCAGAATATTGACACACATGCATGCCAACATTTGGCACTTACCTTTGACACTCGCCAGAGGCCCCATCCCCAGCAAATCCCCATGAACACCCATCCCAGCCTGATCCTAGCTTGCTTCCAGCTTCTCAGTGCTGCTGCTCGGGCCTGGCCATTCCCATTTTCTGCCACAACTTCTCAGGCAAGCTACTGTGCATTTATGTGTCTCCACTGCTTTTGTCTCCCATTGCCTCACGATATTGTCTATCCCTATTGTTTCCAGTCTTACTCTCCTTCATTCAGCATTTCTGCTAATTTAATTCCTTCTTCTTCATCCTGCCTCCTTGAGCAGGCACCCATTACATGGTCCTCGCACCTTGCTTTGCTGTGTCTCCGTGTTCTCATCCGCTACACCTCCGGTCCTCATGCTCCTCAGCTCCATCCTCTTTGCAACCTCAGGTGTCCCTTCCCCAGCAGATCCCTTGCCCTCTTCCCACCTCGCTGCCCAAGTCCCTTACCTAGCCGGTCACTCTCCTCATCCACCCCACGTCTGTCTCCTTCCCACCTGCACACCATCCCCAGCACGGACAACCGCATTCACACATATATCTGAACTCCACATTTCCAGGTTTTCTGGAAGGGCAGGAGATACCACCCACACCCATCTAATCTGTTGCAGGCTGTGAAGCTGCCATCCACTTTTTTGGCGGTGTTACTCTTGGCAGGCTGGTGAACTGCTCTGGAGTCAAGACTTTGGCCTCATATTAGGAGGAAAGAGCTGGTCTGGCTGGGCTCTGAGCACCAGAAGATGAGGGAGGGGGTTTATAGGAGAAGGCAAGAGAAGCCTTAGTGAAAAAATGAAAAGAAGGGATGAGTGCTGTGCCCAGGCTGAGAGCAGCTCTGTGCAGAGGTGTGGGTCTCACTAGATGGCACTGCAGAACAGCCGGGCAGCGCCTGGGGGGGCTCTGCCTGCGAGAAGGACCCGGGGGGGCTTTGTGTGTGCTGGGGCAGCAGCCCCTGTAATCCACGGCAGGGGCCGGGTGAAGTCTGAGCAGCTTACACCTTTTCTATGCGCGGACGGAGATGCGTCTGGGAGCAGGGAGTGGGTTTCTATCAGCCCTGACTGAAATTTGAAAGGGAAATTTCCAAAAGGTTTTCCAACTTTGGGATCTGACAATCCTGAAAGAGGATAAACTGAAGCTTCAGAGGGGGTTTGGGGCCAAGAAAGAAAGTGCTGAGCATCCTGACAATAATCCCTGCATTCTGGCTACGGGAAATACTGCAGCAGGGGCTCTTACACGCCCTTATTAGATGCCTTGTAATTCCCAATTCTCTTCTCCTGGTGAGTGGCAGGGGGCCAAGGACTTCTCCCAGATTTTCATTGTGGAGCTGAGGATGAATTCACCGTGGAAGGGTGAGAGCTAGAGAGGTTACCTATGTGTAGACTGAAATGGAGCTATCAAATAGGAAAGGTCCGTCTGCCGGGACTGAAAGGAATCACAAAGGACTTCCCCCTCCAAACACACAAGCGAGGGGGCTGGGTTTGCAGCATCTCTTTGGGTCCTGAACAGGTGAGAAAACCTTTGAGGCTCCACAGGGTCCAAGTGGGGGAACAAGAGCGACGGTGAAGAGAGCTCACTGTTTTTTTCTTCTTGATCCTTGCCTCAGACCAAGGAGCGAGCATCATCTCCCTCCTTGGCGGCCTGATCACCCTACACATCTGTCAGCGTGCCGCAAAGCTGCTACACAAAACCGCATTTCCATAATGCCTCCTGCTCCCACGGGCAGCGCCATATTTTGGCTCCATGGCTGTGAACCCGCTGCCATTCTCAGTCACAAACACACACCGCGCTACATAAAGCAACCCATATTTAATGGTGATCTGGGAGAGTTTTTATCATGGCCTAATGACATATGAAGTGACCCGCATCAACACGGCTTGTGAGCCTGGCTGGTTTCAGGCAGAGGAGGTGGTTTCACCAGCAATAGGAACCAGGTGAGTGTTGCCCTGGAATAAAGCACTTTGTGTGTCCTGGTTTTTTCCGCTGGTTGGGATTCCTCACATAGCAGCTCTGCTTAGGGACCCTCTCAGATGTGCTCTCTAGCAGACAGTGCCCTGGAGGAAGGAAGACAGTAAATTAACTTTGCCTATTGCCACAGTAAAGCTAACAGCAGCTTTTTTTTTTTTCAGAAAGGAAAGGACAGTTGATTTACTACGTGGTAAATAAGATTGTTTCCCTTCAATTCTAGTCTCACTAAAGCACCGGGAAACTAAGAGACTTCATAGTGCTGCGAAGGAGCACGTCGCACTACTCAAGACTTTCCCCACGTACTGTGTGCCGCGTTACTGGGAAGCTTACCTGGCTTGGGGAGCGTGTGCTGGTTCCCCAAGCCTTGTTCCCGTCTCCGTAGGCGTTGCAGCTGTCTCCTTCAGGGCAAGGTGACGGTGGGAAGCGGTTCCTTCGTGTTCCTCTGTCTCTGGTCCGGCAGCTGGAGGAGGAGGGAAGTCTTGCCGTCGGGCTGTTGTTTGCTGGCCCCTGCCAGGCACCGTCTGGGCTGTGTGTGGTCAGCGTGCTGCCGCGGGAGCCCTGGGCTGGAAAGGAGCAGTACCACGCGTGTGCTGCTCTGCTGTAGACCGTTGCTTTATGACCTCCCAATCTCAAACATGCAAAAGTCCCCCCTTTGCCTGGGTTAAGTTAAGCTTCCCCAAAATGACGTGATTGTCCTAAAAACCTTGAGCTTCAAATAAACCCATTTGGGTTTGCTTTATTGCCCTTTTGTCTTTTGGAGTTTAACTACGTCAAATTCTTCGGCTTTTCTCTGCAGCTATGAGGGTGAGAAGCTTTGTGGGAAAAATAAATTCATATCATCCTTGTCCGTAAAGCTTGAAATAAACACCAATATTTGTGAAATGCAAAAAAATTTCCTTGACTCAGAATAAAAGACTAAGAGTTGGTAAAGTTGTCTGCTTGTCAGAGCAAGAACAGCACGTGGCTGCTTTCCCTCAGGAGCAATGAAGTTGCCCTCTGCTTCCTGGCACCCACCAAGCTCCGAGTCCATCCCCAAAGCTGTGCAAATTGTCTGATGCTGAGACATGGCTGTATGTTATGGCTGCATCAGCTGGTTTCTTATGGAAGCCAACACATTGCTGACCCAGTCCACCGTGGGCAGAGAGTAGGTGCCTGAGGCCAGGAACAACTGAAAGAGAGCCTCAGAGTGATGCAGGTAGGGCTGCTCTGGAGTTGTTTCTTTTTGTTGTTGTGGTTGAAACTCATAATACAAAATATAGGTTAACTTATCAGCTTTACTTTTTATTCCCCCAGGGGTCATAAATATTCTAACATTATTTGATGTAAAGTTGTCCCTACAAAATAATAGCACATTTTGGAGGGATTGCAGCTTGATTTCCCCTTGAGGGCTAAACCAGTCTAGCAGCACTTTTATTTTAACTGGTATAACTAGTGTTATTTGTATTGTGTGTTCCTGCTTTTGAAGAGAGGCAATCAGACAGCAAACAGATTAACCTCCCTAGCTCAGGCACCTGAGCTAGAGCACTAATGCCTAATTCCCAAAGCATAGCTCTGTCTTGTTGAAAATATTGCTGCTTCAGATATATGCATATGGTCACTGGAGGAATAAATTGCATTGCAAAACTAACAATGCATTATTTCCTCAAATACTGAACAGCAGCTGAGTGCCAAGAACCTATAAGCATGTGCAGCAACACCATAGGTAATGTCATCAGGATGGTAGGTAATCTTTTCTTTAAAATTTAGTTATATGTGACTAGATTTTTGTCTGACAACTTCACTCATAGTACCTTTATCCTTGACACATCCCATTGAGATCAAAGAGTAAGGGACTATTTCATATAAGGATGTGCTTGGAGTTCAAGAATTTAGCATGTTCCTTAACATGAACTTTAAATCACACTGTGCTATCTTTACTTATACATGGTACTATAAGTTTAAATGGCACTCTAAGGTTGTAAGATACAATTAGATGGCACAACCGAACCCTGACTGTTGCCTGCCTCCAAAACATTGAAGAAAGACACTGTCACCATGATTTAGGGTCATATTCAACTCATGCATAGTCAAATAGGGAATGAAAGGAGGAAATAGGCTAAGAGGACAAAGCTGAGGTGACCAGCTCAGACGTGACTGGGCAAGTCTCTCTAGCTTCACTTCCTCAGGTACACACTAGAGGTGATGACTACCAGCATAAGGACCTGCATAGGAATTCATTAGTTAATATTTTTTAAGAAATTTAAAGATTCAAGTGGTGTTTCTAAAAGCACAGATTTTGCTTGCTCTCTCCCTAGTGAAGACAGTGATAGTTTCAAAAGTTTCCAAAGACATTTCCTTTCTCTGGTTTTCCTGTTCTAACAAGGTGGAAGCTGCTTTTTACCACACCAAATATGGTAGCGGAAGGATGCAGACAAGGTTTGATTTTCATCATGGAGTGAGCAAGTGAGGAATGCTGGCATATGGTTGTCTTAGTTACAGAAGCTGCTGAAAGAAAATTCAAGGAACGTGTCCTCAGAGGTCCTGTGAAGTCTTTGCATATTTGAAATGAATCCTTCTTCAGTGTTTGCAGCTGATTTCATGGGGTAAGTAATTTGTAACCCAGGCAGAGCCTTCATGGAAGACAGTGAACTTGTAGATACCATACAGAACCAACTGAAGACCAGTGAAGGCACATGAGCCAGCAGATGGAGAAATCTTTTTTTTTTTCTGCAGAATAAGTTGAGATGGCTGCTACGATGCTCTATCTGTAAGTGTACTGCTAAGGTAGGCTATGCCTTCTACAGCAACCTGTGTAGAATACCAGGTGTTCACAGCTTCTGAAGGAACATTCTTATTTCCTTCTTTCGCAGTGCCAAAATTGTGCTGGGCATATACCATACTGCTTCAAGATTAATGAGGTTCATACCAGATGTGCCTTAGCACAGTAAGCTCCAGTTATTTCTCAGGGGTGAAATGGATACTTTAACTGTTGGAATGAAAGTCTATTGAAAGGGTAATTCAGTACCGAGCAATTCAGGTGTCCAGGGCAAAATAAAAGTGGGTAACTCTGCAAGAAGAAAGCCCTGGGTCAGCTGACCATCATCCTTTGTTGGGAGTTTTCATGGTTTCGTGCCAAAAAGTCACTCAGGACTTGGGACGGGTGTTAGCATTAAAAGAGTGTCAGATGTTCTGAACTCCACATAACTGGCAGATGCACACTGGGCTTGTTAACAGAGATTCAAATGTAACTGCTTCTGATAGTGATGGAATAACTGATTAGCTAGGGCTTTTATTCATTATGTTATTGTAGTAATGCTATATAGAGAGTGTGACACAGGGCGTGGGCTCTCTTCTGCCCTCCTTTCTCACCGGTCAAGTTGCTTCTTTCTTTAAAGTGAGTAAGGGTGTTACAATCCAGGCTGACACTAGTCTGTTCAATTAAGTAGCTGCTGGGGTCAGACGCAGCTCAAGACTTGCATGGCTACAGGTTGGGAGTGCAGCCCTGTACGGCATTGGTTCCTGGTTCTTCACTAGATGTGTTGTTACTGAAGTTTTCTGATGTAAGTCAAGTCCCCGTCTGCCAATGCAATGTAGTGTAAGCCTGTGAACAGCCATGCATTTCTTAATTACTTTTCAGGTACCCATGGCAAATGGTCTGCAGACACCATCAAAAATCAGATCAAAACCTTATGGTTCCAACCGGTGCAGTGGGATGTACTCGTTATCCTCTATGTACTGGGTATGCCTCTGAGAACAGCCAGCCCTGAACAGCTACATATTTAGCAGATACTTACAAAGAAGAAGAAGAAGTAAATGTGGTGTGCCATGTGTTAGAAACAATGGGGAGCACCTCCTGTGGGGTGACTGACTGATGCTTCCACAGCTGTGAATATTTCTGGTTTTGCTGCCCCTTTCATATCACTGAAAGAGGCACCGGCCCTCCTGCCTGGGAGGGAAAGGCTCAAGCTGAAGCTGGTCCCCACCTGATTTTCCTCGCCAGCTAAGCCAGCTAGATCCATCCAGATCTGGGCTAGGATGCAAGCCAACACATAGCATGCACAGTTTGACTTAGCAGAGAGTTTGGGTTTCGGTGTAAGCACAAGACCTGCTCTAAGGTGGTGGGGCAGAGCGCATGGGGTTCTCTCCCAAGTGTGTTGAATATCAAGACGTTTCTGTTCATACTGCTTACGCTGCACATGTGCCCTTTACAGTCAGCCTTGGTTACGTATACCGACACAGATCTAGTGATGGATTTGCTTCTTAGTGAGTAATACAGATTTCTCTGTATAAAGGCAATCATTTGCTGCCTGATATTTTTTTTTTTTAATGTACTCAAGAATTCCTTCGTGTCTAGTTTGTCAGCCTATGGGGACATACTTGACTCATTCACTGTAATCAGAAAGCATGGCTGGGAGGGATAGGCTCACAGGTGACACTTGGCAATAGCCCCAACTGTACTGGAGTTTGCAGGCTGCAGATAGCAGGAAACAGACCCTTTTACTCTGGGGCAGCAGGAGAAAGCAGGCAGACAGTCTCAGAGCCCATGTGTCAAGTATCGCATTCGATTTGTTATGCTGAGGTCAGGGGGTGATTTGTTTTTGTATATGAGATCATTATGTCAACAGGACGAGGAGGCAATGAAATGCAAAACAAAATTCCCAGTCCTGGGAATCTTATCGCTTAGCTCACAAGCCAGACAGCACAGAGTCCCCAGAAGGGGAAGCAGCTATACTGGCAGAAAAGCGCCTGTGTTCTTACATACCATTTTTATTTTCAAACATAAATAGGCTGCAGAGGAATGAAAGCAAATCAGCTCCACTGCTGTGACCTGCTTCTACGCACGAACTCTCACCCGTGCTGTCTGCATCCAGCAGCCGTCATTCAGCCGCAGTGCTTTAGAGCAGGACTCGCAGAAATCACCCTTTGTACCCAGGGACCCCAAGCCAAGGCTCCTCCTCCAGAGCTCTCCTCCGTGAGCAGCGGAAAGCTCTGCTCTCCGCAGCGGCAGGGAAGCCTGCTCTGAAACGCAGCCCTTCGCTTTGGTAGCACTTCCCCGCTGCACAAAAGCAGAGTCCCAGAGAGCAATTTCAGTTTTCCCAGGTGGCAAATGCTCTGGAGCGGTTGGCTTGGAAAGGAGTCTCTGCTTTTCGCCCAGCCTGTGTCCCCCTGATGGAGTTTGTATTCCCCAGTAAACGCCAGCGGGGCTGAGTCCTCACCCCCAGCACTGGGACATGTTAGTGACTCCACTGATCTAAATAGAGATGGGCTGGTAAGACGAGTCCAACTCCCCTTTTTTCCCTCCGAAACAAGATATCAAAAAATATGTACAGTGTAATTCACCTCAATTTACACCTGTGTCAGGGCGAGCAGAACTGGGTCCAACAGCTGTCAGAGCACCAGGATGTGTTTAACCAAGTTAGCGCTTGATTTTGTGCCCTCCTAAGGAGCAGAGAGCTGCAACTCCAGCCGGGAACACTCCTGTTTCCCCACCATTTCACTCCGCTTTGTCCCTCGCCTCTCCTCCCAGCCAGGCAGGGGAGGGGATCTGGCACGAGGCGCAGTGCAGGTGACAGCTGGAGGGACACGGCAGCCCTCGTGCTGGCCGGGACACCTCCCGATCACGCAGGTTGCACCGGCAGGGTGGAGGAGCAGGGAGAGAGGAAATTCCTTGTGCCGCTTCCAGCGCTCACCGAGACGCACCTCTGCAGGAATGGGGCAGAGCCTGACCCTCAGTAAATAGGTTCCTTGGGGATGAAAGGTGCTATAAAAGCGAGACGGCAAGCGCTCAAAAGCTTGTTGCTCTCTTTTTCCCCTTCCCTTGATCCTTTGTGGATTTGGCTAGTTGGATCTGTGCTGTTACTGTGTCAGGATTCAGCGAGCAAGCAGCAATGAATTTCTCACTGCTACTGCTCCAGCCCTAATAGCAAACAGCTGAGTGAAGAATGAGGTCCCGGCTGAAAAACAAACAGAGCTTTCCCTCCCCTTGCCTCGGCTGTTGCTGGAGCAGCAGCAGCTCCAGTGTTATTGTAAGCCCCTGGTGTTAGATGCCAGTGCTGGGACTGTAAGTGTGGTTATATTTAGCCTGCCGCCACTCTATTGTTGGGGAATGGCCCAGACTATACTGCCTTTTGCTGGATAGGTAGAGCCCGAATTTCAAGCCAGGAACAGTCAAATTCATTTTAAAGGTAGTTTCCCACATCCCATTTTACTGAGCAGAAAAATCACGTGGCACAAAGAAAACAAAGCAGACTTTGATTGAAAGCGTATTTGCATTATTTTTGACCGTTTTTTTATAACTGGTAGCTTTCTGAAGAGGTGAAGGCAACTTTATTTTATTTTTTTAAAGCAGTCAAATGTTTTAGCATGACTTACCTTATTTGAACAGAGTGAAAGTTGGCAGATTAGTTTCTAACTCTCGGCCTCCTCAACTACTTGGGCTGCTCTATAGTCGTTGAAGTTATGCCAGCCTTTCCATTATAACATTCCCCTCTCTTCTCATTTTCAGGGGTTTCAAACTTGGCTGTAAAAATTTGCTCCAGGATAAAATCTTGGCACCCAAAGTCCCAGCCCAGGTGTGACTTCTTAAAATCACCGTGGGCCAAACCCTGAAATTAGTTTCTACTTAGTCTTTAGTCACTGGCATACAGTTGTATGTTCACTTCAGGAGACCTAGACATGAGAAATTATAGGGTACAGATTAAAGGAAGATTGCTTTTCCTTAAGGGAAAACTAACTAGAATAAATATACGAATGTTTGTGAGATACATGTCTGTTGAACTGAGGTTGTACAATCACCCAGGTTTTCGAAAGGGCTCATGGAGATGCCGTTTGCTTACTTCCCACAGACCTCACAGCCACGTTGTGTAGCTCTACACAAAGTGAACGGCCTGCCTTGTGCTTTCCACAACTCTTGGCAAAATGCAGGAGGGAAGGCTGGCCAGGGGCTGGGTTTCTGCAGTCCTCCATGCTGTTTCCCCAAGGCCAATCTGGCCTACGACCTGTATTTCACAGCCCAGCTGGTGACGCATACCTGCCCGGAGGCTCGCATGGCGCAGTGTGTCCCTGTTCTCCTCACCTTATCTCCTGGCAGTGAAGCAGAGGCCCCTCTTTCAGAGAGAGGTCACAAGCCTGGGCTGATCCCCGTTGAACTCGGCTGCACCCAGGGGCCATAATGCCAGCCCATTTCAAGGCTTTTGTGGATGTCTGCGGAGAGGGACCATAGCAGAAGTCCCTAAGGGGAATTAATCAGATGGTATAGGACATATAACAGCCTGCAGTGCACAACTCCAGTCCCAGCAGGAGTCAGACTTTTACTCTTAAGACAGAGAAATAGTAATTTGCTTTCTTTACCTACACACGAAAAGAACAGGTCCTCATATTCAACCCAGAGAGCAGCACACCCGTGTCTGTGGTGCCTTGTAAAACATGCAGGAGTCATACCAAAGGGAATCTGGTTTGATCCACTTGCAATGCTCTGGAACCAGGTGCTCTGAGACTGGGAGTTAGACCTAGGCTGCCTGCACACTTGGGCAAAGACTCAGCAAAAGGCAAGAAACATCAAGAAAACCCATGCTGACACTTCCACAGAAGCTCTCTACATTTCCTATGCCTCCATGCCTGTAACATTTGGCTCTAATTAGCATGAAAAGGCTGCAGTCTAGTCTGTCCCACAAGGCTGCCTTGCAAAAGACGACTGAGGTCTGCCTGCCAAGGCACATGGAGAAGTGGTAAGGAGAGAATGACACAGGCAGCCTATCCCTCCGAAGGCGAAGAAAGAAAGAGAGAGAGTATCCACCAGCTGTCTCATCCCAAACACCCTTCCTTCTTTAAGAGACATTTCAAAATTTAAGGTCTTAGACCTTGTTTGAGGACAGCTGTCCCAGTGGCCCATTCCTGTGTTGGTCTACAAAGACGTTTCCAGGTCCTGTATCTATGTTAAATGACATAAGACCATAAGGATGTATGTACTGGGTCCAAGGAAATGCTCCTCAGCATGCTGTATCCTGTCTCTGATAGTAGCTGAAAGCAGAGATACAGTGAAAAGTATAAAAAATAAATGTAGCCATACTTCCCCTAAATGCTCTTCTAGCACCCAATAGCTTGCAGCTTACAAACTTCCTTAGTCGTAGATGTAGTCTTTCTATTCTATGACCCTTGATAGCTTTTTCTTTCATTAATTTGGTCAACTTTGAACTCACGTAAACTTTGCAACAACCAACGGTTCCACAGTATAATTACACATTGTGTGAAAAAAAAAAAACCACCTTTCTTTGGTTTTACTGGACATGTCACTTAGACTTGTTTGTAGTGGAAGAGCGAGCAGTTGCTCCCTGCTCACTGCTCCGTGCCATGGCTTTACCGACCGCTGCGGCACGCGTCCCTGCCGCTGGCTGGGGTGTAGCTGTGCGACTGTGCGGGTCCTGTAGAGTCTCTGCCTGAATCGCTGGGGCTCTGTACTTGAGTATGGGAACATAGGAACTGACGAGTAGGTGTCTGGAAGGCACGTCGCCTGTTTCCGCCTAGATTGGTAAAGTTTCTTCCATTTATGATTTTCCCGGAGCTTCTGAAGGAACATTATATAGGATTAACTAACTCAGGGAAAGTTTGTGTTGTGGTACAGTGCTCAAAAATACTTCAAAATAACTAAGTGGCACTTCCAAAAATATTCCTGCTTTGAGAAGAGGAATGAAAAAGCCAGAGGTATAATTACGAGGGAGTGATGGACAGCTAGGCCCTTGCTGCTTTTATTCCCCTGTTCCACACGGTGGCTTTGGAATATGTCAGAGGGGCAAGCGTTGGTTGTCGTAGCCCAGAAAAATGTTTGCCAAGCATCCTCCCCTGGGGTTTGTAATTTCAAAGATAATATATTCTTTTGCTCTGCTAATCGCTATTGCGGTTATCAAACCTTTGTACTTTAAAGATGCGACAACTGCAGTCATTCAGAGGCAATTTGGATCTATGTTCTCTAACCTATGTAAACCATAGAAATGTTTTATATCACCTGCTAACACTTTTCCATAACCTCATACTTTCCATAGTTGCGTCTTTCTTGTGAGGGAAAAGAAACCTCTTCCTCCACCCACACCACTACCACATATACCAGCCGACATCAGACAGCAGCTGTTTCTAGTTTCAGTGAAAAATATAATAAAAAACAAAATGTCTAATGTGGTATGCCAAAAAAAAAGTGTTGTTCCAAATTACACAGAGGTATGAATATTGTTAGAAGGAAAACCTCCTTTTCCAATCAGCTTTCCGCGAAACATTCATACTCCCTCACTTTCTATTTATGACCTGGTGCTAGTCACTTCTCTGGTTGAGTAGGGGAAAAAGCTGCAACAGAGGAAAGTGAAAGGGTATGTGCCTGTTATTTGTCTGTATGGCACCTAGAAATCTTAGGGAGCACATGAAAATATAACGCTAACAGGCATATGCGCAACCTGACAGACTACACTGTAGGCATAGAGAATAAAAAAAATGTTATGAATAATGTTAAGTGGATGAAAATCCAAGCTCCTAGTATTCACTTCAGAATGTCTTTTATTCTTTTTCTTTCTAGCTAAATTTCTTAATTGCAATTTTTTTCTCCAGTGGCGGGCAATTTTGGAAATGTTGCTCTGCTGACACCTCCTTTTCATATTTGTGCATTTCCCTTCTTTCAGATTTGCAGTTTCTTTGTAGAAAAATAGTCAAGAATTAATTATTTTCAATGCTCAGCTGGTAGCTTCAGAGAATGACTCTCATAATTTCTTTTTTTGTTGTTGCATAGAAATGGGTATTTGTGGAGGTCAGTGGATTCCAGTTCCTTCGCTTTGTTCACGTCCCCTTTTGCAAGGAGCCAGGATCTCTTCCTCTGGATGACTCTCAATCAAACCAGCTGCATTGACTTACTAATTGGCTGGAGGATGCCATCTTTGCCATGATATTTATGAGCCTGATCTTTGGTACTGATGACTTATCAAGCTCCCCTCAAACACACCCTAATTGCACAAACCCCTTTTGTTCATTTAAGCACAAAATTAAATATATTTAAAATTAAAGGAAAAATATATACAGTTGCTTAATTTTCAAAGTAGGAAAAACACAAGAAGAAGAAGGATCTCTGTGACTAAGGGCCAGATTTGCAGCCCCACCTTGGGTTTTAGCTACATCTAATGTAAATTGAGAATCAAGGGATTGACAAATAGCGGGATTTACGTGTGAGCCAGATGAGGGTGGAGTTATACCGTGTGCTACACACAGATGAAAATTGAGTTTGTGTTCTTTTTTGGTACTTTGTTTTGTATAAAGAAACCTTGAAAACTTTTGTTTAAATAGTAATTTAAATTATTTTTAATTACTTATGCCCCTATATTTGGAAGTTTATGTGGAGGGATGGAACAGTGGAGGTCTCATGACTCGGTTTCTCCAGTGTAATGGTAATGGCTTACATCTTAATATAAGGATAATATAGTTTCTAGTGACTTCATTTTACAATTTTTTGAGACAGACTGAACAAAAAGTTACACTCTTCTACCTGTGTTTTATCCCATGAATGAAGAATCCTTTGCTCTGGGGAAATAACTTTAGGATTTTCCTGTGCATACTAGACATAAGAAACCTGCGTCTGCCTTTTTATAATGAAAAGATGAAACGTAACAGGAAATTCAAAGACTTCAAGATAACCTCAGCCAGAAACTAATAACTATGGTGCATATTTGAACATGCAGAACATTCATTAAATGCTAATGATAATAATAATGCTTGAAAAACAACTTGAAAGGGAACAGAAAAATCTCTTGTGAAAGACAGTTCTTCCAGCAAAGGAAATATTCTTTTGGTGGTCACATCAATCTGGCCCTTTGCAAACACACATACTACATCACGGTTGGCTGTGTCCCCAGGAACGCCTCGGGAACAGGTTCAGAGGGCTGTTGTAGAGGTCAGGAGAGAGGTGTTAGGGCTCTGCTGCATACGGAGAAATTCTGCAAGACTTGCCAGATGTAGGGCACTTCTGTCTAAAATTGGCAGCTTCATCACATCAGGAATACCTCTACCTTACTGTAAAAATAAGTGAAAACTTCCCCCCCCCACAACTGCTTAGGCAAAGAGTTTCACCAGCAGTGTTTGAAGGCAGAAGAGAATAGCTCATTGGTGCAGCCAGCCCTGAGACCTGCAGAAAACAATGTTCAAGGCTGTCCCAAAGGGTTTGCTGAATCACTTTCTCCCTTTTTTAAAAATTTAAGTGGTTCTGTAAACCAATGTTACCAGTGGTTATGAACATTTTCACACTTTAACCCTGAGTTTCAAGAGAAAAAAAGTTTATTCTATGCAGCTAAACAGAAAGGGAAGGGAATCTGAGTACTACAGCTCTGAAATTCCCTGGTTGAGATTTCTATTTCCTGTGGGTTTGCCTTTTATTGCAATGTCTAGCCCGGGAAAATTCTGGAGCATCTTATATTGTGCTTTTTACAGTACTTTGAACAGTAGCAATCAAGCATCATGATTGAAGACAGCTTCAAAACACTTTCTTTCTCTCCCTCACTCATGTTTCTGAAAATCAGCTACCATTGGCAAGAGTATGCCAATTATTTCCTCTCTGGGATGAGTCTCAGGGTAGGAGACTGTGTGTGTACTAACAAAAAAGAATCCCAAAAATTCAAACCCGGTTAGCGTCTTGCTGGGGCAGGTCTGTGGCACCTGGCTGTAACTACATCAGCGATGAGATTTGTTCCTGGCTCTGGAGCCTGGTGCCCAGCGTAGATCTGAGTGGCTTCAGTGTGGAGAACTGTCTCCAGCGTATTGACAGCTGTAGGTGAGTAGCGAGTTAGCACGTCTTGTCGTCATGCAATTAGCATTACGGTGCTTGAAACTTTTAAGCAACCAGAAGTTACATCAATTCCACTGCTTGCCCCAAAGGCGCTCCTCTCTGGCTGCTCTCACCTGCCTGCACCTCCAGCTTTGACCTTTCCTATTTCCATACAGTTGTCTTAATGTGTTCCTAACAACAATGGTGGTCGGGTAGGACAACGGAGATGAAGGTTGGTAAAGGGGGCTATTAACAGTCAAGAACACTATTAAGATACTACTGTGCGAGACTTAGGAGTTGCGATAAATTTCACACCGCTGGTCTCCCATTTCGCTCAGTAGTTTACTACTACAGAGTAGCAGCAACCACCCTGATTTTGGACTGTAGCATAGGGGGGAGCGGGGGGTGTTTGAAACTGAACAACCAAAATGCTGACATATTATCTTCTCCCTTCCCTCCTCCCCCCCTCCATCCCCCTGGGGAATATTTCACTGGTGTAGTGTGAAAAAGAAGTCTATTTCCAAGTGGTCTCAAAGTTGATCCTCGCCCTAGACATGTTGCAGTCACTGGGTTTCTGATGCTCATTGTCATGCTGAGGTCACTTACTGCAACTTTGTCTTTATCCATTGACACTCCATATTCTTTGAATTTGTTTAATCGGGTGTCACTTGTATTTCTGTAACCCATACAAAGTCCGCTTAGGGTTAAAGCAGTGTGCATAAACAGCAATGGATGACTGCCCTTAAATCCAGTAGACAGCTTTTTATCAGCATGAGTCAGTTGTGAAGGAATCTCCAGACAACGTTAACAGTTGAATAGAAAGCTAAAATCTAAATATCTGCCTGTGGGTACATAGCATGTACAGCACTTCATTGGCTACCTGGCCTGGTATTTAAGTCTGATCCTGTGCTCAGGAAAGTTAATGGGAATCTTTCCATTGTTTTTAATTCAACATTTGACTATCTATTTAGAGGGCATATTTGTATTCAAAAAATAGTTTAAGGTCAGAACAATATATCTCCTGACCAGAATAGATCTATGCTATATATAAAACTTATCATTTCTACTGTATTTTGCCCTGTTTTACATATGCATTCCCTCATAGAATGCTGCACAGGAAAGAAGTGAGGAAATCTTTTCCAGAAGAAGCTGTGAGGGTAAAGGTGAAGACTGTGTTTACTCACACTTGGAATTTGGCAAGATAATTGGAATAATGTCAGATACAACATAGATCAAAGTTCTATTTTATAAAATTCCAGTCTTAAGGATAGCACATCCCAGGAGAGCAGGGTGTGCAGTAGGAGTTGTTTTAGCACCAGAAAGGATTACCAGCAATATTGTCCGTGGCATCTGTTTCCTTTGGAGGCATTCAATCTAAATGCTATCCATTCCTTATGTTATGTTTGAGAGCCACAGAATTTAATGGAAGCTGAGCAATTAGGTCTTAAGCGTAAGATCCTGATATATCAAATTTCATTGTATCACTTTCTGCTGGCCTTGAACTGAGTCTAATAACTTCTATTTGGTGAAAGCAGCTTTTAGAAAGATGGAAAGTTTGAAGCTGGAAGCACAAAGAGTTGAGAATTCCTTGGTGCTTTATTCCAGTTGCTAAAACCAGAGCAGCTACGGCTTCTTTCTCAACTGCACTTGGCTGACCTCAGTCATCAGACATTGTTTTTCTGTCATTGCTTTCTCTCCTATGTTATATTCTTGTATTTCATATCTCTTCCTCCTACAGACTTTATACCTACTACAAGCAAGGCACCTATCAAGTTTCTTTTTGCAAGACAAATTTATTAAATGTTTCTCATCTCTCAAAATAAATCACTTTTTCTTTCCCTTAACATTTTTTTATGACTTATCTGAACTGCCTCTTCTCAGTACTGACCACAGTATTGATTCAATTCCTGTCCTTTAGCTCTTTCTGGATTGAACAGCCACCAAGTCTTCTGGAAATTCAGGGTACCAGCTTTCTGCACCTATGAGCTGCATTTTAAGATGGATTGTATCAGGAAGAAAACACCTTTTTTTTAAAACTGCTCACCTGGGTTCCTAGCCCTAGACTTGAGAAAAATGGCAGTAGAAACCCAGATCTTTGCACACACTTTTGATATATTCAGCCTTGTGCATGCAAGTTGGTACTAACTGTCTAAGTGGCCTTGTTGCTAGTGTTCATCTTGCCTCAAGGCAGGGGAACAGACCACCTGAGGGCCTTTTCAGATGTGTTTTATAAGCTTCTTCCTTTTTTTGTGTCTAAGATTGTTGTCACACGAGCTGACCGTTTTTCTTGCCCCTCTGCAAATGCTGGCGCGTTGTTAGCACTCTTGCAGTGTGCTGGATTTTCCCAGGAATATGAGACTGGCCACGTGCAGTGAGTGGAGTGAAAGGAAGGGAGAAGGAGGGATATAAATTTTCAAACTGAGACTTTTCTGACTAAGTACAATACAAGCAAAATTCTTCTCGAATCAGAACAATTACTGCAGTGGAATTATCTGTCCTTTTAGTATTTATCTAGATTTCAGCAGTTTCCTGACTATAACTGCCTAAAATTAATATCTGGATCTTCTGGAGGCATTTTAATTATTTTTTTCTTTAAACATATCTTTATTAAAATGCTAGAAACTGATAAAATCTGCTGTTCTCAGTTACTTATTCAGATTTTCTGACAATACAGAGGGCTGCTTCTAAGGCAATTGCAGAGGCTAAGAGCCTTGCACTAGAAACTAAAAACCAGGACTAACTACTCTTTACTCTGGCATGATTTCTCTCTCTCTTTTTTTTTTCTTTTTTTTTTTTTTTCTTTTTCCTCATGCCAGGCAGTACAGCCATGTTCTAATCCTTTGCCATGGATTGGGTAGATGAAGCCTTACAGTTGCAGCTGGTCAGCTTTACATGGGCCATAGCCCCAAAAGAAATGACAGGCTGATGCAGAGGCTGCTGGCTGTCACTCTACCTACACTTTGCAACCTAAATACCCACTTCAGCGATCGACTGTACTGGTGTAAAGAGGGACTAACTTCATTACAGCAAACAGAAATTCTCCTGACTTAACATCAGCGCCATTGAGAACATAATTCAGCTCATCATAAATTTGCCTTTAAGTGTTGCCTTTTAGAGATTTTTACATGTGACAAATGTTCCGAATTATTCTTCTATAAATGAAGACTGCACTTATACTGCCAGCAAGCTATTTTCTTTCTGCCACTTATAGTTTGCCAGAGGAACAGTGGGAGAGAGACATTCTCATGACAGCAAATATTTTTGAAATTTAATATCTTCATAATGGTGTAGTCTACAGGAAAGAAAAAAGAAAATGTCCGTAACCATACTTTAAATATTATGTCAGCAGTCTCCATCAGTGCCTAACAGATTAGGCATATGCCAGTTTGGTAACACAGGATTGTTCTTATTTTTGAAATGCTTACTGGCACAAATTTGCTGATTTAACAGCAACACTTTATTTTTTTTGTATCCAGCTTTTCTTCTGTTTTTCTTTTAGATTCAAGACATTTTTAGGAAAATTTTTCTTCTGAGAAATTGCAGGTGGATGCATAATATATACTTGACAAATCTGCACATGTTGACACAGTATGTAATTAAGTGTACTTAAGTGTGTGAGGGAAATAAAAGCTGTATAGAGATTGTGAAGCTAACACAGCGTGTACAATTAGCAGAAACTCATTTTGCTGTGACACAGATGGAGAAATATGCAGTCACTTACTTATATGTACATTAGCAATTGCACATGTTTGCAAAGCAGATGTTTATTGACACGAAAGTGCACAGTTCTGTCTATACCTGCCTGGGCATTAACACATCTAGATCAAGCCTGCACACAATTATTTTTGCATGTGGTGCAATTTAGTTTTTTTCAAGTCTCATTCTTATAATAAGAATAAAAAGAAACCATTACATCAAGGAAGTTTTTTATCCTGGTCTCTTATTTTGTTAGTCACCATAAAATGAAATTCTTTTAGATGTTGTGGAAGTCTGATGTTTAAAAATGCCAAGTAGTCCCTGATACACATCCTTTTAATGTAAAGCAGTTATATGATTAGAAATATATAGCCGGCTTTTCTTAGTAACTTTTACATTAACACTCTAAAGGACGCCAAAGATTGTACCTCCATATAACTTTCTTTATAAAAGGAATGTAAGGCAAAGAAAATAAGTGCTAGCTAAAAATAAATTGGACTTGCAATGCAGTCCAACATTGAAAGCTGTTGATGCATTTCATGAAGCCACTGGAAGGAGAGTCCCTCAGAAGCTGAAGGCTTTTTGGAAGTAGTCAGAGATCGCTTCTGTTAGGCATTAACTGCAAAGTGCCTCAGTTTCCTGCCAAACTTCCTTGCATTTCTGCCTGAAGTGTTGGGCCATGAGGCTGCTGCTACCTTTGTTCTCATCTTACACTGCTCCAAGAAGTATCCATTTTGTGCAGCATGATAAAGCTCCTTTTCATGTTTTCTGCTTTTGTAGCTGAGCAGACCCCAAAATTCTGTGGGTTCACTACCTGTTCCCCCATCAGTATGACTCTTTGGACTGTGTTTTTATAAGCTCTATGATTTTATTTTAATTTTTCCATGCTTTTTGACATTTTCCTACAGAAAGGCAGTACAGGCTGCATTTTGTCCCCCAAAATGTCTGTTGAAATAGCAGTTCATATGAGTGACTAAGAAGATACACCACTTCTGGAAAAATTAAATCAGCAGCCTTAGCTTACAGCTGGAGAGAAAAATGTTTGGAGGGAAACTGCCTTTCTCAGAAGAAATTAAAGACAGTGATGAGGCAGCCAAGTTGGAATAGTACAGAGACCCTGATCCTAGCAACAACAAGTCCTGCATACTGAGAACTTTTGGTACTTGAACAAGGTCCTCTTTTGAACTTTGGATTCAGGCAGAATTCTTCTTGCTGGCCCATCACTTCCAAAGGACTCTTTAATTCCCTGTGATAACAGCTCTTACCTGCTCCTGCACTAGGCTCTTATTCATTATCTGCTTCGCTAAGCTCTTCTGTTTTAAACAAGTTTCGGTAGCAAGACCTGTGAACACTCATCCTTCACGATAAGGCCGAGTGAGTGACTGTTCAAAGGACACTTGCTGTTGGGTTTCCCGCAGGGAGTGCGACCCAGCGTGTTCTCTGTGATTACGTCAGGACAGCTCAGGACCATGCATTGTGCACAGACCATCTGGCCTTGCTCTCTCCCAGTAATATTTTCTGTAAGGAATAACACTTGAAATGAGTTTTGAAATGAGTTTTTCTCTGAAAACTTACTTTTTTTTAGTATTTATATGCAAGGCCAGCAGGACTGTTTAGAGGTGTCTTGGTTTGGGGTGGGTTAAGTATTTATTTACATTATGTGCCAAGTTCTGGGGTGAATTACATTGATACCAATCCAAAAGGACATAATTGCTCTGCATATCAGGGTGGTTTACTAAAGCTGAGGGAGATTCTGTTCCACGAAATAAAAAACACTATGGGGGAAGAGCGGATTTAAAAGACTAAGGCTTTGTTGCTGTTGTTAGTGGCAGTACTTGTAAAAACACCTCCTGGCAAAAATAAGAAAGCTAACGCAAATCGTTTTAGAACACCACATAATACCATACTTTCCCAAATGCCTTTTTTTACCTTTAGCACTGATTTTTTCCTTGCTTGCCAGTTAGCATTCATGACTGACTGTGAAGCAGAGGTCCTGCAGAATGTGGGGTTCATCCCCAGCAGCAATACTATTTTCTGCTAATACATCTAGAAAGGCTGGAACAAAGACTCAAATATGAGTCAGGGCAGGACGTAGTTGGAGTGCTGCTCAGGACAAGCAGCAGCGGTATTTTCCCCACCAAGTAATAAAGACACATGCATCATGAACTGCAGCCATTGGCTTTGAAGGCTTATAGCATAGCCCTCTTTCGACCTCAGGTAAACCCTTCTCTAGTCATTCAGTCTTTTTCAGTCTAAGATGCTCAAAGCTGTGGTGAAACATTTGTTTCTTATGTACTGTACTGCATTGTAGTCATATGTTAATTAGACTTTTAGAAATACTATGTTAAAATTAATTACGTTAATTGTGCACGGTCCTGGCTATGTGTATGAATAGTCCTAGAGGATCTTTTATGCCACATGTTTATGCCATAGTTCCTATACACACTCATAATTTCATGTCTACAAATAGCACATTCACTAAAGCAAAGGCATCATCTTTTCATTTGCTGAGGAAAATATTCAGCACTTTCAACTTCTATAAAGAAAAAGAGCTTCCAACAAACTTCTAGTTAATTTTTAGTCAATCGCCTTACTAGCTGTATGACCTTTCATTCATTTCTGTGCCCAATTCAAGTAGTTGATGTTGGCCTACAAAACCTACTCCTTGCTGAATGTGCACCTCTTCCTTCCTGCGTTACTACATCTGAGTCTTCTCAAGGAAAATCAGAGGGACCTGAGCAGTCTCAAAGAAAGATCCTCAGCTGTGGAATTTTTTTACCCGTTGTTTTGACAGACCATGAATCAGGGAACCTTAAAGGAAGGGTCTGTCATTTGTTGCAGTCTTCTCTGAACAGGAGAGTGGCTGGAACAGCATTTTTGGAAAACCTCGGTCTATATGATTTATTAAGTTTTGAAAAGTGTACATCTGTTCAAGGTCCACACATCAAACACATTTTATTAATAAAGAAATGTCTTCTCAAGTAAAAACCTTCTTGAAGGAGTACAGTACACTGTGTGGCTTTTCTTCTGCCTTGACTTCCACGTGTTTCTAGGACTCTATCTCTAGCTCACCTATTAACACCACAAAATTCACATTCTGTTTGGAGATAAATTTATGGAGGTTAGAAAAATTGCTAGTACAATTTACTTACTTCACATAAATTCAAATGCACCAAAATGCAATATGAAGACTGTTTCTTAACTTCACCTGGGATCCAGGAGGGGCTCCTCTGCGACCACTTTGTTTGTTGGTTTTCTTCACCATTTATGCAACTGAAGCAACAGATCCTACTTCAGTGTAGTAATACTGTAAAGGAAAAATGATTAATTGCCCTGTCAGAGGTAATATATGTCTATGACCCAGCGGATATATTTCACTTGTGACATTTATTGATCACAGCTCTGTTAGAAATTCATAAGCACTTTTTAATTCATCCTATTAGAAAAACTTTGATTCTCCAGGGGGTTTTGCCCACACAATGTAGCTAAGTGTAATTAAAAGCCTCTTTCTAAAAAGAAGATGAAAAAGCATAATAATAATAAGAACACCAGGAAAGACTTTTTCACTGTAAGGGTGACTGAGCACTGGCACAGGTTGCCCAGAGAGATTGTGGAGTCTTGATCCGCAGAGATACTCAAAAGTCATCCGGACATGGTCCTGGGCAACTGGGTCTAGGTGGCCCAGCTGGAGCAGGGAGGGCTGGACAAGACGACCTCCAGACGTACCTTCCAACCTTCATTTTATGACTGTATTTGGATCTGCACAGATTTTACCTACTTTTTTTGAAAAGCTCCTAAACGGCAAGCTGAATTAATTAGCTTATGCAGTAATTTCACTGTCATTCCACCAGAGTAAAAGCACATCTCATGAGACAATTAGGTCAACTAGCTGTACCTATCAGAAGCTTCAACCAATGGTCAAAAAAATGCTAGTGAAGGCCACACAGAGGTTTATATTTGTGTTTTGTTTTGGTGTTTAAGCACTAACATATCCCAGGCAGCCCAGAAAACACTATATGGAATGCATGGGGAGGAGGGAGTAGCCAGTTTTCTGAGATGAATCTTCATGAAATTACATTTCTTGGAAGAATACCAGGGAATGCTGCAAATAAAGCACAGCATATGTATAAAGATACTGTTGTCTAGACCACTAAGGATTAGGTGTTCCTTCTTATTTTTTCAAAGCAATGCTGTCTTCTCTGCAAGATGAAACTCAGTCCCCAATACGTAGTTAGTGGCTGTAAAGAAAACAACTCCCCATGGCATTTATTAGTTGAGCTCTGTCTTTGAAAACAAAAGCAGACTGAGCATGCCAGTTCTTAATATCATGAGAGCTCATGCTCAGTTCTGTGTGTTTGACTTCTAGGACTCATGTGCATATAACCTGACATCACTGATTTGCAGCGCATGTACACTCTTCATTCTGCTAGCTTGCTAAAAGAATGTTTTTCATAATGTTTGGTAATTAACTGAAACCCAGGTAAAAATAAAAATAATTCTGGAGGAAGCTGTTTTTCTTTGGAGTGATGTAGGAAACTTGTGTAGAATTCACAACTCTCTAGCTGACTCATGCACAGATCCAGCCAATCTACTCACTGAGGCTCGGAGAGAGGATCCAGGTATCATTCTCAAAAGCATAGCCTGTACATAATAGAGACTGGGTGGGGTTTTTTTTCACATCTCAGCTGCTTAAGCGCATCATTAGTTCTCACCTAGCTTTGAGTCTTTTGACTCTGCCCCCCACCCCTCCTTTTTTTTCTTTTTTTTTTTTTTTCTGCCTGGAAGAGAGTAGGTCTTTTCTTTTTCTTTGCACAAATCTAAGTACTGCCTCCCAAGAAGGTGACTAGAGTACCATTGCCTTGAATGGACATGCCTCAGGTTAGTCACTATAGCCTTCTTCTGACATTTTCCTGATTTTCTGTAGGTGGCACTACTCCAACTCACCAATATTTATCAGCTGTACCACAAGAAGCTAAATAACTATGCACAAAAAATCTCCAAACCAAAACAAAACCCAGAAAAAAATACCATGGAGTCTATAGCCATTTAATGAAGGTATCATCTGAAAACTGGCTCCCAAAGGCTTTGCAAATGAGAAATAACCAATTTCTAAGCAAGGCTAGCAATTCTACATAAGGTATTGTTAATAATTAATGCGGCAAAGTAAACACACTTCCAGCATTCCTTCCCAGAGCCTCCAGCTTGGTGTTTCTAGTAAAACTTGTCAATTCCTCTTTTTTCCTACTGTTAACACAGAAACTTGGAGCTTTGAATGCTGTCACTGCTCTGCTAAAACAGGAGTTTGTTGAAGCAGTCATTACGGCAAACAACAAGTGGCTTTATAGCAGAAAATTAATAGCAAATTAAGTGAATCCTTTACTAAATGCCCAGAGTGGGGCTTGCAAGATATACTCTGTTTGGTTGGTGAAGCTTCTAAGAGCATTCCAGATAAAAAATACTGTTGTCCAAAGACTTGGTCTGACAGATTCAGCTCATGTGTGCAATGTGAGCAAAATGATTGTTAAGAGCTGGAACAAGCTATACTCAATGAGGCAAGACTGAGATCAAATTCAGAACTACTCACTATTTTCCCACTAGACATACACATATAACTGAGTGGACACCCAATGATATAAGATTCAGCATTTTAAACAACTGAATAATGAAGAAAAGATGATTGTAGAACAGATTTTGCAGCTATAGAGAGCTGTGGTTGTAAAACAGATGATTTGGTCTGTAGAATTACACTAAAAATATTTGAATGGGGAATTTTCCTTTGTTCACAGGTTATGATAGATGCTAATTATTTAGGAGTTGAGATCTAGGTAAATTATCACATCATAAATCTACATAACATGTTGTTATTAGTAACTGTAAATTTTTGTGAAGTAAGTGGAAGCAAGCTGGTTGAAACTTTTAGTAGCTGAATGACACTTTCAGCTTACAGGGATACTTAACAACCTGAACTCTACTGGGACTTGGAACATGAAGGTGGAATTATTAATTTTGTTTTATAGTACTCAAAAGTTACCTACTCAATTAACTTGTAGACTTAACATTTTAAAAATGGAAAATACTCAGCTCATTCTCAGAGAATGCAGAATAGCGAACTGGCCAGATGCTTGAAGACCCTGGCTTCTATAATTTTCCTATGCCATATTTTTCCCTACCTCATGCTAGACATATCACATCATTACACATTTTTTTTCACAGCATCCTTTCAAAGTGCATGTACATCTTTGGCAGTGGGTTCACACTGAACATGGTGGAGATAAAATTTCTGAAGAGATTGCTGTGGATTTTTCAGTAGTTGTACACTGCCTTTGATTTATCCCCAACTGAGTAGGTGTTCCTAGTTGAGGATTTTTGTTGGGATTTTTTTTCACCTGATACTTTCTTTTGAAAAATTGTGTGACCAGCCTCCTCCTAGAAATCAACAGGAAGGCACAGAGGGCAATTCAGCATGTGTGACGACATCTCTCAAAGATGTAGGATAAATCACTCTCCTGACTACAGGGTGATGCTTGAGAGCTATCTCTGACAATTCACCACATTTTTGGGCAGACACTACTGTTTAGACCGATCCCACTGGTTAAGGATCAGGTCAGAACCTGCCCCTTGGATCAGGCACAGGTGGGCTCTGACAGACCTGAATTTTCTTCTCAGGAATATGGCCTTGGGGTTATGACAGATATTCCCATGGAGACATCAAATCAGCACTCTGTAGCAGCAGTAGAAACAAAGAGAGAAGCACATCAGATGTGAGTACTCAGGAGTGGAAAAGAGAACAAAGCAGAGAACGTCATCTTGCCACTCTGTAAATCTGCAGTTCATTTGCATCCTGAACATGGTGTGGGGTTCTGGTGCCCTCACCAAAGTGAATATGTTAGAATGGGGAAGGTTGAAAAAGGGAAACAAGGTTGCACAAAGAAGCTGTGGAAACTCCACTATTGGAGATACTCAGATGTCAACTGGATCGAACATTGAAGGTGGCCCTGCTTTGAGCAGGGGCTTGGACCCTAAGACATCTAAAGGTCCCCTGCAACTTTAATTATTCTGTGATGAAAGGTAAGGAATAGCATCCATATGAGGACCAACAAGGTCAATTTAGTCTCTTCAACTTATAAAAGAGACAAATTTGTGAGATACCATAAAAGCCTAAAAATCATTAATAGCTTATAGAGGATGCATGGAGGGTCAACAGTTTCACTGCCTTTTCCACTCTAACAGGGGGGATTTAAAATGAAATGAACAGGAGGAGACAGTTCTTCACGGAGCAAATAACAAACCCGTAGAACTCCGCTAAATTATGCTGTGAATGTTAAACATTTACCTTAGCTTAGGGAGACACAGAACACATATTTGAGAGTTACATCCACTGAAAGTTACTAAACATGCATAATTCCATTTGGTTAAAGAAATCAATGATCTGACCCTCACTGAAGACCTGGAAAGTATTAAGGGGACGTGTCATATATGCTTGCCTTGCTCTTACTCTTGCTTTCTTGCTGATGACCACTGTTGGAGAAGGATTGTGGGCTGAACTACCCTTGGTTTGAAGCAAAGCTGTTATTCTTACATTATTTTAGACCAAGAGTAAGGAGTCCTTGATTTTTGGCCCTTCCTGGCAAAATGACATTTTTATAATGACTGGCACCAGCACTGAAATATTTGTTAGTCTTTGGATTAATTATCTTTTGGCTAATTCAAAATGTAAATCCATTTTAAACTTTTATATTTAGGGGTATATACACCCCCCCAGATTATGTAGTATATAATCCATATTTAACCTAAAAGTATATAATACATATTTAACTCAAAAGTAACTCTATGACTTAGTTTTTATCCTTAGGTTTATAATCTGTTATTCAGTATCACACTTAATGAGTAAAAACTTTATACATTTTTGCCAGATTCCTTCTAAAGTAATAGTAATCCAAGAATAGTTTGTTCACATATAAATTCACAATTCAGTATAAGAAACAACTGTGGCTTGCTTAAGTTTCAGTTTGGCTGGACATGAAAGATACATGAATGCCTTTGAATATTCAAAGCATGGATTGGAGGGTTTCCCTGAGGTGCCATTTTTTGCTTTGGTTTTGGGGTTTTTTTATGTGAGAAATGTGGCAGGTAGTGTACAAAGCAGTCAGTCTGAGCATTGTAAAGCATATTAAATTGATTGTCCTGGCATAAGTTTGTCTCAGGCTTAGGCTAATTCAGGAGGTCAGCATTTCTTCTTCATGGGCAACACTTGGGGCTAGGATGTAGCTTCAAGAGTGTAGCTATCTGGCACTCTGAAGCAGCTTTGGGGAAAAGAATCCATTTTTATCCCGAGCACACCAGTATGAAGGCTGATGAATAAGTCAGTCTATTCTGTTTTATCTCAATATGTTTTTAAAGAGATAGTACTGAAAGAGGGAAGCAAAAATGTGCAGTTTTGTTTGCACTGATTTAGAAATTGAGGCAAAATACTGGCGTTGATCTCAAAAGACTTTGGAGGAGTTTGGATATTCAGTTTTATAATTAGGCTAAACACATATTCTGAAATGTCCTGTAGCACAAGACAAAGTTTGAGTACAGCATTTTATGTTCAGGATCCAAACATTGCCAATGTGCTTACTAGGTTCAAAAACACCTGTACAGAAATGCAGGTGAGATCAGGTGCAAACGAATTCTCCTGCAGGCCACGTCAGAGAAGGTGACTCTGTGAAACAAAATTATAAGAACATTGAAGAACACATGACATTTTCGCCAGCATTAGGGAAAACACCTTTTTGGAACATTGTGAGATTTCTGGACATGATTAGCCGACATCTGTCAGAACATTTTGTTCCAATTACTTCTCTTCAGATAGTAATTGTATTTAACAACAGAACAGGAGATTAATAGGTTTGGAATGATCAGACTATAAACTAAACTTATGCAATATTTTATTTTGATTAATATTGCTATAAAATATCCTCTTGCCATTTATTGTTTTAGTAGAAAAGTATTTCCAGGAAAATATATTGTCTAACTTCCGTTCAACACATACCTGTGAGTTTTCAGAAAACAGAAACATTTAACTGGAACGCTTCATATAAAAGCTATACGTTTCTTGCTATCTCCCAAACATCAGATTTTAATCTACTAAACTCTCTCTAGTTCTTATAATGGAAGAATGGACAGAATGACGGAATAAAACTGTTACAAGACCAAGGAGTCAGTCGTGCTCTCTGTCCTCTCCCTCTGCCTCTTCTGTAGGCTGTGGACAGCACCATGACACTGCTGGTTAATGGGCTACGCAGCCAGCACGTTATCGTTATTCAGACTGCTTTTTGGTTCCTTGTACCCAGATTACATTGAAGCCTTGCAGTTTCTTTCTGTTTATCTCTTCTAAGATATGACTCTTGTATGTGCTCCCCTCCCCTCAAATTAGAACTTCATTTCCTGCCTAAATTAACACAATATCCTTTTCTTCCAACCAAGACAAATGGAATTTCTCCTTATTAATACTGCTCCAGGACAACTATTGCAAATTTCCATTTTCTTAGAGCACTGTAAGTTATTTCTCTCTTTGTATCCCTTCACTGGCTTCTGTTTCCATATTCTATCAAATGTAGCCTACGTATCTTCCCTTTTCAGGCCCTTTGTGGCCAATCTTCATTCCCATTGTCATTTTTTCTTCGTTGCTGGAAAGCCCTATTCCTGCTTCTAATGAGCCCTGGCCTCATCACCTGTTGGGTTTATTTCAGACAGGATGTTAATTCTTCCTTTTTTCATGCTAGGGATTTTCCCTGGGAGGACCTCCCTAAAAGCCAAATCTTTGCTTTCCTTTAAGTGTCTCCTTGCGCTTCTCCATTGTGATAATACCTGCAGAAAACTTGACACCTCCTCAGCCAACAGGGTGATCAATATCATCCTGTTCTTCTCTTAAGCTCTCCTACATCTATCTTATCTTTCATTGCAATATTAAATATTACATATCTTTCTTTGGCATAGGATTTGTCTTGTTCTATTTCTGGTTAACTGGCTATGATCAAGCTCTTTATTATTTCAAAAATAGACAGAAATAAGCAAGGAAATTATATAACAAAATGAATGAAATACTGAAACACACGCATTCTCTTTTCCACATAGGAATTTATCAGCATTTCTCCAAGCCTTAGAAGTTTGGATTTGAATGGGGCCTGAGAAATTTCAATGCTGAGAACGTACCCAGAAATATCAGCTTTGCAGACTTGAAATGGAAGGTTTGTGGACTATGATTTAAATGATTTACATTTGCAAGTGCAGACTGTGCCAGATCTTACCTGATGGAAGCGGGAGAAATACAAAGAACTAATAATCGAAACAGAATAATAGTTTTATACAGGTATGAGTAAGCCCTCACTTTAAGCGTATGGTTTTCTTTTCTTATGTTCCCTATCACTAAAGGAGACATATAAGTCACCATTATTTTTATTTACCGCTGGCACTTCAGTCATGCCTCATAACCATTCCCCCAAAGAGCAGTTGTACGTGTAGGCAGATCAAATACTAAGCCAAAGCACCCGAGTGCCGTAACATTCAACTTCATAAGCATAATATAGTCCAAGTTCCACCATGATGTAATCAACAGCATCATTAGAGAGCCAAAGAAAATAGATGATATATCAGCTGATACTCTGAGGCCAAAATATATTCAGGAAAAATTCTTCAAAGCCAGACCAGTAATGCAAAATGCATTCATTATTTGTAACATGTCAAATAAGTATTTGTTCTGCATCACTGCACACGTTAAATGTAGATCCGCACACTATCAGCTTCCTCCCATTTTCAACTGGCAATCATGTCATGTTACTTTATGATTACATTAATTTTTCTTATATGTGTTCTTGAAAATGATGGTCTGGACTAAGTGCAATGGAAAAAAAAAATCTTAGACAGGCCAGTAACAATCTGTCTTTACAAAAATCAAGCTAAAGGCAGAATTTTGTCTGTCTTCCCTGCCCCCTCTCTCAAAACTCACAAATGCATATTTCCACCCCCGTCTCCCCATCCCAGCTGGGTACTCTGGCCATGCTAGGCTTTGGGGTAGGGTTCCCTTCTGACTGCTCTCCTTCTCGTCCTGCAACTCTCGTGCTCACAGGTTTCAACAGCAGCTCTGGGAAGTGCCCTCTCAAATGTCAAGAAGATTGTGTGCCCAGCTAGTTGGAGCACTCCCCTTAGCAGCAGGAGATATTAATCTGAATCCCTGGGGAGGGAATTTAGGCTGCGCCTCCCCATACCTTGGGAAGTATCCTAACCATGAGAATATTCGTCCTCTCCTCTTCCAGCCATGTTTTACAGTAAAACTGTCCATGGCTACACCACCATCTCCCATGTGTTTCTCAGGATTTGGTTCTGTCCTTGTGTATTGGATGAGGTGGCTCTGGGGAGGTGGGTGGGAGGACACTTTGTGTGTGCCACAGTCCTACAGTGGGAGAGCTACCTCCGTGCTCAGCCCAGGCAGAGAGGGCAGCCCTTCTGCACCGGGAAAGCAGCACCACTTGAGGTACTGAAGGAAGGTCTGTGAAAAAAATGTAAGTGTCTGTGGCCTTTAGGCACCTCAGGAAGCTAGAGAGGGTGTTTGTTTCTTTATCTTGGAGTTAAGAACATCAATGATAATTTGTGGGCTTACATGCTTTTTTTTGGATCTTATCCTTGAACACATTACAAAGGCCCGAGATTTGTTTAATCATCTTTTATTTTCTAGTTTCATAATATTTCCAAACAATTTTCTGTTTCTCTGTTCTGCGGAGCTCATCCCAAAAATATTTATCTTGGCTGACAGCAAAATTAAGCAGTGTAGCTGACATCTGACATGGATTAGTGGATTGAAAAGTTACAAGAAACAAATTTGGTTATCTATGAGTGGTACCATTTGAAATGCCTTTTCACTTCTTTGTGACACTAGCTGGCTTGTGCCTCTAGCTTTCCAAGTACATAGCTACTACCAAGAGCCTTCTTTTGTCTGTGATGTTTTCCAAACTGATAACGACCACAAGTCAAATGTGCAAATCAAATCTATCAATCAGTTATTGTGGGGCAAAAATTCTTTCCCTTTTAACCAAAAAATATTTCTGAATGGTACATTCATTATCTCATCACATGGCAATGAAGAGATCAGAGCAACTTGTGCTGGGCATTAAGAAAAACACAGAACAAAAGCATCCCCTCCACATTATGTATTTACATGCAGGAACATGAGTAGTTTTATTGACCTCAGGGAGGGTTTGTAGGTTCTTAAAGACATGCAAACGTGCACTGAGGTCCAAATAAGACAAAAAGTATGAACAACATTGAAGAACCCTTGTTTGCTCCTTTTCCTGTGCTGTTCCTGAGAGAGAAATTGCATTTCAAATTGCTGCTTTACAGCTCTTTATTTGTCTTTGTCTTCTCTGCATTACTGTTTCATAGTTTTTTGGAAAAAAAAATAATCTTAAAAGAACTCCTTTCACACCATCTTTTATAGCAGCTCCATGGATTACTACTGGAAAATTAATTCACTACTCTTACAGACCTATAAAATCTTTAAGTAATATTTCCCAGAGTGGTAAAACATGTATTTTTCAGTAAAATAAGCAAATACAATTTGGGACACACATAGGGATCAGAGCTGTTGAGTAAGAAGCTACTGCACTGACTTCAACTATGATTTAAGATCCTTGAAGAAAGGAAAAGCTGAAGATGGGGTAGAATATTCAACTATGATTTAACAAGAGAGGGCAGCACAGAGTATGGAACATATGAAATGAACATACTCAGATAGGGCAGAGGAAGTCAAGAGAAAAAAATGTTGCAAGGGAAAAAAAAAATCAGAACAGCACTGAAAACTTGAGGTGGTCTTTGACTGAAATTGTTTTGAAATCAACAAAGACTTCTCCTGACTTGCATTCTTTGAGTTTTGTTCATAGAGGAAGTGACGGTAGAGATAGCAAAAAAGAGGTGTGATTGGAAGTCCTTAAATTACTTTGAGAAGTTTTTCTCTTCGGTTTTGATAAAGAAAAGATTTTTGTGTGCTAGATATATTAGACCATTATATGGATACTGTTTTTACAGATACACTAGCATGACCCTAATCTGATGCCAAATACAATTGATAGACATTCTGGATGGGATTAGTTGAATACAACTTTAGCCATTTAAAAATTAAACATCTGGCCCAAACTACTTGTATGGGCTCCCCATCCTGTCAGCACAACAGACAAATATCTCCAGAGGATGATTCAACCTGTCCTGAGTTTGATGTCTAAGATAAGTGAGATCAGTTATTCTTTGCAGGTGTCACTGTTTACCTCCTGCATATAGGCAGAGTCCAAGCATTCACTTTTAGACAGTTAAGTCACGAGATAAATTCCACTCTCTCAGTCTACATTAACAGACCTTGTAACACTCATCTTTTCTCAAGTGAAAGATTTGTGTGGTTGTCAGTATTTCTTAAGGATTTGTTACAATCACAGAGAAAATACAAAGTTTTAAACTTTTCCTTTGTGGATAGTGCAGTAACAGCAATAAAAAGCAATGTTGGGAAATTACTCAGCAAGGCACAAACTTCATTAGGAAGAGTTTGCACAATAACTTCAGACAAGTTGAACAAGTAGGCTAAGAATTCAGTTTTATAATTTTCTTACTCATGCACATTCTCTGCAAGAATGTTGTTCTAAGGAAACCATTACCCCTTTTTTCTTGAACTTGGAAATACAAGTCTGTTAGGTGCCACATGACACATTGCACCTGTCGTGTTGGCATGCTCTGTGAGAAAGGACAAAAGGTGCCCTTGCTTGTTTCTCTCTGCTCTCTGCTATTTCATTTTATTTTTAATGTTTTTATTATTATTATTAATAATAATAATTTTTCCCACTAGAAGAGAACAGCACCACAACATTGCTTATGAAGTTGAATACATAAACTGTGGTAAAAGCATTGACGTCAGTCTTATTGTTCCATTTATCACTTACAATTGCTCCATTAATGCTAGTTGTTCACTCTGCGGAATTTTAATAGTTTGAGCAATGAAAAAAGACAAAACAGGCTCACTTTTATCCCTCATAGATCTGTCAACATTTCATTACTCGATATCATCCCAAGAACAAGTCAAGTGTGGTATCCTCGCAGCTCCTACTGTGCCAATGCTACTGTACAGGGAGATGGGTTGAGGTCCTGGGCATTTGTTACATTTATAGAAACTTTGATATTCTTTTGCCTGGAACATTAGGGCAGCTCTTCCTTAAAAGGTAGATCTCTAACCAGCCTTAAAGAGGGACTGTCACCCAAAAGTTAAGTGACAAAATGTCACACTGTGCTGCAGTGGAGTCCACAGCCTTCTTTTAGACCCTGAAGTGCTTTGCTCCCCTGTGCTGAGAGCCATTTATTTGTTCATGTCATCCAATAATTGTCTTCTCAAATGCCTAATAAACAGTTATTGCAATAAGAACCAGACCGCAGGTCCTTTTCCATTGATCAGATCCCCACTCACTGGGGTGCAGAACTGTGCCCCTTTTGTATGCTTTGGTTTTGGCATGAGGATTCAGATTGTTGGGGCAAGAGGTTCTCAAGGAAAGGGTGGGACGGTGATGGGAGGATTCCTCTCCCCTCCACAGCCACTGCACTCCACCTCTTGCACACCTACTGTCCTAGGTCAGTGGTTAGGATCCTCACTGTAGGATTTCAATCTTGATATGTAGTGGAAGAGAATAAAACCAGATCTTCCACATACTGTGTTTTGTTTTGTTTTGTTTAAATACCCAGGGCATTATATAAAAGAGACTGGTTTTAAAAGAAGGTAACAGCCACTATTGTATATTTTAAGGACCCTCTACATATGTGTGATGGGTGCTTCAGCAAACTAACAGAGTTGAACCCTTAAGGTTCTTAAGCTTTTTAAACAAAGAAACACCTATTATTTTTATTCTGATCACGGTGTGCCAGGCACTGAGGTAGCCCGACACTCTCTCATACCTCCTCAGGGATGTCTGAGATACCGAGGGAGTTTTTAGAGCCAGCTTCTGTAGTTTGCCTGCCTACAAGGTTGGGTAGCAGCTGTAGCAGAGGTTTTTGGGATCACAGTTTGGGATTTACGTCCCATTTTAGGCTCCAAAAGTCCTTGAAAAACAGAGGAATTCAGAATAAGTGTGGATACTGCTGGTGTTTAATGAGACCTGTGACACCAATTCTGCTTTCCTAAGTCCTTCTTCCCTACTGTTACAGGATTTCAAGACAGTTGATCTGAATCTGTAGCTGCCTTTTTATCTAACAATAAATTATAAACACAAGCATTGCCTGGAATGTTTTAGAAGAGTCATGGGAGGACCACAAGTTGCTCAAAAGCCTGCAATTCAAGTAATCTGAGGACGCTGAAAAAAGTTTCCAGAGATGTGTGGTTAATATTCATCGTTATGTGCATTTTTTCCAACATGACTAAAAAGCTTTTAGGCCAGTCTTGCATTCCTGCTCACCTAATCCAAATGATGACACTGTGCAATCAGTCAGAGCGAACGAAGTGTGCTTTGTAAGCAGTCAACACTTCTCGTTTTCTGAGCCCGGTCCAGGTCCACTCGTCATTTATCTGCTGAGAAACATGGCATTCCCCTTCCTGACTTCTGCTGGCTGTCTCTCCTTTGTAAATCACATCTTGAAAGTACTCTCTGATAAGTACAGAGTTATCTCTGTCACTGCCAAGTATTTCGCTTGTGATCATTTTTGTTTTTGTGTTTCTTTCCCTAAAGATATCTCTAGATAAAGGTGAATATATAATGCTATTGTTTCCTTTGGGAGAGTGGGGCAAGCATGTGCTATTTAATACCGCCTGGCAGAATTATAGCGGATACCAGTGAAAAATGGTCTAAAATTGCCAGTAAGTGACTAGGCAACAGCCAGAGCCGAAGCAAAAGCGCAGCTGAGTCAGAGAGGACAGTCGGGGCCCTGCCGGGCCCTGGGGCTCCCCGGGGGCAATGGGGGCTGCCCATGGGGGTCCGTCAGGGCAGGGCCTGGCAGCCAGGGCCCGTCCCAC
>JANHGO010000027.1:44744706-44773591 GCA_024606505.1 Aquila spilogaster
TCTCTCCTCTCCTCTCCTCTCCTCTCCTCTCCTCTCCTCTCCTCTCCTCTCTCCTAAGAATGCTGTCACACTAGCTGATCTTTTTTCTTGCCCTTCTGCCAGTGCTGGCGCAGTGTGAGCACTCCTGCAGTTTGCTGAATTTTCCAAGGAATACAGTATTGGCACAGCGACTGGGGTGAAAGGAAGGGAGAAGGAGGCATATGAATTCGCAAATGGAGACTTTTCTGACTAAATATAGTACCAGCAAAATCCTTGCTGAATTAAAACACTTTGTGTAGTGGAAATATCTGCCCTTTCATTAATCTAGATCTGAGCAGTTTCCTGATTATAACCAGGTAAATTCAGCATTTGGGTCAGTCTATCTTATGGCTATATTGGATATATATATATATATGCCTCTATTGGAGGCATTTGAATCAGATATTTTTTTCAAACATATGAATAAAATCTGCTGCTCTCAGTTACTTATTCAGATGTTTTGATAACACAGAGGGATGCTTATGAGACAATTGCAGTTGCTAAGAGCCTCATGCTAGAAGCTCAAAACTAGTTAGTACGACTGCTTCATTTTGGCATGATTTCTATTTTTCTGCTGATGCCAGGCAGTACAGCAAGGTTCTAATACTTTGCCATGACAGGTGGATGAAACTGTTTTTGAAACTGTCTAGCTTTGCATGTGCCATAGCTCCAAGAGGCAATGGTCTGGTAGAGTCTGCTGGCTGCACCTCAACCTACACTTTTTAACCTGAATGCCCACTTCAGCCATCCACTATACCGGTGTAAAGAGGGAGTAACTTCATTACAACAAACTTACATCGGTGCAATTGAGAACACAATTCATTTTATCATCAGTTTGCCTTTAAGTGTGGCCTCTTACAGATTTTTACATGACAAACGTTCCAAATTATTCTTCTGAAAATGAAGACTTGCAGAAATACCGCCAGCAAGCTGTTTTCTTTCTGCCACTTTTAGCTTGCCAGAGAAACAGTGGGAGAGATTCTCATGACAGCAAATATTTTTAAAATTTAATATCTCCATAATGGTATAATCTACAGGAAAGTAGAAAGAAAAGTCCATAGCCGTACATTACGTATTGTGTTAGCATCATCCATCAGATGAGGCACATTTTGCTATCACAGAGTTGTTCTTATTTTTAAATAGTCTACTGGATCCAATTTTCTGATTTACTATCAATGCTTTTATTTTCTTTTTGTCCAAATTTTCTTCTATTTTGCTCATAGAGACTGGAAATTTTTCTTAAAATTTTTCTTCTGAGAATTCACAGGTGGATGCATAATATGTATTTGATAAATCTGTTTGTGTTGACAACATATAATTATGTGTACTGCGTGTGAGTGAAATATAAGCTGTATAGGGGTTGCATGGCTAGCACAGAACATACACATAGCAGAAGCTCATTTTACTGGAACATAGATGCCGAAAAATGCACCCACTTGCTTATATGTACGTTAGCAGTTGGACATGTTTGCAAAGCAGTTGTTCATCAACATGAAAGTGCATAATTCTGTCTGTCCGTTAATACATCTAGGTCAGATGAGCAAAATTAGTTTTTGCTTGCTGACATTTTGCAGGTATAATTGAGATTTCTTTAAGATTCATCCTTAAAACAAGAATAAAAAGAAAACCTCAAATTGATGAAGGTTTGCATCCTGGTTTCTTATTTTGTTAGTTACAGTAAAATGAACTTCTTTTAGATGCTATGAAAGTTTAAAAATACCAGGTATTCCTTGATATACCTCCTCTTAATGTAAAGCAGTTGTATAATTCAAAATATACAACTAGTTTTCCTTAGCAATTTTAACACTCTAAAGGATCGTATTGACATACAACTTTCTTTATCAAAGGAATGCAAGGAAAGGAAAACAAATGCTAGCTAAAAATACATCGCACTTACAATATAGGCCAGCATTGAAAGCTATTGAAGCATTTAATGAAGCTAACACAAGAAGAGCCCCTTGGAAGCTGAAGGCTTTCTGGAAGCATCCAGGCCTTCCTTCTCTTAGGCATGAAGTGGAAAGTGACTTAGTTTCCTGCCAAACTTCTTTGCATTTCTGCCTACAGTGTTGGGCTATAAGGCTACAGCCACCTTAGTTTTCCTCTTACCCTGCTTCAAGAACTATCCATTTTGTGAAGCATGATAAAGCTCCTCTTGATGCTTTCTGCTTTTGAAGCTGAGCTGACTCAAAATTTCACCCCCCAAAACCTTTCCATCAGTCTGACTCTTTGGAATGTGTTTTTATAAGCTGCATGATTTTATTTAAGCTTTTCCATGCTTTTTGACATTTTCCTACAGAAAGATAGTACAGGGTGCACTTTGTCACCAAAAATATCTGTTGAAATATCATTTCATGTGAGTGACTAAGAAGATACGCCACCTCTGGAAAAAATAAATCAGCAGCCTAGCTTACAGCTGGAGAGAAAAATGTTTGGAGGGAAACTGCCTTTCTGAGAAGTTAAAGACTGTGTGGATCCGGCCAACTGGAATGGTAGAGGGACCTTGATCCTGCTCCTGCTTACTGAGAACTTTCAGTACTTCATCCAGGTCCTCTACTGAACTTTGGATTCAAGCAGAATTATTCCTGCTGTTCCATCACTTCCAAGGGATTCTACTTCCCTGTGATACTAGCTCTTATCTGCTCCTGCACAGTCTTTAATTCCTTGTCTGCTTCTCTAGCCTCTTGTTTTAAATGAGTTTAGATAGCAGGACCTGGGTACACTCACCCTTCGCAATAGAGCTGAGCAGGTGACTGTTCAAAGGACACTTGCTTCTGGGGTTACTGAAGGAAGAGTGACCCCAGGTACTTTCTGTGCTTACATCTTGACAGCTCAGAACTGTGTGTTGTGCACAGATCTTCTGGCCTTGCTGTCTTACAATCATGCTTTCTGCAAGGGATGAAACTGGAACTGCGTTTTGAACTGAGTTTTGCTCTGAAAACGTAGTGGATTTTTTAGCAGCCATATGCAAATCCTGCAGGACTGTTTAAAGGTGTCTCAGTTTGGGATGGGCTACGTTTTTATGTTATGTGCCGCATTTCGTTGTAAATTAAAGTGATATCAACCCAAAATGACATTGTTGCTCTGCACGTCAGGATGACTCACTGAAGCTTAGGGACAGTCTGTTCCACAAAGAAAAAAATATGGTGGGGAAGAGTTGTTTAAAAGACATAGGCTTTGTTGCTCTTGTCTTTGGCAGCAGTATGCATAAAAACACTTTGTGGCAAAAATAAGAAAGCTAATGCAAATAATTTAGTACGCAATATAGGTTTTTTTTCCCAAATGCCTTTTTAGAGGTTTAGTATTGTGTTGTCTTTTTTTGCCTTACTTGCCAGTTAAGATTCATGAATGACTGTGAAGCAGAGATCTTGTATAATGCCGGATTCGTTTCTAGCAATAACACTATTTTCTGCTAATAAATCCAGAAAGGCTGAAACAAAGACCCAAGAAGTAGTCATGGCAGGATGTACTTGGAGTGGTGTTCAGGACAAACAGCAGCAGCATCTTCTTCATCCAGAGATATAGACATATGCATCATAAACTTAAGCCATTGGATTTGAAGACTTATCGTACAGCCCTCTTTGGCCCTCAGGTAAATCCTTCTCCAGTCATTCCATTCTTGCAGTCCTTGACTTCGTCTCTAGGTTGCTCAAAGCTATGGTGAAACATTTGTTTCCTATGTACTGTACTGCATTGGAGCCATATGTTAACTAGCCTTTTATTTATATTCTGTTAAAATTAATTATGCTAAAATTAATCGGTCCTGGTTATATGTATGAATATTCCTAGAGAATCTTTTATATCACATGCCTCTGCCATAGTTCCTATAAACACTTGCTGTTTCATGTATACAATTAACACATTCACTGAAGCAAAGGGATCATCTTTTCATTTGATGGATCAGCATTCAGCTTCCATAATGGAAAATAGCTTACAAAAAAACTTAGATTTTATTTTAGTCGATTGGCTCACTAGCTGTGTGATCTTTCATTCATTTCTGTGTCCAATTCAAGTAACAGATGTTGGCTGATAAAGCCTACTCCTTGCTGAAAGTGCAACTCTTTCTTACTGCATTACTACATCTGAGACTTAGCAATAAAATCAGAGGGATCTAAGAAAGATCCTCAGCTTGTGGAATTTCTTTACCCACTGTTTTGACAGACTATGAATCAGAAAACCTTAAAGGAAAGGTCTGTCATTTGTTGCAGCCTTCTCTGAACAGGAGAGTGGGTGGAACAGCATTTCTGAAAGCCACAGTCAGTGATTTATTAAGTTTTGAAAAGTGTACATCTGTTCAAGGCCCACACAGCAAATGCATTTTAATAATAAAGAAATATCTTCTCAAGTAAAAATAATTCTTGAAGGAATATAGCACACTGTATGGCTCTCTCTTCCATCCTGATTTCCACACAATTTTAGCACTCTCTATTTCTAGGTCATCCAGTAATGCCACTGAGCATCAATTTATTGAGGTTAGAAAAATTGCTAGCATTTTATGTTTATTTCGTAGAAACTCAAACTCACCCAAAATGCAGCATGAAGACGGGTTCTTAATGTCACCAGGGAATCCAGACAGTACTCCTCTGTCACTGCTTTAAATCACTTTGTTTCTTGGTTTTCTCCACCATTTGTGGAAATGAAGCAGCAGATCCTACTTCAGAGTAGCAATGCTGTACAGGAAAAATGGTTAATTGCCCTGTCAGAGGAAACACATGCCCAAGACCCAAAGGACAGATTTTCCTGGTGACATTTATTGAGCACAGTTCTGTTGCACTTTCACAAGTACTTTTAAATTCAGTCTTGTGGAATAACATTTTACTTTTTATATTTTTTTCTCATATACAATTTATCTAAATTCAATTAGAAGTCTCCTTTTAAATAAACAAGAAGGAGAAGGAGAAAGGGAAGGGGAAGGGGAAGGGGAAGGAGAAGGAGAGGAAGAAGGAAAGGGAGAGGGATAAGGAAAAGGAGAATCCTTTTTTCCTGTGGAATGTTTCACAAAGACACAT
The DNA here is from genome assembly GCA_024606505.1 of Aquila spilogaster. Classification (NCBI taxonomy): domain Eukaryota; kingdom Metazoa; phylum Chordata; class Aves; order Accipitriformes; family Accipitridae; genus Aquila; species Aquila spilogaster. The sequence goes on from JANHGO010000027.1 coordinate 44,749,731, forward strand.
TAAGCAAAGGGAAGAGGCATAGGGACTTTATAGGAAAGCCACAAGACCATCTATTGGTCTAGTTTCCTTTGCAGTGCACTACAGCATATTAAAAACACCTCAGTGAATCTGAAAAGACTGTTGTGTTAACATTTTCAAAATGACCCTTCAGTGCAAAAGAACCTCTGTTCCTTGAACTTAGGCATTGTTTTCTTTTTCTCATTGTGTGGAAAAAAAGTTTCTGAACTGAAATCTATGTTAATGAACCTCTGCAGCACTTTCTCTGTTATCCTGTGAATGAAAGCACATCCTGTTAGACAATTAGGTCAACCAGCTGTACCTGTAAACAGTTTCACCCTGCTAACAGTCAAAAAAAATGGTAGTGGAGGACACACAGTGGCTTGTATTTGTGTTTTGTTCTGGTGTCTCAAGAACAAGACACCAGAAATCCCAGGCAGCCCAAAAAAACAGCATATGGAATGTATGGGTAGGAGGGAATAGCCAGTCTTCTGAGATGAATCTTCATGAAATTACATTTCTTGGAAGAATACCAGGGAATGTTGCAAATAAAATACAGTATATGTTTAAAGATACTGTTGTCTAGACCACTAAGGATTAGGTGTTCCTTCTTATTTGTTCAAAGTAATGCTGCCTTTTCTGTAAGATGAAGCTCAGTCACCATATATAGACAGTGGCTGTAAAGGAAACAATCTCTCCTTGTCATTCATTACTTGAAATTTTTTTTGAAAACGAAAGCACACTGTGCATGCCAGATCTTAACATCATGAGAGCTTATGTGCATTTCTATGTATTTGATTTCCTATAGGCCTCCTGTGCAGATAACTGGAAACCATTCATGTGGAGGGCATTCATTCTGTTAGACTGCTGAAGCAACGGCTCTCATATTGTGTGGGTTCATTAATAATTGAAAAACAGCTCAAAATAAAAATTCCAGAGAAAGTTGTTTTTCTTTGGAGTGATGTAGAAAACTTGTATAGGATTCACAAGTCACTGGCTGATATGCACGGATCCATCCAATCTAGCCTCTGAGGCTCAGAGAAAAGATCCAGGTATCATTCTCAAAAACATAGGCAGGACATGATACAAGCTGCTGTTTTTAGTTCTGCCTCACCTCCCCATCTTGACTGCTTAAGTGTATTATTGGTTCTTGCCCTGCACCTCGCTTTGAATCTTTTCACTCCCCTTCCATTTTGTTTCCTGGAAGAAAGTAGGTCTTTATTTTCTTTTATCTTGTACAAATCTAAGGACTGCTTCCTAAGAAGAACTAACATTGTCTTGAATGGATGTGCTTTAGGCTAGTCACTATATCATTTTTTCAGACACTTCTAATTTTCTGCTAATCACATTACTCCAACTAACCAGGCAGGGATAGAGTTAATTTTCTTCATAGTAGCTCATTTGATGCTATATATTGGACGTGATGAGAGCAGTGTTGATAACACAACGATATTTTACATATTGCTGAACTGTGAGTGCCAAGGTCTTTGTCTGTTTCCCACTCTGCCCAGCCAGCAAGGAGAATGAGGATGCACAAGGAGCTCGTAAGGGACACAGCCACGCCAGCTTGTTTCTTGTTTTAAACTCTACTAATTCTCTAACCCCATCCCACTTGAGGGGGAGAGAGCAGCTGTGTGGTGCTGTTGGTGTTAAGATGCAACACACAAGTAGTTAACTGACTATTCACTAAAAAAACCTCCAAAACAAAACAAAAAAAGGAGAAAAAAGTATCACTAAGTATATAGCCATGTAGTGAAGGCACCGGCTGAAAATTGTCATCCCCAAGGCTTTACAAAGATCAAAACTAAACAGCCAGTACCTAAGCAAGGTTTGCAGTGCTATATAAGCATTAGTCAGTAATTAAAGCTGCGAAGTAAATGTAATTCCATCCCAGAGCCTCCAGGTAGACGGTTTCAGTACAATTTGTCAGTTCCTCCATTTTTCCGACTGATAACACACAAACTCAGGCCTTCAAATTCAATCTCTGCTGAAGTACCATTTTGTTGATGCAGTCAGCATGGCAAAGAGCAAGTGACTTTACAGCAGAAAATTAGCAGTACATTTAAGTGAATTCTTAACTGCCAAAGTGGATGTTGCAAGATAGTCTGTTTGGCTGGTAAAGCTTCTTAAGCCATCCCAGACAAAAAACAACAACAACAACAACAAACACTCTTCTCCAAAGACAGCCTGGCAGATTCAGCTGGTGTGAGCATAATGCTTGTTAAGAGCTGGAACAATCTACACTTAATGAGGCAAGAACAGGTTCATGTTCAAAACTACTTACTATTTACCCACTGGGTGATATATATATATATATATATGTATGTATAACTGAATGACCTCCAAATGATATAATATGCAGCATTTTAATCAACTGAATAATGGAAGAAAGTTGAGTGCTAGGACAGATTTTGTAGCTATAGAGAGCTGTGGTTGTAAAATAGATGATCAAATGTTTTCTGTAGAATTATACTAAATATATTTGAATGGAGAATTTTCCTTTGTGTACAGGTTACAAAATATGCTAATTATTTTTGGGCTGAGATCTAGATAAATTATCACATCATAAATCTACAGAACATTTTGTTATTCTTAACTGTAAATTTTTGTGAACTGAGTGGAAGCTGGAGGAAACTTTTAGCAGTTGAATGACACTTTCATCTTACATGGTTACTTAACAACCTGATCTCTGCTGGGACTTGGACCGGGAAGGTGGAATTACTAACTTTGTTTTATAGCAGTTGAAATTACTTACTCAATTAACTTGTAGACTTAACATTTCAAAAATGGAAAATACTCAGCTCATTGTCAGAGAATGCAGAATAGCAAACCTGCTAGATGCTGATAGACCCTGGCTTCTCTAATTTTCCTGTGTCATAATTTTCCTTCCCTCACACTAGATATATCACATCATTGCTTTTTTTTTTTTTACAGCATCCTTTCAAAGTGCACCTACATTCTCAGCAGTGAATTCACGCTGAACATGGTAGAAATAAAATCTCTGAAGAAGAGATTGCTGTGGGATTTTCAGTTGTTGTAATACTGCCTTCTAGCTGTTCCTAGCTGAGGATTTATTTTTGTTGGATTTTTTTTCATCTGATTCTTTTCTTTTTGAAAATTTATGTGACCGAGCTCCTCCTAGAAACCAATGTGGAGAAACAGAGGGCAGTTCAATACATGACAAGGGATCTCTTGACTACATGGGATAAATCACATCCTGAGGTGCTCTTCTCTTTCTTGACTACAGGGTATGCTTGAGAACTACTTTTCATAAGTCACCACATTTTTTGGATAGACACTACTGTTTAGACCAATCCCACTTGTTAGGTATCATGTCAGAACCTGCAGCTTGGATCAGGAAAGATAGGTGGGCCCTGACAGACTTGGTTTTCCTTCTCAGAAATAAGGTATGGAAAGCTGCAAAAACTTCCTTGTTGGAATACTCAAGTGACCACTGAGTCTAAATTTGAAGGTGGCCTTGCTTTGAGCAGGAGGTCAGACTCTATGACTTCTAAATGTCCCTTACAACCTAAAATATTCTAAGATGAAATGTAGGACTAACAAAGCAAATTCAGTCACTTTACTTTTGGGGAGATATAATAAAGATCTAAAAATAATGGGCGGCTTACACAAGACAGATACAAGATCATCTGTTTCACAGCCTTTTCCACTATAATAAGAAGGGATATCAAATGAAGTTTGTAGGAGCTGCTTGAATATGAGTAAGTAGAGAGTTCCTCACAAAATGGGTAGGAGACCTGTGCAACAGAGATTATACATGTATTTGTAAGACACATCCACTGAGAATTACTAAACTTTGCATAATTACAGTTGGCTGTAGAAGTCCATGATCAGACCCTCACTAGAGATCTGCAGAGTATTGGAGGAGTGAAACTGTCATGTATGTTTGCCTTGCTCTTACTCTTGCTTGCTTGCTGATGGCCACTGTTGCAGCAGGATTTTAGGCTCAACTACCCTTAGTTTGAAACAAAGCTGTTATTCATTTATAATTTGAGACCAAGTGTATAGAGACCTAGATCTTTAACCCCTCTGAGAAAAATGGCATTTTTATAATGACTGGCATCAGGATTGAAATATTTGTTAATTTGGGGGTTAATTCTCTCTTCACTAATTCAAAATATAAACTCATTTTTGCCTTTTATATTTAGAGATATCTATACTAAATAAATAAATCTGTAGTCTATAATCCATATTTAACTTAAAAGTAACTCTATACATTTTTATCCTTAGCTTTCCAATTTGTTACTTGATCTCACAAGGAGTACAACACATACATTTTTAACTGGTTTTATTCTAAAGTGGTAGCGGACTCAAAATACTTCGTTCACATATAATCTCACAATTCAGTATTAGAAATAACATTGTTTTTCTTAAATTTTAAATAATCTATGAGCATGCCTTGTATGTACCTACAATTCCAGTTTGCCTGGAAATAAAAGATACATGAATGCTCATGAATATTACACCAATGGCAGCTGATGAGGTGCCATTTGTGCATTTTGGCTCTTCTTTTTTTAATTTAACAATATTATGCGATGTTTTATTTTGATTGATGCTGCAATAAAGTATCCTCTTCCTATTTACTGTTTTAGTAGACGAGTATTTCCTGGACAAGGTATTCTGTAACTTCAATTAAACATATACCCGTGAATTTTCAGAAAACAGAAATAGAACAATTTAGCCTCCCATAGAAGCATAGAATCATAGAATTGTGTGAGTCAGGAGGGGCCTGAAGTCCAGATAGATGACATCGGTGGTTCTTCCCTTGTCTACTGATGGAGTTACACCATCATAGAAGACCACTAGGTTGGTCAAGCAGGACTTGGTGAAGCCGTGCTGGTTGACTCATATCACCTGCCTCTCTTCCATTTGCCTTAGCATAGTTAACAGGAGGATATATTCCATGTTCTTCCCTGGAACAGAGGTGAGGCTGACAGGTCAGCAGTTCTTTGGGTTGTCCTTTCTACCCTTATTAAAAGTGAATGTGACATCGCCTTTCTTCCAGCCACCAGAGACTGCTATGACTTAGAATATACACTTTTCATGCTGTCTCTCCAACAGTTTTTAATCTTCTAAACTCTACCTTGTTCTTATAGTAGAAAAATGGACAATATGACAGAATAAGACTGTTACAAGATCAGGGAGTCAGTTATGTACAATAACTTTCTTCCTCTGCCAAATGGAACAGCAAACAGAATATTCCTTATTAACACCGCTACAGGATAACCGTTGCTAACTCCAATTTTCTTAGACCTCTGCAAGGTATCTCTTTGCACATCTTTATTGCCTTCTGTTTCTGTGTTGCTTCAGATATAGCTTAGTTATCTTCCTTTTTCTGGCTCTTCACAACCAATCTTCATTTCCACTGTCATTTTCCCTCATTGGTGAAAAGTCCTATTCCTGCTTCTAATGAAGTCTCACTTGATCACTTTTTAGGTTTATTTCAAACAAGATGCTAGTTCTTCCTTTATTCATGCTAGTGCTTTTCCTTGGGAAGATACCTCCCAAAGCCAAATCCTTATTTCCTTTAATTTTACCCTTGGAATTCTCCTTTTACCTGCAGAAAACTTGCCTGTTCCTAAGTGAACATGGTGATTAATATTGGTACAGAAACATAGAATGCCTTTGGTTGGAAGGGACATTAAAAACCATCCAGTTCCAAACTCCCTGGGCACTGTTTCCATCCATCAGATTAGGGGTGCCCAGGATCCCATCCAGCATGGCCTTGCATGCCTCCAGGGATAGGACATCCACAGCTTCTCTGGGTAAACTGTTCCAGCACCTCACCACCCTCTGAATAAAATTTGTCTTCCTAATATCTAATCTAAGTCTCCTCTCTTTGTGGCCCTCCTCTGGACCCTCTCCAAAAGCTTGACATCTCTCTTGTGCTGGGGGCCCCAGACCTGGACACAGTACGCCAGATGGGGCCTCAGGAGGGCAGAGAAAGAAGGACAATCACCTCTCTCAGCCTGCTGGCCCTCTTTCTTCTGATGCAGCCTGTTCTTCTATTAAGCTCTCCTACCTCTATCTTATCTTAAATTTCAACGTTGAAGACCTTGGCTTAGGATCTGTCTTCTGACCGTGGTTAACTGGTCGTGATTGATATTTCTTATCATTTCAAAAAGAGACAGAAATAAGCAAGAAAGTTATAAAGCAAAATGAATTAAATAATGAAACATGCATTCTCTTTTCCATGTGGAATTTAACGATAATTTCCAAATAAGTTTGGTTCTGAACAGATCCTGAGAAAACTGTACACTGAGAACTTACAAAACAGTATCAGTTTTGCAGATTTGAAATAGAAGTCTTGCACTGCTATAATTTATATGATTCGCACATGAAAATGCAATCCTAGACAGATGTCACAGAATGGAAGCAGGAGAAATATGAAAAACTAACAGTCAAAACAGAATAATTGTAATATAGGTAAGAGTAAGATATCATTTTAATCATACAGTTTTCTTTTCCCATGTTTTTATCATGAAAGGAGCTACATAATTTGCCATTATTTTTATTTACTGCTGGCGCTTTCGTCATGCCTAATAACCATTCCCCCAGAGAGTAGTTGTATTGGTAGGCAGATCAACTATAAGCCAGTGCATCTGAGTTCTGTAGCATTTAACTTCATAAGCATAATGTGGTCCACATTCCATTATGATGTAATTGACAGCATCATTAGAGAGCCAAAGAAAACAGATGATACATCAACTGATATCATTAGGCCAAAATATATTCAGGAAAAATTCTTCAAGGCCAGACATGTAATGCGTTCATTATTTGTAAAATGTCAACCGAGTATTTGTTTTGCATCACTGCATGTGTTAAATGTAGAACCTCATTCTGTCAGCTTCTTCCCAGTTTTAACTGGCAATCTTGTTTTATTACCTAGATAGTATTAATTTTACTTGTATTTGTTATTCCTCCTTGAAAAGATTGCCTGGATTAAGCACACTGAAAAAAATATCTTAGAGATACCAGTAACAATCTGTTCTTACAATAATCAAACAAAGGTAAAATTTTGTCTGAGCTCACCTAACTTCCTTTCAAAACTTATCGATGCATATTTCCATTGTGATTTCCCCTGGCCACGCTAGACTTAGAATAGGGTTCACTTCCGTCTACTTTCCTTGGTCTCACAACTCATTCTCAGAGGTTTCAATAGCAATTCTGGGGAGCATCCCTCCAGATATCAAAACGACTGTGAGCTTAGCTGGTCACAGCAGTCTCATTCAAAACAGATGTTAATATGAATCCCTGGTGAGTGAACTGAAGATGAGCCTCTCCATATGTGAGGACAATCTTAGACAAAGAGACACTCATTGTCTCTTCTTCCAACCATGTTTTGCATTTGAAATGTCCATGGCTACACTCCCATTTCGCATGTGGTCCTCTGGATTTACCTCTGTCATTGTGCATTGATGAGATAGCTCTGGAGAGGTAGGTGTTAGGCCACTTGGCTGGTTTGTCTAGGTCCTAAAGTAAGCTCTTCTGCACAGGGAAAGATGCACAATTTGAGATGCTCAAGGAAGCTCCCTGAAAAATATGCAGGCATCCATGGCCCTTAGTCACCTCAGGAAGCTAGAAAGGTTGTTTGGTATCCTTATCTTGGAGTCAGGAATTTCAATGACAATTTGTATGCTTACAGGCACTTTTTTTTTTGGATCTTATCCTTGAACACATTACAAATGCCTGAGAATCATATAATCTTTTTTTAATTTTATTTTCTGATTTCATAATATTTCCAAGCAATTTTTTGTTCCTCTGTTCTGTGAATCCCTTCCCAAAAATATTTAGTTTGGCTGACAGTGAAATTAAGCAGAGTAGCTGACATCTGTCATGGATTAGTAGACTGAAAAATTACAAGAAACAAATTTGCTTATCTGACTGGTACCATTTGAAATGCCTTTTCACTTCCCTTGTGACACAACTGCTTTGTGCATCTGGCTTTCCATGTATGTATCTACTACTGAAATCCTTCATATTTCTCTGTTGTTTACTGAAGTTATAATCACCACAAGACACATATGCAAATCAAATCTATTAGCCAGTTACTGCAGAGGGAATATTCTTCTCTTCTAACTAAAAAGTAGTGGTGAATGATCATTCATTTATCTCATCAGATGACAATCCTTTAAGAGATCAGAGCATCTTGTACCAGGGATCAGTAAAAGTACAGAATGAAAGCATGCCCTCTGCAGTGTTTTTTGTTGTGGTTTAACGTGGCAGTCAGCTAAACACCACACAATTATTCATTCACTCTCCCCACAGGGGGATGGGGAGAGAGTTAGGAAAAAGAAAGTAAGACACATGGGTTGAGATAACGACAGTTTAATAGGAAGGAAAAGAAGGGGTTAAAAAAAGCAAAAAGAGTATACAAAACAAGTGCTGAACAAATGCAAATGCTCAGCACCAGCTAAACGATGCTCAGTCAGTCCTTAATTATGGTAACCCCCATGGCCAATTCCCCAGTTTTATTGTTCAGCATAATTCCATGCAGTATGGGACATCTCTTTGGCCAGTTTGGGTCAGCTGTTCCAGCTCTATCCCCTTCCAGATACTTGTGTACCTGCAGCTCCTCGCTGGCAGTATCAAGTATCCTTGACTTATTGTAATCACTGCTCAGCAACAACTAAAATGTGGTGTGTTATCAAGGTTATTTTCCTCCTAAATCCAAGACATGGTACCATACCAGCCACCATGATGAAAATTATCCCAGCTGAAACCAGGACATTGTTTAAATGCAGGAGTACGAGTAGTGGTATGGACCTTAGGGAGCACATTCTTAAAGACATGCAAAATTGCACTGTAGTCCAAATAACGAAGATAATATATAGGAGCAATGTTGATGAGCCCTTGTTTGCTCCTTTTCAGTCCCTATGCTGTTCCTGAGAGAAAAACTGCATTTCAAATTTGTATTTTACAGCCCCCTTTTCCCCCTTTTCTCTTCATTTCTGCTTCCTAGTTTCTGGGGAATAAAATCTTAAAGGAATTCCCTTTCATACCATCAGTTATAGTAATTCCATGGGTTATTACTGGAAAATTGGTTCACTATATAATATGACCTATAAAACCTTTAAGTAATCTTGCCCTGAATGATAAAACATGTATTGGTCAGTAAAGTAAGCAAATATAATTTGGAACACACATAGGGATCAGAGCTGTTGAGTAAGAAGATACTGCACTGGATTTAACTATGATTTAAGATCCTTGAAGAAGGGAAAACAAGATGTGGGACAACATTCAACTATAAATTAAGTGCAGGGCAGAAAAGATAAAGGAAGGAGAGAGACAGTGCAGAACATATGAAATCACTGTACTCAGAAAGAGCAGACAAAAGAGAAAACAAGAATATCTTGGAACATTGTATGGATGGCAGCTTCTACATACTTAACAACACAACCTGAACCTGATATGCCTCATATAATTGACAGATATTCAGTTGGGGTTACTTAGCCATTTAAAAATCAAATATCTGGCCCAAACTACTTGTATAGGACCCCCATACTCACAGTGCAACAGACAAATATCTTGAGAAGATGATTCAATCTGTCCTGATATAAGTGAAGACAGTTGTCCTTTGGAGGTGCCACTGTTTCTTTCATGCATATAGTCAGTCTAGGCTTTCACTTTAAGACATTTAAGTTATGAGATAAGTCCCACTCCCTTGACCCACATGAACAGATCTTATAACGCTCATCTTTTCTTAAGTGAAAGATTTGTATGGTGTATCTGTTAAAGATTTGTTGCAATCACAGAGAAAATAAAAATGCTTTGAATTTTTCTTTTGTGGATAGTTAAGTAGCAACAATAAAAAAAGTGATATTGGGAAATTTATCATCAAACCACAAACTTCATTAGAAAGAGCTTGCATAATAACGTCAGACGAGTTGAACAAGAAGGCTAAGAATTCAGTTTTACAAGTTCTTATTCTCATATGTTCCCTGCAAAAGTCTTGCTCTAAAGAAACAGTTACCTCTTTTTCCTTGATCAACTGTAGAACACAACTATGTTAGGTGTGACATGGTGCAGTCTACTTCTCTCACTGCCATGCTCTGTGAGAAAGTGCATAAGGATCCCTCACTTGTTCTTTTCTCTCTCTTCTTTCTTCCTTTTTTTTCTATCCTGCTTGCTTACTTGCTCTTTTTTTTTCCCCTTCTTCTTAAGTTTTTCTTTTTTAAATAATTTCTTTTCCTACTGTAAAAGAGCAGTACCACAACATTACTTATAAAGTTGAATATTTAAACTGTGGTAAGAGCATTGACGTCAGCCTTATTGTTCCATTTATCACTTGGAATGGCTTTGCTGGTTGTTCACCATGTGGAATTTTCATAGTTTAAGCAATGAAAATAGTTTAATTAGTCTCACTTTTATTTCTCGTAGATCTGTCATCATTTCATTACTCAATAGTATCCCAAGAATACATTAGAGTTCTTCTCAGTCTGTTCATCTCAGTTTCTACTGTGCCAACACCATTGTAGATGGTTCAGATTCTGGGCATTTGTTGCACATATTTACAGAAGTTTTGGAAGACAGAGGCAGAACATTAACTAGACTTGAAGATGGACATTCACTCAAAAGTGACAAAATGTAAGAATTTCTTCACACAGTGGAATCAGGAGGCTTCTTTTAGACCCTGAAGACCCTGTGCTGAGAGTCATTTATTTGCTCGTGTCATACATAATCGGCTTCTCAAATGACTAATAAACAGTTTTTACAATAAAACACAGACCACTGCTCCATTGATCACTTCCTCACTCCTTTTGTATGCTTTGGTTTTGGCATGAAGATTCAATTTTTTTTTTTTGCGTGTGAGCTCAGGTACTGAAGGAAAGGGTGGGAAGGTTATGGGAAATGGAGGATTTATCTCCCCTCCTCAGCCCACTGCACTCAGCCTCTTGCACACCTACTGTAGTTAGGATGCTTATTGTAGGATTTCAGCCTTTACAGAAGAAGCTAAAACTAGATCACAATACTCTGTATTCAGGTTTTTTTTAATTATTATCATTGTCTGTGTTTGTTTGTTTTGTTTTTAGTACTCAGGGCATTATATGAGTTCTTTCCTCCAGGTTAGTTTTAAAAGAAAGTAGCAGCCAGTGTGGCATTTTTAAGGAGCAGGGCTCTCGGGGTTCACTATCTTACTGCGGATTTATTTCTAATAGACTACTCAAAAATCTGTGAGCAACTGAAAAATCCAAAGTGTGTTACTTTAGTAGCCATGTGATTTTTAAGTCATCCTCTCCCTTACAGCTAAGGAGGAGAGGATCACAGAATGGTTAAGTTAAGGCTGGAAGGGACCTCTGGTGGTCAACTGGTCCAACCCCTTTGTTCAAGAAGGGCCACCTAGAGCAGGTTACCCAGAACCATTTCTAGACAGCTTTTGAAGATCTTCAAGGAAGGAGACTTCATAAGTTCTTTGGGCAAGCTGTTTCAGTGCTCTGTCACCTGCACAATAAAGCAGTAAAGTAGATTAGATGTTTAGCCTCCTGTTCCTGGCATGGAGCATCACCACAAAGAACCTCAGTCTGTCTTCTTCAAACCCTCCCTTCAGGTACTGATACAGTGATTGACACATTGATAAGATCCAGGCTGAGCAGTCCCAACTCTTCTCAGAGAAGAGGTGCTCCAATGCCTTTATCATTTGGTTAGTTCTCCATTGTACTCTTTCTAGTATGTCCTTGTTCCTCTTGTCCTGGAGGGCCCAGAACTGAACACTGTACTCCAGATGCATCCTCATCAATACTGAGTAGAGTTAAAAGAACACCTCTCTTGGCATGCTGGCAATACTTTGCCTAATGCAGCCAAGAATGCCACTAGAATTCTTAGTGGCAAGGGCACATTGCTGGCTGAAGTTTAACTTGGTGTCTGCCAGGCATCTAGGTCCCTACTGCAAAGCTGTTTTCCACCTGAATGTCTCTCAGTATGTACTGTACTGATGCATGGGGTTGTTCCTCCTCAGATGCAGGCTCCTTACTTCTCCTCGTTGAACTTCACTAATTTTTTGTCAGCACACCTCTCCAGACTGGCAAGGTCTCTCTGGATGGCTGCATGGCTCTCTGACAAGTCAGCCACTCCCCTCAGTTTTGCATTGTCCACAGAATTACTGAGGGTGTACTCAACTCCATCATCCATACTGTTAATAAAGATCTTAAATAAGATCAAACCCAGTATTTACCCCATGGTACTCCCTTCATTACTGGTCTCCAGCTAGACTTTGTGCCACTGAACACTAATGCTCTGGGTCTAGCTATTCAGCCAGTTTTCAGTGCACCTCATAGTCTGCATAGTCTGCCATATACTTCAACAGCTTCTTATGAGTGAGAATGTCAAAAGCCTCACTGATGTCTAGGAAGAGGATATCCACTGCTTCCCCTTCCTCTATCAGGCTGGGGATTTCATTATAGAAACTTATCAGGTTGGTCAGACATAACTTCCCTTTGGCAACTCATCTTCTACTCTGATGATTTTCTTCTCCTTTACGTGCCTGGAAATGATTTCCAGGATTAACTTTAACATTTGAGTTTCATGGTTCCTCAGATCATTTTACTGCTTATCACTCACTAATCTTGCAAGCATGCAGGATGACTTGCCTCCATAGTCATTCTATGATACTTCTGCCTTCCCTTTAGTCCTTTGTCTACCACATACCTCCCTGTAGCCCAGCCCTGGCTCTGCATTGAGATGCTGTGGCCTTTCACCTGGCCCTGATAACACTTCCCTCATTGTGAATGCTAACTCTGCACAGAAGTGGTAGGCCACTTCCCCAAATTTTGGATTGCCCAGAGGTCTTTTATTGGCTTCTGTGTAACTGAAACTGGGAGTGCTGTTTGTGAGGCCTTCTGTGATGACAGTCAGGTCCTGCAAAACAAGGAGGGAACCTGTTTCTCTGGAGCAACATTTAAAGCTGCCAAGGGGCAATAGGAGTTTGTGATATTTACATCTGAACAGGGAAGAGCCTTTCCAATTAATCTATAAACTTTTGTTCCTTCTTCCCTACCGTTAGAGGATTTCAAGACTGTTGGTTTGAATCCATAGCTCCTTTTCAATCTAACAATAAATTATAAACACAAGCATTGTCTGGAATGCATTGGGATAATCATGCGAGGACCACAAGTTGCTCGAAAGTCTACAATTCAAGTAATCTGAGGATGCTGAAAAAAAGTTTCCAGAGATGTGTGGTTAATATTCATCATTATGTGCATTTTTTCCAACATGACTAAAGAGCTTTTAGGCCAGTCTTGCATTCCTGCTCACCTAATCCAAATGATGACACTGTGCAATCAATCACAGTGAACGAAGTGTGCTTTGTAAGCAGTCAACACTCCCCAGTTTCTGAGACCACTCCAGGTCCACTCGTCACTTTTCTCCTAAGAAACATGGCATTCTCCTTCTTGCTTTCTGCTGGCTGTCTCTGCTTTGCAAGTCACAACTTGAAAGTATTCTCTAATAAGTACAGAATCACTTCTGTCACTGCCAAGTGTTGTGCTTGTGGTAAGTTTTGGCATTGTGTTTCTTTACTTAAAGATAACTCTATATAAAGATGAATGAATGATATTGTTTCCTTTGGGAAAATGGGGTAAGTACGTGTTATTTAACACTGCTTGGCAGAATTATAACAGATACCAAGTGAAAAATGGTCTGAAGTTGCCAGAAAGGGACTAGGCAACAGCCAGAATCAAAGCAGAAGCACAGCTGAGTGAGAAAGGTCTGTCAGGGCCCTGATGGCACCAGGGGCTCCCTTTAGGCTCTAGATAGGCTCTCCCAGGGCAGAGCCTGGCAAGTATCCCCATCCCACTGCCCCACCAGCAGCAAGCAGCTAGGGGCACTGGAGCAGTCCCAGTCCCAGGCCTCAGGCACCTCCCTGGGGATGGGACCAGGCTGAGGCCACACCAGGACATAGGCCCATGGGTGGGGGCTAGGATAAGCAGCAAATAACAACTTTCCCATCAACAGAAACATATATACTATTACTGCTTTTATGATGCCATAGGTATGTGAGGCATTTTATAGGCAAAGAGTGAAATAAATTTAAGTATAATGTGCAAGGCAGGCTATTTCATATAGCTGAGCATTGTGGACTGGGCTTCTCAAGCAGCGGTCTGTGGCCAAGCTTTATCAGCATCACACCCCATTGGCTGCCAAATGAGTATGGAAAGGAGAAGGTCACTGGCTGCTTAAGGTCAGTGCTCAGGAAGTTCCTGTGCTATTGCTTCATCTGAATCTTATAATGATTTGCTGACTCTGTCTTCCTGCTTAATATGATATCTGGAGAGCCTATGTAGGTGGGCAAGCAGAGAAGGACAGAGGAGGCTGGAGATAACCACATATGTGCCTTTCAGTTTTCACCCTGAGTTCTGCCCAGGGCTTCTGGTCCATCTGTACTGAAGGACCTCACTACTGCTTGGGCCTTAACTTCCTACTCCAGCCATTGATAACTGCCTCGGAGGATTAGTGACTCTTTCAGAAGAGGCTTCATACATTAAGGAGAATATGACAACACATGCAAAGTAAGAACAAGAGAACTCATGTAAAGATAAAGCAAAACACACTGATTTTCTTGCACATTACAGTTGATAATAGTATTGTGTCTACTGCACAGTATGAGGAAAGCAAAAACTGAAGGTATGCTTAGAAAAAGTGAAAGTATGCCTTTGGTCTTACCAGGACCTGGGCTTAGAGTTCATAGCTCCTGTTCTAGTCTGACATCTACAAAGGCTGGAACATCCTAACACAGAAGGAGTCAAAATCTGATCTTCCCCAATGGTACCTACTATTAGATTACAAGAGTCTTTGATTTGGTTAGAATTCAGGAACGGCAATACATTTGGCTAGGGAAAAGAATCCATGAGGGGCAGTGGCTACCACTTTCTACTGAGTTCATACTCAAAAACAGCAGTCATACAAGAGCTCTTGCCTACTGTCAAAACTTACTTTGTGACATTCTTCTACCTGAGATCACAGGAGCTACTGCAGTCCAGGTGTAATTGTAAATTGCAAAGTAAGTTTCTTCTTTGTATCACAAGGTCTCAAGATGTAACTGAATTCAAGATTTGCTGTTCAGAAACTCTGTCACAGAAGAACGGTGCTGGTGATTTGGTGACTAATGCTATTTTCTGAGGGAAGGTGAGGTGTCCATACAGGAAGCTCTGCAGTGCTTGCAAAGGCTTGCTAGAAGCAATGGTTCTCATAAGGATGGACTGAGTATAGCTGGGAGTACCACAACATAGCGGTGTGCTTATGTACAAAATAAAAAAAAAAATGGTGGTATGGCATACTATTCATCACTGTCCCACTTGTCACTATGTTTGTCCTAAAAGATACACAAAAGAGAATGAAATTCTTGGTGGGTAGAATTGGTACCATACTTTTTGGAGCCAAGAACTCTCCTTTTATAGATATGCTTACATTATCAAACTGAATAATTAGATCTGGTCAATTCAGCTAACCCTAATTCTTGGGGTAATATGTATCTCTACCTATCTAATTTTAATTTATCATTATTTTCTCAAAAAAATGTTGGTTTGTGGGGAACCATCACAAATTAGAGATTTTTATGATGAAACTACTGCAGTGGGTGGTGTGTCCATCTCAACTCAGGTCATCTGGAAAGAAATAAAATGTTGCTGGTGAAATAGATCTCACAGGTAGAGATAGTTATAAGTAGTAACAAAGATAAGTTTGTAGTTCAGAGCATACTACGATCTATCTTTCCTCAGAAGAACTACATCTCATGCAATCTTTTATGTAGGTCACCCTGAAAGTAATGCCTCCCATTTATTCCCGTGCAACACCAGCTACAGAGTACAATAACACTATTTGATAGAGCACATTCTCAGCTACAAAACACTATTTTTCCAACGCAGTCACCACCATTAGCTACACATTTTCATCAGTGATGAACAAGAGCCTGCATGACATTGTAAGCCAACATAATAAAATAGGAGGCATTACTTTTCAAGCAGCCCTCAAACAAGTTTACATAAGCACTGTTGCTGATGCCTATACATTTCTGACTTACAACCTTGGATGAAAAAACAACGGGACGAACTGAAGAGATGCAGTGGAGAAATAATAGAGCTGTGCAGAAAAATTCAAATTGTTTTTAATCACACAAAGAGAGGAACTGTAAATGGGAACAAATATATGATTAATAGTTCTAAACTAAGTGTCTCTGGGACCAGATGCTCTGTGCAAATACCTAATGTTCACTTTGCTGAATGGGTATTGGAAAACTGGGTACATTAACACAGCAAGCTGCCCAAATGATCCAAAGATTAGAGAAAAAATCTAGAGGAAGTTTAAGAAGTATTTCACAGTACTTGTGCAGGAAAGAAGTACTGTTCTCCTAGGGATTCTCACAAAAACCATAGCAAAAAAACCCCACATACCACAAGAAAATTTGTATTATAAAGTGAGCATTTTTTTTTTCAGCAATGAAGATGAATGATGGAAATAAATGGACCAAAAAAAATATTATCAGATTCTCCGTCCATCAAGCCTGTATATCTTTTGGGAAAATGTGATTCAAACAAAACCACGTTACTGGGATCGAAGCGGGAATCTTTTAATAAAATGTAATGGGCCATGATATATGGAAAATCATGTCAGATGATCTGATGATGTGTGTCAAGCAAACTGTCTATCAGTCCCTTTGCTGACCCTTTTTGGGATTATTACAGTAATATATATCTTTGAATGACGTGGTGTGTTTGTCACCATATCCATAGTCAGCAAAGAGTATTTGATGGTTCTTTCCAAATTTTTACATTATCTGAGTGAAAACAAACTTTCTCTTTTTTCCACTAATCAACAAAAAAAACCATCTTGAATTAATTACAGCAGATTAACACAACTGTATGTTTGTAAATTAAATAGTTTGGTACACGTGGAATTATTTACTTCATAAATCAGCTAAAGTAATTAATGCTTTTTAGTCATAGGAAAATACTGTGTATTAGTAACTAAACACATTTATAAAAATAAATGGCTTCTTAGAGACTATTTGGAGCTCTGGTTTGGGAAGTATATTGCATCTTTTTGAGAAGTGACTGCTTTCAGAGTGTCCCTTTCCCCTTCTTCCCATTTTCTCATACATCTAAGATATTTACTTATTACCATGTACTTTGTTAACTTGTTTCGTAAGTTCTGCTGAACCTAACTCAAAGTATTTGAGAAACTAAGTAAACTGTTTCCCTACCGGAAACATACATATTTGTAAATAACAAAATAGTTTCAACAACAAAAACAATAAAACTTTCTAGCTGGTAATAATCTGCCTCTAGAGTTTTAATTACAAATGCTGAGACCTTACGATGCAAATTAATAACCTGGTGTGATCTTATTTCTCTGATTCAGATGGGTTCAAAAACTTTCAATCTGTTAAGTTTGTCTAAGTTTAATATTGATTCAAACACTACTGGTCCAAATCACTCAAGGTTTGTGCCAAAACAAATATCATTGGTCTCTGACAGCTGGCATACTGTTGGCTTAAAAGTATAAAGCCGACAACATACAATCTATCAATCCATATCCTCTGTCCTGAATAGCTGGGCTGAAATACAATTGATTGTGTGCCCAGGTCTGAATTTTTTCACTGAATCTTTGTCTTGATGATCTGGCAGTATACAGATTTGACATGACTGACTTGAAAGTTAGATACTTTACAGATACTTCCGATCTCTCTCTTTTTTCTTTTTTTTCTTTTAGACAAACTATCACTTCAGGTCCTAAAAGATAAGCTGCAACTTAATTTATGAAGTTGGATGAAATATATAGTAGGAAGTTTTACATTGACTTCATGGGTTCACTTTCTCCTACAAAAACAAACCTGGTGATTAGTGATAGCTCTCTGATTCTGCCTGAACTCTTAGAAACATCTGGCCTTTTATAGTTGCCTGATAGAAGTCAGGCATTTTTGCTTTGATACGTGGTAACATAGTGTGTTATTGTAATGACTTAATTACCCACAAAGCAAGGTGATGGGTTTACGCAATAGCCATAAAACATTTGGAGCCTGGGTGGAAAAAAAATCACGTCTGGGGAAGAGATCAAACAATAACTTGTTTCTTTCTTTTTCTTGAAAATGGTTACAGTAAATAATACTCACAAGAACTTACCATACTAGAAATCTTCATCTGCTATTTCAGTTATGATGCTAAGTTTATAAAGAGAATACAGGATGACATGTAAATGCCACCAAAGGAAACAGTAGGGCATAGCATAACTTTTTTGTGATTTGTACATAAAACCACAAGGGAAATGTGTAATGACACCATTACTGTTGGCTTGCACAATATGAGAACTAAAGTTCAGGTAACATAAGTGTAGCACAGTGCAACATGAAAGAATGCACTTGACTTTGAGGCTTGATAAAGTATATGCATTAATGAAAATAAATCAAAAAAAGTAAGTCAGATGCTTTTAACATTCATTTTAGTTTCTAGCAATGTTTAAGACTATTGGTTAAAGACAGCAAAAGAACCCATGATGCATCTTCTGCCTTTTAAATTCTAACTATAGAATAGCTCTGTCAAGTTTGGATGTGATCTTCTCTTCATAGTAGTATAAACATTGCTTGCATTCTTAGCTGTACTGAAATCTATGACAGTTATCTTATTAACTTTAACTGAGCCGGTTTTTATCTTTTGTATTTATTTTATACATATAAGGAAATGTGAGTACCAACACAGCACTGTGCCATCCCTAACCATGTTTGTCAAAGGCAGTTTCTTAGAAGCAAGAATTTTCTTCCTTTTTTTTGTCTGCATTTGAAATGTTGTCTCTTCATCCTCTGTCACATGCAGCAGATAGTTGTAAATCTTCAAAATGGTAAGCTGATTACAACACTGATTACAATCAAAATGATATTGGCTTTGTGGGAACTGTTTTCTCTGTGTCTCACAGTAAGATAGCCTAAGCAACCTTGACGTCTCTTCTCCTTCCTCTTCTAAACTCAACTTCTGGCCTTAATCTTTTGTCCTTTCTTGATTCCCAATCCAGTTTACTATGAGGCCCTCCAAAACTTGTTCTGGGAAAATGAAGAAAGTTGTGTTGAAATGTAAAGAACACTTGTGACAACTGCTTCAGTTGAGACAGTTACCCAGAAGCTGTTTGTTTAACTACATACTTAACATGGAATAGCAGAGCAAACTGTATCCCTGTTCTAAGGCTACTTTTACATTATGTCACTGACAGTACCAATTGAAAGAGCACCTGTTCCGCTTCTCTCCCTTACCTCTTTCCTGAATCCCCTCTGCACCAAGAAAACTCCTGCTTGTAGGACCATGCTATAAATCCAACAGAAGAAGTGAATTAAAAACAAGCCTAGGGAAAAAAAAAAAAAAAGAATAAAAAGGAAATTGTGACAGTAACAAGCAAGGAAGCAGGATTTCCTTAAATTAGTGAAGATAAAGACACATAGAATAAGATGGTTTTCTTTTCATAAGCATTTCTTTTTAGTAAACAGTACTGAGCCACTGGGATATGTGCCCTTTACCTTCTCAGAGGTATCTGTCACTATAATTTTTTAGTGCTTTTACCATTCTTCATCATTTTGTCTTCCTTTTGTCACAATATCAGCTTGCATTGTGGTGCTGTACCTGGCTCAGCAGGTGCACATCTGATGGAACAACATACATGGATACTGCGAAGGAGCAGAGTAGGCAAAGGCTGATGCAAGTCAAGTTGCTGCCTACTTCGTAAAGCAGTAATTTTAGAGGTTGGAGGTAAGGAAATACCTGCGTAAAAGAATTTCCTCCAGTAGAGCTTGTTTTTTTTTTTTTTGTCAATGATCAGAGCTTGAAATGTATTTAGAAATTAAATGTATGTTTGACCCTTGCCCTAGAAAGTGCTAGTCCTTGACTCAGTTAAAAATACACAATTTTAAGTGAAATATAGGACTTTGATGGTAATAATGATTTTGCCATTAAAGTTGCTTTAGTTAAGTGTTTATGCGTTTATTTCAGGCATGTGTAGTCCCATTGAAAACAATGAACGAAATCATGTTGCTACTTTTTGGCATAAGTCCTTTTCGGAAGTGGAATGGATGTTGGGAAAAACAAACAAAACTAATCTGCTATAATTACACTAATAGAAATTCATCATTCAAAATTACTGTATTCTATCACTTAAAAAAGAACTCCCTAACCAGGCACATGAAATAGTTCTAATCAGGGCATCCGCACTGCTTGTGTTACTAGCATGCAGCTCTGGGGTGGAGCATGATAGTCATGTTAAAGAACAATGGTTTAGGTAGTGGAGAAGAAAAATTGGCCCATTATAAAGCTGAAGGAGGAGACAGTTGTGCTCCAGAGCTGTACTCTTGCTTTGAATAAGAAAGGTGCATGTACACAAGACACACAGTACAGCAGAGTGAAAAAAAAAAAAGATGGTGTTTCTTCTTTTTGCAATTAAATAATAAGAAATAAAGAATACAGAAGAAATTTGTGAGCATGTCTTCATAAATAAGAAGAAAGAAAAGAGCAAGCTATGTTGGTTGCTCTGAAATGGATGTCTCCTATTTATTTCTATGGAAAATGCAACACATACAAAGAGCAACCTCTTCCATTGCTTAGGCATCCTTTCTATGACAAATTCTTCCTGATATCGAATCAAAAACTCCACTAGTGCTACTTGAGGCCATTCCTTTCATTTGTCATCTGTGCAAAGAGACAGGCATCCTCTTCATCATGACCTCCTTTCAAGCAGTTATCAGCCTTCTCCAGACAAAACAGCCCCTTCAGCAGCTCCTCATTTTCTTGTTTTTGAGTCCTTTCACCAGTTTTGTTGGTCTTCTCTGTACATACTCAAGCAACACAGTATCCTCATAGTGATGCATAGTGATATCCTCAAACTGAACACAGCACTCAAGATGCAGCCTCACCAGAGCTGAGTACAGGGGGATGATCACCTCCCTGCCCCTGCTGACTGCACTACATCTGATACAAGCCAGGACAGTGCTGGCCTTCTTGGCCAGCTGGGCACCGGTCTGGCTCATGTTTAGCCAGCTGTCAACCAGCAGAGTGCCCAGTTTTTTTTCTGCTGCACAACATTTCAGTCACTCTTTCCCAAGTGTATATACACATCTGCATGCTCCTATTTCAGAGTTAATTTAAAGCAGTACTGGGAGAGGACTGCTGTGTACGCAGGTTGCTTCTGAAATTTCACTTCTTTGAGAATGTTTCTTTCAGTTGTTGCTGTGAGGTGCTTCTCTATTTCATACCTTTACTTTTCTTGATTTTCACTGTGCTTGGCTAGGATAGGAAGAGAGGCAGCTACGTGGCAGCATGAATTGTTATCACAGCAAAGCTCACTCCATTGGCTTTGCCATTTCCATTTGTTCCATTTCCAGTGGCTCATCCCTTCTGCAAACTCACAGTGAGTAGGTGAGGAGCTTATTTAATACAACTTAGAGAAAATTAAAAATAAGCTAGCAAACAAGAAAATCCCACAAAACACAAAAAAATGACTCAGTATTTAAGCAACTACACTACTTAGCCACACGTGGCTGAGGAAATCAGTTTGCCCTCTCTGAGATTCTCAGAGATTAGTTTTCTCTCTCAAATGCCATGCTGACTTCAGGGCAGTTTGCAGAGAAGACACATTCCTTCTCTAGGAAAACTCAGTAGCTTTAATATGCAGTCAGAGCTAGACAAAGCAGAAGCAGGTGCTCTGCACTGGAGGAATGGGGTGGGGGGAGATGATGATTTATGTTTAGAAAGTTTAAATGTTTTTTTCCAGACTTAGGAATGTTCTTTATATATATATATATATACGTGTTTAGTAAAAGGTTTCTGACGGGAAAAAAATCCTGTGGTTTTAAGAGGATTTTTTCCCCAACACATATTACAGTTGTGCAAGAGATCCTTATTTTGTCTCACCAAATTTAGTTCTCAAAACTGAAAATATTTGCTTCTTATTTCTTCATAGAATTCGTAGTATCTGCTCACTTTATAGCATCCTTCGTGTTCTCCCATTTTCTTTGCAGACTTGTGAGGGAAGGAACAGTCACTGTATTGCTGGCTCGATCAGTCTAGCAATGTGTAGTGCTCTGATCTACATGTATTTGATCTGTGTGAAAAGCTGTATCAAATTAGTTGTTTTTTTTTTTCCCCTCCAGCATAAGGATGATATTTTTTAATCTATTTTTTTAAGTAACAAATTCCACAAGTAGGCCTCGATTCATTTCTATATATTTTACCTTTTATTATGTATGCATACATACAGACAGACAGACACAAAACTTCTCTCCCCCACTCCCCCCCTCCCTCAGACTCATTTTGAGGCTAGGCTGACATTTTAAAGAAAATTTTGTGAGAGATTAACCCCTTTATGAAGTTATGCACTTAATCATTGTATAACTGCTACTGAGTATAATCTACTGTAGATTTGGGGGAAGAGTCTTGCATCTCTTTTTTCAATGTTTCTTTATTCTGTTGAGTTGGTTCATTTACTGATTCTCACAAAACATGGAGATGTTCTCAGAAACAGCTGCTGCCTCCCCTGCTTCCCACTGATGTGACTATTATTTTCTATTCCCTCATAAAGAGAAATAGTGGGAGAATAAGAAATTAGAGTCTTTCTTCCCTAAACCCTCAGGAATTGGCTGTCTTAATATCGAAGAGAGAAACCCAAATCTGTAAGTTACATACAACTGTAGGGAAAGATAAGATGGTATATAATTAACATTTCTTCTGCTTGAGGAACTCTTTTGCTTCTATAAACTTTTCCTACTATGACCATTAAGACTGTCTCATAACTAGAACTGAAGGACATCTATAAGTCCACCTTCCTCTACATAAGTGGAAAACTGGATCCACATTGTCCTTTGTCCTCCCAACTGCAATTTATAAAAGGTGCTGCTACCTACTACTAGTTAATTATTAGATGCCATTCACCTGGCAGAAAGTATATTCCATAGCATAGTAATGTCTCCTAGCACAATGCTGAGAAAGAGTTTTTGCTGATAATTCCTCAGATAGGACATTATTACGTAGTTCACTGACTTCCACTGAATCCTCTTTCTCTATTTAATCACAGTTTAGCTCTTGTGGCTTATTTGGATTATATGGTCAGACAGTACGACAAATAGCCCAGGAGAGGATTGCTTTCTGTTGAGTGAAGTCTACAGAATAACATGATTTCACTCGAATACCTCTCTGAGCCAGTAAGGGGCAGGGTGCCTCATTCCATTCAACAAATATCTTGGTGGAAAAAATGGTTTTTATGATTTTATTTCCAAGTCTACGTAAATGAAGTCTTCACTTCCTCACATGGTGTTTCTCAAACTATGAGGTTATAGAACATACCAAGTTTACTCAGGTAGAACATCATAGCCATCCAAAAATGACTTCACTTTTCCAGTAGGCTATATTCTGTTAATGTGTGTTTTATCCACTTCCATTGGCTTATTTTTTCTCTCCTCTGTACATTTGTCTTTCTCCAGCTCCTCATAATTTCATTTTCTCCCCATGTTTTTGAATTTCTTATCTAGATCATCACATGAGGGAAAGTTCACATGGTTTTCATGCTGAATTCAATCTGCACAGAGTCCTCTGTGCTTTTTTTTTTTTTGGTGGTGAGAATCTTACAACTTTATGGAGAGAAGTTTCTGTAATTCACCTTCCCTTTCATTCACCATCATCACTGTTGAGGATCCCAATCCCAGCCATTCCAGGTGGATAGGCAAGAAACTCCTGGGTAGCAACCAGATGAATCTCACAACTGCAGCAAACAGAAGAAGTTTATTCAGGAAACCAGTGGGAAAATGTTTGTTGCTAGTAGACAATGGCTTTTCCCTGATTGTGACTTTTTTTTTTTTTTTTTTTTTGTCAGCTTCACAGAGCACA
>JANHGO010000027.1:44773691-44799010 GCA_024606505.1 Aquila spilogaster
CTGAGGCAGCCCCCGAGGAAAGGGGGTCCAGCCCTGGCCGCGGCATTTTCCAGCTCTTCCCTCACAGCAGCTCCTGCCATGGGTGAGCCTGCCCTATCTGCCACCGGCCGAGCCCCTGGTAGGGCTGTGCTCAGGACAAGTCCCAACAAGGACTCCTTGAACAGCAAATAGCAATGTTTCTATCAACAGGAACATATATAGTATTACTGCTTCTACAATGCCTTAGGTATGTGAGGCATTTCATTAGCAGAGAGTGAGATAAATTTAGGTATGATGTCCAAGGCAGGCGGTTTCTCATTGCGGAGCACTATGGGCAGGGCTCCTCAAGCAGTGGTCTGTGGCCATGCTCCATCTGCAAGGCACAGCCAAGTGGCACCACGCCAGAGCAGCCACCAAACGAGCATGGAAAGGAGAAGGCCACTGGCCACTTAAGGTCAACACTCGCAGGAAGTTTCTGTGCTATTGGCTCAGCTGAATCTGATACCGATTCGCTGACTTACTCTGTCTTCCTACTCTTAAGACAGTAGCTGGAGAGCCAGGGTATGTGGGCACGCAGGAAAACCTGGGAACATCTCATTCTGGTGGACGGAGGAGGCTGGAGGAAACATCCCCCTTGTGCTGTTCAATTTTCTCCCCAAGTGCTGCTCAAGGCTTCTGGCCCCTGTGCACTGCAGGACCTCATTGCTGCTTGGTCCTTAGCTTCCTACGCCAGCCATCGCTCACTGCCTTGCAGCATCGGTGACCCATTTGGACAAGGTTTCAGGTGTTAAGGGGAAGACGACAACACAGGTGAAGTAGGAACAAGAGGGACACCTCAGCAATGAGATCATCTGCATACAAAGCAAACCCCACTGCCTTGCTTGAGCATTATGGTTCCACTAATG
This sequence comes from Aquila spilogaster, assembly GCA_024606505.1. Classification (NCBI taxonomy): domain Eukaryota; kingdom Metazoa; phylum Chordata; class Aves; order Accipitriformes; family Accipitridae; genus Aquila; species Aquila spilogaster. The sequence goes on from JANHGO010000027.1 coordinate 44,774,576, forward strand.
GTATTGTTGTGCCCAGTGTATAACATGAGAAAGGAAAAAAGTGAAGGTATGCTTCTGAGCTCACCAGGAACTGGGCTCAGAATTCACAGCTCCTGCTTCAGTCTAATGTCTGTGAAACTGGGACATCCTACCACACAAGAAGACAAAATCTGAGCTCCCCAATGGCAGCTACTACTAGATTACAGGAGTCTTTGTTTTGGTCAGGAATCAGAAACAGCAATTCAGCTGCTAGGGAAAAAACATTTTCCCCATGGGTAGCCGTGACTACCAGTTTCTGCTACATTCATACCCAAAGGCATCTGTCTTTCAAGAACTCTTGCCTATCATCAAAACTTACTGTGCTTTGCAACTGAGAAGAGCAGTAATTGATAGACTGAAAAACACTCTTCTACCTGAAATAGGAGGAGCTACTGCAGTCCAGGTATCACTGTCATTTTCACATTATCTGAGTGAAAGCAAAACATCTCTTCCTTCCACTAATCAACAAAAAAACACATTTGGGAAAAATGAGAATGTTCATAAATTTAACATCCTGTATTCTTGAATTAATTACAGTAGATTGACTCAACTGTGTGTTTGGAAATTTAATATTTTGGTTCACATGGAATTATTTACTGCATAAAATAAAGTAATAAATATTTTTTAGTCATAGGAAAATACTGTGCATTAGTAACCAGATACACATGTATGAAGAGAAAAGGCTTCTGAGCAACTATTTTGGAGCTTTGGCTTGGGAATTATCTTGCACCTTTTTGAGAAGCAGCTGCTTTCAGAGCATCCCTTCCCCTTTCTTCTCTTCTCCTCATAAATGTGTATATTTAAGATATTTACTTATCACCATGTAGCTTGTTAGTTTGTTTTCTAAGTTCTGCAGAACTTAATCCAAAGTACTTGAGGATCTAGAGTAAATTGTTTCCCCAGTGTAAACACACATATCTGTTAACAACAATGTAGAAACCAAGTCTTTTTGTGATATTTCTCTATGATACGTAGAATTCATGCTACTGTATCCCTGATGTTCTTTGCCCAACATCATAACATATCGTTTAAAAGGTAAATTAATTAAATGGGAACATGAATGGTAGTTTAATGTTGGACTCTGTGTTGTAATATTCATCCTAAACTGCAGTGGAAATGAGTGAGAGCTCATTTCTTATGAGTTTCCAAAAAGCCTTGCTGAGTTCTACCTCCTAGGAGGTAAGCAACCCATGCTCCAAAGCTCAGCTGTTTCACTCCTTGTTCCCTTTAGAATTCACGAGCTTTCTGGCCAGTGATAAGCTGCCTAATTAATAAATGCTGAGATCACAGGATGCAAACTAATAACCTGGTATGGGTTCATTTTTCTGATTGAAATGAATCAAAAAACTTTCAGTCTGTTAACTTTGTTCTTCCAAGTTTAACGTTGAATCAACTGTTCCCTGTCTAAATCATTCAAGTTTTATGCCAAAACAAATATCATCTGTCTCCCACAGCTGGCACACTGTTGGCTTAAAAGCATAAAGCTGGCATGCAATCTATATCCTGTGTCCTGAGTACTTGGGCTGAAATAGAATTGATTGTGTGCCCAGGATTGATTTTTCATTGAATATATATGTCTCGGTGATCTGGCAGTACACAGATCTGATGTGAGTGACTTGAAAGCCACAGATAGTTCTGATCTTTTTTTTTTTTATTTATTATTTTTATTTTTTTCCCCAGAAAACTGTCACTTTAGGTTGAAAGATAAGCTGTAGTTTAATTTATGGAGTTGGATTAACCATATAGGAAGTTTCACATTGACTTCATGGGTTCACTTTCTCCCACACAAACAAACCCCGTGATTAGTGATAGCTCTGTGATTCTGCTTGAACTCTTAGAAACATCTGGCCTTTTACAGTTTCCTGATAGAAGGCAGGCATTCTTGCCTTGGTGTACGGTAACATAACGTGTTATTGTAATGACTTAATTACCCACAAAGCAAAGTGATGGGCTGACACAATAGCCATAAAACATTTGGAGTCTGGTTGGGAAAAAATACGTCTGGGGAAAAGATCAAACAAGAGTTTGTTTTCCCTTTCTTTCTTTTCTTGAAAATGCTCGTGGTAAATAAGACTCAGAAGACCTTACAGTATGAGAAATCTTAATCTGCTATTTCGATTACTAAGTATAAAAAGAGACTATGGGATGAGATAATTATGTCACTGACTGAAACAGAAGAATATAGCAGAACTTTTTTTGCAATCTGTACATAAAAGCACAAGACAAATGTGTAATGACATCATTGCTATTAGCTTGCAGAATATGAGAACTGAAGTTCAGGTAGTATAAATGTAATACACAGCACAGCGTAAATGAACACACTTGACCTTGAGGCTTGACAAAGCATATGCATTAATGAAAGCAAATGACAAAAAAGTTCAGCCAGATGCCTTTAATCTTCTTTTTGGTTTTATCAATTCGCTTTTTTAACACTATTGCTTAAAAGCAGTGAAGAACCCATGATGTATCTTATGCCTTTTAACTTGTAAGAGTAGAATAGCACTGTCAACTTTGGAAATTATTTTGCATTCATATTATAAACATTGCTTGCTTTCCTAGCTGTACTAAAATGCATGGCAGTTTGGCAGTTCTTTTATAAACCTTAGCTGTGCCAGTTTCTCCCTTTTGTATTTATTTTATACATATAAGGAAACTTGAGCACCAACACACTGACTAGTGTCACAAACAGAAAGACACATAGAACAAGGGATTTTCTTAGAACTTTAACTTTTCTTTTACGTAAACAGTAGTGACCTATGGGGGTGTGTGCTCCTGTACCTGCTCAGACGTATCTGTCACTGTATGTTTTTTGCATTTTTTTGTCAATCTGCATTTTTTGTAGGCCTTTCCTTGATCACAGTATCAGTTGGCATTGGGGTGCTGCATCTGACTCAGCAGGTGCACATCTGATGGGACACATATCTTGGTACTCCAAAGCAGTGGACAAAAGTGGATTCATGAATATGCTGAGCTGGCAGGTCTCTGCCTTTCTTGTACACAGCAATCTGAGAAGTTGGAGGTGAGGAAATACCTACTTAAAAGAATTTTCTCCCGTCAAACTCTGGTTTTTGTTGGTGGGCAGACATGAAATGTGTTTAGAAATTACACAGATATTTGTCCTTTCCCCTAGAAAACGCTAACTGTCAAGTAAAAGGATCACAGTTAAAAAAGTACACACTTCTAAGTGAAAGACAGGGTTTTGACAGTAATTATGATTTTGTCATTAAAGCTGCTTTAGCTAAGTGCTTGGGCATATGTTAAATTTCATGCACATGTGTAGCCCTGTTGAAAACAATAAATCTAGTCAGATTGTTATTTATTGGCTTATGTGCTTTCCTGAAGTGGAATATAAGGTGGGAGAAAAAAAAAAAGGAAAAAAAAAAAAAAGGAGATCTAGTGTAATTAAACTAACAGAAATTCATTACTCAAAGTTACTGTAGTCCATCATGTCACTTAAATACGAACTTCATAGCCAAGAGCATGAAATATTGTTCATACTGGGGCATCTGCACTCCATGTATTGCTAGCATGGAACTGGGGTGGAGCGTGACAGTCATATTAAAGGAGAGTGGCTTAGGAAGTGAAGAGAAAAAAACAATGGTCCATTACAAAGCTGAAGGAGGATGAAGAGAGTTGTGCTCCAGAGCTCTGCTCTGGCTTTGAATAACAAAATTGTGTGTACACAAGGGCACACTGTACAGCAGAGTGAAAAACAGCTGGTGTTTCTCCTTTCTGTAATTAAATACTACAGAATAAAAAGTATTGGAGAAATTTATGAGCAGATCTTCGAAAAGAGCAAACTCTACTTCCCGGGCTCTGTGTTTGTTGCCATAATTTCCTCTCTGGAAGACAGGTGGACTGGAAAGGTGTGGGGTCTCAGGCTTGCCTGCAGGGTATGGAGAATGAGAAAATCTGTGATGTTCAAGTGCCATATCTATTCTGGAATAGTTACACAGCATTTAGCCTGGATGCAGACAGATTTTATAGACAGCAGAGAGCTATAGGAATAACTAAATTCATCAAGCTCCCCTCTGGTCTTACAGGCAGCAGAAATGCGCCATCGGTGATGGCAGCATGCTCCCATTTTACAGCTTATTTAAAAGCAGGGCTGGGAGAGGACTGCTGTGGATGCAGGCTGCATCTGAAGTTTCAATGCTTTGAGAGAGGAATGAGCAGTTTTCAGTCACCCCTCTGAGACGCTTCTCTGTTTTGTACCTTTGCCTTTCTCGCCTGTCACTGTGCTTGGCTTAGCTGGGAAGAGAGGCAGCTACGTGGCAGTGTGAAAGTTTATCACAGCACTGCTCACTCCGCTGACCTCACCATTGCTGCTCCACTTCCAGTGGTGCGTCCCTTCTGCAAACTCACAGCGAGGGGGTGAGGAGGTTCCTCAATGCAACTTACAGTAGAGTAAAAAAACCCAACCAAACCGAACACAAAAACCAACTTGGATTTTAAAGCAATTCCACTACTTAGACCCATGCGATTTAGGAAATCGGTTTGCCCTCTGGAGATTCTCAGAGATTAAGTTTCTCTTCCAAACCCAGTGCTGCCTGCAGGGCACTTTGCAGAGAAGACACATTCCTTCTCTAGAAAAACTCAGTAGCTTTAATATGCAGCCAGAGCCGGACAAAGCAAAAGCAGGTGCTCTGCAGTGGAGGAATGAGGTGGGGGGAGATGATGATTTATGTTTAGAAAGGTTAAATGTTTTTTTCCAGACTTAGGAATGTTCTTTTTTTTATTTTTAGTAAAAGGTTTCTGAGGGGAAAAAACCTGTGGTTTCAAGAGGATTTTTTCCCCAAGACATATTACAGTTGTGCAAGAAATCTTTATTTTGTCTCTCCAAAATTTAGTTCTCAAACCTGGAAATACTTGCTTTTTATTTCTTCATTTTACTCACTTTATGACACCATTCATGTTCCCCCTATTTCTTGGTAGACACATGAGGGAAGCCACAGGCACTGTACTGCTGACTTGACCATTCTAGCGATGTGTAGTGGCCCTGATCTATACGGGTATTTGATCTGTGTGGCTATTGCTGTGAAAAGCTGCGTTTAATTACTTCTTTGCCTCAAGCATAAGGACTTTTTTTTTTTTAAACAATAACAAATTCCACAAGTAGGCCTCAATTTGTATTTATTTTATCTTTTATTATATATACATGCATATATACACAAAACCTCTCTCCCTCCCACTCTGCCTCATTTTCAGGCTAGGCTAACATTTTGAAGAAAAATATTTTATAAAAGACTAACCCTTTTATAAAGACATGCACTTACCCTCTCCATAACTGCCACTCAGTATAATCTGGCATAGTTGTGAGTGAGAGTCCTGCATCCCTTTTAAGCATGTTTATTTATTCTATTGAGTTGTTTCATTTATTGATTCATATATAACACAGAATCGTTCTCAGAAAGAGCTACTGCCCCCTGCTTACCACTGAAGTAGCTATTTTCTATTCCCTCGTCAACTGTTGAAGAAGAGCAACAGTAGGAAAAGAAGAAATAAGAATGACTCTCTTTTCTCCAAAGCCCCAGAAACCGGATCTCTTAACACAGCAGAGAAAAAACCTAAACTAGTAAGTTACATACATCTGTGGGGAAATTTAAGCTGGCATATAATGACTATTTCTTTTGCTTGAAAGACTCTTTTGCTTCTAGAGGCATGTCCTGTTATGACAGTAAAGACTGTGCCTTTGGTTTGTCATACCTAGAACTGGAGGACCTCTGTAAGTCCACTCTTCTACAGGTTAGTGGAAAAATGGATCCACGTTTTTCCTCCGTCCTTGCCACTGAAATTTATAAAAAGTGCTGCTACCATGTAATTACTAAAATACCAGGCTAGGCTCTTCACCCAGTAGAAGGAATTTTCTGTAGCACAGTAATGTCCCTAGCACCATGCTGAGAAACCCTTCTTTGCTGATAATTCCTCAAATAGGATACGGTTACATATTTCACTGTCTTCCATGGAATCCTCTTTCTCTATTTTATCACTGTTTGATGCTTGTGGCTTATTTGGATTATATGGTCAGACAGTATGGCAACTGGCCCATAAGGAGATTGGTTTCTGTTGAAAGTCAGGTCTGTGAAATAACATGATTTCAGCTGAATGCTTATCTGACTGAACCACTAAGAGATGGGGAGCTTTTTTCCATTCAACAAAAATCTGAGTGGAAAGAATGGTTTTTATGACTTCCTTTCCAAGGCTACATAAATGAAGTCTTCACCTCCTCCTATGGCATTTCTCCCAATATGGGGTTATAGTACATACCAGGTTGACTCAGGTAGAACATCATCACCATCCAAAAATGACATTGCTTTTCCAGTAGGCCAGAGAAATATGTTTCTTGAGTAATGCATAGCAAAAGAAATGTCTTTATAGTACTTATTTTATTAATGTTTTTTTCCACTTCTAGTGGCTTACTTTTTCTATCCTCTCTACATTTTTCTTTCTCCAGCTCCTCAACCTTTCCTTTTCTGCTCATCTTTTTGGATTTCTGGTGTAGATCATCACTTTAGGGAAACGTCACATGCTTTTTGTGCTGAATTCAATCTGCACAGAGCGCCCCATGGTTTTTGTGCTGCAAATCTTACAATTATATAAAGAGAGAAGTTTCTGTAACTCACCTTCCCTTTCAGTCACCATCACCACTACTGAGGAATCCCAGTCCCAGCCTTTCTGGCTGCTGGGAAGGAAACTCCTAGGCCAAAACCAGCTGAATCTCAGGACTACAGCAACCAGAACAGCTTCTTCAGGAAAGCAACAGAGAAATTTCTGTTGCTAGCGAAGAACAACATATTTTGTCCTGTTTGTGAAAACAGTTCCTCTTTCATCCCTGTACCTTTCTTGCCTATATAGCCTTCTGGTTACTTTGATCCTTCCTTCTCTCCTGCATATTCCTCTCCTTTTGCAAGCTTCTGAAAACTTCCAATTCTCAGCTTGTTTCTTTAATTCTTCCTCAGATAACAGCCCCAACCCATAATGTTTTCCTTTGCTATGTTTGGAAAAGATAGGGTTTGGGTGTAAATCACATGCAGGGCAATGTGGTAACTACAGATAGAAGAACCAGGAGCAAATGAAGGAAGGAAAATGGAGGGAAGTATTGCAATGGTCTTTTCACTAGTGCATAGGCAGGGGAGATACTTAAGGAGCTGCTACTTTCTTAATGTACTTTCCACAGCTCTGTATAGCCTTTAAAATTATTCTATGCACAAAACTTGGACAGAGTAAACAGCTGGAAATACAGAGGAAACTATATCCAGTATCAGAGAAGGCTACTACCGTTACTCTAGGCCCTGCACCTACAGCATGCTGGTTTATATATCAATAACTGTTTGTTCCTGTTCATGTGCCATAGGGGTCTCAATATTCCCTATGCAAGTGCATGCCAACCATGCAGGAAACAAATCTGTACTTTTTTCTGAAATGCACATCAGGTCCCTTCCTCAGTTGCAGTAAAGCAACACAGCCTTGACACAGTCACTAGAGAAAAGCCAAATGAAGTTGTACTGAAGGTTTGAAGCAGGTTTGCAAATTCAGTGACTTGAACAAAAAATGCCTGCATATATTTACAGTAATTTTACAACCAAATATAGCACTTGAATGTGCAAATGCCCCATTTGACATGGAAGTTAGTGTGGACAGTTTTAGCTGAGCTCATCCTGAGCACAAATTATGCTTTTTCTGTACATTCTTCAGGTCATCTACCAGATGGCAGTCACATATCTTGCATTTGCTGTAGCAGGGAACATTTCTTCATTTGCCAGTTTCAGAGAGCACAGGTATTTTTTTTTAATTAACTATTTTGTCTTTTCTTGGGAAGGGTATCCAGGGTTTAGATATAATCAGTCACTCCTTAATTGATTTCAAATGTTGAGATTCAACGTAACACAAATTGAACCTCTGAACTGTACTTCACCCACTACAGATTTTCTCTATAGTCCTCTATTTTGTCATCCCTAAGGCTGTGGGATGCAGTACTGATGTGATACTGCACTCCTGGCATAGTAGTGTGCACTGAAGTGAAACACATTGTGTGGGTCATGTAAAGCGGAAGCTCTAATTTCCTTTGGAGACGGTGACATCTGGAAACCCTGCCTCTCACGTTACTGTGAGAAGGATCTCATCTGGGGAGAGCTGAGAAGCTGCAAGTGTCATTTCTGCATGTCGTCATTTTCCCAGCAGGGGAGTCCTCTCAAAGTCAAACAATTCACTTTACAGACTCTGACATGTTTAATGAGAAGTAAAAATAAATGCTATCTTGCAGATGTGCAGGTCCAAAAGCATTATTTTATTTCATGGCAGGCACACCCCTCTCATTCCAAACATTTAATTAGATCCACCACCATGACATGAAGAACTAAGAGAGGAAAAAGAATCAGGAGCAATGAGAAGAATATAACAGGTAATTAAAGAGTGCAAGGAAATAATACACAACCTATGAGGACTCTGTGTTCCTCTGGAAACCACTGAACCAACCTCAGATAATTTCCTTTGCTAGGTCTGAGTGGTGGAGGAGAAGATTTTCTTTTGACAAATCAGGTGCAAAGCAACTTGGAAACTGCAAGTAGCAATTCAAGGAGTGAACAAAAGAACAAAGACAGAGTCATTACAGTCATCACTCATGCAGAGAGAGAGGAGAAAGTGAAGGGAGTTTTATTGCCGTCATGTACAGTATCAATCACTGCATGTCAGTAAAGACTGTTCTTTGTGCCAGATCCAAAAAGCTAGTCAATGAAAAAAATCTGCTTGCACTATGCACTTTCTGCTTCGTCAGCCAAAGATGGCTGCACCACTGGTAGTAGAACTCCTATATTCTATGGAGAATGCTTCACATCTTTAATTCCTCCACCAGTCTATTTTTTCATACATGCGTATTTTTTTTCTGCAAAGTTGTCAAGATTTTGTCCAAGATATCTGACACAGGCCAACCAACATTTGACTAGCTCAGCCTACTCCCCATTCAACTTATTCTCCACCACTTTCTTGGACTGGGGAAATAGTTCTAGTGGAATATGTAAAAAAGTAGTTTCATATTTCTTGTCTAAAATATTCCAGAAGGCTTTTTACAAACCGTGACAGAGAAAGGAAATAGCTGATGGAGATACTTTTCACAGTTGGCTAACCACAATATATAAACATACAGTTATGATAAATATCAATACCATTTTTTTCCCAATTAAAATATACATTGCATAACACCCAGAGGACTGCTGTATTCTCATTATTTGCAGACTTTTAACTTTCCATTGTTTGTAATTTTTAAACTAGATGGACTTGAAAGAGCCATGGGAGTTCTTCAGTGACTGTGCGACTGGTTAGAACTCAGAAACAAATTATATCCTTTCTTGAAATGTCAGAATATCAAACTTCCTCCAAGAGACTTCTGAAAAACCTTGGAGCAGATACAGTGTTAAATTTTCATGGTCTTAACTACATTTTCATGAAATTTCTCTGAACTTTGTTAATACAGAGCTTAGGAGAACACAAAAGCTACCACTCAGTGTAACGCAAACTTCACCTTCTGAAAACAAGGAACTGCAATTAATTTACCCGCCCTTGTCTCTTCTGCCTCTGGAGCACCCTCTTGCACTGTACACCTTCTCTGTCCCTGCTCCTGAGCCCCCTGCTCTCTCCTTATGCTGATGTCGCCTATACATTCACTCTGACCCAAGAAAGCATCTGGAAGCATTATGAAGAGCTCATTCTACAGAATCTGTATGAGGGATCCCTTGTCCACACAACCTAGTGATTTGCTGTGCTTTGTTTGTATTCAGCTCTGTTGGTCAGGAAGTATGCCAGTATAATCCTAGCTACTATATCAGCATTAATTTCCTTGGAAAGTATTCCTAAAATAAAACTGGGATCTGTATATAGATTTTCAAGCACCTTGAAATAGTCTTTTGCATCCAAAAATATTCATATTATTTTATGTACTGGGTTATAGCTACACTATGAGATCTTTGTATGCTCCAAGCTTTCAGCTCTGCATGAACATATAATTCACGTCTCAACACAGCCTCGGGATGAGATCCGTGCAAATTCTAGGCCCTTCCTTATGACCTCCTGTATTCTCATTTTCTCATTTCCTTGGAAGAGAAATCCAGCTTGCAGGCCAGAAAGTAGGCATACCACGTTTCAGTCATCGCCCAGTCTGGATGACCCATGGCTCAGTACACTGATACACACACTTTCTGTGCAGTTGTACATGCCCATCGGAAACTTCCCAGAGGACTGCAGGAGGCAGGAATAGAAGAGATTCGCCAAAGGCCCAAACGTGAAGTTTAACTCAGCTTTACAGGGAGGAGCATATCTCTTTGAGCCTCCCAGGCACTGAGTCAGTGCATGTGTGGAGCTCCTTTGCTCCTCAACAGACACTAAGCCTCAACATTCACGTGATGCTTCTTTCGGCTCATTTTCCTGGCTGGCTTTGAGCTTCTAACTTAAACCTTAAGAAATTTTGTATGTGAGCCCCTTCCCACTACCTGTTTGCCTAAGAGGCCATGGCTGTTATGTGCTTGAGACATATCCAAAAGGTCTTGGTTCATTTTGGGAAAGGTTGAGCTAAGGTTTGAGCCTTAGTTGTACATATAAAATGAAGGATCAAGTGGCTTTGTGTGCTGCTCCACAGGTACGGGAGGGGGTCACTTTGGAATCGATTGCTTAAATAACCTTGAACCTGGGACACTAACTCTGCCTTGCAGCCTCAGGAGACCAACAATTTTTCTAACAGGCAGGGTTATATGTGAATTTTGGAGTACTTGGAATAGTCATCTTTGAAACGGTAAACCACTGTCAATCCCAACTATAACTCAGTCTTTATTCTGGCACTGTTCCCATTTAATTCTGTGACATTTTTGAGTAAAGAATGATTAAAAATTGAGTATGGACATCAGCATTTGTTCCATATACTATAATGCTGAGACACTACATGCTGCCATGTCAACTCCAGAAATGCATGTTTTCCTGGCAAGACTTCCCAGTTCAATCTATAGTTCAATGACCTCTTCACACTCCTTTCCAAACGCAGCTGTAATGAGCAGTTACTTATGGACATACGTTTAAGTTGAGGAGTTTTTTCATGCCTGTCTCTAGGATACAATTTAGCAGTTGTCATTTGAGATTCCTCAAGTCACATGGGTGAAAGAACTAACAAAAAAGTCTTATATGTTTGTGGTGCAAGAACCATCAGGCATTTCCCCAGTAGAATTTACTCTTAGCTGAGCATTGTTACATAAATTGGATACATAGAACTGATGTGAAAATATGCCAGACATGCAAAATTTTCCTGAAAAAGATAAAGGATCAGCTAGACTTTGTGAGAAGGTTTTTTTATTATGCATGCCACTTCTCTGGAAGATCTAAGTTTTCCTGCAAGACTCCTTTCTACTTCCAGAGGTTTATACAACGAGCATCACATTTTATCTTCATGTTGCCTGGTTGAAACAGAAACTGTATATTTACTGAGGTTTTTCTTTCATGTTTTAAGCTTCAGAAAATCGTACTGATGCCATTTCAGTTTGTACCTGTCCATAAAGTAAGTCCGAAGTAATTTTTTAATCAGCACAGAATTAAAGGATTTTTTTCTTTGTTCAACCATACCTAACCTCAACCCTTTGGACTAGTCAGAGATTTAGAGAGAAAATTCTTATCAGAATAATCACTCAACAGATCATGGTCTGACTAGGAAAAATTCCTTGATCCTCCCTTCCTAAGAACATTCCTACACGGTGAGGGTCAACTTCTATTTCCTACTGACATAAATCCCTTCTGTTTGCTTAATATTTGGTAGTGTAGTTAATCTGATATTGTGGATTATCCCAAGGCATCCAGTAACAACTGCTATATATGTGATAGGAATGTTACAGGCAGTGCAGATAACAACATCTCTATGTTAAGGCTATCTGATTCTCTTTTTATTTGCTTTTAAGTTTTTCCCATGCTAATACTCTAAATGAAAGTTTTCTGGTTTTAAGCCTGTCTTAGAGCTCATTTTTTAGGAATTTTCAGAAAAAATACTTGGGAAGGTTGTTTCTGAGGTTGGAATGAGCCCATCTTACATGTGATATCCCCAACTGATAGGTAAAAGGCACTTAAAGGAAGCTTTGTGTCCTCATTTTTTTTTAATAAAATTTCAAAATTCAATTAAAAGAGGAAGTAGCCTGACTTGGAAATGTCAAGAATGCAGTTTGGGAGTTATTCTGAGGAGCAGATCGGGAAGTCAGGAGTATGGGAAAGTAGTGTTGGGCAGGAGATAGCAGAAGGACAGCAGATCTGGAGACTAGACGAGACATGAAGGCAGGAAGGACATCTTGTGATTCATGTCACATATAGGGGACAGATAAGGGGAGAGGGTTAGATAGGAGAAAGACAGAGGATTAGAAGAAATGATATCCAAGAGAGAAGATGGCTTAGTAAAGAATACTTATAGTTTTAGCACCCTCACCGCAGAATTTTACTTTTAAATGTCCGAGTCTATGGCTCCCAAGAGGTATGTGTGAAACCTGTAGGGAACTGTAGGACCATCCTTGTCCAAAGCCTGAGCCATTACTCAGCCACTGTTTTTCCCACTGTCTCTGCAATGTTTGGCAGAAGTCTGTACTGATGACCTGTGGGTAAATGTGGTTTGACATGAAGAAATATCTCGGTGTTTTCAATGGGTCTTCTATCACTTTGTGAACCTCTGAATAATGAGGCGTGGTACAAGAACTGAAATAATTTGTTCTTTTTACCCTACCAGCCTGACTGTCTCACGGGTTTGTCTTGCTGTTATAGAGCTTGGAAGGTGAATGAGAAATTAACTCCCCTTCAGAATCTGGTTTTTATGAGTCCAGCATTGACTTAAACATCCAGATCCATACCTGAATTTAGCACATTCTAACCTCCCCTGTTCCTGTGTGATGGGCTCAATGTCTTCATTCATTCAGTCTGGGATTTTAAGTACTCATTCTTCTTTATCTTCACTGTTACTTTTCAGTATCTGCATTTTCCACATTGGTTTTTTTTTGGCTACACGTTGAATTGTGAGTCCAGGTAACAACTTGCTAGTCAAGGAACAAATTATGAACTCATAGAGACTTTAAACAGGAAAGGCCAGAGGGACCTTGGAAAGGTTAGATAGATGGTAACACTTAAGGAAAAAAAAATCTGTTCAGGCTTATCAGAACAATGTGTGAACTCTGCCAACTCAGTCATTTACTGTCACTGTAACCTTTAAAGGCATGTTTTGTTCATTTTGGTTGCACCTCTGGATCTTGTTCATTTTAGACTTGCTTTTAGGAGGGGAGGAGTCATCCTCTGGAAATGCCTGTGTCTCTGTGTTGACCACAGAAAGAGTCAGTCTAAGACTAGCTAAGAGTTCTATAACAAGCTTCTGTGTTAAGTGAGAAAAATATGTATTTTTATAGTTAGGGCAGCTTTCAACCCATCACAATTGGAATTTTCCAAAATCTTACTTTCCTACTTGACATTCTTTCTTCCTTAGCAAGCACAATCCCATTAGTTTTAAAATTCTCCTTATGGACCTTCTCCTTTTCCTCATAGAAATAAGAAAAAAAAAAAGTTTTTTTTTATTTACCTGGGAAAGGATGCTCTTTGACATCTTTGTCAGCTGTCATGAAGTTGCAGGATGGACCTAAACAGGGAATGTCCATAAGATAAACACTGTTCCATGATCCTGTGCCATGACCTGCTTACCACTTTTACAATGCACAGGCACTGTAACACCAAATCTGCTTTCTATCATGAAGGCAGATGACTAAATGCAGTTGTGAAATAGGTTGTCTATAAAGCAATCCAGTAAAGATCAAAGAAGATCTCGGGCTGGCCTTGTGTTATGAAAGCTCTTAAACACATTTCCTTTTGGCTGTGTGTTCAACCTTATACAGACTTCTATGATGCAGAAGTCTGATGACGTTTTAATTATATCTGGGACTGAATTTCTAAGAAAATCAGCATTCTAACCAGGCCAAACCTCAGAAAAGAGCTTTCATTGTTTTTTTTCCAACAATAATCTAAGATAATTTTCTTTTGTGGCACCACAGCCATTCTTCCATAGATCTGACTTTTGGAGGCCATATGTCTAAGGCAGTTGGAACCTACTGATTTTCCTGGCAGAACTAATCACTGCAGATTTATATGATAAGGTCAGACTGTGTCCTAGCAGGAGCAGAAGTCACTATTGTATGTTTAAAAGAAAGATGATAGACAGTCTTAACTGAGATAGTAGCAATGGTCAATGAACAACTTGTATACCTATGGCTACACCACTGACATCATTAGCCAGATGTCTTCCAAGTTTATTTGAACTACAACCCCTGTAAGCTTAATTGTTACTGTTTCACTGTGACGTGTTATAGATGTCAATCTGCTGATCATCTCATAGCAGTCTTTTAAGCAACACACAACAGAGAGACACATAACCCAAATTTACATCCTGTTCACACTGGGCTGATGCACACCTCTGAGGAGAAAGCAGGGTGAAAAGGCAAGCTTACACTTCAGCATCAAAAAGCAACTCTGTAAGAGCCACTTGGGCCATGTGGTGCAAATAACCTCATCCTCTGGTTATGTGCCACTCATCAGCTCCCTTTAGAAGGTGGTTTAAGAGACTGGAAGCAGTATTTGGCTGAACATATCCTACTCCATAGTCCATATATCCCTACAAGGAACTCCAGGCTGGCTAAAGAGATTGCACCATTTCCATTTACAGAATGAAATCCACTCTTTTATAGGTGATGTCTAGCTTTACCTGACAATCCAAGAGGCTGAAATAGCAGTTGTAAACAAAGGTCAGGCAGTTAGGTTTTTATTAATTATTAAAAACTTGATTTCCAACAAACAAAGAACCTCAGTCTAATTTTGGCACACAGAATGTACATGCAACTATTCATGCTCCAAATATTCCACTAATTTACATATACTGGAAATGAACCTGAGAAAATCATAAAAAAGAGCACTGAGGAATTTAATAAAGGACACAAATCAGGACTTAGTTAACTTTCTGTGATGGTATGAAAAATAAACAACTTTTAAATATCTAATAACCTTTCACTGGATTTGAAAACACAAACTTTGTTTATTGCATTGAAAAGACTTATCATTACATGTAAGGCTGTGGCCTCAAGGGGACTCACATGGGTATAACTTATTGAAAGTTATAGCTACAGTTCTTACTCAAAGAGGTTGATGCAGAGAATATGCCTTACTGCCTACTTTCTGTCTGAAGAGAAATGCATTATAGCTGATCAAGAATGTTTCTTCAAGACCAAACCTGAATAGGGCTATAGACTATCTACTAACATCTTCTTATCACAGTACTATTATGCAAGCCATACAGAAAACTGACATTTTAAACTAAGTCTAAAAGCCTTTAAAAGGAGCTACTCCAAACAGCCATCTTATTTTTCACCTAGTATCCAAAATTCAGTGGCAGGAATATCCCCTTCCCTCCCAAGTTCTACAAAGAAATCGAAAAATAACCCCACAGAGAAGCCTATTTCTAATGAATTATAGAATTACATCTCCATAGACTTATACTCTAGGAACTAGTCACTCTAAAGGTGTGTCGAGCTGATTAAAGAAAAGAGGCCCAATTACTAGCTGCTTTTGAACGTGGGAGACAATGGCATTTTAGTATGATTTTGGATGTCTGAAAGAATAAATAAAGATATATAGCCAGCTTTATGTAAAAAGATCTTCAGTTCTGCTGGGACACACAGGGTGGTAGCTGTGTACCTCCCTCTGCCATCCTTAAGTACATCAAACTGCCACAAAATTCTGGGGCCCAAAGGAAGGAAAAAGCTGAACAACAGCTAATCTAAGACAGCATTTGTGTAATTTAACAAAAGTATTTATCAATGTTACATTATTTACTTTGGAAGAAAAATATGGTTGACTTTTTCTTTCTCAGTACTAAGAAAGCACTTAGTAAGAAATTTAGTAGGAAAGCTAGTACAAAAATATGTTCTCTTCTCATTTTCTATATGGGCATTTCTTATTCAAGCCCATAGCCTTACTTACACAGCAAGTTCCATTTCAGTCAGAGACAAAAATATCTATGTGTATACAGAGACAAAAATATCTATGTGTACACAGAGTCATCGACACCTCTTGATAAGTGTAACAGGCATAACAGTACATCATTTAAATGATTTAGATTTTCAGGGCATCTTCTACCTCAAAATATAAAACCACCCTCAGGCATGACTAATCTATGAAATAAATAGTCCCATGAGGGAAGTAAGAAACATTACAGACATGGTAGAAAGGAGTAGATCTTGCCAAACACTAGGAAGATTTTTAACAAAAAAGGGTTTTGGCTTTTTTCCTAACTTTCTTTCAGATTATAACATAGAAATTCAGCAATGTTGTATGTTTTAGATTTTTTTTTTTATTAGCTCAAGGACAGAAATTTCATTTTCCTTGAGAGCAGGATCAAGAAAATAATGAAATGTTTTTCTGAGTAAAATTTAAACTCTTCTGCTATCATGTATATTAAATGTTTGTCAGTTCTTTTCCCTAGAATCTTTTCAACACAGATCCATCACAGTTGTAAATAGAGCACAGTAACTGCTGTACTTGTAGGAATAGTTGCAAGTGAAAGATCTTCACTGTGGGTGGCTGAAGAGTTAGTAATGCAGAGAGGTCCTACAAGGGGCTCTTCTCGATGCAGCTATGTTCAGTAGTTGTATGTGCCTAAAGCAATATACTAAAACTGCTGAGGTTTTCAGATTACACTTAAATTTGAGGTGTTCTCCCTTAAGAACACGTATTTTAATTCAATGAAATGTGAGAACATAGGAAGTAGTGACTCTAATAAAGATTTGTAAAGGGTCGTGATGCAATAATTAATTGAACAATGCATCCAGCACTATGTTAAGATTATGAAAAAGCATGTAAACCTTGGACACACATACATAGGCAAATACTGAGTAGAACAGGGAAGATATTTTTATCATTCATTTGACTGCAAAGCTCTATCCATTTCTGATGTTCATATTTCAAAAATATACATTGATTTTGAACACAAGGCTAAAAAAAAAAGAAAAAATAAGAAAAGGAAAAGGAAAAAGGAATAAAGCAAATTGAAAAAAAAAAAATTATATCTGAGGTGGAAGAAAAACCCAGACTCCCAGACTCACACATGTTCAAAATTTACATCACCAAAAAATCTCTGTACCAGGACTCTGAAGGAACTGGCATGGGAGGTTCCAAACCCAGTAGCAAATAATTAGAGTGAATCTGTCTCATCTAGGACAGTCTCACAGGAAATGGGAAAAATTAATATAAATATATTTCATAAAGGAGAAGAGAGACCAAATCAGATCTCAGTAAAACACAAAGAATTTAGAGTAAATACTGAAACAAAAATAAGTGAAGATAGGGAGAAAAACTGGATGAAAGCAAGACGGATTTACCAAAGCAAGCTCATGGTACCTTTTTTGGTAAGATAGACCTTGTAGAGAAGGAAAAGGCAAAATATCTAATTCTGTAGTTGTTAGCAAAACACTAAGCCCAGTGTCAAATGAAGAATTATTAGTTAAACTGCAGGAAACAAATTGTGCTACAAGAGCTGGACTTTTGAATGAAGAGCCTGGACTTTTGAATGAAGTTGGCAGATAAGTAGCTAGCAAGTTGCCTTGGAGATGACATTGTCTGAAAGTTGTTATTGAGCTGGTGTCTAGATGGTTTCTGGATGGAGTTTTAATAAATATGCAAGGGATTAGACCTGTAAGTGGACATCTAGACTCGAATCCAGATTTTCTGTACTTTTTTTAGTGACTGTTAAATGTCACCTTCATTAAGGATTTGGGAGCAGAAGAATGAGGAATAACAGTAAGCACAATTCAAATTAAGTAAAGAATTGCTTGTTTGCTTTTTTAGTTTTGAGAAAAATGTATTAAATCCAAATGAAAAGACAATTGAAAGGCATTCTGCTATATTTGAACAAGGGGTGTCTGATGACAGGATTAACATGTAGTATATGATTAACCAAAACAAATAGAAGTAAAGCTACACATTTTTACCCAAGCTGGGTCTGAACTTCAGCGTCTTTAATCTAGCATAACACAGGTAGCTTCCAGGGATACTGTAGTGAAGGACACATCTTTGAACAGTCACACACTTATGCTTACACAAATGCATAAACAGAACACCATGCAAACCTCACCAACATGTAGGAACCCACCACAAGTGACACGAACGCAGGCTCATCCCCACCTCTGCAAAAACATTCACCCAGTTGCAAAAATGCCACAACCATCAACTTAACGTTTTCTCTTTTCCTTAATGTTGTGAACCATGCAAATTACCATGCACACTTAAAATGCATTATGTGGTTAGCTGAAAGAAAAATGAGACAGTTTCTGGTCAGCAGAGCTTTTCCTGAAGTAGAACCAGCTTTGTTCATGTGTGGTTTCCTAGAAGTGAATATTCTCAAAACACAAAATAAATAACTAAATAAATGCAAGACAGTAATCACTGTCAATGTCCCTCTTCATGAGGGATGAATATCAGTCCATTCCTGTGTCCCCATTTCCAGCACATTATTGTGAGCATTCATGGAAAGGAAAATGAAGCCATGTTAAAAAAATAATATTGTTAGGGAGAAATGCAGTTAATTGCTGTAAGGTAAGTAAACAAGCAAGAATATTAATATCAGTAAACCATGCATAGGTTGAATTATATCACTGTTGATCAGCTTATAATTTTTATTGCCAGAGAACAAGGATAGAAATAGGAAGAGTATGCTTTGTAGGAAGGGGAACAAATTACAGTTTCCTTCTAGTCTTTTGACTGTTGTGAAGCCAATTAGCTCTTAAATAGAGTGAAACATAGCACTAATTACAAATAAATAAATAAATAAATAATAAAGCTAATAACTTGCAAGAACTGGCAAGTCTGCAAAAAATGTGTGTGGAGATATATTGTTCTGTTTCTGGTGTATGCTGTAATAGATATTTTTCCCATTGCTCTAGTTTCCCCAGCATTTCATTACATGACTATACCAAACTGAGTAGTCTATGGTTATCATCTGAGCAAATTTCTCCCTGTTCACTTTTCAAGAGAACCAGAGACAGCCACAGTGCAACAAGGAACATAACAGCAAAACCAATTTTCTTCACCTTTGAACTATTTCAGAGGGGTTTTTGAAATGATTTAATTCTATGTGGATGATGGCTTTCAGAGCAAAAGGGATGATGATAAGCATGAGTACTATAACAGGCCCCACCTTTAATACATATGCCCCAGTATTTGTTCGGGAAGTGATGGTGTGCTGACTGGGGAGCCAAAATGCTGCCATCTGACTCCTCTGACCATTCACAGCTAAGTAAGGTGATTTGGATTTTACATATTCATCAACAATGCAAGTAACGGCTATATGAGCACACCCAAGTAATTAATATGCTAGGGGAAGCTGTGGTCTGTGTGTGGATGTTCTTATGAAGGGAAAAAGAGGTGACACACATATTAAAGTAAAAAAAAAAATAATATGGGAATTATTTGTTCAGCTTTAATCATCATAATCATTATCAGGCCACAGCTGAATGACGCTCTTTCTCCCAGTTAGAGACCCACAGCCAGCTGTAGTAGTTTCATGAATTGCTTTCTTTCATCTCTTCACTTCATCCTGTGGGACCCATGACTCCATCTGTGGACTTTTGAACATATGGAGAGATATCAAACCCCCAGACTGTTCTCTGTGGCCTTTCAAATTTTTTGCCATCAATTTCAATTCTTTTGAATACGTTTTTTCCTTGCCTTGCTGGGGCTTTCGTCTATTTGGTTTCTCTTCCCAGTTGTGCCTCTTGATCTCTTCAGGTTCTGCGAGTCCCGTGTTTCAGGGATGCACAGTACCTGGTGAGACCATACTTTGCCGTCGGCCAGTCACCCTGCCATACCTATAGAAAAATGGAGGGCAAGGGGAAGGGTGCAGATGCCCAGGCCCTTGCTGGGAGGAGGGGGAAAGTGCGGCAGAGGCAGCACCCTCAGACATGGGGCTGCATGTCTGCCCAGGAGAGGGGCCCCTGTCCTGTGTTTGCACCTAGAGTCCCCTCAGGATGGGTCCCCCAGCAGTCAATGCATGCAGCAGTGGAAATAACCCACATTTCATGGGGCTGTTGTGTGGGTAAGGCAAGGACCTGGCACGATTCTGGTCAAACACAAATGTGGGTCTCATTGCAAGAAAAAATTGGTTTTAGACTGGGATCATTCAAACATTCCCTATAACTTGTTAAGCCTTCAGTAAGCGTTTGGTATTTTATTTCACCTAAATAAGTGAAAAGAAGCTAGGCCCCAGCCTTCAAAGGTAGTTTGGCTCTACCTCCTCCTGAAATGAATGGTATCTGGTCTCCTGAACAACTTTTATAAACCAGCTGGACCACTGAAGTTATCATTTTAGTTGTATTCACTTGCTCCTCAGCTAAAACTACTATCAACTTCGGTATGTTTTACTTCTAAATAAGGATTGAATCCAAATCATCTAAAAGCTTTGAGATCTGGGCTGTCCTTGAACATATGTAAATACAACAGACCAAATTCCATTTGACGTATAGAAAGCACAGTACTACAAATAAAATAAAAATTATAATATTACAGCCTGGATAATAAGCATAGTCTTAGCTGTTCAAAAGTCAGTGCTGTAGTGATGTATTCTTTTCCTGTTGTAAGTGAAAATATCAATACCTTTGTGATAGAATGTGAAACTATGCAACAAAATTGTAATAAAAGCAGGTCTTTGGGTAATAAATCTGTTCTGAATCTAGTAAAAGTGGTTTTTTGGAACCCAGAGCAACAATGTGGGATTTACTGAGCATTTTCAGTGCTCATTTGCATTGCACTTGGTAGGGGAATGTTCCTTTTTGGAGGCTGAAAATATTTGGCAGCCCTAACATGTTCAGCAGCTCACATGTGGGGAAAGAATACAAAAATTCTGTAAAATGGTTAAGAACACATTTAACTGTTTGTAGATGGGTATTTGTTTTGTCACATGTACGTTAAGGACAGGAAAAAAACAGTTTCCAGATTAAAGTTTCCAACTGTGAGTTAGAAGCCTAGGGCTTCATTTATGGCCCTTTCCGTAAGTTATTGTGTGACACCAGTTAAATCATGTAGGAACCAATTTAGCAAAGCACTTAAACATGTGCTTAGCTTTAAACTCAAAGTCCTCCTGCCGACACCAGTGAGCAAGCTTCTGGGTATGAGCACTTTGTTGAGTAAAGACGAAGTTTGTAAACGGCTGGTAACAAGACTTACTTCCCTCTTTGACAAGACTGTTGTAAAAGTATACCAGCCAGTACTTGTACAGCCCACAGCCATTTGTGCTGACAGAATGTGTTAGCATTTGTATCTGGATACATTTTATACCTGGAAATTATTTAAAGAAGGTTGGAAATAAAACACTTCTCCCTCTGATTCAAAGAATGGAAAACTAAGTACCTGATTATGATGCCCATTTTTTCTGACTACTTATGCACCAGAACTTAAAGCATACATAAAAGCTTTGTCAAAAATAACTTTCTCCCTCATCACAGATGAATTCACTGTCCCTTGTGCAATCTATTCCAATACTCAAAATCTGCATTTAGCTGGAGTACTTACAACATGTTGTCTGAAGAACCACCCAGGTCTCTCTCCCTATCACTACAAGCTCATTCAAAAAACTGAATGACTGAGTCACATGCTAATCTGAAGTCATCTGTTTCAGTTTTGGAACCCCAATACAGTGAATTATGAAAATCAAACCTCACCACAGGAAGAAAAAACTGAAAAATTCTTCATGCCTGTGGGACAGCATTTCAGAAAGAATGTTTATCAGCATCAGGTGAACAGCTAGGACTGCAGGATAAGACCTGAAGGACTCCTCATCATATTTGTGCAATTAGATTCATTTCAACTAGTAGGGACGCTTTTGTGGCAAAAGAAAAGAAAGACGATCAGGATTTCACCCAGCGAAACTCATGGAATTTGTCTTCCGGCATCATGCCACAGTAGCTTCAATTTTATCCGAAAAGCAGTCAAAAAAAATTTTCTAGTATGTATAGCATATTCCACTTCATTAGTGGGATTTCTTCTAGTGTAGGAGAGTTCAAGTCTTGCTCCAAGCTAAGCTAAGTCAGAATGTCAGTCATAAACTCCTAGGCAAAAGCAAGGATTGTTTGGTGGAGATCCGTTGAATCACAGTTCTTTCTGAGATAGTGCCGTACCAGAATCCTGCCATTCCCCAGTGATTTTGACTAGTGCACGTTACCTTGCACGGTGCTTGCATGATCTGGAATGGAAGTCCCCTAGGGCTGGTGCAGAAGGGAAGAAAAGCAAAAACCCAAACAGTAGACTGAAAAAGGCAAAGGGAGGTGCATAAAGAAATGAGAAGTTAAGGACCTGTGCTCATGCTTGATGTGCCAGTCTGAAGCAAAACGCAATGAAAGGTAAAGCACTACAGAAAACCAGCAGTATGAGAACTACTGTTACTTCACTAGTGTTCCTAAATGTTAGTAAATCTGACTTTATTATCTCTCTAGTTACCATTGCTCACTTTCGCCTTGTACTAAAAAAAACAGGTAGCTTGAGAAACGTGAACGTAATTCCAATGTTTGCGTGTGTACATTGACTAGCTGGGGAAAGCAGAGTGCGCATTCGTTCCTGCGAGCCGTTCCGTCAGGAATCCTGGAAAGGAGAGGATGTTTACCTCTTCCAAGGTGGCCAGAGGAAAGTGAGCAGTGAGGGTTTTCACAGTCGTGGAAAGAACAAAACCAAATCTGTCTTCTGAAAGGTCATCATCCTATATATACATCACTCAACTTGAAACAATATGCTATCAACCATTCATTCCTGCAACGCCTACAGAGATGGAAACAAGAGTTTTGTTATGAGGTAGCTGGTTAAAAGCAATCACCATAAAATTTGGCTCTTTTTTTTGCACTGTCCTTTTACTGGTTCAAAAATTTCCACTGTAAAAGATGTTCTTATATGAACGTACAAATAGTAAGCTGCACTATCTCAGATACCTTCTAGGTCTCTTAAACACTTTGCTGCCCTCTCTTCTCCAACTGTAAACCTAGAGCAGCTTCCTGACGAGAGTTGTGCCAGTGCTGTTCAAAGTCTTGTGGAGAACACACCATACAGCTACATATATAGATATAAAGACTAAGTCTTAATGTAGTGGGGGGAATGAGTAAACTCAGTAGAATTTGAGGTTTTGTGAACTTCATTAGCTATTTTTTTAAATTCTTGAGGTTTTGCAAAACTGAAAACCAAATGTCTTCGGAAGACAAAAAAGCCCTCTCCCTCCTAGCTTGGCTCAGTCCCCTGGACCCTGTGAGAAAGGGGAAGGCTCCTTGGCTCCCGCTAGCCTGCCGGGCCACGGCCAGCCAAGTTGGAAGGAGCTTCCATGGCAAAAGGAAAGGCAGTGATGCTTGCATTGGCGTTTTCTGCTCTAGTGACAGATTAGGCCTTTTGAAGTCTTCCGAGTTCTGAAACATCAACACCTTTTTCTACTGGAATTTCAAATTGTGATGAGCAAAGTTGATGACTTCCTATGCTGTTTCTCCTTTACCTTTCTTTTTCTTTTTTTTTTTTTTGGGTTAACATTTGGGGTGTTTATCCACCTATGCATTTGACAGGGCCCCATTTCTTGGGGATTCTGCAGGCAACTCAGCCAAATCCATGCCTCTTTGCATCACTTGCAGGATCCTTCCACAGATATTCTGCAACCCCAGTTCGGGCCTCAGGAGCAGGGATCCTGGTCTCCTCGTTTGACTTCTGAAACGTTCCCGCACGTCAGGGCAGGTTCTGTGGACCCACGCAGGCATCCACTCTCGGGCTCCAGGCGAAGCATGGTGCCTGCAGCTGCGCCGGCTGCTCCTCAGCACAGCGACCCGCTAGTCCAAGGGTTGGGACTGGAGTCCTTGCTTGTGGAGGTACTTTCCAGTCCCCCCAACGAGACCGGGAGCAGCCCAAGAGTGAGATTTCTTGTGTGCCGCTTTCATTAGCCGGAGGCAAGGCTCCCTCCGTGAGGAGGAGCAGGCCCAAGCTGCCTTTGGAGAAAAGCGGGACCGGAGCGAGAAGCTGCTGACTGACCTCCAGTAAGCGCTTTAGAAGCGGAGGGGGGGAGTCAGTCTCGCCTTTGGGCTGCCGGGTAGTTTAAAAACACAAAGGATAAAACTGAGAGGATTCAGTCCTCGGGAAGGCTGAGTTTTGCCGCAGCGGCGGCAGGAGCACCGAGCTCTCCGCCGGCCAGGTTTCGCGAAGCCCCTGGCCGGGCCGGAGAGGCCGGGAACGCGCTCCCCTCCGCCGCCGCCCGCGGGGACCGGGCTCGGGAGGCCTCGGCGGCGGGTCCCGGCCGCGCTCCCGCCAAAGAACCTCTGGGACAACAACATGCATACAGCTGTGCAATGCACTGTGGTATCCACATTTCCTGGC
>JANHGO010000027.1:44799110-44811860 GCA_024606505.1 Aquila spilogaster
CCCACAGACGGAACACCTAATGGATCTGGGAGTCGGCAAAGCATCTGTCCGAAAAGGCAAACGTCTGTCTCCTGCTCTAAGCCTATGAGATACAGTACCAATGTGAGACTGCCCTCCTGGTATAGAAGCGTACAGTGAAGTAAAACGTATTGTGTGGGTCATATAAAAAGGAAGATCTGTTTTCCTTTGGAGACAGTGACATCTGGAAACCTTGCCTCTCATGTTACTGTGAGAAGGATCTCATCTGGGGAGAGCTAAGAAGCTGTAAGTGTCATTTCTGCATACCATCTTTTTCCCAGCAGGAGAGTCTTCTCAAAGACAAACAATTTACGTATTTAATGAGAAGTAAAACAAATGCTACATTGCAGATGTTCACATCCAAAAACATTATTTTATTCCATGACAGACACACTCCTCTCATTACAAACATTTAATTTTCTTTTAACATTTAACATTTAATTTTAGTTAAGATCTACCACCACGTCATGGAGAACTGACAGGAAATGGAATCAGGAGCAATCATAAAAATGTAACTGCTAAGGGAAGAGGGCACAGAAACAACACACAACCTGCCAGAACTTTGTGTTCCCCCTGTAAACCACTGAACCAGCCTCAAACTATTTCCTTTGCTAGATTTGAGTGGCAGAAGAAAAGATTTTTTTTGACAAATCAGGTGCAAAGCAATTTGGCATCTGCAAGTAGCAATTCAAGGAGTGAACGGAAGAACAAAGACAGAGAATGTCATTACATTCATCAGTCATGCAGAGAGTGAGGAAAAAGTGAAGGGAGTTTTATTGCCATCATGTATGGTATCATTAACCACATGTCAGTTAAGACTGTTCTTTAAGCCAAATCCAGAAAGCTAGTCAATGAAAAAAATGTGCTTGCGCTATGTGCTTTCTACTTCATCAGCCAAAGATGGCTGCACCACCGGTAGTAGAACTCCTATATGTTACCAAGAATGCTTCAAATCTTTAATTCCTCCATCAGTCTATGCTTTCATATATGGATTTCTTTTTTCCTGCAAAGTTGTCAAGATTGTCCAAGATATCTGACACAAGCCAACCAGCATTTGAATGGCTAAGCCTACTTCCCATTCAATATATTCTCCACCACTTTCTTGGACTAGGGAAATATTTCTAATGGAATATATAAAAAAGCAGTTTCATATTTCTCATCTAAAATATTCCAGAAGGCTTTTTACAAACCATGACAGAGAGAGGAAATAGCTGATGGAGATATTTTTCTCAGTTGGCTAACCACAATATGTAAACATAGGGTTATGATAGATATCAATATCATTTTTGTTTTCTTTTTTTTCCAATTAAAATATGCATGACATAACACCCAGCGGACTGCTGTATTCTCACTATTTACAGCTTTCTAACTTTCTATTTTTTGTTGGTTTTAAACCAGACAGACTTGAAAGAAGTACAGGAGTTAGAATGTGAGATTTCTTCGATGACTGTTTGACTGGTTAAAACTCAGACAATATACTTCTTTCAAATGCCTTAGAATATCAACTGTCCTTCCAGAGGCTATTTAGAATATAAGGAGCAGAAATTCCTCAGAACATACAGAACCTAGAACACAAAAACTACCACTTTGTGTAATACATACTTCATTTTCTGAAAACAAGGAAATGCAAATAAACTACCCACTCTCTTCTGCCTCTGCAGCACCCTCTTGTGCTATATGACTTCTCCTGTCCCTGCTCTTATGCTCCTATTCCCAAACCTTCACTCTGAACTACAAAAGCTCCTGAGAAGCATTTGGGAGTGTTATGAAGAGACTTATCCTAAATGTCTAGTCTTGTGCCTGGAAAGGCTGAGCCAAGGTTTGAGCCTTATGCAAAATGAAGGATTAAGAAAGTCCGCTGTGGGGCTTCACAGCTACAGGAGTGGGGGCACTTTGGAACTGACCTTTTGCATGATCTTGAAGCTGAAGTAATAACACTGCATTGCAGACTCAAAAGGAGGACTGTTTTCTGAACAGTCAAAGTTAATGTGAATTTTGGAGTACTTGGAATAGTCATCTTTTAAACAGTAAACCACTGTCAGTCCCAGTGGTAATTCAGATTTTATGCTGGCACTGTTCCCATTGAATGCAGTGACATTTTTGAGTGAGTAATGATTGAAAACTGAGTGTGGACATGAGGACTTGTTCCATATTCTATAATGTTGAGACAGTGCATGCTGCTTTGTCACCCCCCAAAATGCGTGTTTTTCTGGTGAGACTTCCCAGTCTGATGTATAGCTTTAGTGACCTCTTTGCACTCCCTTCTAAACACAGCTGTATTGAGGAGTTACTTATGGCAGTCACTTTAGTCTGAGGCGTTCTTTTCATGCCTGTCTCTAGGATACAACTTAACAATTGTCATTTGAGATTTCTTAAGTTTCATGGGTGAGAGAACTAACAAAACATTATTCATCTTTGCAATATAAGAAACATCAGACGTTTTACCAATAAATTTTACTCTTAGCAGAACATTGTTACATGAAATAAATACAAAGAATTGATGTGGAAATATGTTAAACAGTCACATAGAATTTTCCTGAAAAATAGAAAAGATCAGCTACACTTCAATTTGTGAGAACTACTTTTTTGTGCATACCACTTTACTGGAATATTGAAGTTTTCCTGCAAGACTCCTTTTTTACTTCCAGAGCTTTATAAAATGAGCATCCCATTTTATCTTCACATTGCCTGTTCAAAGCATGAAGTATGTTTTCTGAGGTTTCTCCTTCACGCTTTCATGCTTTCAGATTCAGAATACTGTACTGATTCCAGTTCAACTTGCCTGTGTCCATAAAGTAAGCCAAAATTAATTTCTGAATCAGTACAGATTAAAGGATTATTTTCTTTGTTCAACAATACTTATCTTCAACCCTTTGGATTAGTCAGAGATGTAGATATACAATTCGTATTAGAATAATCACTCAAGGGACTAGGAAAGATCCTTGATCCTCCCTTCCTAAGAACATTCCTACACTCTGAAAGTCAAATTCTATTTCCTACCAACATAAATCTCTTAAAGTTAGCTTAATATTTGGTGGTATAGTTAATGTGATACTTGTGGTTTATACCAAGGTATCCGACAACAACTGCTATATATGCAATAGGAATGTTACAAGCAATGCAGATGACATCTCTAGATTAAGGCTGCCTGATTCTCGTCTTATTAGCTTTAAAGTTTTTCCCTTGGCCAAACTCCAAGCTAAAAGTTTCTGGTTCTGAGACTGTCACAACGCTTATTTTTCAGGAAATTTCAGGCAAAAATAGTTGTGAAGGTTGTTTCTGAATTTCTGAGATTGAAATGGGCCCATCTCACATCTAATTTTCCCAACTCATACCTAAATGCTGCTCGACGAAAGATTTTGTACCCTCATTTTTGAAACAAATTTTTAAGATTCACTGAAAACTCTTCCCATTTTGCCAAATCAGCAATGGCACTTAGTCAAGTTCCAACCCTTGGAAAATGTCAGGCTATTCAAAATTCATTGATATTGCATAGCAGCTTTGCAGATAATTTGTCTTGCTGGCAATTGCACATCAGTCTTCAACACTGCAACCATTAGCTGGCTGCTGAAGCACCAACCTTAGAGAGCCATGGAGCACATCAGTCCCTTGCCACTGTATGGAACTTGGGTGTCTGAATTCATGATGCCCAGAGGCAACTGCGAAACCCACAGGGAAGTGTAGGTCTATCCTTGTCCAAAGCCAGAGTCACTACTCTGTCTCTGCAACCTCTGACAGATGTCTCTGTGATGATCCAACCAGTGAATAAATATGGTTTGAGAGGAGGGAATTTCTGTGTCTTTTTCAAGGTATTTCATACTCCGTGAGTCATACTCTGCATAATGAGGTTTGGTACAAGACCCGCAATGACTTGTGCTTTTTACACTATCAGTCTGATTGTGTGGAGGGTTTATATTGCTGCTATAGAGTTCAGAAGTTCAATGAGAAATCAACTCCTCTTCCAAATCTGGCTTTTGTGACTGCAGCACTGACTTAAACATGACAGTTTATACCTGATTTTAGTATGTTCTATCTTCTCTTGTTTCTGTGTGATAAATAGACTTGAGATCCTCATTCATTCATTCACTCTTAAATTTTACTCTTTGTACTTTCCACATTCATTCTTTAGCTACACATTGAATTGGGAAGCCAAGTAGCAACTTGCTATCAAAATAAAAATTATGTACTCATAGAGACTTTAAGTAGGAAACACTGAAGGAACCTTGGACAGGTTACATAGAGAGTAACACTTAGGGAAAAAAAATCTGTTCAGACTTACCAGCTTGGCATGTGAACTCTGACATATCTTACATTTACTGTCACTATAGCCAACAACATTTGTGCATGTTTTGTTCACTTTGGTCTTTGGTCTTCACCTCTAGATCTTATTAACTTTAGACTTGCTTTTAGGAAATGAAGAAGAGTCAAATTCTGGAAATGCCTGTGTCTCTGTGTTAACAGTAGAAGTCAATCCAAGGCTAGCTAAGACTTTTAAGACTAGCTTATAAGTTAAGTGAGAAAAGTCCTACCTAAAGATTTTACAGCTACAGTAATTTGGTGGCCCAACACAATCAGAATTCTTTAAAATCTCACTTTCCTACTTGACATCTTTTTTTCCTTAGCAACACTAGTTTTAAAGTTCTTATGGTTCTTATCCTTTTATTCATGTTAATAGAGAAAAAAAAAAAAAAACCCTTTTCTTTTAACCTTAGAAAATATGCCTCTAGAAATCTTTGTAAATTGATGTGAAGCTGTAGAATGGACCTAGTAAAGGAATGTCCATAATACAGTACTGTTTGGTTGACATGATCCTGCTCCATGACCTGGTTACCTCTTTTAAAATGCACAAACATACACCAAATCTGCTTTCTATCATGAAGGCAGATGACTAAAGGCAGTTGTGAAATAGGTTGTCTAACGATCAAAGAAGATCTGGCGCTGGCCTCATTTTATGAAAGCTCTTAAACACATTTCCTTTTGGCTGTGTGTTCAACCTCACATAGACTTCTGTGATGCAGAAGTCTGATGACTTTTTAATTACATCTGGGACTGAATTTCTAAGAAAGTCGGCATCCTAACCAGTCCAAATCTGAGAAAAGAGCAATCATTATCTTTTTTTCCAACAAATAATCTGAGATCATTTTGTTTTGTGGCAACACAGCCATTCTTCCATGGTTCTGACGGTTGGAGGCCATATGTCTAAGACAGTTGGAAGCTACTGATTCTCCTGGCAGAACTAATCATTGAAGATTTATATTATAAAATCAGATTATGTCCTAACAGGAGCAGAAGTTACTATTGCATGTTTAAAAGAAAGATGAGAAACTTCCTCTCAACTGAGATGGTATGAATGATCAATGAACAACTTGTGTACCTATGGCTACAACACTGGCATCATTAGCCAGATGTCTTTCAGGCTTGCAGAGTGTGTTTGAACTACAGCCACTGTACAATAAATTATTGCTGTTTTTCTGTGACATATTAAAGCTGTCGATCTTCTGATAATCTCAGAGCAGTCTTATAAGCAGGACACAACAACAGAGAGACATGTGACCCAAATTCACATCCTATTCACAGCAGGCTGATGCACGGCTTATACTTAGCCCATGAGGTATAAATAACCTTGTCCTCTGATTATGTGACACTCATCGGCTCCATTCAGAACGTTGGTTGAGAGACTGGAAGCAGTATTTGGCTGAACATATCCTACTCCATAGCCCATACATTCCTTATTATTGATGCTGCATAGAAGGAACACCAGTTTGGTGTTTTTACAGTTTTCAGTTTTTACAGAGTGAAATCCATTCTTGTGGAGGCAGTGTCTAACTTCACTTTAAAATCCAAGAGGCTGACATAGAAATTCTAAACAAAGGCCAGCAGTTAGATTTTTATTAATTACTAAAAATATGTTTTCCTACAAACAAAAAACCTCAATCTAGTTTTGGCACACAACATACATACGCAACTACTCGTGTTCCAAATATTCCACTAATTTACATATACTGGAAATGAATCTGAGAAAATCATAGCAACAAGACAGCACTGAGTAATTCAATAAAGGAAACAAATCAGGATTTAGTTATCTATCTGTGATGGTGCAAAGATTAAATAGCTTTTAAATATCTAATAAATTTTTGGTTTGTTTATTATGTTGACAAAGACTTTTCATTAAATGTAAAAATGTGGCCTCATGGGGACTTACATGTAACTACAATGTAATTTTGGCATTGCTGCAGCTCTTAGTCAAAGATGATGCAGGGGATTCGCTTTGCTGCCTACTTGATCAAAAATGCTTCTTTGAAATCAAACCTGACAAGGCTATAGACGACCTACTAAAATCTTCTGATCACAATGAAGTTACGCAAGTCATGTGGAAAACTTAAATGTTAAGCTATGTCTAAAAGTCCTTTAAAGGAGCAATTTGAAACAGCTATTATTTTTATAAAATTCAGTGGTAGAAATACCATTTTTTTACCTTTAGTCTATAAAGTGATTGAAAAATAACCGTACACAAAATACTATTTCTAATGAATTATAAAATTAAAAACTGAGTTCTACAAGAGCTAGTCTTCTGAATGAAGAGCCATCCAGGTGAGCACACAAGTAATTAGCAAGACACCTTGGAAATAAATTTTGTCTGGAAGTCATTATAGACCTATGTGTTTCTTAGATGCTTTCTACATATTTTTAGTGACTGTTATCATGAATATTACCTTAATTTAGGATTTGGATTCAGAAGAATGAGGAATAACAGTAATCATAATTCAAGTGAAAAGGCAAACACAAGGCATTCTATTGTATTTGAATAAGTAGTTTCTGATTACATGGTTAACATGAACTCCATGATTAATCAAAGTAAACAGAAATAAAGCTACACATTTTTACCCAAGGTGTCAGCATTTTTAAACTAGCATAACCCAGCTAAAATGGTTTTTCACTCAGGGTGAAAAAATAATAATAAAATATGGGAATTATTTACT
Source organism: Aquila spilogaster (assembly GCA_024606505.1). Taxonomy (NCBI): domain Eukaryota; kingdom Metazoa; phylum Chordata; class Aves; order Accipitriformes; family Accipitridae; genus Aquila; species Aquila spilogaster. The sequence continues at coordinate 44,806,109 of JANHGO010000027.1, forward strand.
CAGCTTTAATCATCATAATCATTATTGAGTCACAGCTGAATGAAGCTCTTTCTCCCAGTTAGAGTCCCACAGCCAGCTGTAGTAGTTTCATGAATTGCTTTCTTTCATCTCTTCACTTCATCCTGTGGGACCAATGACTCCATTTGTGGGAGTTTTGCACATATGGAGAGATACCAAACCCCTAGACTGTTCTCTGTGGCTTTTCAATTTTTTATTTTTTTTTTCAATCAATTTCAATTCTTTGAGTATGTTTCTCGTGCTGTGTTTGGCCTCTCCAGAATCTGTGAGCACCTTGTTTCAGGGATGCACTGTACCTGATGAGATCATACTTTGATTCTGGCCACCCTCAAGCTCCTACAGAAGAATGGAAGGCAAGAAAAAGGGTGCAGATACCTAGGGCCTAGCTAGCAGGGAGTGAGCTTGGTAGAGGTAGCTCCCCACAACAGTCACCACATCCAACAGTGGGAATAACCTGAACTTCATGGGACGGATATATGGGTAAGCAAGATGATGATGAAACACCAACATAGGTCTCTCATAAAAATCCTTTTTAGACAGATCATTCAAATATTTGCTATAATTTGTTAAGAACTCGGTAAGAATTTAGTATTTCATTTATATAGTGAAAAGACACTAGGTCTTCCAAGATAAATCTCTCACCTCCCTTCTCATATCTCCTCTTTCACCTCCTACTGAAATGAATGACAGCTGATCACCTGAAAATTCTTTATGATTTGAGCTGAACCACTGAAGGTATCATTTCCTCAGGTAATACTACTACCAACCTCGGTATGCTTTACTTCTCAATATGGATTAAAAGCAACTGGCTAAAAGCTTTGAGATTTGGACTATCTTTGAACACAGGTAAATATGACAGCTCAAATTCCATTTGACATACAGAAAACAGAATACAGCAAATAAAAGAGAAATTACACTATTACAGTCCAGATAATAGTCTTAGCTTTTTGAAAGTCAGAACTGCAATGATGTATGCTTTTCCTCTTTTAAAAAATGTTTCCTGTTTTAAGTTTCTGAGCATGAGTTAGATACCTGGGGCTCCACTTCCTGCTTGTTCTGTAAGTTATTGTAGGATATTAATTAAACTGTATTGGAATCAATTTAGCTGAGTTTTAAACTCAGTCATCCAGCTAACACCACTAAATATGCTTTCATGTATAAGCACTTCACTGAGTATGAACTAAGTTTGTAAATGGATGATCCTAAGATTTCCTTCTTTGAGAAGATTATTGCAAAAGTACACCAGCTAGCACTTGTAAAGCCCACAGCCATCTCGCCTGACAGAAGGTGTTAGCACATGTAATTTGATGTATTTTATACCTGCAAATTATTTAAGGAAGGTTGGAAATGGAACACTTCTCTTTCTGAATCAAAAAAAAAAAAAAAAGGAAAACTAAGAATCTGATTATGATATCCATTTATCCTGTCCACTTTTGCACCAGAACTTAGACTAAACCATACATAAAGCTTTGTCAAAAAGAACTTGCTTTCACATCCTAGATGAATTCACTGTCCCCAGTGTAGTTTATTCCAGTGTTCAAACTGCATTTAGCTGGAGTACTTCCAGCATGTCACTTTTGGAACCACCTAGGTCTTTCTCCCTATCAGTAATAGCTCGTTCAGAAAACTAAACATCTGAGTCACATACTAATCTTAAGTCATCTGTTTTAGTTTTGTAACCCAGTTATAGTTAGTTATGAAAATTAAGTCTCACCACGGAATACACTGATGTACCTTATGTATTCATTTGGAAATTGGAAAAAAGGAAATCTCCATTTCAACACTGAATTTTGAGGAACTTAACAGAAAAACAGAACTTAAGACCACAGCTGTTCCAGCAGCACTTGCAAAGGAAGCACAGAGATTTCCAGATTTCAGGGCTTTCAAGGACTGTTAAAACATTCAATCTAACCTACACAGTAGAGGTGTGGATTCCTACCCCACTGCTCTTGTATTGTTCTAATTAGTAGCAAGCTGCCCAGAAGTAGCCTGCTGTTCCAGGGACAATACTTGCCCTTTAAGCTTGTGAAAATTATTACATTTATGAGATCTGTTTTTGATGTCAGCTTTTACTGAAATTAGATAGGAAATCAACAAATTATGCTGCAGTTAATTTTATTATTTTTTAATCCAGAGATTAGAAAGTAGATATTCACCATAAAAGGTAGTTCATGACCTGTACAACCAACCCTGGAGAACCACTTTGGACTAAATCCTTACTGCTTATACTGCCATCTTCTAGTTCTGGTATGTATACATGACACAGTGGTGAAAAAATATTCTATACAGCCTAATTCAATGGTCAAAGTGTTGCTGTTCTCAAGAGAAGAGCAGTAAGTGAATTCTCTCAAAATGATGATTGTAGACATCTATGGAGCTTTTGAAATGACCTTTGTGGGAATATTGGAGCTCTTATATAGAGACTTTACAGTTATCATAAGGCATATGATATTCATTGATGTTAGAGCCTGCAAGATATGAGAAGATGCTGCCTTAAAGAACAAAAGACTACATGCAGACATAGAAGAAGTAACAGTCCTAAGTTAATCATCAGTTTGCTGGGAGAGACTGCAACTTTCTTCCTTTCTGTTCCTCTATCCAGGGTAAATATGCACAACAGATGAAAAAGGCACTAAAAAAGTTAATCCTTATCATTACTCATGATAATGATAACAATTTATTTTTTCCTTAATCTTATTGATTTGGATTATTCCTATGAACTAAGCAGGGTGATGAAAATAAAGCTGAACCATTTAACCTTAAGGACTTCCTGTGAAATGTACAACTTCATCCTCTCAGACATCAAGAACAGGAAATATAAATTTGTCTTCATTCATACACATAAAAGACAGCATAACATCCACTATTTTACAAACATGTAATCTTCAGTAAAAATAAGGTAAAGTTTATACACCATCTGTGACATAATTAAAACGCTCTTGTGGCATTCATCAAAATAATCTTTCTCTTCAGATGTCTGACTCTGCTGAAGATACAGGAAAAATTCTTCATGCTAGTCAGACAGCACTTCAGAAAGAATTTTCATCAGCATGTGATGGGAGGGTAAGGACTCTTACAATATACTTGTGTAATTAGCTTCATTTCAATGAGTGGAGTTGCTGTAATGGGGGAAAGATAATTGTGCATCAGGATTTCACCCAGCAAAAATCACAGAGTTTTTCCTCTGTCTCATTTCCACAATATATTCAATGTTATCAGAAAAGTACTCCACAAGGTTTCTAGTATGTATAACATATTCCCCCTTCTTCAGGAGAATTTCTTCTCCTGTAGGACAGTACAAGTCTTGCCCTAGCATAAGCTAAGGCAGAATGTCAGCAATAAACTGTTCGGCAAAAAACAGGAATTACTTGGTGGAAATCCATCACTGTTCTTTCCAAGACAGTGTGGAACCAGACTCACTGGGGTCCTGCTGTTCCCCAGTGACTTTCAGTAATGCATGCTACCTGACATGATGCTCACATGATCCAAAATGGAGGTCCCTAAGGCTGATGCAGAAGGAAAAAAAATTAAAACACCAATTAGCAGACAGAAAGCAGCAAAGAGAGGTGGCATAAAGAAATGAGATGTACCTGTGCTCATGTCAGATAAGCCAGTCTGAAACAAAATGCAATAAAAGGTAAAACACCAAAGAAAGCCATTTGTATGAGAACTATTGATACCTCACTAGTGCTCCTAAATGTTAGCAAATCTGACTTTACGATCTTTGTAATTACCATTGCTCATTTTCATACTCTACTAAACAAGCAGGCAGACTGATAAGAGATGCGAACGTGATTCTAATGTTTGTGTGTATACACTGGTTAGCAGGGGAAAGCAGCACATGTATTCATTTCTGTAAGCCTTTCAGTCAGGAGTCCTGTGATGAAGATGATGTTTACTTCTTTAAAGGTGGCCAGGGGAAAGTAAGCAGTGAGCATTTTCACAGTCCTGGAGAGAAGAGAAGCAAACCTGTCTCCTCAAAGGTCATCATCTTCTATTTAAATCACTCTGCTTGAAACAATATGCTATCAATCTTCCATCCCCGCAACACACACAGAGATGGAAAGAAGGGTTTTATTATGGGGTAGCTGGTTAAAAGCAATCAGGACAAAAATTCTCTCTGCTTTGCACTGTCTTTTTACTGACTTGAAAATTTGCACTGTAAAAAATGTTTTTGTACGCATGTAGTAAGAGTAAACCGTACTATCTCAGATACCTTCTAGGCCTCTTAAAGTCTTTGCTAGCCTCTCTTCTCCAAGTGTAAACCCAGAGCAGATTCCTGACTACAGTTATGCCAGTCCTGTTCAAAGTCCTGTGGAAAATGCATTGCACAGCCACATATATAAAGACTAACTTAATGTAGTGGGGGGAATGAGTAAACGCAGTAGAATTTGAGGTTTTGTGAACTTCATTAGCTATTTTTTTAAATTCTTGAGGTTTTGCAAAACTGAAAACCAAATGTCTTAGGAAGACAAAAAAGCCCTCTCCCTCCTAGCTTGGCTCAGACCCCTGGACCCTGCGAGAAAGGGGAAAGTTCCTTGGCTCCCACTACCCTGCAAGGCCAAGGCCAGCCAAGTTGGAAGGAGCTTCCATGGCAAAAGGTAAAGCAGTGATGCTTGCGTTGGCGTTTTCTGCTCTAGTGACAGATTGAGCCTTTTGAAGTCTTCCGTGTTTTGAAAGAGCAACATGTTTTCCTACTGGAATTTCAAATGGTGATGACAAAGTCGGTGATTTTCTACACTTCGTTCTCTTCCCCCCCCCCTTTTTTTTTTAAACAAAAAAAACAAAACATTGATGGTGTTTCTCCACCTATACATCGGATGGGGCTCCACCTTCTGGATTCATCACACTTCTCAGAGCCCAAACCCATGCCTCTTCTCATCAGCTGCAGGATCATTCCCCAGTTGTTGTGCAAACCTGCTTCCAGCCTCAACAAAGCAGGGATCCTGGTCTTCCCGTTTGATTTCTGCAACTTTTCTGTGCTGCAGGGCAGGACCCACCACAGGGATTCATTCTCCTGTTCCACACAGAGCATGCTGGCTGCTCCTCAGCAGGACAAAAGGCGAATCTGAAGGTTGCTTAGGGAGGACACTTTCCACACTGGGAACAAAACGTGAGAGAAATGTTTTGCATGCTAGTTATGTTAAACTGAGGCATGGCTCCCTCCATGAGAAGCGTGCCTAGGACAGCCCAGTGCCAGGTCGAAGGGGATCAATGCTCCCACCAGGAGAAGAGAGGGGCGGAGTGCGCTCTTGAAGAATTTCTGACTGGCCCAACAAGCAGTTTACCAGCTGGGTGACGGTACCCAGGGCAGCCTTTGAGTTGCCACCGTAAAGTGAAAAAAGGGTTGAGAAGGAGAGGGTTCTGTGCTGGGGAAGGCTGAGCTTTGCCGCAGCACCAGCCCTCAGCTGCCGACGTGCAGGGATGGAGGGGCCGCGGCTCGGAAAGGCCGGCGGCGAGTCCCTGCAGCGCACGGTGCCTGGCGCCGCCTCCCGGGGGCTCTGCCGCGCCGGTCTGGCCGCGTTCGACCATCCCCGGAGCCGCGAGCAGTCCACGGGCACGACGGCCCGACCCGGCCGCCTCTCCCCGTTTCTCTTCCACCCTCCCCTCCGCGCCCCCGGGGGGCCCTGCCCGCCTCCCGCACCGCCCCCACGCGGGGCGGTACAGGGCAGGGGGCCGGGCCGCCGTCGCCCCGCAGGTAGGCGAGAGCAGGCGGCCCGGCGGGGAGGGGGCG
>JANHGO010000027.1:44811960-44862744 GCA_024606505.1 Aquila spilogaster
GGCGGCCGCCCGACCCGCCTCCCGCACCGCCCGCGGAGGGCGGTCGGGCGGTTCGCGGGGCGGTCGCGGGGGAGGGCCCGGGCCCGGGATGGCCTCGCAGGTAGGCGAGTGCAGGCCGCCCGGTGGGGAGGGGGCGGCGGGAGGGGGGGGTGTGGGTTATGTCACCGCCGCGGAGGGGGCGAGCCGGGGGCGCGCCCCGGCGCCGCTGATTGACAGCGGGGCCCGGCCCGCAGCCCATAAAGGCGGCGGCGCGGGGCGCGGGGCCGCGGAGGGACTTGCGACGGCGGCAGGGCACCGCGCTCCACTCCCCACCGGCCTCGCCCCGCCAAAGCCTCAGCTCGCCGTCGGCTTCCCCCCCCCGCCCCATGCCAGGTGAGGCGGGAAGGCGCCGTGTCCCGCCGTGAAGCCCCCTCCGGGGCGCGGGGTCGGGGCGAGGGGAGGGGGGGGGGCTGCTCTCGCCGCCCGGCCGGAGCTCGCCGTGGGGCAGCCGGCTGGGCGCCCCGCGCTGCCGTCCCCCGCGGTGGGGACTCGGGGTGGCGAGGGGAAGAGGAAGGGCCGTGCCCCGGGGAAGGCTCGGCGGGGGCGGTGTGCGGCACCTGTCCGTTGCGCAGCCGCGCCCGCCGTGTTCGGCGGGGGCCGCGCCGGAGCCGTCCGGGCAGGGTCCCGCGGGGTTTGTGAGGTAAAAGCCGGCTTGCAGGCGTTCGCCGGGAACTGGCTGTAGCGGTGATACCTCGGGCTGACAGATGCGAAGGGTTCCCCGTAGGAGAAAAGGAGCCGCGGACAGGAGAAGGTGGCATCCCTGAGCCCTCACAGAGATGTGCGGCGTGGGTAGGGCTGTAGCCGGGGCAATGGCCGGCTGCGCGTTCCCGGGAATGCCGGCCGCTCCATTCATTGGGAGTGCAGACACACACGGGGATGCAATTACGTGGCTCACGGCTGCTGAGTGGTTCGGGGCAGAAGTGGCATCACGTTAAAAGTCACTTTATCCAGCTGTGGTTGTGTACAGAGGGTTGTAAGAATGGGTCAATGAGATGAGGTTGTATATATATACAGGAGAGAGAGAGGAGTTTGTGTGATGGCAATGAAAAAGGTACTGAAAAGTACCCCAGGTACTCAGAACCAGCACCTAGTGAGATCCCATTATCCTACAAGGAATTTCAGCTGAACGTCATGCTCCAAAGTAAAGGTGCAGCTACTGGTGTGCTGTATGTCATGTAATGTGGTGCGGTCCCTATGCCAGCTACTGAAATATCGTGGAGAAAATAATAGCATGTATAGTCTGTATGTCTTTTGGTTTTTATTAAGGACATTTATTTACATAAAAAGGAGCTTTGTCGTCCAGAATTCCTCTTCCCTTTACTTGATGTCATGTTTTACTTCTGGCATCAAGAATAACCCCTGAATAAGTATTACAAGAATCGGACAAGACAGAACTTCTGTTTATATATATATAGTTGCTTATAATGAGAGTTCTGTTTATGGCATTTCATGAAGTAAATGAAAATATTTGTAGTTGATAAATATTATTTCCCTAATACTTACTAATTCTTGGTTTATTCATAGGAGTTATGCTGCAGAGGAGGGGGCTGTTGTGGCTTGCTGTCTTGATAACCCTGTGGGTTTCCTCAAATGCTCAGGGTAAGTTCTGACACTTCTTAACTAGATACAGAGTAAAGCTAAAAGTTGGTGTAGAACATTGGCTTACCTGAACTACAGTGGGAAAAGTCATCAGATATGTTTTTTGTAGAAGTGCCTGGAATAGTAGTTGCTGGGGGTATTTTTGGTAGATACATCTTACCACTGCTAAATGAAGATTCCCCAATAAATATCCAAAACCTGCTTTCTTTAGAAATTATTGATCAAAATGTACAGAGTCTCAGAAATAATTGCTATTATACTTTCCTCTGCGGTGGAAATGTATGGTGAAATTTACATAAACTGACTCACTGAATAGGGTGAACATTTTAAAAACATAGAGAAACAGACATCTACAGACTAAATATAAGTAAACTGGCACAGTGCCAGACCCTCATTTACATCTGACTTCTTGGCCTGAATCTTTAAAAGGCAAATCTCTTGCTTCCTGTTGTCATGTGGCCACGTCGCTTCTCATAATTTGATTTTTATTAGCTGATAGTCAAAATATAGATGTTGGCTCAACTTCCTTATCCCTTCATATATATTAAACATATTTAATGAATACATTGTTACATGCATCCATGTGTAGGCAGATACATGATATACAGCATGTATGTATATATATACAAGTGTGTATTATATAGTGCTGTAAAATATATAGCCATATGTTTAGTTATCAATCAACCTACACACATAGAAGGAGAGAGTTGTCATGTAAATGAAAATGGCAGGTGGAAAATATGATTCACTTGCATGCTAGTAGGAACAGTTCTGTTTGTGGAAGTAGGAGAGTACTGGGTTTACTCTGCTGGTCCTTACACCTGTCATACAATTGAAGTTATGAAGTATAGCGTGCAGAGTTGTTTCTTGTAAGACTTTTTGTAGACACATTATCACACAGTGTTAACTTTTTCAGATGGTGACAAGGAAGAGGAGATTACCTTTGATTTACTTCAAATCAGTAACATAAACCGAAAGACAGTTGGAGCAAAATTGTTTCGGGGTCCAGACCCCACTATCCCAGCATATCGTTTCATTCGGTTTGACCACATACCGCCATGTAAACCAGAGAAATTAAAAAAGATTGTCAAACTCATACGGCAGAATGAGGGCTTTATCCTTTCAGCCACCCTGAGACAGGACAGGCAATCTAGAGGCACTATCCTTGCTTTAGAGGGTCCTGGCATCAGTGAGAGGCAGTTTGAGATCATTTCCAATGGCCGGGCCAACACCCTGGACCTTATCTATTGGGTGGATGGCTTCCAGAACGTGATTTCCCTGGAAGACGTGGACCTCGCTGACTCACAGTGGAAGAACCTCACCGTGCAAATAACAGGCGAGAACTACAACCTCTATGTTGGCTGTGACCTTATTGACAGCTTCATCCTGGAGGAGCCTTTCTACGAGCAGCTGAAAGCAGAGAACAGCAGAATGTATGTGGCGAAAGGGTCCATTCGGGAGAATCATTTCAGGGTAGGTAAGCTGGAGAAACTCGGGTCTCTGGTGAGGTAAGAAAGTAACTGCAGGTAGTTTGAGAAGATACAATAGGTGCAGTTTTGTTCTCCCAACGCCTCTTCGATTTGATGGGGTCACAGGTGTTCCCAACCAGAATTTCTCCAGAGTGTGTTTTTATTCATTACTGGTTTTGTGTTGTGTGAATTTGGGGTTCCTGGAAGCAAAGGACTGGTAAAGCAAGGTCTAGATCCAGGAAAAGTGCACAAAACCAGTCTATGGGCTTTCCTATGCAACCATCCACTTTCTTTTCCAGATGTAAGATTTCTAAACATGTTGCACTTTTGTGGTGATTTGTAGAATTCTTTGGAGACTTCTTGAAGAACTATTTTTCCATTGAAATCTATCTATTCAAGTCATAAGAGCTTGTCAATATTTATAAATTTTATTTGAAAGAGGAAGGAAAAAAAAGAATTTTTCATGGAGCTGAAGCATGTGGTGTTGGTCCATCCCCTAACAGAATATCTTGGTTTGCCATTCTGAATAACCTTTTGTTTCAATTTAAAAAAAAAAAAAAAAAGAAAAAATTGAAAACAAATTAGAACAAAATGTTTTGATCAGTCCTGTAAATGAGATATTTTTTTTTTCTTTTTGTGGAAACCGTTTATTGTTTCCCTTTTGTTTTAAAATGAAGCAATCACAAACTTTCTGGTTTTCCTATAAAATGAAAATTACGTCCTGCCTCATATAGTGATGTGATCTAGCCCAAGTGCTTTGAGAATGGCTTCTTTTCACTCAGAGCTGAAATCAGACTTGAACTCATGGCTTCAAAAATTTCAAAGTGCCCTTTCTTTCTCATGCTGTTGTGCCATCTAGTTGTCAGCCAGAGCGTGACATGCTGAAGTGTGGTTCCATGGGGTGACCAGTTTTGGCAGGGAAGCTAGAAGTTCTTGCCCACGGTCTCTCCGTTCCTGCCTCCATGGCTAAGTTTCTCCATCAGTTGTGCTCATAGAACTGGTTCTGGAGCTGTACTGTTAAGTGGGTCACTGAAATAATCTGTTTTTAAAGTAATTTTTTTTCTTCTTTGAGTTTTTTTCTAAGTGGAACAGATACCAGTCTGTTTTTATAGCGTTGTCTCAGGGTAGTGTCAGCACAATTGAGGAGGCAGTGAAGTACGGTGCATGGGAATGGCTGGATAAGGATGGAAGTGCAATGGGGCAGGAACTTCAAAAGTTGGCTTTGACCTCATGACGAATGTCTCGTAGAACTAGTCTAAAAAGTGCGCTATGAAAATGGAGATTTGAGCTCATAGCTGATTAATAACTTTTATTATGACTTAGAACATAACTAATTTTGTTGCTTATTGAAATTGTATATAACAAAACTATAAACACATTTTTTTTCAGTGTGTGTCAGGTTTAATGCCTTATAGATTGTTTTTTGCATATTTACTTATGGCTGAATCCAGTCAGTAGCATGGGATTGAGACAGATCAGTTATTAGTTACTCCCAAAATGATCTAAATGTTTTTTAATTATTTTTTATTATTATTATTACAGGGTCTTTTGCAAAATATTCAGTTAATCTTTGATACTTCAATAGAGGATGTTCTGCGTAAAAAAGGATGCCAGAGAAGCCAGTCAAGTAAGGCTTTTTTACCTCATTAATACTGTTCAGTTGACTCTGAAAATGAGAAATGTCAATGGTGACATATTATCCTGAAACCATGCAACAGATCCCTTTGAAATGCAAAAGAAAATGAGTTGCTTTTTGGTGGTAAAAAGAACATACTTTTTACCTATTTTGAGATACCATTTCTACTCTCTAGCCTACTATTTTAGTTCTTACTGCTTAGGTTTAGAACTCTGAGCCTCTGTTTCTAAGTTGGGAGGAAAGCTGTCAAGCAAGAAGTTAATAGAAATAGAAGGAAAAATGCATATGTTTGAAAATGTCTACATTCTTTCCATGAGATGTCCATGATTCTTTGAGCACAAGGCTGGTAATGTTGCTTATGAATTCTGCTCCTGACTCTCAATGGGCCCATGAACAAGTCTGCAGGTCTTAAAAGACACTGAATTCCTCGGCAGTAGGAAGTTTGTTGACTGAAAGAGGCTTTGGGTTTGAGTTCCAGAGCATTGTTAATCAAAACAACCTAAGGCAAATAAAAAAATAAAAAGAGGTATGGAAGGCATTTATGTGACAGGTTGACATGTGTTCTTGTTAGTCCAGTTCATGCTGACCTCACCAGGAGGGGAGCCCTCTGTGCGTGGGAGTATATTGGATTCATCATGAAAGAGTTATGAAAATTTGTCAAGTATGCACTAAGGTTTTGTACTTGAGCTCACGAGAGGTGCTGGCTATTTTACTTTCCAGTGTTTGTAACTGGCAAGAGCTCAGTCAAGAATCAGAGACAACTGAGTCCATCCGAGGAATGTGGTGGGTGCACAAGGCAGTCAGGATTTAAGGGTTTTATTTGAAACTCCTGCCATCTGAAATGCCATTATTTCTGTCACTCGCTAAAACATATGACGTAGAGCAAATCAGTTAAGCAGACTGTATTCAACCTTTTTCCTTGTTCATGCAAAACCCAGAATTAAGCAGTAGCAGGTCTTTACTTCTTCAAAGGGGGCCAGAGTACTGATACTTTGTCATAAAAAGTCTCTGAGATACGTAAACGTGTGTATATATATGTATGTATATATCTATATAGGGGTGCGTATATATGTATATGCACAAAAAATTTAACTGAGCTTGCTAGTCTGTTTTTAAATCTTCCTAAAGGATATTGGTTGGTTATTTCATATGTTCCAGAGCTGTGCCCGGGTGCAGGACCTCAGACACAAGTGTGACAATGTGTTAGAAATGAGTCATGTGGGCTGGAATAGAAGTGGCCTTAGATGGCACAGGCAAGAAGGCGCGCCCTCATTTTTTGATTGTCTTCTCTCCCAGCCAAGCTGTTTTCTGTACTCAGAAACTACTCAGAACTACTGATCACTAGTTTTCAGCTTCGTTAGTGGGAGAAAATGCTTGAGGAGCAGAACAGCTGTGGGAAAATAGAACATATATTTAGGTCTAATTGTAATCTGAATAAAAGAGAAGGATGATTTCAGGAAGGATGCAGTTCAGCTATCCCGCTTCATTTACTGGTGGAAAGAAAATTCCCAGAAGTGGAGGTAGAACCTTGAGGGCACATTCAGCAGTCAGAGGCAGAACAGTCTCAGTCAGGAGGATGGGATCCCTAGGTGTAGACAGATTGAACCAGCAAAACCAATGAAAGACAGTGTCTACAAATCTTTTATATTATTATTGGTTGACTACCACAAAGGGAAACAGTGTGACCAAGTGTTTTGGAATATCACCAAGTAGAAATGGGATGTTACTGTACTTCTACTGTGAAGAGGAAGCCAATGGGAGCTTAAAGGGATAATTGAGTTCTGCATGCTGAGACATACTTTAGGAGGAATTCTTACACCCTTCAGTTGTTGCAGCTGTAAGCAACAGATAATATTTGCTTAATGTATTTTTATCACATCTGTCAACTACCAAATTTTCAGGTCTGATACATTATACAGATTTGGGGTTCTTTGTTTTATCCTTACTGGGAAGTATCTAGCAAATAGTTCAATTCACAGTATCTTTACTTTTACTTTGCAACACCAAGAGAAATCTACAAGATGGAAATTACTTGTCCAACAACAGAAGAGGGCTAATAGCACACTGTGGCTTGAGGCCATCAAAATTACTTGAGAGGCTTGTTACATGCATGGCTGATTTTCTGGCATTGCCTATCCAGCTTAATTACCACAGCTGAAAAGCCATGGGCGATATGTTACTGACCACAAGGTACATATTTTCCCATTTTGATGGCCCACTCGTTGAGCTGAGGTACAGGCACTATGGTGCCATGTTTATGTGTGAGTGTCCCATAACAACATGGCAGATGTTACCAGTGAAGTGCCCTCAGCTCTGAGGACACAAAAAGCCTGCTGCTTTTTCAGACACAGGACTGTGTTTTCCTTCTGTATCTTTAATCCTAGTATGAGAATGTGAGGTATGGTGAAATGGTAGCTTGGGAATTGCTGTTGGGTTGAGAGTGGGAAAGGATCTCTGTAGTGTGGTGGCTGCAAATACTTTAGGCAGGACTTACACACAGCGCTGGATAGGAGAGATGGCAAAAACACGCCTAAATAGGCACATCAATAAAATCCCTTCTTCAGCTAGATCAACAGAATGACATTTGCATATGTGAAAGGATGCACATTCTGCTCTTCTGGTTTCTCATTTTAAAGATAATCATGTGGTCCTTAGGAAATTAGCAGGAAGCCAGCAGCAGAGGACTGATTTCCCAGTGATCCCCAGGCATCTTCTTTCAGTCACTGCCAAGTACCAGTAGGAAGTGTGGATTTAGTTCTTCTAACATAGTTTTGGTTTATGTTTCCTGCTGAGATTGCAGCTTTATTAATGTCCTCAGAATGTTCCGGTCAAGGCACACTCCGTGTTGGCTTGAAAAATATGAAATTAATGACCTGAGAAGTGCTATGGGGGAATCTGAGAAACCTAGTGTTTCAATGTGGTAGGAAAATTGCATTCTTTCCAAGGAATCAAAAAGCAGCTGAAGTAAACAGTTATGACACAGAGAGTTCTGATCTGCTATGTGGTATATTGGTTTTCTCCCATCCTGTAAGTGAAGCTGGACAATTACTTCAACTCTGGAATACTGCGAACAATTTTTTGTAGACCTTGGCTAGCGGCAGATACTTCATAGCTAATTTAAAAGCACATCAAGCCAATCATTTCAAGTATGGTTGAGAAGTAATTATTTAATGTCATCTTATGGGTTGGTTCTTTGTTCTTTTATTTTCAGCCTTCTAAATGAATGAAGAATACTTTGCTCCCATTTTCATTGCTTGTACATTTAAATATAACACTTTACATTGTATAGTCAAGCATCAAATCAAGCCCTCAAAATTTTTAAAGTGTTGCCACCTTCTGTGACGTGTCAACTATTGGCGTGTTTTGAAACATATGTTTTATGGCACACATTCCTGTGCTGATTTCTTCTTTTTAAATTGCTATATCCTTTGCTTCTCCTTTCTGTTTGGTAACCTTGAGTTATTACAACATTACTAAATCTGGTAAACAAGTCTTTATCGAGAGGCAGGGCAGTATGGATTTCTGTATAGCTGATACCAAGTTTGAGTGTACCATGGAGTCCTTAGAGAAAGCTTCCATGGAATCCATAAGATATTTACCTGGTGGAGATTTAAATGCTTAACAGACTACAGACTGTTTTATTTAGTTATCTATGTTCTTTTTTTATTAATTACTGCTGATGCTCTTTGTTGTATTCTTTTTCAAGAATTTGCTATATGGACAGGGGCGTCTTTTAAACTGATATTAGAACACGTCCAGTTCTCCCTGTATAACGCACACAAAGTTCTGTTTTAATTATGATCTGCCTGATGGAGGAGTGCTTGAAGTGACAAATCAAATATTCAGCCCAATCTTAGCTTGACTTCCATTTCACTTCAGAATTAAACTATCATTATAACAGCTCCTCTGAGTTTTAACACCAGGCAGTGCAACATAGAGCAACCCAGAGTCTGGTATAAATTGCATAATGGTCCGAATTCAATGCAAGTAGCCATGGAATTTATGGGCAGAACACAGACAATGACTTTCTGCAAGGAAACTCTTTCCCCTGCCTTTTTCTCTGCATCGAGCAAATGTGATAGGTCATGAAAAAATCTGAAACCTTTCATGGCTCTGAATGGATAAAATGGGTTTGCTTTTTTGATACTGTGTCCTTTTGTTATGCCTTCTTCATAAATTAATGTGTTGCAGTGCCAACAATGTTTTAAAGTGAGGGCCGTGTGAGACACAGCTTGGCTCTTAATTTTGAAAAGGGAAAGCCTATAATTGGAACCAGCTGACATCTAACCCCTCTCTTTTATTCATGGGTATAATCTAGCATGAAGCCATGCCAAAATAGATGTGTTTAAACCCTACCCATGGGTGCCAATCTGTGATTTCAGCAGGAATCTGTAATCTGTGGAAGAACTTTGTATATGCTGCTCTTCTCTTTCCTTCTCGTGCTGCCAGCTGAAGTGAACACCATCAATGAGAGCACTGAAATCCTTCATTTGAGCCCTGCTGTCACAACCGAGTACGTGGGTGAGAAATCAGAGAAGGCTGAGTTCTGCGATCGCTCCTGTGAAGAGCTGGGAACGATGTTCACAGAGCTCACTGGCTTGCGCATCGTGGTGAACAACTTAGCTGATAACCTCCAAAAAGTGGTAGGTACCTGTAAGTCTGAAGAACTGAAGGAGGTCTGCTGTGCAGTGCTCTTTCCTTCTTTGTTTTATACCAGAGGCAGTTAATAGATATTTCTGTATTGCATGTGTATACCTGTTGATATATCTACATAATGTAGAGATGACTTACATTTTCAAAGTGACTAGTTAGGTAGTTCTTGAGTATAACACCTTCATGAAGGCTTGGTTTTCACAGGCTGGGTTCAGAAGAGCACACACACATGCACTCATACACAGAGGAGATCAATCCTCTTAAAGGTTACTGCAGGTTTGGGAATCGAAAGCTGACAAACCCAACCTTGGCTGTGTACTGTTAAAGCGTTATTGCCATGCTTATACCATTTATGAATACATCAGGGTACCTAAACTGTAAGTAAATGTATGGGATTTTCATCATAGAAGTATGATGGTGACATTTTAGTGAACTCTGCCCCTCTTCTTCTTGTGAATCAGTTAATTCTTTCTGAAGGTAGTTTATTACTATGCCATATGTCTCAGGACTAAAATCTTCCCATCTAAAGATGAGCTGTACTAGCAGAAAGCAAAACTGCTAAGAACATATTTCCCTTAGTATTATGTGACTGTGTTTGTAATAGTATCTGAAGAATTGCTGTGCAGCATTGTGGTACCTGGTATCATCTTCTGTATGTACATAAATATGTAAAAATACACTTTTTTTTTTTAATGGAAGAATTAAATCCAGTAGTGTCTCATTTAAGTGTTTATTTAAAACTGTTTGCTTACAAAGTACACAATTTTTTTTCATTTACTTCATCTTCTAGTCTGAAGAGAACCAAATTATGTGGGAATTGATTGGGCCTAACAAAACACTGAAGAACCAGTCGGTTTGCTGGCAGGATGGCCGTGTCTTTGCAGATAATGAAAGCTGGATTGTAGATAGCTGCACCAAGTGCACCTGCCAGGTAAGGTTTTGGAAACATCCTCCTTCTCTGCAGAAATGGGTAGTGGGTTTAATCCAGCCCAGCTGTCCAGGTCAGGTCACATTTACTCAGAGCTTCGCCCAGTCTTACTGATATTTATAAAAAGTAGTCCCCATGTCCACGACAGTTAGAACAAATGAAAGAGTTTCCACACATGAAACTTCCCCAGATGCCCACCTTTATTTGCCTCGGTATGTGAGCCTAAGTCAGTAAGTTGATTTCTCTGCCTGTAGGATTCTAAAATTGTGTGCCATCAAATCACCTGCCCAGCAGTCTCCTGTGCCGATCCATCTTTTGTTGAAGGTGAATGCTGTCCAGTCTGCTCTCACTGTGAGTATTTAGCCAAAGAGAAGGATACTCTTTGGCAATATTTAAAATCATTACTAGTGTGCTGGAAATGTCAAAATGAGTAAGAGGTCAAGGCAGGTAAGATCAAATATAAAACTTAAAGGTATACAAAGATCACATGAAGTAACTTGGCTGCTTGAAGTTACCTTCTGGAAGAGTTGGTGTCTCTTCAGTGATTATATTGGTTACTTAGAAGTAAGCTGATAATTTGCCTAGCTAAGTGGGACACTAAAGGTTAGATGCATGCACCTCCCCAGTCATGTATTCCAAGGCTGGACATTCTGATTTTTGTTGGTTTGCAGTAGCACTGTGCACTATTGTTTCTTTTCCATACTGCCTGGTTAAAGCAGATGAACATAGGTTAGGATGTTTCCTTGTGGAGGACGTTTAAGTTCTAGATGAAAAGTTTCATACAGTTTGATGCAATATTTATTACGAGTGCAAGGTTTTTTTCCCTCTCTGTTATTGTCATTCTGTTACTGTTTTATTTCTTCTCCGTCATATATCCTCTTTTGGTGTAATGCTTTACTTAGGAACCCTGACAATCCCTTCCACATTTAAGACAATATTGCAGTCTGTGAACTAGACTTTGGAGTGACGATAGGTTTAATGATTTCACTGATTTAAGTGACTTCAGTGTGGGTTCAGTACATTTCACTCTGTAGTAGAAAGGTCTGTTAAAGAAGAAAATGGTTGCTTAGATATTCTGAATAAAAATGCATCGGAATATACTCAGAGGTTTTTTGCCTATTCAAAGCATAGGGCATATTCTTTTACAGTGTGCTTTTCATCATGTTCACCATTATGTTGTGTTTAGAGGTGGGGCCGCATCTTATCATATTGACCTATATTCTGAAGTCAAAGGCAGTTGGGACGTGAGTTTTTGGCTCTGTCCATTCTTCAGATAAGGTGTTCTTCTTCCTCCAAAGGTCAGTGCCTCGTGCAAACAGACTGCGCACAAGTTCATGAAGATCCAGGACTCTTATCTGGGCTAACCTCTCATTACATTAAACCATAATTCCCTAACTGCAGTGGCAGCTTGGGGAAGGAAAATTAGAAAAAGAGAGATCTAAAGGACAAAGAACATGTTCTACAGAAAAAGAGAAGTTGAAAATCTTCTGAATAGGATAATAGAGCGACTTTCAATGCTAAGCACTTTTTCTTACCTTTTGCTCTGCAGCTGATGACAGCGAGGAAGGCTGGTCACCATGGTCAGACTGGACAAAGTGCTCAGTTACCTGTGGCTCTGGGACTCAGATGCGAGGAAGGTCATGTGATGTCACCAGGAGTGCTTGTACAGGCCCGCACATCCAGACAAGGATGTGCAGCTTTAAGAAATGTGACCATCGCAGTAAGTAGTAAAATTTGTCCCTTTTTTAAAGCTTCTTTGGACATCTCTAAGCAAAACCAAGCTTAGTCTGGATTTGCTATGAATGCTCACTGGTCAGGATGGTATGTATTTGAACACTTATATGTGCATAATTAAAGTAGCTATCATTAGATTCTTTGTCATCACCCCCTTTCAAATATTTCTCCTTTTCCTGACCATTTAATAGGTACGTGCATTCTGGGCTCAGCTCTGTTAAACAAAAAGATAGTGGGTGATCATTTCTTGAACATTATGAGCTGGAGTCTCTTGTTTGAAGCCACTTTGGAGACAACACTCAGTTCATAATCACGATACATAGGGTCACGTTTTCATCTGCCATTCGTTCATGATTGGCCCATTCCATTAGCTTAGTAGTGTTTAGGAATACAGTAATCATAGAAGACTTTTGCAAAGTATCAAACTGCTTTTATATTTAAGGCATTTAGAAGGGTCATACTCTGTCTCCAGAACTGTAGTTAATACTATTGCAGGTAGCTGCTATATCCAGGCTACTTTAGTACCTAAGGCTATTGGTGAAGCTGCTAGATGTCCAAATGTGCATTTTAAAGAAGTGTTTGTTTCATTGGAACAAGTTTAGTTTTAAGTAGAATATCTAACATCCATGTTAGTCATATGTTAGTCACTGAGATTCTTAAGCAAGCTGTGCTTGAATGCCTGAGCTGACATGCTGGGCTTTGTAAGCGACAGTGGTAGAAAAGAGATTGGACATGCATCAGATGTAGTGAGAGGCTTATGAGAAAGTTAACTTCACAAGTGAGTTTGTACTACTGCTGCAGGTAGGCTATTTCCTTGAGTTTTGCTCTTTTCTCTGACAGTACGTCAAGATGGTGGCTGGAGTCACTGGTCTCCCTGGTCTTCCTGTTCAGTTACCTGCGGAGTCGGAAATATCACCCGCATCCGCCTCTGCAATTCCCCTATCCCCCAGATGGGTGGGAAAAACTGTGTGGGAAGTGGGCGTGAAACAGAGAAGTGTGAGAAGGTTCCATGTCCAGGTACGTCTGTGGTCCAAGGTGATGCAATAATATTCCAGCTGAATTTCTTCTCTTTATTCATATCTAAATTACAGTGAATTTCTATGACAGAAGATATAATTTGTAGCTTAGGGGTGAAATAATACACAAGGGTGCTTTTAAAATGAAGACAACGAGGCAGTTGGAGGTTTTGTAAACCTCCCAAGTTATGATTTGGCTTTAAACATTCAGAGGTTGAGAAATTTTCATTTTATAACTTAGTGATTTATCTCTGCATATCAAAAATATAAACACTTTCTATCTAAAAGGAAGCTGATACTGTACATGTTAGGAATAGACATATAGTCCCCCAATAGCCAGGTTTCTTTGAAAGCATGCATACATATTTTATACATACTCAACACATGTAATTGTTATAATTCTTTCTTCCTCATCTACACTTTTTAACCTTTTTAGAGACCATTCATTCCACTCACTTTTACTTTCCTTTCATATAACTTTTCCTCACTTTTTTCCCTTTGTATATTTTTCTTCATTCCCTCCTCTGTTTAGCCTTTCCTTTCTACTTACAGGCTATGAGCTTGAAACTGTTGTCAAGCTTCTAACCCAATAGTACTTAAATAGCTATACACAATTCATCTATTTTTTGATCTACCTGTGCATGCTAAGTTAGTGAAAAGGTTATTTATTTAAGGACACATACCATTGCCCTTACATTTTTTTTGCAGTACCAAGAACAAACACAGAGTTTGGTTCAAAGATGTTTGTATTTCAAGAAAATTCAGGTTTGATGACAACAGGATCAGTAGAGTTGTACCACCAAAAAACGTGCAGAAGAATCATTGAAATAAGTTATTTATACTGAGTCAAGCAACACTATTGAAGATACACTGATGAATGGATTACATACAAAACAAGAATAATAGCTGCAACCTTACTGAGCATACAGTTGCCATAAAAAAAGCCACAGAGCTCAGGTTTGGCTCAGCACAAGTTTGTATCCTGTGGTCACACCCTGCTTTGTGTACAAAATGAAAGCTTAGTAGGGAGCTTTGAAGGCACTGTATTTGTTCTGATCAACTTAAATGAAAATACACCATGCCAGTGGGCACGCCATGTTGTTTTGAATTATTGGCCAAAAAATGCCTATAAAGCAGTTGGGTATTTTTTATTTGCTTGTT
Organism: Aquila spilogaster; assembly: GCA_024606505.1. Classification (NCBI taxonomy): domain Eukaryota; kingdom Metazoa; phylum Chordata; class Aves; order Accipitriformes; family Accipitridae; genus Aquila; species Aquila spilogaster. Next base: position 44,826,196 of record JANHGO010000027.1, read on the forward strand.
TGTTTCTGAAATACTGCTATCTCAGTGTAAGGCTTTGCCAGCATCTTTCTTCCTATGTGCGTAGTGAGAAACTGTCTCCAGTCAGGGATCTGAAGAAAGGGTTGTTGTCGTTGGCACCAAATGTTGTCCCCAGTATATTGCCTGTGATACTCTTCTCCTCTCTTCTGCATATCCTAGTGAATGGCCAGTGGGGTCCTTGGTCTCCGTGGTCTGCCTGCACTGTTACCTGTGGAGGAGGAATTCGTGAGCGGTCTCGCCTCTGTAACAGTCCAGAGCCACAGTACGGAGGAAAGCCCTGTGTGGGAGATACCAAGCAACATGATATGTGCAACAAGAAGGATTGCCCAATTGGTTGGTATTTAGTCATTCTTTATTCAGTCTGAGTAATTATTATTGCTGTTATTTCTTTAATGGATAATTATGAATTGACACTACAGAAATCTACTAATTATACCTTTGTTTCAGGAAAGCACTTTTAACTATTTTGGGTGCTGTTTAGATCAGTGGGATTTTATATATATTCTTAATACTGACTTCCCCTGAACAAGGATGTGTTTCTTAAACAAGGCTTCAATATGTTGCAATGTATTCAGCTGGATGTAGCAATCTGTAATATTTTCATATTAAATCAATAGTATATTAAATGCATTTAATAACCCTAACTGTAGCGGGTTTTTATAAGAGTCTGTTGCATCACATATGATTTAAGCTGATGAACAGAGAATATCTGTTTCTTAAATGAAGTTTTATATGCCTTTATGCTCCTAACTTAATTTACACTTTTATGTGTCTTTGCCAGATGGGTGTTTGTCAAATCCTTGCTTTCCTGGAGCAGAATGCAACAGTTACCCAGATGGGTCTTGGTCATGTGGGCCATGCCCAGCAGGTTACCTTGGCAATGGTACTGTCTGTGAGGATCTTGATGAGGTATTGACTTTGATTCCATTAACCTCAGGAAATCACTGTGAAATTTTCATTATTTGGGAATTACACAGCGATCTAATTGGTGTCTTCTTTCTTTCTCTGCCGGCAGTGTATAGCTGTGTCAGATGTGTGCTTTAAGGTGAATCAGGTCCATCGCTGCGTGAACACAAATCCAGGTTTCCACTGCTTGCCATGTCCTCCACGCTATAAAGGAAGTCAGCCCTATGGGGTAGGGCTGGAAGTTGCCAAGACAGAGAAGCAAGTAAGTGATGTTGAAGAGAATTTGATGGCTTTGATACTGAGTAATTCTCACCTGAAAATACCTGTGAATGAAAGCATGACAAAGATAGCCTCGAACAGCAGTTATCTCTTTCAGGTTATTTTTGGTTCGAGTAACAAAACACTGAATTTGGGGTTGGTTTTTTTTTAAGGGTTTTATTTAGTCTAGGCATCTGCGCAGTTGCAGCAAATGAGTGTAAAATGCCAGGAGCAAGCATTCCCTTGCTTTGCACTCCTTTCAGGTGTATATGCCTACTCTGGGCATTGGAAACTGAAGAATCAGGATCATTCTCTCCACAAATATAATGCTGTTAATGTGGGTGTCATCGGACATATGTCTGAAGTTCTCAATCCCTAAATTCTATTGGGCCAACACCTATCAGCGGTGAAGGACAGAATGAAGTGGAAGTGATACTGAAGACTATGGTCTGATAGATAAAAACGTTTAAACAGATGTCATGGGATGCCTTCTCTTTGTGGCTCTTGAATCAATCTGTGGTTAGTTCAACATGTGAAGTCCAAATGCAAAACATCTGTATAAGATTCTCGGATATTGTCAATGAAAATAAGCAAAGTGATAAGAAAGAGGTAAAAAAAACTTACTTGAGGGGAATGTGAGAATTCATTAGGGTCTCTTTGATTTAAGAAAATAAGGTAGTCCTTGCATACTGACAGGCAGAACATTAAAGGAAAGAGGTGAGTACAGTCCACTTTCTGTTGCAGTTAATTTCTGGGGATTAATGACATCTGGAAGAAAGCAGATAGAGTTCTGAAAATGTTAATCACTTTAATTTCTTCTTGAATAATGTCCAATTTTTCCTGTGGTTTGTTTTAATTATTTTCATTGTACACATCGTCTGGAGTTGTGAACTGACAGAGCAGTATGACTTACTAACAACAATTAAAACAAAGTTTCTGTCTTTAGGCATCTAAATAACTGGCCTGATTTTGACAAAGTTGAGACAGACACAGCTAGCTGCAAGTATCATCAGGTTTCAGTGAGTATGCTCTATCTGTTACAGGTCTGTGAACCTGAGAACCCATGCAAGGACAAGACACACAGCTGCCATAAGTCTGCAGAGTGCATCTATCTCGGCCATTTCAGTGATCCTATGTACAAATGTGAATGTAGGACAGGTTATGCTGGCGATGGACGCATCTGTGGTGAGGATTCGGATTTGGATGGCTGGCCTAATAATAACTTGGTCTGTGCTGCTAATGCAACATACCATTGCGTGAAGGTAGGTAAAGAAGGTTGATAAAAATACCATGCCGTAACCAAATTTTCTCTCTTTTTTCCTAAATAGTTGTGAATAACACTTTTCAGCATCAAGCTGGTGGTTGCTTTCATTAAGCTTTGACTGTTAACAGCATGACCATTTTCTAGGAGATGCTGTGAAATGTGTATTCACTTAAGACTAGATCCAGTAAGAGATTCTCAAAATGAAATCCAGAGTCCTCTGCTTTGGATTTATTCCTGCTCAGAATACACAGAAGGTTGGGATGCTTCTGAATAGAGTTAGCACACTGAGCAGGAGCTGCCTAAAGCACAGGTGTGGAACACACAGCTAGTGAGAACTAAACAGGAATCTCTGGGCACAGGTGAGTATGAAATCCTACCTGCAAGGCTTGTAACAAGACAGACAGCCACGTAAGGTCTACAGTTCTAAATCCTTTCTTGAACTACCCCTTCCTTTTAAAGAGTTAAGCAGGTCACACTGTGAAAACTGGATTCAGAGCCTGAGATAATTTCTGGCGATAAGAACCTAAGAGAGGAGTGAATATTTGTAATTAGACAGAGGAGTTCTCCTTATTGCATAAGCTCAGCGGGGGAGGATGGGAGATTGAGCTTCTCTTACCCTTCAGAGATGTGGAGTCCCAGCTCTCACCCACCCGAGGGGAATGACCTGCCTGCCACCATTGGCTCTGGACCTGGCAGGGGACTGTTCACTCTTGCTGCTGCAGCTGTGCCATTGTAGTGAAAAATCAGACATTACTACACCAAGGAGGAAATAAGCATCAGGGAGCCTGAAAATGGTGGTATGTAGGTTTAGCCCACCATGGTATGTTCCCTGGAACCTGGTTCTGTGCTCATCTGAAGCACACTGTAAGTCCTCCTTGGCTCCATGGCTTGAGGTTCCTTCCAGTGGAAATTGCTCAAAAATGGTGAGCCTGCTTTGATGTCAACCTGCTGCAGTTACACTGCTGTGCAAAAGCAGGCTGGAATTTGTTCCAGGTCCACCAGTTTAACAGTGGCCCAAATAGCTGAGGAGTGAAGGCATACCCGACAGGTAGTTCCCTGGATCCCAGTTCTGAGTGGTGGCCTCACTGATGGTTGAATGACAGGCACAATACAGAGGGGCATATACTGTTTGCAGCAGCAAAGTGAGCAACTGGGATGAAGTGAGCTTTGTCTGAGCAGAAGGCATAATCAAGTGCTCAGTTTTAAACACTTGCCCATGGGACCACTGACAACACTGGATTACCTACATGCTTTCACTAGGGCAGATGCTCAAGTATTTTGCTGAATCAGTTGTGGCTCCAAGGGCAATGCTTTCTTTTGTGAGGTTTTTAGATACTTTTTTTTCCCCACTGCCCTGAAACATTTTGGTTTCTCCTTCTCTGTGTTAAAGTGATCTACCTCTAAACTCTCATGAAGTTCTAGCACAATAACTTTGGCTTAAAAAAATGAGGAAAGAAATGCAAAAATGACAGAGTTCTAGACCACTACAGTGGTTAAAAAAACCAAACACAGATCAAGAGACTAGGAAAGTTTGAAATCAGGCTGTTTGAGAGAATCAGAAGTCACTCGGGTGTAATCCACTTGAAGTTGTGAATCTGGGCTCTCTCAGCAGAAGAGTTTCAGACATTGATGCAAATTTGAGCCTCAGATGTTGATCTTCCTCACCGTAGCTGATGTCTGTTCATGGTGGATCTAGCCAATTCAGCTATTGCATTTCATATATTCTTTTTTGGTTCCTGTCGTCAGAATCTGCAACATGTTGATTCAAGATGTAAGGCCAATGATTAGTTTTCATTAAAAACCCAACATGCTGAACCCATTCAGAAAAGATTGTTTCCAAAGGTTGATTCATGGTTTCTATAATATATGTGTTGATCTAATAGACACAAGTACATCACTGAAGGGGACCCCCATGCCCACCCCCCAAAAAAACCCTTAAAAATACCAGGTATTTTCAGGTCCTTATACTCATTACAAAATATTCTAGTTGAGTAATTTGATTTTAAAAAAACAAACTAAAGATTCTTTCCTTGAGCTGATAATGATTGAAAATTAGCTCACTGTCTAAGTAAAGCTATATGAATAAAACAAGTAGTTGTAAATAATAATAAAAATAAAATCTTAGCACTATCTTTTAGTATAAATTTCTTTCATTCACATGAAAGTAGCATTTTTTTTCCATAAGAATTATCATACCAAAACACAGCTTTGTCAATAGGTGAACCAAAGAAGCCTAGTTTCCAGTGGGTTTGTGCCTCAAGGTTGAGTTCCCAGGTGGAAGGTGCGATGTCTAATAGGTCCTCTTTCTAATATCTAATAAGAAACTTCTAGGGTGCACCGGTAGGATCTCTCCCCTGTACCCCATTACCTCTTTTTGCAAAGTTTATAGGAACTTGCTGTCTCCACCTTACTACTTGATTTGTATGAAACTGGACTTGAATCTGTAGAGAATACAGACAGACAGAAAAACATATAGACAGAAACATACAAAGTGATTGAGCAAGCTTCAACTAATTTCTTCCATTGTTGCAAAAAAATTTTTTTTGTATCACTGCTAACCAGTGTTGAGTTGGACAGTCAAGGCTGTTCACAGGTATTTGGTAAAAAAGTGCCATAAAAAGTTTGGAGTTGCATTGGGGTTTTGATATTTATCACAAATTTTCCACTTCTCTTTTTCTTAAATTATCTATAGTATTAGAACCACTAAGATTGAAAACAGGGCCAGGACTCTTACTATAATATTCATTTTCTTAGGGCATGTGTTACAAAAAAAGATATTTCTGCGCACTATTGGCAGATTCAGTTTTGGTCTGAGGTAGATACGGGATTTAAGAAAAAGTGAGAATAACAGAGTGGGTTTTTATAGATGTATGTATTCTTAAGCTGTGGTAGAATTGCAATCCATTTTTAGCTGATTTGGGTATTTTAAAAAGGAATACATGTAAAAAGTTTGCCAAACTATTTCACTTCTTACTTTTTCAGTGTAACCTAAGACTTCCTCATTTAAAATAATCATTCTTTACAAAGCCGTGATACAAAATAAAGGGATACATTTACCTTTTATTTTCGAAGCCATGGGAGTGCAAAGGTACTGTTCTGCAGAACAGTATAAAGGCACATTTTTCAAAACCCTTTCTTACTGTGTTCCCCTTTGTTGCTGTGTACTACTTCAGTCCAGTAACTTTCCATATGAACAACTATTTCTGAAGACCATCTCCTGGCTTGTGTCTATTTTTCTGGCAACCAAACCTGATCATTTGATATGTAATCTTCAAACATACTTCATGAGTTGTCTATAAAAAGTTGATGTAAGAGTGCATGTGTGTGCATGTGGTGTGTTTTGTTCTCTGCTAGATAGTTTCATCTAAAATTTACTGGAAACATCCCTTTAACAGAAGGAGAGCTGGGAAATAGAATGATTTGCAGATGCATTTCACTTACTTTACAATATGAAAGCAGCAAATGAACTACTATCTTTGGCAGCAAACAAACAGGCACTTTAAGAAGTATTTGTGATTGATTGTTCTTGTTTTATAGTCTCTGGTGTACCGTATCTACTCTTCTCCCCAGGCAAGTCATTCTGACATAATGTAAACATAATGTATTGATTATTTCTTTTGGCCAGGATAACTGCCCCCTTCTGCCTAACTCTGGCCAAGAAGACTTTGATAAAGATGGCAAAGGAGATGCCTGTGATGAGGATGATGACAATGATGGTGTTGAAGATGACAAAGTAAGATGCATTTCTGTGTCTTCAGTACATTTGACCTAAACATCTGGTTTTAAGGAAAACCATTGCAATAGATGAGAGCGTTATTGTTCAGAGCTTCAGCTGAGTTGTTCTGCACTGCCTTCCCTCAATGATATCTGGTGCAGAATAAGGCTGTGTTGGGTCAAAGAAGAGTAGCACTGTGGAGAGCAAAGCAGCCTGGGGAACCTGGGGCTGAATTACATTCTCCGTATCAGTTCTGGGTTCAGTTGTGTGCATGAAAACAGTTTAATGGAAAGTGGGATTGGATTTCTTATTTTGCAATGGGAGAATGATAGGTCCATTGTATTTGAAAAGCTGGTAAATATTACATCTGGGGTATGTTGGAAACAAGTTATGATGAATAATAATAACTATAAACACAACCAGCATCAAGGGGAAATGACAGGAGGAAGATACCTAGCCTGGTTCATACTTTCCTCCTTTAGATCTGCCCACAAGACTGAAATTCATTTACCTGTAGAGCCTAAAACATAGGCAGTCTAAACCTGTTCTCCCTGGACATTCAGAAAAAGAACAGAGGCACCTCCAGAGTGGGCTTCATCCTGCCTTTTCTGAACATGTTTAGGATGGGTGAATTTGTTTTAGGAATTTACTGTTCCAATTTGTTCCCTTCAGAGGGAGCCTAGATGCTCTAGAGCTTCAGATGGTTAAGATTGGGTTAGAACTGTGTTGATGGAGCCTCTATTTGGAATATTTCAAAAACCAAAGAATCATTTGATAAAATAATATGATGTAGTACATATAGTTGAAAAATTGTAGCCAGAAGTTGTTTTATGAGCAGTATAAAATTTTGACTTGCCTCTATATCTTGACCTTGAGTATATGAAATGTATTTCTGAGAAATTTAAAATGTTGTGCTAAAAAAATTGTTTCCTAGTAAATCGGTTTTGCTTTAGCAGAGGAAAAGTAGTTTAAATATTTTTTCCATATGACCTCCCTTCAGATTCCATGATACTGATACAGCCCTCACTCCCACTGCTTTGGTTTGGTTCCATTCTTCTTTGCTTTCCACACTGCATACTTCCTCATGCCTGTGCAAAAGTCCATGTGTAATTTGGGGATGTGTGAAACGTAAGAATTCTTGTTCTGGCAGACTTTCAAATTAGGGACTAAACTGAAATTAAATTTTCAAAATTCCACTAAAAGAAATGGTCTCAGGAAAAAAATATTTTGGGTCAATGAGAGTATTTCATTTTAACTTTAATTTTTGAAAGTTTTTACTTTTTATTATCATATGCAATATAACACAACCCACAAAAAAGTCAGTCTTTATTTAAATTGAAAAATCAAAATACGTGGTTTAAAAGTGAGAATATTGATACTAGTTTGTTCCAAAAAAGTCAGAGTATCATTTCTAACTTTTTCCAAAAAATACAGTATGCAGTTGAAGTTGGCCTGATTTTGCAACACGTTCTAATTTTTCTGAAAAACACATGTACCAGTGATACACTTTTGTTGAAATAGCTGAGTACAGATCCAATTTAAAATGCCTGTTCCTCTCCTAGTGAGGTGTGGAACATGTTTCACATGGCTTGTACAAAAACACAAAACCAGACAGTGAGCCAGGCTGTCCAGATGCCCTCTCGTTACCACTGAGATCTTCAGTGTAGGTACAGCTTGTCCATTGAAAAAATAGTGGATTAATAGTTTGATTTTGGCCTCTGTCCAAGATGAACAGGAGGAGTTATCACTTCATAGTATGCTCTCATGAGTTGTGATTTATATTCTGAAATCTTCTATTTCTTCTTACCAGGACAACTGCCCTCTTCTGTTCAACCCTCGTCAGTTTGATTATGACAAGGATGAAGTTGGTGACCGCTGTGATAATTGCCCCTATGTGCATAATCCTGCTCAGATTGACACAGATAATAATGGGGAGGGTGACTCATGTGCTGTGGATATTGATGGAGATGGTATGCTTTCAGTTTTGAGAATTAAGTGCTGTTCCACAAGTACACTTTGCTTTATGTCCAGCAAGATGGGCTACCTGCTTTTATACATGGAATAAAATTGGGTCTAGCAGCTCAAAAATGCAGAAGAAAGGGAAGACAGGTTCATCTGTCCTGTGTAGTGTAGTTGTCCATAAAGTCCCTAAAGGATTACAATGGATATTATTCAAGAATAAATCAGAGCAAGTCTTTTATCAGTGTAATCTTAAAAAAAATTCTTTCCTTCATCTGTGTTCCAAAGTAATCAAGGTCTAATATAACACTTCTGTTGCCTTTTTTTTTTTTCCTTTTTAGGGAGAGAAAAGAACATCAGAACATCTGTGCGGTTAAGACAATATCTGTAGGAAATTAATCTGCTTTTCTATGAATGTAATGCAAAGCCCACAGTAATCCAAATACACATTTTTTGTGTGTCTTAAAATATTATTAAAGGTGTTTATTTCATCTACCAGTACATGCCTATGTGACCCAGATTTGATCAGAATTAAGGAGGGGGGAAAGCACTTAAATGTCTTTCAAAAATCATAACCATGCAGCATTTCAAATTTATGAGAATCCAGAAGTACTAGAAGTTGAAGAAATCTGGTTTTGGATTTCTTTCAGTAACATTTTAAACTTTTGGATTGAAGTTGTGAACATTTTGAAGTCCTCTCATCCTTCTGATCATCACGTTCTTAGTAGTGCTCATGGTAGTTCTGCATTTGAAGAAAAAAGTAGTCGTGTGTTATTGGCTGAAAGATTATGCAAATACCCAGGGACCATATCATGTGGGAAAGGGTCCTTGTATCCTTTCCAGACAGACATGCCAACGTGGCTTGATTTTGTTTCTTTTCAACATATTATAGTTTTGAAGGAGATTGTTGGTTGTATAATAAAGCTTCCTGAGGAGGAACAGTTTCTTTTGAAAATTTGGCATGCTGTACAATAAATGATGCGGATGTTCTAGTAAAATTAAATTATTTAGTGCTGAGGCAGCTGAACATTAATGCAGTTGTTACTAAACAAAACTCTTCAGAAATTCCACCATGATATAGCTGTGCGTTCTATGCCATTTCTTAGAGTGTGGGAAGAAAATCCAAACCAAATTATTTAAAAAGAAAAATAACCTGCCTCTTTATCTGTTATACTGTGAAAGAGGGCTAAATTCTTAAGACATAATCAGCCCTTACTCTAGCAAAATTCCTTAGGAAAATACATATAGAAGACTTTATCATGGCAAGAAAAGTGGAATTGATACCATCATTTTTCTTTCTAATATTAGTCTTTTCACTATTTCATGTTGTAGCAATAATGTTGTAGCAATCAGAAAGCCTATGAACCCCCTAAGAGCCTTGCTTCTTTACTGGTGACTCCTGCAGTCTATGGTTGTCTGTGCTGGATGCTATATCATTCTGACTTCTTCAATCTTTTGGTTTTTTCCTTGCAGACATTTTTAATGAACGAGATAACTGTCCTTACGTCTACAACACAGACCAGAGTGATACAGATGGTGATGGAGTTGGTGATCAGTGTGATAATTGTCCGTTGATGCATAATCCAGACCAGGTAAATGTTAGAGACGGTTTTCTTAATGGTAGCATCAGAATAAGGGCAGAGGAAAGAACCCAGGAATTGCTATCAGTCCCTGTTTACGGTAGAGCTGAAGAGGTGGATCTGTATTGCTCATTTTCATATCTCAGGGTGTCAGATCTTTGTATCAGGGAAGTCTCCAGAGAAGTCCTTGAAGAGAAGTGTTGAGAAATTAAGTACCAGGCTATCTGTACTTTTGTGTTCAGCAACAATAATAAATTTACTCTCTCAAATTTTTTGGGGTAGACTGATGCAGATAATGACCTTGTTGGTGACCAGTGTGACAACAATGAGGACATAGATGAAGATGGCCACCAGAACAACCAGGATAACTGCCCTTACATCCCCAATGCTAACCAGGCTGACCATGATAAAGATGGTAAAGGAGATGCCTGTGATCCTGATGATGACAATGATGGTGTCCCAGATGACAGGGACAATTGTCGCCTCAGATACAACCCTGAGCAGGAGGACTCTGATGGTAAGAACAATGTCATATGAATTTCATTTAGTTCTTAGTATCCAATTCTGATCTTGGAGTATTAACATCTGATGAAGAGAAAGATTTCAGATCAAACTGAGCTGCTTTTGACAGTTGAGACACCATGGACTTCAGTGGAACTGAACTGGCCAGTTTGGTCCAGGGTTAGAGCATTAGGAAACCTCTTTGACAGGGGCTCAAACACGCACATACTTATTTATAGAACACCTTTAACAAATTTAAAAATCAAAATTAAGGTGGTTTTTTTTTATATATTTCTGATTTTCACTTTGTTGAAATATTACAAATCTGGGAAAATATTTCAAATAGCTTGAATTTCAGATGTCTTAAAAAATGAAAAATGAGCTGCTTTGCTTTCAAAATAAGTTATCTTCTGAAAATTAAAATGGAAAAAATTATGGTTTACTGCTCTGTTTTATTTTGAAAAACAGACTGTTTCTCCAGGTTTTTTAAGTCTAAAATTCTTGTTAATTTTTAACTATTTTTGTAAAAAAGATTCCTGAGCAGCTTTTCTCAAATTTGCTTTATAGGTAGCTTTAACTATGTCTTGATGATGTACATGTTACGGTTTAAAACATGGATACATAGTTGTTCTTCAGTTCTGTGGGAAAATGTTGCTGGTCACTCTCAGATGGTCCTTTTCTATGCTTGGCAGTATTTCAAGAATGAAATAGTGATAGTTTCACAATCATAAATGTAATTTAGAAAACATTTATGATCCTTCAAAACCCACCATAATATATCTATAAGTAATGGTGCTTGCAATAAATACAGGTGAGCAATTTCTGTTCTGAGTTATAGAGCTTGCTGGAGTCATTCCATGGCTACGCTGGTGAAATTGAAAGCAGAATTTAGTACCTACACAATATGGTTTTATGCACATTTAGAAAGATAAAATCCTGAGCCCTGACTGATTTCCTGGTGAGACAACTGCTGGCAATAGGGAGTTTCTGGTTGGTAGTCAGTAGTAGTTCTTAAATTACTTAACCCTTCAGTCCAATTATATATTTGGAATATCTTTGTACTTGCAAGTCCCTGGAAGAGCCCCTTAATTTCAGAAATATTCCAGAATAAGGGTGCCCCCAAACTGGGATAGTTTGTTATAGTCATCTGTCACCTGGATCTTGCAAGGGAGACTACATTTATGTATGGAGTAAGGATTCACAAAAAGTGTAAATTTAAACATTTTAGCCAGCTCATCACTATTATTAGTGACAGATCCAACAGAAATCTTGGAAAAGTGATAAATAAAGCCAAAAGATGCTCCCACGCTCTTGAAGATGTGAGCTATAGCATATAAAGATGAGGCCCTGGAGAGAGCTGTTGGACATGGCTGGGTAAACAAACGCTTTCTAACTCTCCTTGATAGGGAATCAATGTTGTCAGCAGCAGCTCAGTACCAAATGAACATCAGCAGGACTTTCAGTGAATAATTAGATTCTCCTGTGACTCAAGAATTACCTCTTTGATATTGGCAAAGGGAATAAAATTAGAAATTCATTCTCTTTTCTCCAATAAGTACTAAAACAAACAGGTGCAGGAGCACACAGCTGGTCAGGATTTGGAGTTCTCCATGGCTGATTGCCAGGGTGGAAAATGGGACCATTTTACCATGTATCTGAACTGCAGAAAGTCTTTGAGATATTGGATACTTCAGCTTTCTCTACTTTTTTTTTTGGCTGTTGCCTAAACCTCATTCTGCTTTCTTTTTGAAAGCTTCATACTTGGATAATGCTGTGCTGGTTAGGCATAGTAATGTAGCTTTCCATTTGTCTGTGAAGCATCTAGTAGTAGGTCAGTATTGAATGAGCTGCATCATTGCTCTTTCCCATTGTGTTAATTCCCATATTCTTAGAGTGGTCACAAACACTTAAAAAAAAGCAGATGCTCAGCTGCATGAGGATAGAAACAAAGTAGCTGGCAGTTCTGGTTTTACATTAGTACCCAGCGCAATATCCAGTGGTTTCTGTTGTAAAAGTCGGAGCCATTTGCGAATTTGTTTCTATACTTGTCTAGCCAAGTTTTTCTACTTTATTTTCAAGTGTTTTGTGTGCCACTGAATAACAATGGCGTTGGCAATGAGGTTTTTTTTTTTTTTAGATGCCTCCTTTCACCACCTGCTATTCAAGGCAAGTCACATCTCCTGGTTTCTACCAATATTAAGGGTAAATTAAGAAAGGAAATGATTTTTTTAAAAAATATTGAGCACAGTAAAAGTGTTGAGCAGATGCACAACTGTGGCTGAGCTGTATGGACGTATTTTTAGGCTCTCTAAAAAGCTTCTTGCAAGTCATGTAACAAAACTCAATATTTCTATTCCTCCAAGGCTAGTCCTGTTGGATACAGTACTTCTTTCTTTTTTCTTACATTTTTCTGAAGCGATACATTTCTTATAGACAAATTGTTCTACCCACAAGTGAAAGAGGTACTAAGCACATATGCATATTTTACTGCAATACTGTCCCCACTTTCTTCTGACATAGAGGTGACACTTCTGCAATCTGAAGCACCTGAGATGGATTGTTGCTGAAGGAATCTTAAAACAGAGATAAAAGAGACTGAAGAAAGTTTAGTATCTTCAATAGTATATAAGGATTTAGTAACGTGCAAGAAGATTAAGATTTTAACGCTATTGTTTGAATTCATTTACACTGATCATATTAAAATGCGGCGTTGTATCCACATCTGGGACAAATCAAACTGAAAATGTAATACAAGCATTAGTGAATTACATCGACATAGCAAACTTCCAGCTTTTCCCACCCTGATTCTAAAGCAGCATATAGACTGGGGCCAGATTGATCACTGTCATAAACCACCGACAGGACAGTTTTATTAACAACAATTTTGGCCCTGATCTAAGTTGATGACTTCTTTCAGTCCTTACCACCACCATTTCAAATGTACTTTCAGAGAACGAAGCTTTCTTTGGAGTCATTTGGAGCGTTCTTTGGGAAACAAGAGAATAACATATATGTATCATAAATTTCTTCCATCAGTGGGAGAGATGTTAGGAAGGCTGAACAAATTGCTAACAATTGCATTTGCTTATTCACATTGCTTATAGGTGATGGCAGAGGTGATATTTGCAAAGATGACTTTGACAATGACAATGTCCCGGATATTTACGATGTATGCCCTGAAAACAATGCCATCAGTGAAACTGATTTCAGAAAGTTCCAGATGGTCCCCCTGGACCCCAAGGGAACAGCTCAGATTGATCCCAACTGGGTTATTCGCCACCAAGGCAAGGAACTGGTGCAGACTGCCAACTCTGATCCTGGAATAGCCGTAGGTGAGTATTGGATGTCAGCTGTTGTCTATGGACAAGTAACCAGTGATCTGGTGATAAGGGAAGGGAAAAAAAAAAAAGGTAGATAAACACAGCTTTTTGGTGCTGCAAGCCTCGGACTGACACACGGGGACAGTGTACATGCCCAAATTAAAAACAGCTCAGTACTGTTTGCCTTTGACCATTCGTCTCATCACTGACTGTAACACACAGAAGATACCCAGAACTTGATATAAGTGCAGTGCCTACTGCCTCCAATGCCCCTTGTAAACAACTTAACTTCTCTCCAGAAGCCTCCATGTTATAGGTAGGCAAGTGTGACTACCTCCTCTCCTACAGGCAAGGAAACTGAAAAAGATAGTTTATGACTGTTGGCAAAACTCAGGATAGAGCTGGGACTCTTGGGTGTGGGCAGCCTGAACCAGCATTGTAACTCAATGGTTTGTCTCTTCCATCCTCTCCCAGGCTACGATGAGTTCAGCTCTGTTGACTTCAGTGGGACGTTCTATGTTAACACAGACCGCGATGATGACTATGCTGGCTTTGTGTTTGGCTACCAGTCCAGCAGTCGGTTTTATGTTCTGATGTGGAAGCAGGTCACTCAGACCTACTGGGAGGACAAACCCACCAGGGCTTATGGCTATTCTGGTGTGTCGCTCAAAGTAGTGAATTCAACAACTGGTACCGGTGAACACTTGAGAAATGCTCTCTGGCACACAGGAAACACCCCTGGACAGGTGAGAGATTTAACACTTCAGGTCAACAATGCATGACTAATATTTTAAAAGGAAGGGAGGTGTCTTGAAAAGAATTTCCTTTCACACCTCAAATTTTTGCAGACGTTTATCAGCTTTTCTTCATTTCCCGTATTACTGGTGTCAATAATAACATTTGCATTGTGTTTCAAAGAAAACATTACACGTATAAAAAATTATGAATGGAAAAAATTACATGTATAAAAGGGAAGATGTGGTGTGGTCCAAAGAAAAAGGAGTGAGAAGTGTCAGTTATCCACAAATCCTTTGTGACCTCTGTATTGGCACTTGCTGCTTTGGCATTCCAGCTTGTTTGAATTATACGTGGTTTAGAGTTCAGTAACCAGTGACAGCCAAAGAGAAAAGAAATGAAAACAAAGAGAGAAAAACTGCTGCTGTTCCAAATAGGGCCCAGCCATGGAAGAAACTTGTGCCTTTTGGAAATGAAGTTAGTGGGACTTCGCACGTGGATAGGAATTTCGCACTTTGGAGCTCCTTGCAGGAAAAGGACCTTTACTGAATGCGAGGGATTTCAAGGAGCAGGCCACAGGCAGTAACATCTGTGGAAGCCGCAGTCCCTCTCCTTTGGTGGAGGTGCTCCTACAGATAGGAAAAGTAGCATCGTCTCTGGCAGTGTGGGGGTGTGTGTGCAAACGGGCAGGACTTCCTAAAGGAAGTCAGGTTCAGTGCTGTGATGGTCTTTGGTGACTCCATCTATGAAACTACAGATGAGTAACTGATCAATAATTTAAGACAGAAATTTTCATTGCTCTCACCCTATAAAGGAGGTCTGTTGATCATACCATGTTAAACACTATTTTC
The DNA here is from genome assembly GCA_024606505.1 of Aquila spilogaster. Classification (NCBI taxonomy): domain Eukaryota; kingdom Metazoa; phylum Chordata; class Aves; order Accipitriformes; family Accipitridae; genus Aquila; species Aquila spilogaster. The sequence continues at coordinate 44,841,303 of JANHGO010000027.1, forward strand.
GGTTCCATGCTCTGCAGCAAATAAGCTTTGGCTGCATGTACAGTTACTATAGTGGATGTACAGTTACTGGAGCACAGTCTGTTTCTAATAAGGCGTTTGTATTCCTACTGTAGGTGCGTACTTTGTGGCATGATCCCAAGAACATTGGCTGGAAGGATTATACTGCTTACAGGTGGCATTTGATTCATAGGCCTAAAACGGGACTAATAAAGTAAGAAATGTTTCTGCACCTCTGTATTTTCTAGTAGCAAAACTTTTGTCTCTGTTGATCTGAGAGCTATGTTATCAGTTTCTTGCTTAGTTCTGATAATGATACTTGTGTGACAGTTTGTTCCAATATTTTGGGGACATTTTGTCTTCTTTAGAATAAGATATTTTCCTTTTCAGATGTATTTAATGTAGTCTGGATGGTTCAATATTTACATCAGCTAAATATTCTTAAATTAAAGAAAAAAATAAAATTCTTTCTCAATAGCTCTTTTGTAAAGGGACCAAAAATTCCTGAGCAAAACTCAAAGCAAGATTAGAATACGAGATTCCTCCCCAGCCTCTGGAATTTGAATGAATGAAATTAATTAGAAACATCAGAATTGCCACAGGGAAGTAGGCCAACGGCCTGTCTACTTCAGCATCCTGTCTCCCATAGTGGCTTATCCGAGATACTGCAGAAGTAGCCATGAGCACATCTGTACCGCACACAAGGAGTTATGGTGTATGACTTCCCTTAGAGCCCAGCTGTTTATCTGATGTTCCAAAGAACGAGCATTAACTGTCCATGTCAATTTTATCTTCTACTAACTACTGTAACTGTAAAGGATGTTTTTCAAAGGGCAGAGTCTGACCTTACCTTTTAAGGTCTTGTTTGTGCTTATGAGCAGGGGAGTTTCGCTTGGCTGTGAAAGACAAAAGGGTAGACAAATTTGGATAGACTAAGTTACTAAGTTATCTGTTTCTTGGAAAGAAAAGAGTTTCATGCATCGAAGTATTGCAGTGCAAAGCATTGACTGTTACAGGTCAAAAGGAAACTTGAGTTTTTCATTTGTGATGCTGTTACCTGTATCTTCCTTTGCAGGAATCTACTTAGTGTGAGACAAAGCATGTTTCAGCTGGTATCCCATTAGATTAATCTAGCATGACAAATTCTGTGGTCCAGGGCATTAAATTCCTTCATTCTTCAGGGTGTTTTTATAGAAAATAAATAAATAAAATCAATTGTTTCACTAATATAGTCATGAAGCCATTTTATTTGTACAGAAATAGCAATTTAGTATTAACATGATTAGAGCTGCCTAATTTTTTGCGGTGGGATGAATAATTTATTAAACTCTTCCCATACGTTTTGTGTTCTTGAAATTTTGAGAATTACGTTAAATAGGGTTACATGAACCTTTCATTCTTTTTGCTTTTCTTATTACCATCGATGAAATACTGTTTTCAGGGAGCAGTTTCATACTTGTTTTTAGGCACCTTTCAGAAAATAAAACACTTCAAGGTAGAGCAAGTGCTGGACGTGCATTTCTACCTAAGTAGAAATCTGTCCTGAACCCCTGAGTTACAGGAAGTTGCTCAAGCGTGTTCATCCTCATGTGAAGCCATCCTGCTTTGTATAACTCACGTATTGTCAACTGAAGCAGGACCATAATACCTTCCTCCAGAGACTGCTTTAATTAACAGACTATAGAGTCATTTCTCATTTGGCCCAAAAGCTATTTTAAGAGACTGAGAGCCTAAGAACTTTGACTATCTCAAGGTCTCCCATGAGAAGTGGAGAATCCAAGTTCAAGGAAGGGTAATCTATCTGATAGAGAAGGAAAATGAGGAGGCATCTTTAGAGGTCTTTTGGCTCTAGGGTGAATGCCTGAAACACTACCAAAAAAAAACCCACCACCACCCCTAAAACCCCAAGTTCTCCTTCTTTTCCAATTTGTTATTAGTCTAGCTGTTTGTGTCCAAATCCTTCCAGCTTTCATTAAGCTCTTAAAATGTCTGAAATTGAGATTCAGCATGGCTCCAATTAATGTTTTGTTTGACTCTAAAGGGAAGGTTCTTCCAATTTCTGATGTTGGCCCTTGCACCTAAAGATAAGTAAATCGGCCGTTCACACAGCTGTAATGACGATTTTGCTAAGTGATGTGGCGAGGTCTTGTGCTAACCTCTGAGTTCACAGGGACAGAGGCTTATCAATGAATGCTAGTACATGACATAGTTCATTCCAGGAGACATGACTGTTCTAAATAAAGAATTGGGAAATCTTTTGCAGATGGTGTGCATAAAATTACTTATGGAACAGCTCCACTGCTTCTGATTAATGTGTTATGGCTGTCAGCCAGGTGGGCGTGAGATACAGATGAGAAGTGATCCTTACAATGAAGTTGGGTTTTTTGATGCCTTCTTAAAATTAATTCTGTTTCAGTTCTTGGGAACCATTACCAGCCCTTAGCACTGGACTCCGCATTAGCCTCCTTGTCTAATTTAAATTATGTTCTTCTTTACAGAGTTTTAGTGTATGAAGGGAAACAAGTCATGGTGGATTCTGGACCAATCTATGATACAACCTTTGCTGGTGGACGATTAGGTCTTTTTGTCTTTTCTCAAGAGATGGTCTATTTCTCTGACCTCAAATATGAATGCAGAGGTTAGTTACAGAAAATGTCTGGAAAACGCTGAAGCCTTTGATAAGCTGTGGAGCAAGCATGAAATATGGAAATGAAAAGTATCCTCTAGTCACAGAAAGCAATCTGTAATATCAAAGCATGGAGTAAACCTTGATTTGTTGAAATACCATGAATGCCCTTTGCCCCTATAGTAATCTCAATTTGAATAACAAAACCCAGATGTTTAATACTACCCACCTGGAAAAAATGAGATAGAAATAAATCTCTGAGTGAGATATGCACTTAGAATTCTGTCTGTATATCCACTTTCCTTTGTAGGCTATTTGAGTGTGTCCTGCGGGCAGAGAGCTACTTCTGGATCACCCCTCTTTCAAGAGGCATGAAGGAGAGAGCAGATATTTTTAATGAGCATGTCTGTCTATAGTGCCTTGTCCAAAATGTTTTGAAATACAGAAAATGCTTTCCCAGGTTTTCTTACGTATGATTTTTTTTGTATACATTTAGATACACAGGTGCACATACACATATGTGTGTGTCTCTATCTATATAGGCAGATATCTATTTTTATATAAACGTCCTCACATTTGTAGGAAAATGCAGAATGGGAAACATTGTGCTGCATCCCTATACTGTGTCATGATGGAGCTCTGTTCTTGTGTGACTGACTTTCTAACAAAATAAGACAACCACAATTAATATTGTTTTTTCCCATTTCTTTCAGATGCTTGAGCAATGGTTGCTGCATTACCAGCAAAGTACTGTAAATGCTATGCAACCTAGACACCTCAGTACATCCTGGTACTCCCGGTTTCTATTTTTGTGTACCTCCTGTCCTCTGTCCTCGTGCTCCACTCACCAGGTACCTCCCTGCTGCCAGGAGTGCCTCAGCCATCCCTCCACCCAAGTGCCTTCTCACAGCCAGGACTAATGAGACCTAAACGTGAGCGTCCGACCCACCACCGAAGCAAAAGCAGATTGATATATTAGAACACTTTTGTAGAGTGAAAACTTAGCAAAACATGTTTGTTTGTTTATTTGTCTTTTTTTAAGGAATGACGTTTACATATAAAAATGTAATTACTTAATGTATTTATATATATATGGAGAAAAAGAGGGGGGTGATGATTATCAGTCATTGTCTTTAAGTGAGGAAAAATGTGTTTGAATAACTTTTTAGGTGTATGGTTGACACTTCCGTGCTCTGATCAGGACTGGACTTCAGTAACACAAAGCCTCTGGGTCTAATTTTAGCAAAGTAATGGAAGGCCACGCCAACAGTATCTACATAACAATGAAAATGCCTTTGGATAATAAAGTAAAGACCAATTATGAACACTTCTTGATCCAAAAAGATGTTCTTTAGCTTATGAGGATGCTCGTAATAACACCCGTTAAAATTAACAGCTGGTAGAAATGTCAGATTTGCAACCTAAAGCATTGTCTAGTAGACATTCAGGCCAAATGGAACTGAATGAGAAACTCCCATGTGAAAGGGAAGAGTGATCCATTTAAACATCCAAAGCTATTGCTGTTGTCTGACTTTCAAAAATTATTTCCAGTTGTTCTGTTTCCATCATATTTTGCATTCCCTTGTAATAAAGAATATACCATGACCATGTGGAGCAAAACAAACCTGAACCACTTTCCCACCTCTGCTGCAAAAAGCACTTTGACATCCTGAATCCTGATGTGGGTTTTTGAAAAGGTGGCAACGCCACTATTACTTAATTTGGTAACGTAGGAATTTAAGGTTCCATTTATAAATATTTTGTTAGTATTTATTATGATTATCACACCAAGCTACCTTCTCTGATAATTTATTTTAAAGCATGTCATATAATGCGTCAGTAATACATTCACAAATAATGATATTTTAAAGCTATTTTTAAAAGCATATCACAATATGTAGATATTGTCAAAGCATGGTATACACTTAAGTAGAGTTTCATGGGTTATATTCATGTATGCTTTAAAGTTAAATGAATAATAATAAGGAATTTATAAATGGAACCTTAATATATATCCAGTTACCCTAATTTTAATATTTTGTATTGTTACCTATGTCTGCTGTATATAGAACTTCTTAAATAATGCTGAAGGGATACCAGTGTTTATTCTAAACAGATACAACAGTTACTCAGATATACAATAGTATAAACATGTTTAGCATTTTTTTTATTTTGTTTAAGTTGTATGAGCTTTGTTCACAAAAAGAACACACGCTGGTGTGCTTTTGTTCATAGATGGGTTAACTGATGGAATAATACAGTACCTCTGCCTTCTTACAGGGCACAGTGAGCTAAATGTTGAATCAACTTTTTCTCCCTTGAAATAGATTTTGTTGCTATATTCATTAGAAGAGAATCCACAGTTGCTGGCTTTATTGCACATTTTATAGTGTTCATATTATCAAATCTTTTTGGTTTTGTTTTTGTTTCAATTTTGTTTTGTTTCTGGTTTGTGTTTTGGTTTTGTTGGGTTTTTTGTTTTTTTTTCCAAATCCTCTTCATGAGGTTTTTAAATGTTTCAGTTTTTTACTTTTGGTGTTTCAAATTGTATCCCCAAGTCCCATGCAGAAGGGAGGGTGACTTCATTAAATGTAATGATTGTAATGGCTGTGTAGGGTTTTTTGTTTTGTCAGAGAGAGACATCAGTGTGGGGATGAAGATGTTAATATTTGGACTGTATCATAATTTTCCTATTCTATGTAAATTATTTATGATGTTTTTTAAATTTCTTTTTCATTTTTTTTCCTTGCAAGTGTGTGTGAGAGAGTGAGATCAATGAAATTTCATTTTGTTTTGCCAAAGATTGTAAATAATTATTTATTTGTTTACATGGACGGAACTTTATCATTTAACGTCCTGATTCATTTAGTCAGATCCTCATTTTTATATATATATATATATATTTTAAGAAATTAATGATAGGAAATAAACTGTAAAAAGGTTTTATAAACAAAATTCTCTTTACCTTTTTTATAGTTAAAATGTTTCTTTAAAGAAAAGATTCCATTCCCCAAAGCCCTCAGTTAAATAAGCCTCTTGCCTTGCTATAAACCAGTTCATTTCAAGCAAACCCACAAATCTGTTGCTTGGTTACAGATCACCAACTGTCTGCTAAGGTTGTAAACAGCAGGTTTCCTAGTCTCTCTGACAAGACCTCATTCTCCATGAAGTCTTTATCTGGCAAACTATCCCAAGTTTTATTTATGGCATTACAACTGAGAAAGTTTGGTCCTGCTTCTCTTTTTTTGCTGGACTCCTACACATGGTGTCTGTATTGTGTCTGAACAAATACACGATCCTGTTCTGTACCTGCTTTTGCTGTGAGTCCCATCTGAGTCGCTGGGATTTGTTGGTGTGAGCGAGGATTGCCTTCCTGCTGGAGAATTTCAGGAACCGGTGAATCGTCCGTCACTAACCAAACAGAATAAAATACAAGAAAAAATTGCTAGCATGAGAGATCTTTGCCATCAGTATGAACTGCTCGCAGGGAGGGGAATTTGAATTGGATTAGGAGAAGTAAGAATGCCCAGCATGCCAAAATGCCAGTTTGGAGGTGTGAACTCAAGTCATATTCTCTTATAAATATCCCAACTATTCACTGTTCTTGGCCTTACAAATATCCCAGCTATTTGGTTTCCTTGGCTTTTGGTTCCAGTGCAAGTACTCAGAACATGACACAAGAAAGCCGTATAATCTTCAGCACAATCTTTTGGTGAGTCCTTGAAAGTAATACAAATGCTCAGTTTTGTAGAGAGTTGGGTGGCTTGCTTCTATTTATGCTGTGAGGACATCAATGATTAACATTCTTCAGGTAATAGGGTGATCAAGATCTTGTTACCTGCGTTCTCAAGAGTCCCATTTAAATCTCTGGTTGGGATCTGCAAAAGAGTTTTGAGCATGAACACTTAGTGATGATGGGAAGGAAAAAAATACATCCCTTCATGGCAACCAAACAAAACCCCGCAAAATGGACCCAGGGAAATAAAATGACTGAAAACATGTGAAGCCATAACAGCAGCACTTCAGTACTAGTACAGGGTCTTGAAGAAAAACAGAGAGGGAAGGACCAAAAAAGCAAATACTATGCTGTGAATGAGCAGGCTCGCCTAAAGCAGTGACATCCTCTGACCTCTGTCCATTGTTCTAACTACAGGCTTTTGAAGGTATTCAGGGATATTTGGGTAATATGGGAGCAAATACATATTTAAAAATTTTGCAGCCCCCGCCCTGCTGGTTCCCAGAGAGGTATGGGTGTGGAAGAAGGCAGCCTGAAATCTCTGCAGAGAGGCTGGTTTCTCACAAGAGGAAGCAGAGCAGGCGCTGATTCTGCCACTGACTCCAGCCTGACACTGGGCAGAATATTCTTCATTTCCCTGAGCATCAGGTTCCCATCTACTAGAAGTCAATGATAAATTTCCTCCCCTTTACAAAACTTTTGATAAGTTTTATGTATCCTATTGTTTCTGGACCAGCCAAAAACCAGGAAATACTGAAATCCTGAACTCCCCCTGAAATTTGAGTTCAAATGAGACTTCTTGACCACATTTAAAACATGGGTTTTTCAGATAAGCTTTGGATAAGCCTCTGAATTCTGAAAAGTTAAGCTGAACTCGCAGCATTTGAGGATTTGTCCGTTATAAGAGTAACACCTTTACCATGGTTTCTTCTAGAAAGGAAGGGAAAAAACCCACCCAAGGATTATACCTGTGATTTCGCACATCAGGCAGCCCGAGTATTAGCATCATGAATGCTAACATCTGTGTCTACTCCTCGCTAGCTACACAACGGCGGCAGAAGCTGAACAGACTCTCGCAGTCAGTGGGCCAATTCCTCATCTTGGTCAGCTCAGTGGGGGTTTTGCTGTGGACTTGAGCGATATCTGGATGAGATTCAGGGTTCGGCTTGTGCTGCAAACGTCCACAGAGGAAGAGCTCTAATGCTCACATGGGAACATCTGCTCTCTAAAGGCATTTGAAAAATAACTAACGATGTAATAACTTGGCACGGTGGTGTTCCCAATGTGGAGAAGACCACCCTTGTAGATCAGGAAGGGGGACTTTGAAGCAAAAGAAACCTGGGACTGATTAAACCAAAGGTCCTTCTAATCCATTATCCTGCTTCTTGAAAGCTGCCTGTACCAAATGCGCCAGAGGAAGGTGTAAAATCTTTATCACTAAAAATCATACATCAGCATACCTAAAAGGAAAAGATCACTCCTAGCCCCAGGTGGTTAATGGGTGGTTTCTGCCCTCATGCCTGCATGGCTTCTTTTGCTTTAATTTAACTGCAAATATTCCTGTTATTCATATAAAGATCTCGGGTTTTTAATCCCACTTCTCGACCTCTTGAGAGTTCTGGAGATTGCTTATACACGATATACAGTAAAAATTTCTTTTTACCAATTTCAGGTCTGTTACTGTTTAATTTCATTGACAGGCTTTACTTCTCACAGACTTTGGGAAGGAGTGAATAGTATGTATTTCATCATAAAACTGCATGTTACAAGAAAAAAAAATTCTGCCTTACTTTTACTGCTTGTGTGCATGTGTCTGTAATGGGTTCCTGCAGTACATCAAAAGTAGAAGAATTTCCTCTGCTTGCTGAAAAGATCAGCTGTCGTGTTGCAATTCTGTTTGGGTACAGGATGCTACCCGTGGTTATGGCTTTCTCCAAGGCTCTCTGTCTAGCTCTTGCATTGACATGTCATCTATGTGTGTGCGCGCGCATACACACACACAGATCTACGTAGTTTGCAAAGGATACGTGCCATTCTGCGTTTGTCTTGTTCTTAATGCTTCCCTAGCCATCTGCTACTGGCCACAGTCGGAATCAGGCAAATGAGTTGGACAAATCTTTTGCTACCTTTTATCCTATCAATGATCATTGATCATTACCCGTTCATCTTGATATTCGTAGAGCTAGACGTGAACGTATTTGGTGTTGTTCCTTTAGAAGCAAGTGACTTTCTTTTCAGACATCTTCTGGACTCTTTTCAGCACTGCTGAATGCACCGGTCTCTGGATGCTGGAGGTATGCATTGCAAATCACACCTCAAATCATAGCAACAGCTGTAATAAGGTAACCTGTAACTCAGAAATTATTTTTAGTCATTGAGATTACATATTCAGTAACTTTTAGGAGATACAGTCTTGACTATATCTTGACTCCCTTTGTGAGCTGATTTCCTCTCTAAATCATGCTGACACAAAAGAAAACAAGGGAGAGGGTGGAAAGCTGCAGGCACTGTCAGTGGCTGCAATGGATAATTTTTGACCAATGTGAAGAAAATGAAACCCAGAATTTTCAGTTCCATGCGAGGCAGGTTTCTCTCAGATAGTCTTCTGATTGATCATTCAATCCAGTTTTCTTCCTGGAGCTGCCGCTGCTGCTGCCTTCTTCAAAATAGCAACAACATCCAATAGTAATTTTAGGGACGGATCTGCCCATCATAACGAGATGATGATTCAAGATATGAAAAACCAATATTTCAGCTTGCTTTAACAGATATTCAGGAGCAGTGGATACCAATTGTTAAGACATTCCTTGCTGGTGAGACTCAGGTACTTCAGAGCTGGAGTGTGGAGCCTAAGCAAATTAATCTGTCCTGATTGCTGAAGATTCAGCTGCGGTGTCTCTGCTCTAGGATTTTGCAGTAAGAAGTAAAGGACCACCCAGCTGGTCATGGATGTAGTCCAGTGGGTTTAACTATACACAGTAACTCAGCCTTGATTCTGAAAAAGTGGGGGCAATGTCTAGAGCTGAAATCAGTGACATGTGGAACATCACTAGCTTTCTCCAGTGAGATTCAGTTACAAAGGTATTGGCAATCACTGCTCTAGAAAACAGCACTTTTCCATTTAAAGAAAGACGTTCCAATGTTTATAAAGGAGATCAGGAGCAGGGAGAAAACCAGAATGTTGTTAAATGCTCAGGTTAAGATTTGCACAATTTTCAGAGAAATGGAGCATCCATTGGCAGTAAAATGGCAAGAGACCACATTCTTTTTTTTTTTTTTTCTTCTTGGAAATTCTTCTTTTTAATTAAGTGCAGAAAAAAGATGGAAATAGGGAGTCGCTCTGCATTCATTTTTTTCATTAATATATCAATAAAAAGCTCCCACTTGTTTGAGAAAGAAGCTTCCTCTATTGTGCACAGAGGGAACTGAGAGGACTATTATTTATGTAGCACCAAATCCTTCCACAGGATTGAATTCTTTGCTTCCAGTTGAAGACTTTACAGTTTTCTTGGTTTATTCAACAATATTAAAATGGTCAAAGATACTAAATTACATTCTTGAATCATCTTACATGATGTCTCCATTGAAGACTGGTGTCCAGAGCTTGAAATAGACCTTAAATCAGTATTATTCATTAAATGGAAAGAAATTAAGCTATTTGTGGTTGTAGATAGAAAGATTGCCCAACTCTGAGTAGGAACTGTATCTTCCATCACTGGACAATCAAGAAACTATTGTTCTTCATGCCTAGCATCAGCCTTCCCTGTGGTGTGAGAAGATAATCCCCTCCCCCTCTTCAACATGAGGGAGAGGGAAGCTCTGGCTGAACAGAAATGAAGCAGAGGGCTTCTGAGCATCAGGTCAATGGCTTTATCACAAGACCATCCATTTCAAAACAAACAGGCGCAAGTCATTATGACAGCAATATGAAAACATCAGCTCCTGTTATTTCTTGTTCAGACTTCCCTCTAACAATGAATTAACCTCCCTTTAAGAGAAATGAAGACAGACAATCACAAAAAATGATTTTATTTGGATGCTTTCATATTCCCTTATTTACATCTGAAAATTCTGATTATTCATCCAGCCATGGGGCACTATGCTGGAGAGGTAGATCAAAAGAACACTCTTTTGCTAACCTGTTAGATTTGGCAGGTTGAGACCTATACACTGAAAGGCCCAGACTTTCAAACGTATCTCCAGTTTTGAGTACAGAAAAATGTTTCAGAACTAATGGCTACTTTAACAAGTGACCCAGGTATTTAATATTATCTGAGTTTATTAGTAAGACAAATAATGTTTCTGGAATATTTTCAAGGGGGGGGGGGGGCAGAATATTTACTATATGACATCTGAAAATGAGTGGATAATATCCACTATTCTGCAGTGATTGAAGGGTCTTCCACGTAAAATCTTTTCAGCTCTTAGGGGTTTTTTTTATTCCGTTTCCATCATCGGTAACTTTTTGTGGATAAAAATAAGAGGCTGATTTTTGTTATTAGCAATCATTCTTAACTGCATGGAAGACCTGATGCCTGGTTAAGTTTTTACTGAAATCATGTGTCTAGGGAAGGAAAGTTCTAGCCAGAACCACTTCTCTCTTCTGCAGAGAGGAAGAACTGTTCTCCTGCAGCGGGCATTGACTGATGAGAGAAACTGTACAACTGGGTTACTGAAAGCAGGAGCTGGCACCTGGGGCATGATTCCACTTGACCCATTGTGACAGCCAAAGAAATAGCTGAGGCGAGAAATCCTGCATGCGGCTACCCCGTGCGCAGTTCCCTGCGGGAGAGAGAGGGAAAATGTGCTAAGCCCACAGAGAGTTACTTCAGACACTGAGGTCTGCAGATCAGCTCCATGGCTGCTGTGTTGCCTGTACTTAAAATACTTTCTCCTATCCTCATGCCAACGCATCTGTCTACAGCCTAGTTCCAGGTTTAACACCTGAATGCTGTGCTTAAGGGTTTTTTTCTTCTTAATGATGCATATACACTAAAACTAAACACATTTACTTGCTTATTTCTGGAATATTCATGCTAGTGTTGTTTTTTTCTTATATGAACTGGAGTCTCATAATGCTCCTCTATGTCCCAGAGGATCCAATAATGTTTTGAAAGAGTTCTTAAAAAAACTCCAGCGCAAAGCGTTGTGGTGTTGTAGCCCTGTGAAGGATCGTTGCTTGCGTCTCTTCATTCCTGTCCAGGACGAGTTCAGAATGTGGTGGCTGCTATTTCTCAAAAAGTGTGCATTGTTTAGCTCCATAATTACATACATACTTTCTTCCCTGTATTGTTTCTCCCAACAGAGCATGAAATACTGTGATTTAACAATGCAGCTGGTAAATCACAACCTATTTCATATCAGCTATTACTTCATATCGGCTATTTAGGTCCTGCCCGATTCCCAAAACACAGTGGAGACACTGTAGTTTTCGCAGTACTTTCAGAAATAAAAGATTACTTGGAAAACTACTGCCTTAATTTCTATATCTTCAAAAGAAATTAATGCTCCATTTGCACATATGACCTTCTCATAAACAGGAAGTTTACTTCTCTGTCCAGTTTTGATTAAATATTAATATGAATTTTTAAATGTTGACACTTCCAGATGGATATGGAAAAGATTTTATCAATGTACATTTTTGTGCCCTTTTCCTGCAATATTCTAGAAAAATTTTAACACTGAAAAGTGGCTTGGAAAACCTTTGGGCTGTGATGTTTAAATAATTCAAGATGCAGAACTGGTATTTCTCAAGAAGAAAGATTAATTTTTACAAGAAACTGTAGGCATTTCACTGTGAAGCGATTAATAAGTAAAGTAAGAAATGGCAAGTATCTGAGATATCTTTACCTCTTCTGTTGCCCAGTCATTACTCTGCATAGACGTGTCCATGTGGGATAAGCCAATATTGTCAATTTGCCTTATTGGGACTACCAGGTTTTAATACACATGTTCATAATTTTGAAGGACATACATCATCTTTTAGCAAAAAGCCTGACACTTCTTATGGTGCAAGTGTTTTGCATTAGAAATGTAAAATAAAACTGAAGCCGTGGAAAGAATTATTAATTCAAAAGGAAACAATTTCAGAGCGTTTTAATTTCCTGCTATATCCATATTTTTGTATCTCATCATCTGGGGCTTTGACACATGTTTATGCTCTGCACCGTGATGTCCCTATCACAGGAGAAGCTGTTCCAGTTCTCCCGGGGATAACCGATAGGAAAGGTGGAAAATCCTCCCTTTTTTACCTGCCAGAGCTCTCTGAAGTGCACTGCAACGCCAAGGTGGGGGGGGGCAGAGTGTCCCAGTGTCACAGACCAGCACGTGCTGAGACGGAAACTGGAGAAGGATGAAGACCAGAAGGCTGATAGGAGGAACCTGTACAGCTATTTGCCGGCTCCCACAACACCAAATACCAGTGTTTAGGGATTTCTAAATTTTCTTCAGGTTAAATATTAATTTCCTGAAGTGTATCAAGCCAAAGGGATTTTTTTTAAAACTTGTCTAATAAGAAACTGTGAATGGCAAATGTATTTGTCACCTGATCTACCTAAGGTTGATTTGTTTTTGTTCTCTTCCATCGATGATACTTCACTTTGATATTGGTAAAACTTCAGGAATTATATTGCAAAAAAAAATCTTCCTTATTTTTATACTGAATGAAACACATTTTGTGTACTACAAAGAGAATTGTTTCATTGTCAAAGAGAGTTTTTTACTTTTTCAGAACGTGGTAGGGAGCCTCGCAAGCGCCAGAGGTGCTGCCTTGGGAGGAAGGGAAAAAATCAACCCTTGTGATGAGACAGAGATATTGCAGGCTGAGGAGGAGGGAGGGCATCTGCATTCGTGAGGTTCAACTGTGAGGCACAAAACCTTGGGAAACTCTGTTAATAAAGTCTATTAATAAAGGCTTTCTGTTGCTTACTGGGTCAAGGCTATTAATTTTGCTCACCCTGGGTCAGTCACAAAGCATTTGTGCCTATATCCATTTTTAAGTACATTTGCATATAGACAAACGCGTATATAGACACATACAAGGTAAGTGCTCATATGCACAGGGGGTTGCATGCAAATCACAATGAAAAGTGAACTTCTTGCCCAATCCCTGTTAACAAAAGCATAGCTGCTGATTCAAAATAGTCATAGGCAAAAATATCAGTACTAAACTTACTGGCTCAGTGGCAGAAGGAGACATATTGCGATGATTTGTGCTGCAGTGGGGCCTCTGCTTTTCTAAAATACCTATGCCAATATCACTTCACTGAAGCTATTGGAAAGCCAGCAGAAATCTCTCAGATGGAGACATGTAACATACCAGATGTGGCGTGGAGGAATGAGTGCAGGGAAAGCAGCAGCAATAAAATTGCACAAAATTTTACAGGGACTGACAAACCGCACAAAAGAGGCGGGCAGAGGGAGAAAAATACTCTGCTCAAAGTCATAATCAGTACTTGCAGAAATGTAGGATCTAGTCTGCAGAGATCATCAGCCAGTACCTGAACCACCTAAGACGCCTGGCCGGAGCCCCCGGGGAACTGCTGCGCTGTGTGCATCAGAAGCCAGCTGCTAGTCTTTCTTGCTTGCTGCTTATTTTTTATTAAATCGATTATAAAACCAGAGAGCCAAATTCTTGCTTCACTTGTGCAAAGGCAGGCTGAAGAATTGGACGTATGCATAAATTACAGAAGTTATGTTTCTCAGAGTGAGCTTGCAGAGGTGGCATTTTTCACTTACATACTTTTTGTTCGGGAGATTTTTCCTTTTTCTGTTTTCTTAATCCTTTCAGAACAGAATGAAGGCCACTGATCCATGGTCATACCTAAGAAACACCAAGACTTCGTAAAGAAGGAAACAGAAATGATTGGAGATTGTTAATGGTGAGCTGAGGGCAATTGTTAAATCATGTTTCCCAAAGGAATACTGGTTATAAAGGATCGGCCATTTGGTCTGTGTATCACAATGCCCCGTTTGCAACTATAGCTGTAAGAAATGCTCTATTTCCAGATGTGCCAGACAGATGATATTCTGGTAAATAAATGGAAAAAAAACCCAAACCAGAAATGGGATTTAACCATCTGAGAAGTAGATATCTATACCTGGCCTAACTCTTCATACTTCCTTTTCAGTTAGTGAAGAAAAACAGTCTTTCCTAGAACAAAGATTTTATTTTAATGTAGGTGTATAAAATAGTACAAATAAACCTGAAAAGCTCAAATCCAAGCCAAAAGAGGTATGCACTTACTTACAAAACTATTCTTTAGGATACAGGAGGAAAGCATCCCTCCTGTTGTGGTCCACTCACAAGTGATTATAACACTATAGATACTCTGTATTTTTCTGGTGTGGTCTTGTAGTGAGAACATTTCTCTTACGCACTCTTAGTGGGGTATAAAAAAATAATTCTGTAAAGGTTTTTCAAAGGGCACTTAATTTTATCCAGGCAAATAGAGCAAGTTTTTGTTTCTGACTATGCCGATTCAGGATTCATTACCTGTGTTCATTGGACCAGCTTCATCCAAGTTGACCTTTGCTTTACTCACACGCCCGCATTGAGGCATTTGAATAGAATGACTCACTAAGGACTGACTTCTGAGCTTAAGCAAAAAGACTCTGACCAGACAGAAGGACCCAAATGGCTGTGATTCTGGCTCCTAGCAGCTGCATTCACTTGACATTGCTAATACTAGAGATATTAACAATATTGGAATAGATATAAATCATGTCCTAAAAATTTAGGAACACTGCTGTGATATATAGGCCATTGCTGGGATATAAGAAACCTCATCACTAAACCAAAGATCAGTTCTGAGCAACTGGTCCAGCTGGCTCTGCTCGGAGCAGGGGGATTGGGCTAGACAATTTCTAGAGGTCCCTTTCCACCTTGACCACCCTGTGACTCTAAAAAAGATGATGGAAAATTGAAGGAGCTCTTACACAGCCTGCTAGAAGCACTGGATTCAGGTGCTTCATCATTAATGGCAAAGCTTCAACAGCAAATTAGACTGAGCAAGAAAATCTGTAAGTAGGTTGGGATTTCAGTGGTGAACTTAAATCTGACATTAAAAAAAAGGAACAGTGATATGCGTGAGGCTGTGCGGTTATCTTATATTTAACCTGTATTTAGTACCACATGCAGGACATCAAATTCCGTAGATCCTGATGGAAGACAGGGTCCTGACTACTCTATTAGACAGACACAGGAAGTCGGTGTAGTCCTATTTAGACCAGCAGATGTCTGGAGCTGGGACTGGGTTTAACCATTACCAAAATTGCCTGATTGGTCCCAAGATACCTGCTCTCTCTCTCTCATCAGAAAATCAGACAATTGCAGAGCATCGTGATGAGGCTTCTTCTCAAGGGCTTCCACCTCTTTATTCCTCGGACTGAAAAACATTAGCCTTGACTGTAGTCTAAATAAGAAAAATATAAAATAGAAAAAAAACCCAACAAAACCGAAACAGTCAAAAGAAGCAAACCATTAAGGATACAGACCATCATTTGTACCTACTAGACCAATTTCACAGTGAAAAATTAAGTAGGAACTGAAGTAGGCTTTTTACTAATCCTGGTTTCTCAGAGAAAGGAAGCTGGCATGATCATGCTGTCCATCTGTCTGTCATATGCTAGTAAATCACTAACAGAACTTTTAAACTCACTGGCCAGTTTTAATTGACTTGACAGAGCTGAATTTGACAGACACTTCACAGATTATTAAGTACATACGATTTTTGTGCAGATAGGATTGATTAAGATTTCTCTTCCATGTGGATTCTCTTTTTACTAGTAAGTTACAAAAAGACTGAAAGTTTTTCTCATAATTAGCGGATCTCTAATCTCTTTCTCTTTGATGTCTAATAAGGGTAAAGCTCATGAGGCAACATTCAGTGAAAAAATGCCTAAAAGACACAAAAACGCATTGGAAGCCAGTCGCTAGCTCCAGTGCCCACGGAGTTACTTGTGTCACTGGCAACACTGGGAAACACCTCGTGGGAGTGGCCTATTCACAGGAATTTAAAACAAACAAACAGAAACAAGTTGTCCTTGTCATTTCTTTGTTCTATATCAGCACTGAAAGCTCTAGCCAAGCTTCAGGGCTTACTTGCTAGGCACTGGTAAGCGCAGTTTAAGATGCAGTTTGTTGTCCTGGAAAATCTGTTAAATGGTCAATATAGACTAAAGATACACGTGTGCAAGTGCGTGTGGAAGTCATGGGTGGAGGGAAGGGCAGATGGAGAATGGTGTAATAGACAGGTAAGGGGGTTTCCCCAGATTTCCACAGAGGCCAGTGAGGAACGGAGAACAAAACACAATTTTCCCAAATGACACTTTTTGTTCTTTTTCATTAGCATCTAACAAGAATTCTTAGGCAGGATTTGAAAAGGCAAGAGGAATGAGTTTAGTTTGTCCACTAGCACATAAGATCTTTTAGACCAATTGTCTTCCTCCATGTTGTTGGACACTAACGTTGCTGTCTATGGTAATACAGAGAGAAGTAACAAATATGCATCCTGGAAAAAGGTAGGAAAATATTTAGGGAAAAAAAAAATCATGCCACTCAAGTATCTGCTATTCTTTATATTTCAATAGAAACTAGTTTGAAATAGTCAAACAGTCTGATAGCTCCCTGGCAGACTTTTATAAGGTCTTTCATCCCTTTTTTTGCTCTTTAGAGCTTCTTAGACAACTATGGTATTTTAGTATTTTATCTTACTTCCTGACATCCTGAAGAAAACATACCACCCCACCCCCCCTAACCAACCAACCAAAAATTTACAGAATTCCATGATTATTAACTGATTTTTGCATATTTCCCAGAACCTTCAGATATAGTAACTAAACTTTGGTTCATTGGTTGACAAAGCATTTTAATCCAGAACTAAGGAAACTATCCTGTTTAACTCTGTGTCTGTACCTATTCCAGTATTCAAATACATTTAACCTTGGATAATTTCATTGGATAAGAGGCTTTATTATCCCAGATTAGCACTTACTGTGCCTGAATGGCCTAACTGAATTTCTCTCCTTCTCACTGGTACATGAATTACTAAAGCACACAATGACTCTTCCCTTCATTCACCTCATCTATAAAAGGAAATAAGCACAAAGAAGCTGAGTGTATTTCCTAGTTTCTCATTTTATATACTTCTGTTAGTATTCCCATGACTGGTCTTTCACTGTAATTATAGTTGGGACTGAAATAATGCCCTGGATTTGAAGACTCCACTGTGTAAGGACTGCTCAGATGTACCACCCATGTTTTGTAACTCCTAATATATTGTCTGGGATTTTTCCTACTATAAGGAAATGTGATTCAGAGATATGGTTTATGAAAGTTAGCCACTGATGGGATAATGAAATAAGTTTATTTTGCAAAATAGATTTAATACTGGAGAAGACAGAAGCATGGTGGAGAGTTTTGAAGATGAGATCTCAGACACTGAGGAACACACAGAAAGAACTGAAGTCAAGCAGGGAAAAGACCATCCGTGCTGGTGGAGGTGTGGTAAGTGATATGGGTCAAACCATATGGAGAAAAAGTGGCTCTGAGCAAGGTAGAGGGTGAGGGGAATTAAGCAGAACAGGCTCATACAAATAAGGACAAAAATCTTGAATTGTAAATTGTGAAAAAGAGAAAATCAAAGAAAGATTGGCTTAAATTGAAATTTAGAATAGTAGAGTAAAAACTGAAGATGAAACAATGGATAGTAGGGGTTTTTAACTTTTTTGTTTGTTTGTTTTGGTGAAAACCTCTCTAAGGCGTGAACCTTAGCCCTTTTTATATTATATCAAATTATTGGCATAGCATAGGAAAGATCCATGGTTCAGACCCATGCTTCCTCCTCAAGGCAGGGCAACCTCTGCCTAACCCACTCCTGACAGATGATTTTCTTGGTCTGTTCTTCAGAATAGGGATTTCACAACTGCTTTAGATATTCTGCTTAACTACAGTTACAGAGAAGAAATTCTCTAACTCATGAAGTATTTCTAGCTGCTCTTTGAGCCTATTAATTCTCGTCCTATCCACAGTGAACATAGAAAACACTTCACTGCCAAACTCTGTGGCAACCTTTTACGTATTTGAAGACCTAAATTTTTTCTAAATCCCTTCCTCCCAAGCAAGCCAATATCAATCTTTTCTCATAAGTAACACATTACAGGGCCAGAAACACTCTTCTTGTTTTCCACTGGACTGTTTTCAAGTGTCCTGTATTTTTTATATGCATGGGACCCAAATCTGATTGTGAGCAGAGTGGAAGGATTACATCCTGTGTCTTGCAAAATGATGCTCCAGTTTATGAACATCCTCTATGAAGTTTTTCTTTTTTCAAAAGTTTAGTTCGTGATCACCTCTGATGTACAGGTGCTTTTCTGCACAGTGCTGCCCAAATTTTGTGCCACCTGCTCTCTGTTTGGACAGTTGGTTGCTTTTCCACTTGTCTATATGAGGTTGTCCCGTGTTGCAGGTTTACCGGGGGAATGGTCAGCCCATTTGAGAGCAGGAGTGACTGGCTTTTTCAAAACCCAGATGTCCTTTGCTGCTGTGATCCTACTCACTGCTGTGAATTCCATTCTGGACTAGCACAGACATAGGTTAATGAAGCAAATGTATACAGTGTTGATGCCCTCTCTATTACTGAACTTCACAAAGCCACTGGGCTCTGTAAGCAATGTTAGAAGTTATTCCAGTCTCCACAGGGATAATTAGGTAAGGACATGGCTACAGAAGCGGACTAGGTCTCTTGTTTCCTGAAGTCCATGTTTGTGTTTGCAGAGTCCCTTTGGTACAAGATTGAATAAACCAATTAGATTTCTTTAACAAAAGTTTAAAAAGAGATCTGTTTCATCTAGATTGCATGTTCAGTTATTGCTGTCCTAAAAACACACCCTTTGAGAGTGATATTACCTTCAGGATAAAAATGACGAGGGTGAGCAGAGCTTGCTGAACCAGGAGGCGTGAGGATGAGTCCTGAGAACACAGAACTCGGGAGGAACTTCTGCTCTAAACTGGGGTTTCAGATAGGGTTAGTTGTACTGAAAAGGGAAGGGTGTAGGAAAATTTAAAAAAAAAAAAAAAAAGGAAAACAGCATCTTTAGATACTTCTTGCAGTTTCTGAGGTCCTTCTTTCTAAAGAAGTACTTTCTTTAAGTAAGAAGCAATTCTGTCTTAAAAGATGGGCAGTGTTTCAGTCCAGCAATCCCAGTGTGGAACAGCTTATCACAAAGAAGGAAGCTGATTTGCTTTCTGACTACAAAATAATCTGATTAAAGAACTTTCAGGGAACAGCTACCTAATTAGCACTGTTAAGCTAACACTACTGCATATATTGACTATAGTACAAATGATTATACTGGGAGAACATGAATGCTGAGAAGAAACTGTGCTATTATACCCGAACTGCTCTTTACACTTTTGGCATCATGGCAGGTGGACATGCAAGAAGAAGGAATGTCCCCAGCGGATGCTGCTGGCCAAAGATTTCACATTTCAACCCCATACTGTGTATGGTTACCAATAGTGGAGTACACATATGGACAAATACTCGAAGTGGAAATAAATGTTTCAGCAGTCACACTTCATAACAGTAGTGAGAATCAGAACCTCATGTTTGCAACTCTTCATCCCTTCTGTGTGGGAATATCTGAAAGCCTTAATCGTCCACGGACCTAATCATGAGGTGGTGCTCACTGCCAACAAAGTGCTAAGAGCTCTCAGCTCCCACTGCAGTCAGAGTGGGGAGATGAGGATAGTCCGTACTTTGCAGCAGCAGCAGCATCGTCCTGCCTCTCCAAACACGTACTGTTTTCTGAAGGTCCTAACTGAGAGCAATTGTTGTCACTAAACAAACAACAGCAGCTCAGCTGGAGTCACAGCTGTGCTTGGGCCGACAGCCTCAATTCCCTAGTTCGGCTTCGAAGAAATCAACTCTGGAGGAGAAACGAGGCATTTGAACTGCGACTCGCAGACGACCATTCCTTCCCGTCCTCCCGTGCCTTTCATGTCTCCTTGAATTGCGTCTCCTACCGCCAGCGTGCAAGGGAAGCCAGTTCTGGTGATGTCAACAGGACTCCTCCGAGCAGGCTACGTGTCATCAAAGAGCTGCTCCTCGGAGGAAACCTGGAGCAGTGCCTAGAGCGAGCGCAGGCTGCCAACCTTGGAGAAACATTCCCGTTACTGAACGGGGCCAAGGGGCACTGGCGGCCTGTCCTTCTTTTCATCAAATCAATCAGGCACCAAGGAGCAGTTCCAGCAAAACGGTCCAAAGTAAACATGATGATTTTGAGAAGGATAAATGACACAAGAAGCCAAAGGAGTCCTTGAAGAGATGGTGTGGTAATATTTCATTAGACCGCCTACTGCCACAGTTAAACAGCTCCATTATGTACAAGCGTAAGGTGATGAGGACCTGAAAAGTAGGGGAGCCCTGCGGGAAGGATGGGCCATATTCTCACTTCAGAAGCCGACTAAGAAAGAGCTTCAGAAATCCTGGCCCCAAAGCTTCTAATAATAATAACAACGAGGCAAATTTACCTATAAGAATGCTTTAAGGTGATCATTCCTTCTGGATGTATGTTGATATTGGTTGTTTGGTTGGGTTTTTTTTTAATACACAACAAATCTTTACTAAGGCCAGGACTATGATAATGGGATTACTTTCAGTGTCCTAAGTCCCACGAACAATGCCAGTGGGTGCAGTATATTATTTTTGTTTTTACTGGCAGCTAAGGTGTTGTGCAACTTGATGAAAGGGACGTGCTTTTTAATGCTACTCTCAAAATCTGTTGAGCTAGATTTATTCAGAAAAGTGAGACTATTTGAAAGCTAAGTCCCACATTACAAAATTCATGGTTGTCTTGCAGTCCCAATGCTTGTGGTCCAAACGTTTGACTTCTGCCATTCTTACAGTGCGGTGAATTTAAAGGTTCCTGTAAAGTTAAGCAAACAAAATTTACATGTCACTTAACAGAGACATCTGCTGTGCCCAGGGCCAGGGCTCACAGGTGTGGGGCTCCCCGGGGGCAATGGGGGCTGCCCATGGGGGTCCGTCAGGGCAGGGCCTGGCAGCCAGGGCCCGTCCCAC
>JANHGO010000027.1:44862844-44887391 GCA_024606505.1 Aquila spilogaster
AGATATTCAAGACCCGCCTGGACACCTACCTGTGCAACCTGGTTTAGGGAGCCTGCTTTGGCAGGGGGGTTGGACTACATGAACTCTAGAGGTCCCTTCCAACCCCTACAATTATGTGATTCTGTGAAGGAAGGGCCAAAAAAAGCAGTAACACCTCCTGACTTCTCTACATTGATCTACATACAGATTTTTGAAAGCGTTCATGAATATTTGGATAATTTTGGAAAAATAAATTTAAAACTTTGGCAGCCTCTGCAATTCTTGTTCCCAGAGTGATAGGGTTATGGAAAAAGGCCTGAAATCCCTGGGGAGAAGTTGATTTTCTGGCAAGGTGAGATGCTGATGGGACCTGGGCTACTACTGACTTGTATGATACTATGCAGACCTATTTATTTTTCTTTTCATTTCTCTGAGCATCAGGCTCCCATCTACTAAAAGTCAGTGGTCGAATTTCCTCCCCTTTTAAGATTCTTCTGATAAGTTTTGTGTATCTTACTGTTTCTGGGTCAGCCAGGAGAACGGAAAACACTGAAATCCTGAAACTCCCCTGAGAGAAACTCTTGTCCAACTTTTAAAAAAAGAGTTTTTCAGATACACTTTGGATAAAACTGAATTCTGAAAAAATAAAGATGAACTCACTTAAGAATTTGTCAATCATAATAATACCAAGTTTACACTGACTTCTTCCAGAAAGGAAGGAGAAAAATACGACCACTGTACCTGTTATTTCTCACATCAGGCAGCTGAAATATTAGCATCATGAATGCTTACATCTGTGTCTACTACTTGCTAGCTGTGTAATGGAGTCAGAAGCAGAATAGATTATCATAGTCGATAGGCCAAATCCTCAGCTTGGGGTGTGGGAGTTTTCCTACAGACGTGAATGGTATCTGGATGAGATTCAGGGTTCGGCTTGTGCTGCAAACCTCCATAGAGGAAGAGCTCTAATACTCGTATGGGAACATCTGCTCTCTAAAGTGATTTAAAAAATAATATGTAATAACTTGGCACAGTCTTGTTCCCAATGTGAAGAAGACCACCCTTGTAGATCAGGAAGGGGGACTTTGAAACAAATAAACCTGGGACTGATTAAGCCAAACGTCCATTCTGCTTCTCAAAAGCTGCCAGACCCAAATGTGCCAGAGGAGAGTGTAAAGTTCTTATCATGAAAAGTTATACATCCATATGCCTAGAGCGAAAACATTGTTGCTACCCCCAGGCAGTTAATGTAAGGTGTTTTCTGTCTTCATGCCTCTATGGCTCATTTTACAATAATGTAACTGCAAATGTTCTCATTCATATAAATGTCTCATTTTTTTTTAATCCCCCTTCTTGACTTTAGTAAAATCTATTGTGAGTTCCTGAGGTTGATTGTACATTATATATAGTGTAATTTTCATTTTACTAATTTCAGATCTGTTACTGTTTAATTTCATGGTGATACATGGACGGTTGGACTGGATGATCTTGTAGGTCTTTTCCAACCTTGGTGATTCTATGATTCAGTCTATTTCTCACAAGCTTTGGGAATTAGAGAAGTGTGTACATTTCATCATAAAACTTCGTGTCAGAAAAGAAAAAAAAAAAACTATGGTATTTTGCTTTGCTCTTTTGCTCTGTGTGCATGCCTTAGTAATGGGATCATGGAATACATCAAAGGTAGAATTTCCGCTGCTTGCTGCCATAAGCTGACATGTTGTACTTCTGTTCAGGTCACTTTCTCCATGTCTCTGTCCAGCTCGTGCGGAGCCACATTTTATGTACATGCATGCACATATTTAATATATATTTTTTGCAAGAACTAGTATTCATTCTGTGCTTGTCTTATTTTTAGTGCTTTTCCTATCCATCTGCTGCTGGCCATTGATGGAATCTGGCAAGTGAGTTGGACAGATTTTTGATCTGATATTTTACAATCTTCTATCCTGTCAATGACCGTTGATCATTATCCAGTCATCCTGATATTTGTAGAGCTAGACGTGAACGTGTTTAGTGTTCTTTTAGAAGGAAGTGAATTCCTTTTCAGACATCTGCTGAGCATTTCTGGACTCCCCTCAGTACCACAGAATGCACCAGCCTCTAGATGCTGGAGGCGTGCATTGCAAATCACAGTTTAAATCTCAACAACATCTGTAATAAGGTAACTTGTAACTTGGAAATGAGTTTTAGTCATTGAGATTAGGTAGTCATTGATTCAGTAACTTTCAGGAGATACAGTTTTGACATTCCCTTTGTCAACTGATTTTCTTTCTTTAAATCTTGCTGACGCAAGGGAGAGAGGGGAAAGCTGCAAGCACTGTCAACTGCTGCATCGGATATTTTTTGACCAACGTCTTTTTATGTATGTGAAGAAAATGAAAGCCAGAATTATTAGTTTCATGCAAGGTAGAATTTCCTCAGATAATGTCTTCTAATCATTAGTTCCGGTTCTCTTTCTGGAATTTCTGCTGCTGCCCACTTGAAAGTAGCAACAACATCCAACAGAAAAAATTAGATCAGGATCAACCTATGATGAACAGTGATTCAAGTAATAGGAAACCAATCACAGTATTCAGAAAAACGATATTCAGGAGCAGTGGAAACTGATTGTGAAGACATTCCTTGCTGGTAAGTCTCATATACTGGGAGATGAAGTGTGAACCCCAAATAAATTAATCTTTCCTGAGTACTGAAGATTCAGCTGCCCTGGCTGCTCTGGGAGGTTGCAGTCAGAAGTAAAGGACCACCCAGATGGCTGTGGAGCTAATCCAGAGAGTTTAACTATACTCAGCAGCTCAACTTTGATGCTGAAGAAATGAAGACAATGTCTAGAGTTGAACCTAGTGTTGCGCAGCAGATCACACTTTCTCAAGTGCGATTCAGTCACAAAGAGATTGGCAATTATTCTTTGAGACAACAGCATTTACCCATTTAAGATTGACGTTCTTATGCTTGTAAAGGAGACCAGAAGCTGAGAAGAAAATAGAACGCTGTTAATTAAGTTAATTAAGATTTGCATAATTTTCAGAGAAATGGAACATCCAGAGGCAGCAAAGTGGCAGAGACCACATCAAAATAGAAAGAAAAATCTTGATTTTAATGAAGTGTAGAAAAAGGATAGAAATAAAGGGAAAGGTGACTATGCATTAATATTTATTTTCATCAATATTTCAATGAAAAGCTCCCACTTACTTGAGGAGACTGAGAGGACTATTGTTTATAATACTACCAAGTCTTTCCATAGAAGCTATTTCTTTGCTTTCAACAGAAGATTTTACAGTTTCCTTGGTTTATTCAACAATACTAAGAGTCAAACAATATATTAATCTCTCTGATCATCTTACATGTCTCCATTGAAGTATGTTGCGCAGATCTTGGAATAGATCTTAAGTCAGTATTGATAATTAAATGGATAGAAGTTAAGCCGTTTATGGTTATAGGTTATCTACCCTGACTAGGAACTTCTACCGTCACTGCAGAGACTATTGTTCTTCATGCTTAGTATCAGCCTTCTTTGTGATGGGAGAAGGTAAGAACCTGTAACTGAAAAGAAATTGAGCAGAGGGCTTCTGAGCACTACATCGATGTCTTTATCACAAACACATCAGTTTCAAAATAATCAGGCACAACTCTTGACAGCAACGTTAGGACTTCAGCTCCTGTTATTTCCTATTCAGGATTTCCTGTAACAGTGAATGAACTCCCTTTAAGTGAATGAATGACAGGCAATCACAAAGCTGACCTTATCTGAATATTTCTCAGTTCCCCTATTTTCATCTGAAGAATCTGTTTATTCATGGGGCCTTACACTGGAGAGGTCACTCAAAAGAGCACTCTCACTAACTTTTCAGGTTTGACCACTGGAAGGCCCAGACGTTTAAACACATCTCCAGTTTTGAGTGCAGGAAAGCATTTCAAAACTAAAGGTTATTTTATGAAGGGCTCAAATATTTGATATATTACTGGGATTGAAAAACTATTTCTAAATATTTTCAAAAGAGGGAAAATATTTACTGTATTACACTTAAAATAGGTAGATAATTTCCACTTTTGTATAGTGTTTTAAAGGTCTTTCTTGGGAAATGTTTTGAACTCTCATGATTTTTGTTTGTCTGTTTGTTTGTTTTCTCTATTTCCATTTTGGTAACTTTTTATAATAAAAATGAGGAGATTATTTTTGTTATTAACAGCTGTAATAATTCTTAACTTTGTAGAAGATCTGATGCCTGGTTATGCTTTTTGCTGAAATCATGCATTTGGGAAAGGAGGTTCTATCAGAACCATTTCTCTTTTCTGTGGAGAGGAAAACCTGTTCTCCTCCAGCCTTCTGATGAGAGGAAAAGTACAAATGAGCTGCATAATCCAGGAGCTGGCACCTGTAGCATGATCCTACCTGAACATCTGTGACAGCCAAAGAAATGAACTCAAGGTAAGAAATTCTGCATTCAGATGTCCTCATGCTCAGACCCTTACAGAGGAGAAGGGGAAAATGAGTTAAGCTCTTCAGACACTGAGGTTTGCTGATCAGCTCCGTGATTGCTATGGTACCTGCATTTAAAATACTCTTCCCTCTCTACGTACATCTCTTTACAGTATGAGATTTAGCACCTAAATGTTGTGCTTTAGATTTAAATATTTTTTTATGATGCATTTAGACCAAAAGAAATATTACTTATGTATTTCTTGAATATTTGTGCTAGTGGGTTTTTTTGTTAGTTTTATTCTATGGACTGGAGATTAATAATGTTACTGTATGCCCCAGAGAATGAAGTACTGTTCTGAAAGTGTTCTTTAAAAATGTCCAGTACAAGTACTGTGCTGTTGTAGCACTATGAAGGATTGTTGTTTCTGCTTCTTCATTCCTATTCAGAACATGTTCACAGTGTGGCGGCCACTATTTTTCAAATAGGATGCACGGTTTACCTCAATGTACTATGTGCATACTTTCTTCTCTGTGTTGTTTCTCCCAATAGAGCATGAAATATTGTGATTTACCAATAGCATTGCTAAATCACAGCCTACTCCTGTGCTACCACAACTATCAGCTCTTACTTCATACCGTCTATTTATGTCCTGCCCAATTCCCAAAACAGAGCTGGAACACAGTGGTTTTTGCAGAACTTTATTTTCAGAACTAAAGGATTGCTTGTAAAACTACTGCATTAATTTTTATACCTTCAAAAGAAATTAATGCTCCATTTTACACGTATGGATTTCTTATAAACGTGGTTTCCTTTTCTGTCCAATTTTGATTTGAGTTTCAATATTAATTTTAAAATATTGACACTCCCATCTGGCAATGGAAAGGATTTAATCCATGTACTTTTTTGTGCCCTTTCCTGCAACACTCTATACAAGTTTTCACAGTGAAATGCAGCTTGGGAAACCTTTGGGCTGTGATGTCTAAGAAACACAGGATGCAGAACTGGTGTTTTTCAAGAAGAAAGGTTATTTTTTTTTGTAAGAAACTATGAACCTTTCACGGCAAAGTGATTAATAAGTAAAATAAGAAATGGCAAGTATCTGGGATATCTCTTCCTCTTCTATTGCTCAATCATTACTCTGTATAGACGTGTCCGTGTGGGATGAGCCAATGTAGTCAGCCTGCGTTATTAGGACTACCAGTTTTTCATACACATGTTCATAATTTTAAGGGATATACATTCTTTTAGCAAGAAGACTGATACTTGTTATGCTGCAAGTGTTTTGCATTAGAAATGTAAAATAAAACTGAAGCTGTGGAAAGAGTAATTTATTCAATAGGAAACAATGTCAAAGCATTTTAATTTTCTCCTATATCCATAATTTTGTTCCACATCAGCTGCAACTTCAATGTGTTTATGCTCTGTACTACGATGTCTGTATTACGTGAAAAGTTGTTCAATTTCTTCTGGGTATGGCCTATAGGGAGGATGGAAAATCCTCCCATTTTTACCTCCCACAGCTCTGAGCTGAGAGTGGGGTGAGGCAGAGCCTCCCAGCATCACAGGACAGCACGCACTGAGAAGGAAACAGGAGAAGGAGGAAAATAAAAAAGAGAACCAGAGGAATCTACACAACTATGTGCTGGGTTCCACAACCCCAAATGGCAGCTTTTGAAGGGGGCTCTTGAAGGTGTCTAAATTTTCCTCAAACTAGATATTAGCTTTCTGAAGTGTACTGAGCCAAAGAAATTTTCTTAAAACTCATCTAATAAGAAACAACAGAAGTATTTGCCAGCTGATCTATCTAAGGCTTGCTTGTTTACCTTCTCTTCTGCCTCAGCAGGCAGCTCTGGAGCAGCTGGCTGCACTGACGTGTGCTCCTTTGCCAGCTGCTCCATGCACTGTCTCCCTGCCAGCTTCCCGGGGGGGCAGGTGGGAGCCTCACAGATGTGGAGGTGCCACCGTGTGAGGAAGGGGAGATAGATGCTTTTGATGAGATATTGTGGAGGTGTGCGTTGGGAACGTACCTCAATTTGTGGCTCAACTTTGAGTCACGAGGCCCTGGAGAACTCTAATAATAAAGTCTATTAATATAGGCTTTCTATGATTACTTGGTCAAGGACATTGACTTTTCCCACCCCGGGTCAGTTAAAAAGTATTTGTACCCATATGCCTTTTCAAATACTCTTGCATATCTCAAGACTGTATATAGATAGATTCAAGGCAAGTGCTCATACTCACAGGTGTTTGCATACAAATCAAAATGCAGGAAAAGAGAAACCACACACAAAGAAAAACACTCACACAATTCTTGTTAACAAAAGCATGTTGATTCAAAACAGCCATAGACAAAAATATCATTGCTAAACTTACAGCTCAGTGGCAGATGGAGACATATTGCGATGATTTGTGCTGCAAAGGGGCCTCCACTGCTTTAAACAGCCAATGCCAATATCATTTTGATGAAGCTATTGGAAAGCCAGAAGAAACCTCTCAGATGGAGACATGTAACATACCAGATGTGGCCTAGAGAAATGAATGGGGGTAGTACAACAGCAATAAAATTGTACAGAATTTTATAGAGACTGTCAAACCACACAAAAGAGGTGGGCAGCAGGAGAAAACACTCTGCTCAGTTATAATCAGTGCTTGCAGAAATGTAGGATCTGGTCTGCAGAGATCATCAGTATCTGAACCAACCCTGGGGGGGGTGCGGTGCTGTGTGCATCAGAAGCCAGTTGCTCAGTTTTCTATGTTGCACCATATTTGTTCTTAAATAGATGATAAAAACAGAGAGCCAAGTTCCTGCTTCAGCTGTACAAGGCAGTCTCAAGAACTAGATGCGTGAATAAAATACAAGAGTTAGAATGCTCCTCAGAATGAGCTTACAGAGGTGGCATTTTTCAGTTGTGCACTTTTTGTTTTGAAGGATTATTCTGTTTTCTTCATCCTGTCAGACCAGAACAAGGCAACTGATCTATGTTCTTACCTAAGAAATACCAAGTAATACCTGTTAAAGATCTTCCATCTTAAAGATGGAAACAGAAATGAATTGATATTGTTAATGCTGAGCTGAGGACAGTGGTTAAATCATAGTTTCCAAAGGAACACTACTCATAAAGCATCAGCCATTTGGTCTGTACATCTCAATGTCTCACTTGCAGCTGTGGCTGTAAGAAATGCTGTGTTTCCAGATGTATGTGACAGATGATATTCTGGTAAATATATGCGGCGAGTGAAGGGGGGAGCAGAAATAGAATTTACCCATCTGAGATGTAGATTACACCTGGTCTAACTCTTTCTACATCCTTTCCAGTTACTCACTGCTGCAAATTACATTTTGGACTAGAATGGATTTTAGTTAATGATGGTAATGTGCACAGTTTTGACACCCTCTCTATTATGGAACTGAACAAAGCCACCGGGCTCTCTAAACAATAACAGAAGTTATTCTAGTCTCCGTGGGAATAATTAAGTAAGGACATGGCTACAGATGCTAATTGGATCTCTCTTACTTCCTGAAGTCCACGCTTCTGTTTGCAGGGTTCCTTTGCTACAAGAGTGAATAAACCAATTAGATCTTTTTAACAAAAACTGCCTGAAAAGGTGGTTGATCTCGATTGCATGTGCAATAAAAACACACCCTTCGACAGCAACAGTTCTTTCAGGATAAAAAGGATGACCAGAGCTTACTGAAGGATGAGTACTGGGACTGAAGCCTGCAAATAAAAAACTCAGAGGAACTTTATCTCTGAACTGTGGGCTTTCAAAGGATGTTTAAAATAGTACGGGATAGAGAAGAGTCTAGGAAAAAAAAAGTGGAAAACAGCATCTTTAGATAGTTGTTCTAGTCTCTGAGGTCTTTCCTTCTAAATAAATACTTTATTTAAGGAAATAGTAATGCTGCCTTAACAGATGGGCAGCATTTCAATCCAGCAATCCCATTGTGGGGCCGCTTAGCACAAATAATTCACAATTTAACTACAGAATAAAGATGATTAAAGAAGTACGAGGAAACAGTTACCTAATCAACATTGCTAAGCTAACACTACTGCATGTACTGACTATATGACAAATGATGGCACTGACAAAATGTTGAGAAGAAACTGCTACTATACCTGAATTGCTGTTTACATTCCCAGCACTGCAGCAGGTTAAAGTGAAAGGAAACAGGAATGTCCCTCATGGACACTGCTGGCCAAAATGTTTAGATTTCAACCCCATACCGTGCACTCATACCAACAGTGGAGTATGCATGAACAAATACATAAAGTGGAAATAAATATTTCAGCAGTCACACATCATAGCAGTACTGAGAATCAGAACCTTGTGTTTGTAACTCTTCATCACTTCTGTGTAGGAATATTTGAAAGCCTTAATTGTCTACTGGCCTAACCATGAGGTGATGATCACTGCCTACAAAGTGCTGAAAGCTCTCAGAAACCGCTGCAGTCAGAGTGAGGAGATGCTGATATTCAGTACTTTACAGCAGCAGCAACATCCTTCCTCTCCAGACCCATACTGTTTTTTGGAGATCCTTGTTGCAACCAACAGTTGTCACTAAACAAACAACAGTAGTTCATCTGGAGTTCCAGCTGTGTTTGGGCTGACAGCTTCAATTTCCAAGCTTGGCATCAACAAGATGTGTTCCTGACTCTGGAGAAGAAACAAGGCATTTGATCTTGACTTGTGGAAGACCACTCCTTTCCCCATCCTCCCACGCCTTTCATGTCTCCTTGAATTGAATCTGCTACTGCCAGGACACAGGGGAAGCCAGGTCTGGTGATGTCAACAGGGCTCCTCCAAGCAGACTATGTGTCATCAAAGAGCTGCTCCTTGGAGGAAACCTGGAGCAGCGCCTGGAGTTAGTGGAGGCTGCCAGCAATCTGAGAAACGTTTCTCATGTTGAAGGGGGCCAAGGGGCACTGGCAGCCTGTCCTTCTCATCAAATCAGTCAGACACCAAGGAGCAATTCCAGCAAAACAGTCCAAAGTAAGCACCATGATTCTGAGAGGGGTAAATGGCACTAGAAGCCAAAGAAGTCCTTGAAGAAATGGTGTGGTAATATTTCATTAGGCCACCTACTGCCGCAGTTAAACAGCTGCTCTATGTACAAATGTAAGGTGAGGCGGTCTTAAGAAGCAGGGAAGTCCAGCAGGAAGGGTGGGCAATATTCTTAAACCTCACTTTAAAAGCAGGCAAAAAAAATAGCTCCAGAAATCCTGGTCCGGAAGTCTGAAACACAAATTATGAGGCAAATTTACCTATACTAAGGAATGTTTGAAGATGATTTGAAGACGCATTAATAGAAAGCAACAGAAGAGTACTGCCTGGTTCTCCTTTTAATCACCAGCACACCTAGAGATGATCTAATTATCTGCAATTGGCCAGAATCTTTTCTTTATTAAAATCAGGGTGTCAGGGAGAACGATGTGGGTTTCTTTTTGGTGCTTTGGTGATGGTGGTTTGTGTGTGTGTGTGTGTGTTGAACTGAATAAACCTCTGCATTTAGACAGGAGAAGAAGCACTGTATTTTAGCACAGCGGATTTAGGTGTTCAGCCTCCAGTTGCTCTGTGATCACTGGTATCTATCGTGTCTTTACTCCTGGTAACAAAATCTTCTAGGTAACACCTACTCATCTTTTACCAGTATCCACCATGCCAGAGAGCTGCAGAATGGGTGTTGTGCTAACAGATGGGGAGCTCCCAGGTGCTGGGAGCAGCAGGGACTCACCTTAGGGCAGGGCCTACAGACAGAGCCCTTCTCGCTGCCCCATAGTGAAGCAGCCCCAGCCCCAAGCATGTCTCTGATGACCATGCTGGGATGAGGCTGGGCTGGGAACTGGACCTGCAAGTGGGGCCCAGAATAAGTCCTGGTGAGGGTCACTGGAGTCAGGCATGGCCTGAGTGAAGGCTTGTTAATGCTGAGGGCAGGAGCTGTGGCTGCAGCAGCCCCAGGGACTGTCCAGCCTTGGCCAGGTACTTTCCTTCTCTTTCCTGGCAGCAACTCCTGCTGCAGGTGAGCTGGCCTGAGCTTCTCTGGTCTGGATGTCTTGGCAGAACTCAATCCCCCCTAAGATTTTAGGTATTCTGTGGTTCATACCAGGTCATGAAGCTTGGTGGTCTTCCAGTGTAACACATAAAACAGTACTATGTGCCAGCCCACGTTGTTCAGAGCTGCAAAGACCATGTGGAAGGCTTTTCTGAATGCTGTAAGCTGTAGTGATCCATTAAAAAATGTATTCATGCTTATTTTATCAGAAACCAGAATCAGATGTGTAATCTCACACAGGAATTAGAGCCAGAAGCTGTAACTGTTCACTTGAACTATCTTTTCCCCTGTGCTGATCTAATACCATACTTTGCCTGCCATCAGGACAGCAGTTGTCGCACTGCATAAATTTCAGCTACTTCTTTCATGGGGAGTTAAATGGGACAGTCTGTGCTTAAATGAAGATTAAGCTTTGCTGGCATCCCACTATGAATGACCTCCAGCTTTTTCACTCTGGTCTTGTAGAGACTTCATCATTTCTTTTTAACCAGTTCTGTCAAGGAGAAACACTGTTTTATTTGGTAAGTCATTTATATTTTTTTCATTTTTGCATTAATAATTTCTGTGTTTACTCATGTGTGCTTGGAAATAATACCTCAGTCTTTCTGCTATATTTGCATGGATGGAGGAGCCACTATGCACCCCTGCCTACCCTGTCAAAGGCTTGAGTGTGAAACAAGGACTGCCCAGCAAATGGTCATCATAGCAGAACAGCTGTTCCACTGTGGTCTTAGGTGTAATTATAATAGGCTGTTCCAAGTGCAAAATATGGTTAATTTTGAAGCTATATATATTTACAGTGTTAACACATATAAAACAAATGATCTTCTAACATTTGGCATGAGTGAGTTTTGTCATGTGTAACCTCTATTAGTCACCACTTATCAATGATATTTGTGGTTTAACAAAGTTTTTCAACTACAACATTTATAGTTTACATTTGATATGGCAAGAAAAATGTTTAGCATGAACACTGGCAGATAAATAGCATAGCTGCAGATGATAAACTTGTAACCAAAGAGTTTTGCAGGTTGGGGTAGTGTTGTGGTTGTAGAGACTGAAGAATCAGAGGATAAGCCTAACAGGGGTAACAGGAGAAACCTGATACGAATAAGGGTCATCAGTTAACTGCTATGTGTAGTTTTCTGATAGCATTTAGAAATCATAGAGTCATAGAATGGTTTGAATAGAAAGGAATTTTAAAGATTATCTTTTTTCAACCCCTCTGCCATGAGCAGGAATACCTCCCAATGGAGCAGGTTGCTCCAAGTCCCAGTCAGTCTGACCTTAAACACCTCTAGGGATGAGGCATCCACAGTTTCTCTGAAGAGCCTGCTTCAGCACCTCACTACCCTCATACTGAAGGATTTCTTCCTTTTATCTAATCTAAATCTACCCTCTTTTAGTTTAAAGCCATTTAAACCTTGTTCTATCACTACACCTCCTGTCCAGCTTTCTTTGCTGCTTAGGTACTGGAAGGCTGCTATAGTGTATCCTCAGAGCCTTCTCTTCTCCAGGCTGAACAACTCCAACTCTATCAGCTTGTCTTCACAGGTGTGGTGCTCCATCCCTTTGATCATTCTCATGGCCCTCCTCTGGGTATTGAAATAAGTTAATAATAAAAAACTAATCAGAAAATATTCTAAATCTTTTCCTAGATGCCTGGTCACAACTGCGGCAAAAAGACACTGATTTTTACTTTTTCAAAGAAATTTATGTGTAAATGGAGAATGGAGTCAGCTCCACATGCTTGTAAAATTCGTAGATGCACAGCCACACATGCTTTTCATTTTCACAGCAACAGATGAATTTTCAGGTTTTTCACACATTCATGAACTGTACATGACATGTACATATAGATGCACTCGTTATTCTATAGCATAAACAATCAATGCAATTTTGTATAATTTAAACAAAGAGAAAGTGGAACAAAGTTAGGACATTGTAAAAGAAACAAAGGGACAGAAGAATTTGCAATTAGAAAGAAACATTATACAGATGTGTGTTCAATGTGTTCAATGTACAGGCACATTAATCATGATCAACCAAATGGAGAAGGATTCAACAAAGTTTCTTGTCAGTGATCGTTTATGTTTTCTTAAAAATGTTCGACGATGTTGATTCTCTAATCCCCCCCTTCAACTACTGAACCCAATACTTTGCTATACAAAATATCAACTTTTTTGTTTCTTCAATCTAATGTGGACCCTGGGAAAAAGATTTTTATGAAGTCCCTGTACAAACCACGTAGAATTGTTTCCTTCCCTGTTTCTTTTGCCAATCTCAGTTTTTTTGTTTTTGTTTTCTTTCCTTCTAACATTGATTTTTTAGGCAATTGATCAGTTTTTGACTCTCTCCAGTTAGTGCAAATCATTCTTGAAATGTAAGAGCCCTAGCTATATTACATGGCATGCTGTTAAGCAATGCCTAAACAGCTCACAGGAAATCAGAACTATTTATCTTGAAGATTGGACTGTTATTATTTGAATTATGCAATCATGTTCTTTTTCTTTGGTTGGTTGGTTGTTTTTTTTTTAAGCAGAATGACTGTGCTAGAATAAAAAGTACTCAATATTTCATTTAGCTCATTAAGATAGCTGAGGATTTCTTTCAGTATATTTTGCATATAGGAGGCAATCAATTGCACTGAGGACAGGATTTTGTGGCACAAAGGGGCATGGTTTAGTGATGAGACTTGATAGGTCAGATTGATGGTTGAACTTGGAAAAGACATTCTGAATGTCTTTTTCAACCTTGATGATTCTATAATTCTATGGTTCAGCTGGTTGCCAACTATTATTCGTGTATCATATCCTTGTTGCTCTTCATCTGTGTTGGACTGATTATTTATTTAACAGTTTACCTGTAGCTTGTCCTGATGAATTTTATTTAGCTGTTTTTTCAGTCTAGTCTGTATCTGAGATGTGTAAGTACTGGAATCAACGTGCGTAGTTTGTTCAGCATTCTCCACATGTTAATTAAGTTTCTGAAAAGGCATATAAAAACACAGCAGCAACAGACATGGTATTAACAGAATATACTTTTGAGTTTACAGATCCAGTTTCAGCTGTATTCTCTGCTATGCAGACAGGAAAATGGCTGTTTTCCAGAGTTCCATGGTCTGATATAACATACTGATTAGCCTAGGTCTCATCTTACCAAGTAAAAGATCACCTTGCTTATTCCACAATGTTTATCCTGAGGTATTCTCTTCTACACTAGAACAGAAGTTGGTTCTTAGCTTGACCATGAAACGAGGCTTGCTTCTAAGAATGGTAAGATTTGGGTATCCGTTTAGATTGGGAGTTTTTACAGAAAGATGCCCTTGAAGATCTGTCAGCTGGAGCAAGCGTTACAGAAGTACTTTCTGGAAATGGGGGGAAATAGCTTATCTCTGTAGATACTTTTTGTAACTAAACCAGATTTCAACACTGGGTAAAGAATAGCATGTCTGGGTTTCTGGGTAGCCCTGAAGCATTATGCTATCCTCTATCAAAATTCTCAGCTGTCATTATCAGGGCATGCTGAGAGCTTTTTTGAATCATCTTCTTGTTTCAAAGGGATTAAAATAATGTAGAGAATCACTTTTACTCAGTAACCTCCCAAGATGCTTCAAAAGCATACAAACATATCATGCTGCAAGGGGATTGCACAATGCTATCCACGAATTCATGTCAAGGCCATAGTCTCAGTTTTCATCATCTTTGGAAATCTACCGAGGGCCTATAACCTTTGTAAGACTTGAAAACTCCTTTCTCATGATTAGTGAGGGTTAGATAAACCATAGTGGAGCTCTGTTATGTACCTATCTTGTATTTGTTTTATTTACCATTTTTTAAATTCAATCCCTTTGAATCTTTAAGAATGAAATAGTATTGCTTAAGTAAAAGAAAAAGAAATGCAAGCCAAGATTGAAGGAAGAAACAGGAATATTTATAGTTGAGATAATTCTGAAATAGTTTTGTCTGGGTCAAAATGATCTACCAAAGTCTCCTTGGCAATGAAAATTCAAATGAAAAAAATTTTCATGTCTGATTAAGTTTATGTGATAGTGATAAAAAACTAGTTCCTTCTGTCTGATAGACTTATCCTTCCATTCCCATTCATTATTGTTTTGCTTGTTGATGGAATTGAAATATTCTTTCAAATGCAGTGATAATTAGGGCCCAAGATGATTTTACTAAGAGGGATTGGACCCCTACCTTTATATAGGACAAACCCAACTTCGAAACTAGATGAAAGTGAGGAGGAAAGAGCTTAGCTGAAGCCTGAAATAATGTACATATGTGTTGGGAGTAGGGTGAAACCATGAATTTCAAGAGGAGGAAAAACTGAGGTGGATTTTTTTCCTCTATTAGGACACTGCTTATAATCACTAATAGTTGCTTACTTCTGATGACTGTGATACAGTAGTTTTGTTTGGTTTTGGAGTAGAGTGTGAAATAAACATGAAAGTAATGCTAAACTACAGGACAATTGCTCCTTGGCATGTTTCGCCACTCCTTATCCCTGCCAGCATCACCAGCCTTACCTAATGAATTGGATTGAGTTGCATCTACCTTCCAGACTCCTTTAAACAAGGTGAGGAGTTTAGGTCCTAAAATGTGGGAAACAATGTGTCAGAGAGTACGCTGTAGAATTATTCACCTCTCTGCTGAAATATGGAAAACCACTGAATTTGTTTCTCTCTGTGGTACTAAAGTAAGCTGGGAAAGTAACAGCTCAGCTGGTACAAGTGATTGTCACTGTGCAAGGGCATTAATCATTATCCAAAAGGATAGGCAGGTAAGGCCAAAGGACACAGTATGATAGTAATAGTGCCCTATTACTATCATGAGGGTTAAAGGGGGAACAGTTTTATACTGAAAGGGGAAATTTAAACTAGATGCTGGGTGGAAATTTTTTACTCAGAGGGTGGTGAGGCACTGGCACAGGCTGCTCAGAGAAGCTGTGGATGCCCCATCCCTGGAGACATTCTAGGCCAGGTTGGATGGGTCCCTGGGCAACCTGAGCTGGTGGGTGGCAGCCCTGCCCATGGCAGAGGGTTGGGACTGGGTGGGCTGTAAGGTCCTTTCCAATCAAAGCCATTCTGTGTTTCTATGATTTCATGATTCTATGACTTGGCTTTGGGCAGTGTCTATAACAGTCATAATTCTCCTACTTGGTCTTATGGGCTGTGTCGTATTTGTGAAAAAGGGGAGTGGTTTAAAAGGAATTTATTCACTGGGAAGGAATTATGCTCTCTGTGCACATGAGCTGCACAAAGATAACAACTAAGATTTACTTATGTTTTCATCCATTAGTTAGACTTAGACTAGACTTAGTAGCATATAGGTATACAACCCATTCTACCAGGGTTGTTTTCCCCTTGGAGAAGTTAAGGAGATGAATTGCTCAAGAAAAATATTAGGTCACCTGGCTTTCCTTTCCTTTGTTGTTCTAAAGAAAGGGTTAAGCACCTGGAGTTGTGTGGGTGGCTTTGCAGGGGACAATGTACAGTTTTCTTCAGTTACCATAAATCTGTCTACAGAATATTATCTCCTCAGTAAAAAGTACTTCTGCACTTCATTAAGATGCAGAATTATCAATTCTGTCACAAGGAAGCCATGTAAATGAAGCCTTCCAAGTAATGAAGAGGAAACCACATTCCATTGAGTCTTCTAAAAATAACTTGGGTTTGAAAGTTGGAACTGAAAGGCTGGAAGAGAGACAAGCCAGGGGAGGTCTTAATAAAATCTTACTAGGAACTTTGGTACTATTTGAATGAATCGTATCAGCTCTATTAGACTATAAACTGGGTGATCAGATGTATACAGACGCTACACAGATATTCTACAGAAGAAAAACTTCATCTGTCTTCTGTCTTTTGTCCCAGACTATTGCTGACCTCATGGAGCTAATTACATGAATATTATAATCGTTCTCTAACCTAAAGTTAAAGGATAATTGCATTGCAGATTTTGGCCTATTTGTATTCAACAAGCAAAAGATAATGTTAAGTCCTGACAAATGTTCTGCATTGACATTAAGGAAATGACTAGAAGTGTCCTTTTATAAAGGCTAAGAATTTCATGGCAGCAGGACTTCAGAATATTCTGAGTGTCTCTTTGAATTGTGGGTGTGTTTATTGTCCTTCCTAAGTTCCAGATGAAATCTGTTCAGATCACAAGTAAAAGGTTTTCTCTTTTAACTCGCTAAGAACCTTGTAAAACTCATCACAAAATCTAAAAGACTGGCTGTGATCTTTCTGGCTCCAGGCTTTGCAGTAAAGACTCTGGAGTCACAATTTAGGTAAGAGATTGTATAGTGTGGACAGGAATAGAGAGGAGAAGCATTTTTTAAGGACTGAGGTTAGGATATCAGATGCTGGTTAGAGAGAAAGAGCAGGTCTCTTGTGTACAAAACTGTCATTTTTACTTAGCAGAAATTCAAATAGATGATTTGAGAGACAGATGTAACAGAATTTAACCATGTAACCATCTCTGTCACTTCAGAATCTCAGCACCAGCCCTTGAAAACTATTTAAAAACCTAACTATCTCAAAAATGTTCTGTCCCGGTATGTGTGAAATGCTCAGAACTGCTAAAAACTTTTGATGCTTTCTCTCATGGAGACCTTTTAATATGAAAGAACTGAAGAAGATCTGGATCTACCACCCTTCTGATCCACTAAAAGACTTTCTACATTCAAATCTGTACCTCATTTTTGATGTGTAGCTCCTTCTGCTGTTTCTAATTCCCATGCAAGATACATTCAAGGACACAACATGTTTCTTTTCAAATGTTTGTTGTTATGAGTTAAACTAATTGCTTTTTGTCATAGAAATTTGGTCCTCCCAACACTGCAAAACTTCTGTCACATTCACTGAATCTTTTTCTCTGAGCTTCCAGGTTGTCTTAGATGACAATATCTATGCAAGCTACCAGAAATGGCTCAAGTACAACTGATAATTTTAAATGCTGCTCATATTGTATAGGTTCATCTTGCAAGTAGCTGGCAAAGAACAGGAGTGAATATATATGTTCTCTAAAGAAATAATCTTTATTTTTAAAATCTTCTTTAGAAAGTGATGTTTATACCAAACATTTGCAACCACATACTTTTCATGTTTGAAGTCAGAGCCTTTCAACAAATTGTACCTGTGGATTCTGCTCCACATGAAAAATGCCATGGGGGACAATGAGCACAGCCCCTGGTACTTCAGATCTGGTTTCGTCACAGGTCCCAGCCTCTCTGCCTGCCTACCTGTGTATCAACGTCTCTCAGAGAACTGTAATACACTGAAACAACTTAGACTGCTTTATTCAAATATATATGTCACTTTGGGGGATTTAGTAGCAGTTAGTTCATCTGAGGCAACTGAAGCCTGAAATCTAAATAAAAAGAGAGTGCTGCACAGCTCTGCCAATAGAATTACATGACTTGATGCTTCTCTGTAAAACTATGCATTTGATTCCCAACTGTTTTCATTATCAGTGTCTATTCTAGGGAGATTTTTAAACAATGCTGGGGAAATTGCCTGTGGCAGGGAAAGTGTAAGCCCATCTAAACTGTAACCCACAGCTTAGGAGAGCTCCTCTGGAAAAATGTGGACTATGGCCACAGGCCAGGGACACCAAAAGCTGGGAAGTTTGTCTTGCACAACTACAAAGTAAAGACTTGTGTAATTGAGATTGTTTGGTCTTGAGAATTCCTTCTGAGAAAGATCTGCAGATGGTAGAGTTGCCCAGAGTATGGGAATCCCTAAAGAAAGGCTGACATGTTTTGCTGTGTTTGTTACACATAAACAAAACAAAACAAAGAAAAAGCGTGCCTTTCTTGGCAGGGAGCAAATGTGTCATTGGGTAAAAATCCTGCAGCTGGCTAACACTGTAGCTGAGAAAGTTAATTACATACAAGGAGATTTCAGGATGTGTCTCAGACAGAAAGGGGGATGGGAGGGTTTGGTCATGGAAGTCAGCATTGCCTCAACTACGATGTGCTGAGCTTGCAGGCAGAGCCTGGGCAAATGTTCTGGCTGAAGGAATACAGCCTGTGGCATGTGGACACGGAGTCTGTGGACATGTGCTTGGAGCAGTTGTGGCTATTTAGAAACATTACTTCTGCCAAATGAAAGAGTTTGGGTCTGGAATTTGGGATCAAGGCTAGCTCTGCTCCTGTCATTCTAAGGTGTAAACCCATATACTGAAATGACTACAAAATGCAGGAGTGCAAAACTGAAATAATGCCTTTGTTTTCTAATTAGAAGAGAGGATACATTTTCCCCCTGATGATAGCATGGCTAAAATCAATAAAGATCCAAGTAAATCATTCTGGACTGTGCTCTGTGAGGATGAGACTCAGCTCCAGCTTTATTCAGGTTCTGTACATGAATTAGTGTCTGAGGACTCACTGGCACTTTAGTTAAAGGAGTCACTGGAGCCTACGTGGCTCCATTCTTTAAGCCCTACGGCAGAAAACAATGGTCAGCTTAGTATCTGTGGACTCCATCGATATCCATACAGCTAGTTATACACAAGCCTTTAATGTTCTAAGGTATGCTGGATGACCTTCAGTGGCTACTCTGGATGAGTACTGGATGATCTCCTGCAGGTCCTGTAACATATGTATGTCCTTGGACACCACAGGACATCTCTAATGAAGAAGCCAATGTGTGGGCAGCAGAGTAAAACCTTATTGATTTTACTCACTGTTCACTGTTGAATATAGTATTTAAGTACCAGTAAGGAGGGGGGGGGGGAAATACTGTAGCAATCACTAGACAGTTATTCACTGTTTAGTGTCTTTGTACTGTGTCTTTGGATGCCAAATGGATTGGCTAGCAAAAACTTGCCTTCAGAAAGCAGTGTACTGTACAGCATATATTAGGAAAGTGTTCAGGTAAGGGCTGGATATTGAGTGCTAAGACTCACAGGTACTCCTGATGACCAGCAAGCCCATCCTGTAGTAGCTTGGCTTCTGTACTATAAGGCAAAGAATTGTAATATTTCACTGCATTTATCCTTCTTTGAGGAAATGTGACATTTGTCCCTTATGAATTACCTTAGACCACTGTCTCTCCTCCCCTCCCTTAAATCAACTTCTAAACTTCTAGATTGGCAAAAGCATTATTTAGCACAAAGCAAAGCCAGAGTTAAAAAAAAAAAAGAAACAACAACATAAGACAGACATATGGGTAAGCATTTTAACCTTAGCTAAACAGTGTAAATTTGTTAAGAGACAAGGAACAAATATTTATGTTTGCTTCTGCTCATTGCTCTCATGCAATTTTGTAGACTGTATGGGATGTGGCACAGCAGCAGCAGTGAAGAGCTGTGGTGCAGTGTGGCTGGAGCAGGTCCCATTAAAGGAACGAGAACATCCAGCTGCTGGTCCAGTCCAGATGAACACTTCTTCCTTAACACCTCTTAAGTTTAGTTCTTCCTTACATTAACCATAGCCCTGCATTTGAGGTTGATAGTCATATGTCCATAAAGGAAATACCTTGCCACTTGAGGGCTAGAGAAATATGCTGGTTCAGTAACCGATGGTTTGTTTTGCTTTTACGTGTATGTTTTTGCATCTGTCAATTATAAATACCCTTCTCTGCATATTCTTTGCTTGCCACATATACACAGTTTGGATATCACTACCCTTCACTTTGCCTTAGTCCAATTTGGATTTGCATTTTAAATGTTATTTATAATAAATGTCTTAGGGAAACCTATAATGTGTCTCCTACTGTAAAGCAATAGATAGTGAAGAGATACCTGAACTAACAGCAAACTGAGATAAGATTACCAGCTAGAGCAGAACTGCACAGCACCGATTTATCAGTTCATGGTTTTCTGCTGTTTCAGAAACTAGTGAGTAAACAGTCATAACCTCCATGAGAGGTTATTTGGATTGCGATGCTTTTAGTGTACTTACCTGAAAAGATTTTAAATTTGACAAGATGCAAAGTTCAATCCTATTGTTAGGATTTAGCTAATGTTAACCACTTCTTGACTTTCTCTAGGGCTAGAATTTCACTCGTTATAGCAAGCATGCTTTTTCCCTGCTTTGCCAATTGAAGTGATCTCCCATTATGAACCAGTTAGTATATTTTCCCATCTCTAGAGCAGAGCACATTCCCCTAGGGTTGTTCTGGGAGGAGTCATTCTGGGACCAGCTCTCCCTTGTCTGGAACAAAAGCTTGGGATGCTCACCTGGTACAATCAATCTGATGAAGCCCTAATGTGTGGTCCAGATCCAGGCTACAGGGTGAATGAGAAGAGACTTGCCAGACAGAGGAGTAAGTGGGCCAGGTGCCATGTCTGATACGGTTTCCTCTTCATGGAAAACTAGTGTGAAAAAGCTTTGTACATAGCTGTCCTGAATAACTGGATATTTTTATTTCTTTTTCTGTTCTGGTGGTTAACACTCATTGGTGCCATGTTTCTTAAGTGGAAAAGCTCCACATCAAGATTGGACAATGTTATGAGTCTTTCTACTATCATGCACTGTGCAGGAGTTGGCAAGAAAGGCCGAATCTCCCGTCTGCTGGCTTATATCCCACAGCTGCAAGAAGTCTCAAATTTTTTACACAGAAAGAATTTCTGATTCCAAAATGATTTCCAGGAGCTCTTCAGTATGAGAACTGTCTAAAGAACAGAAATAAAAACAGGAACAATTAAAAGAGCTGCACTGCATATGGTCACAATCTATATTGTAAGAGAAAAACAAACTATTTCTTCCTCAGTACCAGACATAGTAATTCAGAGTGCACAAAGTTTACCCTCCCTTCACATATTTTATCAGCATTATTTCTAGCAAGAAAATGTATGTAAAGCTCAACAACAGCATGTACAAAGCAGAGACCTGCTTGTGGTGTCACTTGTGGCTTGGGGAAGTGAGACAGAAAAGTGAAGAGAAAAAGCACTACTTTTTCAAATAATTTTTGCTACTGATACTTACAGCTTAACTTCTGTTTTGCAGCAAAAGGGATCCTTGAACGTATGCACCACATTGATCCATTTCAGAACCTGGATTTGAAGTTTAGCATCCCATATTCTGCTGTCACAATGAATTTGTAACACACAATTAACCGGCCTTATTGGGCCTTTTTGGGGATGAGTCTCAGATTATCACTCTGGAAGGTTATTGATGAGCACCAGAGACACAGCAGCAACCCACAGAGAAACTGATTTTTTTTTCCTTTTTCTTCTGTTCAGTCCTTTCTGTCCAAGATTTTCTTTTGAAGTTCAGCATGTACATCATTTTCTTCCTATGTGTTCAATTTCTATCCAAAAAAGAACAGAAATTATATCCACGAGGTACTCCTGTGGAGGCTGAGGAGACTGTTTTCCACAAATAGAACTGGGTTTTTAATACAGGTGTGTTGCAGTATTTTAGGATGAAAGGTAGAGACATAAGAGGTAAAAAACAGAACTCAGGATACAGAAATGATCTCTCCCTGCTAATTTTGTTTTCTTGCCGCTTCATGTTTAAAAGCCAAAATAATGTGATAAGAAAATACACAAAACAAAAGCCAAACACTATCTGTTCTAATTAAACAAGCTGCCAAACAAATACAAATGAATGCCAAAAAATATCCGTACTATACATTGCCAGTATCCATAAATAATATTTTACCTCGTGTTTCCATCACTTTCCTTTGCAGCTAAGAACTGATTTGGGGAATGCAACTCTTTTCATTGTTCCTTTCATACTATTTATCAAATGTCTGTCTCTATTGCTGTCACTCCTGTGTTTGAACTTCATGTAGATATGGTTCTAGGATTTCAGTGAGCCAACCTCGGTACTGCTAACAAGACAGCTGTGGCCAAGCTGAGAACTCAGCTTACATCCAGGTTTTCCCAGGTACGTACGTTTTCCATCTTGAATTTCTTTTCAGGTGGACTTTGAGGAAAAGTAATACATGCCTGGGCTGACTGGCAGCCTCCATAGGGCAGATGATTTTATCAGACTGCTGTTCGTTTGGAGACTGCACATGTCTGAGATACTAGGTGGCTGCATGCACAATGGGGGCCAAATGCAGCCAGCACTGTACAACTGCACGGGCTCCAGGAACCAGTGGATAAACCCCTTGAACATCCTGTGCTCATGTGGCCTGCGCTTGCAATGGAAGTTAAATGTCTCCTGTGCAAATCAGATTTACTACTCAGGCTCAGAAAAAATGCGTAGTAGGTCTGATTGTCATGGATGGGTTGTTTTATTTGTCTGCTCACAGTTTACTTTGAACAGGATATAACATTTTGATAAAATAACATGACTTTGGACTGACATAGAAGACTATCTGCTTATATTGCAGAAGTTTATACATAATTCACAAGGAAAGGGGACAACTGCCTTTTCTGACAATGAACACAGAGCTGAGGGAGACATCCAGAGTCCAAGCTGCCAGAGCAAGGGCAAAGCAGGCAGCGAGTCTGCAGCACTGCCAAAGCCCACAGGGTTCCTCAGGGCAGCTGCGTGCCAACTTGCATCGGGCAGCCCACCCAAAGCTCCAGGGGAGCTTCTGCAAAAGTCGTGGCAATGGAAGAAGCTACGGAAAGTTGCTGGACTGGAGAGCAAAGCTGGAGGAAAGGACTCGTGCTGTGAAAATATGCTGGGTTAGAGGAGGGCTTTGTTTTCAAACATTTGATTTTAATCTGTTTCACTCAGCAGATTCAAGTGCCTTATTTTTAAAAGATTTCC
The DNA here is from genome assembly GCA_024606505.1 of Aquila spilogaster. NCBI lineage: Eukaryota > Metazoa > Chordata > Aves > Accipitriformes > Accipitridae > Aquila > Aquila spilogaster. Next base: position 44,885,978 of record JANHGO010000027.1, read on the forward strand.
TTTTTCATTCTAGAGACTGAAAGCCCTTTTTGTGACACCGGTCTGCTAACCTTATGGGGAGATGGACCTTGAACAATTATCTGAAAAACACAGTGCACCTTTACTGACATACTTATGTGTTAGTGCATGCATATTTTTGTTTTGTCAATCCAAATCTAGGACTCCAAATCCTACCCAAGTAGTGAGGAAAATACTGAAAGGTTTTCTCATGCCAATACCACAGTGGTCTGTTGGTTTAACTACCATTATCACCTCATTATTTTCTAGGTTCCCTTTGCAGGCAATGAGAGGAGAGGGATCACCAGAGACAACAAGTCAGCCCTTAGGGCAGTCTGAATTAGATGAGCTTAGCTGTTATCTCTGCATTTCAATTGATTCTACAGGGAGATGAGAAAAAAAATCTTAGATTAGCCTCACTATCTGAACCGTATCTACTGATAGCTGAAATTAGGTGAGGTGATGAACTCCTTAAGGATCTGCTGTGTCTTTGGTAGGCAGTTAGGTGCTGCTCAGCTGATTACTCATACCCTTCCTCCCCGCAGTGGGATTGGGCAGGGAATAAAAACAAGGAAACTCATGAGTTGAGATAAAGAGTGTTCAGTAAGCAAAGGAAAGAGGAAGAAGAGAGAAAATAAAACAAAAGAAGAGATGCAGAGGAAATTTACAATCTCAATTTCCCCCACCAGTAAACTGATGCCTAACCAGTCTCTGAGCAATGGCTACCCTCCTCAAACTGACATTTCCTGATGTCTGTGGAAAACAAAATTTACTGTGCCCTTGCTATTCTTCCAGACTGGCAATACTGAACCTCTTCTAGGCAAGAACAACTAGATCTTCCAGAAGTGATTCCCTTCCTAATGTTTCAGGTACCAGGATCAAAGCAATGTCAACTGATAAAGAGCTCAGAGAATGCTCAGGTGATCCTGAGTTTGTTATAGATTTATTGGACTGATATCAAAGTGAATTAGGGATGGAAGGATGTGAGAGCTGATCTCCTTGTGCAGGAATATCATGGTACAGACAGAATCATAGAATCTTTAGAGTTGGAAGGGACCTTTAGAAGTCATCTAGTCCAGCTCCCCTGCAATGAACAGGGACATGCACAGCTAGATCAGGTTGCCCAGGGCCTGATCCAGCCTCACTTTGAATGTCTCCAGGGTCAGAGAATCAACCACATCTCTGGGCAACCAGCTCCAGTGCCTCACCACCTTCACTGTAAAAGACTTTTTCCTTATTTCCAACCTAGAATCATAGAATGGTTTGGGTTGGAAGGGACCTCAGGGATCATGTAGTTCCAACCTCCCTGCTGTAGGCAGGGACGCTTCCCACTAGACCATGTTGCTCAAAGCCCCATCCAGCCTGGCCTTGAATGCTTCCAGGGAGGGGGCATCCACAGCCTCTCTGGGCAACCTGT
>JANHGO010000027.1:44887491-44949612 GCA_024606505.1 Aquila spilogaster
CTGAGGCAGCCCCCGAGGAAAGGGGGTCCAGCCCTGGCCGCGGCATTTTCCAGCTCTTCCCTCACAGCAGCTCCTGCTGTGGGCGACGGCCCTGCCTGCCGCCAGCTGAGCGCCTGGCAGGGAAGGAGGGAGGGCGGGAGGCCACACAGGGCCCTGACAAATTGTTGTTATTCAGACACACCCCACCGTCTCTAGTCTAGAGGACTTGGCAGGGCTGACTCTTTCGTAAAATTTTAGAAATTTTGTGGTTCATATCAGGTTATGAAGTTTGGTGGTCTTTTAGTGAAACAGAAAAGCAGTCCCGCCTGCCAAACCAGGTGGTTCAGAGCCGCAAAGACTGTGTGAAAGGTTTCTGTAAACCATAGAGATGAGTTAAAAATGCATTCATGCTCACTTTATCAGAAACCAGAAAATCAGATGCATAATCTCACGTAGGAATTAGAGCCAGAAGTTGTATCTGTTCTCTAGAGCTGCTTTTGCCCACATGCTGTTTCAATGCCAAGCTTTGCCCTCCAGCAGGACAGCAGTCATCCCACTGCCTGAATTTCTGCTGCTTCTTCACTAGGGAATTAACTGGGACAGGCTGTGTTGAAATGAAGCTTCAGCTTTGCTGGCATCCCACTAGAAATGACCTTTGGCTTTTTCAGACGAGTCATGATAATGACACAGGCCAGTCTGGTGGAGGCTTCATCCTTTTCTTTCAAGCAGTTCTGTCATGGAGAAATGTCAGTCTTTAATTTAAAAAGTCATAAAAAATTGTTTCCCCATTTTCACGTCACTCACCTCTGCTATTACTAGTGCACTCTCAGAAATAAAACCTCAGCCCTGCAGCTTTGGATGGAGGGACCACTCTGCACCCCTGCGCACCTCTGGAAAGTGTTGTGCATTAAGCAACGACTCCAAAGCAACTGGGCACAGCTGCAGGTCAGTGGTCTCACTGTGTTCTCAAGAGTGCAAACCATCTTTCTAATAGCCTCTTCCCAGTGCAAAATAAGGTTAATTTTGAAGGCGTATATATTTACATTGTTAAATTAATACATATTAAATAAACGATCACATAACACGTGGCCTAGGACACTTCTGTCATGCCTAATTTCTGTGAGTCTGTCCCTGCCTATCAATGATACTTACAGTTTAACAAGGTGTTTCAGCATTATTTAGTTTCCTTTTGATATGGCAATAGGGACTGAAGAAACAGACAACGTAGAAACCTGTTAGGGAAAAGTGTCATCGAATACCTGCTTTTTGATAGTATTTAGAAATAAGCAGATAATAGTAATTAGGAAATGTTTTAAGTCTTTTACCAGATGCCCAAAGTCAGAGATGCAAAGGGCACTAATTTTTATTTTTTCAAATAGAACTAGTTTAAATGGAAAGTGGAATCAACTATAGATGCTTGCAAAAGTCATAGATGCACAACCACACATGGTTTTCTTTTTCAGGTCAATAGATGAATTTTCAGGTATTTCACACTTTCATGAACTTTACATGACATGTACACATAGAAAAAGACTTTCTTTTGATAAACTCTTTGTACAAGCCATTTAGGATCATTATGTCTTCCCCGTTTTCTGCCAATCTCAGTTTGTTTAATCTTTCCATTTAACTCCCATTTTCCAGGCAGTTGATCAGTTTTCAACTGTCTCCAGTTAGTTCACATCTTTTTTGAAATGCAGAGCCCTATCCATGACATAGCACTCCACTAAGCAATGTTTACACAGTGCGGCAGAAAGCAGAGCAACTTCATTTATTTTGCAGGCTGGACTCTTATTTGAATATGCAGTCAAGGTTTGTTTGGGGATTTTTTGCAGCTGTATAACAGTGCTGACAGATTCAGCTGGCTACCAACTGTTAGGCCCACATCACATCCTTTAGCTGTTGCTCTCCATCTTGTATTTGTCAGCTTGATTATTTCTTTCAGAGATTACCTATTGCTTGTTCTGACGAATTTCATCCAGCTTCAGACTAGATTATACCTGAGATACATAAGTATTGAAATTAGTACAGTTTGCTCAGCATTCTCCATGGGTTAATTGGGTTTCTGAAAAGGCATGTAAAAACACACCAGCAAAAAGATGTGGTACAAACAAAAGAATTTTTTGTGACTTTTGAAGTCACAAACCCAGTTTCAGCTGCACTCCCTAATACGCAGACAGGAAAATGTTTCTGTTTGCCAGAGTTCCTTGGTCTGATCTACCACACTCTTTAGCCTAGGTCTCATTTGCTTATCAAAAAAAAAAGATTACCTTGGTGACTCCACAGCGTTCAACCTGAAGTATTCTCTTCTGCACTAGAACAGAGGTCAGGTCTTGGAGAGCTTGATCATGAAATCAGACTTGCTTTCAAGAACAGTGAGATCTGGATAGCGACCTAGATTGAGAGTTTTTGCAACAAGGTGCCCTGAGGATCTGACATCTGGAGCAAGCACTGCATAGGTTCTTTAATAAACTTTCTGGAAAGGGGAGGAATGGCAACCTTCTGCAGGTATATCTTGTAACTTAATCAGTCTTCAGCACTGGGTAGAGAAGAATGGCATGTCTGGGCTGCTGAGGGGCCCTGGAGCAGTATGTTCTCCTCCTTTAAAATTCCCTGCTACCATTTATCAGGACGTGCTAAGAGCTTTTTTGCATCGTCTTCTTGTCTCGAGAGGATTAAAATTATGTGGAGAATCTGTAGTATTCACTTGTACTCATTAACCTCCCAAGTTGCTTCATAAGCATACAAACACATCATACTGTGAGGGGATTGCACAACACTATCCATTAATTCATGTCAAGGCTATAGTCTCAATTTTCATAATCTTTGGAAATCTACCCAAGGGGTATAACCCTTGTAAGACCCCAGAACTCTTTTCTCATGACTAGTGAGGGTTACATAAACCACAGTGGGATTCTGTAATGTATCTATCTTATATTTGTTTTATTTACTAATTTTTTTATTCACTCCCCTTGAACCTTTCAGAATGAAATACTATTGCTTAAGTAGAGGGGAAAGAAATGTAAGCCAAGGTTGAAGAAAGAAACAGGAATATTTATAGTTCAGACAATTCTGTAATTGTTTTGTCTGGGTCAAAATGATCTACCAAAGCTTCCTTGGCAATGAAAACTCAAATGAAGAATTTTGGTCAAATCTGATTACATTTATGCAATAGTGATAGAAGAACTAGATCCTTCTGTCTGATAGATACATTCTTCTCTTTTTGTGTGTTATTGTTCTGCTTGTTGATTGCAATGCAGTATTCCTTGGAGGTTCCAGTGATCACTAGAGCCCATTCTATAAGTAGAGGGCAAGAGACAGTCTTCTCTTGAAGGGTCCTGCAATGGAGACAAGCAGGGTCAAGAAAGGGGAGAAATACATAAGACACATGATGATTTACAAATCTGCTGCTTCAAGATTATTATTATTTTTTATTATTCCATTTTTTATCCACTGTTGACTTTTAATTGTATTAGCTAGAGTTCATTTACTGTATCTTTGACAGTATATCAAATGTGAGCTAGAGCAGTGGTGGGTAAGAAAGGAAAAAAAGACATGAGATAAAGCAAAGGCAGAGAGAGGTGAAAGTAGGAGGGTGGTGAAGGTGAACTGAAGGAACCGTCTCTCTGGTCACATAGGTGAACTTGCTAAGGAACAAGTTAACTAGGTAGAGAGCATAGCTTTATAACTGCATCAATTCCTGAAGATCCCTTGAGAAACTGTTTACTGCTGGAACCAATCCTCAGTCCAGTTGTTATAACACAGATTTTTCTCTCTACTCTACAAGTCTCTGACAGAGGGAAGAGTAGAATAATGCCTAGTTCCTCTATTAACCTCCCCTGTACAGGTTCAGTTGAGGGAAGGAGAGAGACACAATTGTTTTAGAAGATCACTTTATTTCCTCCTGCCTGTAGTGCTGCTGGAACTGCATCTGCTAAATTTTCCAAGGTGTAAGTCAAAACACTAGGAAATGAACTCTGAGTGACCTGTGTTAGTGTCTTAGGTGAGATCAGGAGTGTGCTTTTGACGGGAATCTCCTGATCATGCCCACTATCCATGCTGCTGTTCTTGCTGCAGAGTTGTCCTGCAGTGTGTGAACCTGGAGCTTTTTGGATGAAACGAGAGCAGCAGATGCTCTCCAGACACAAGCCCCATGCCTTGCAGCTGGCAGTGAGTCTTCAGTCCACAGGACAGACAAAAAGCGGCGTGTCCTGTCTGCCCTCCTTGGAACCAGTGGAGCCACGTGTCCCTCCCTGAAGTGGCAGATCTGTCTGTCCTTCTTCCACCTTTTTGTCTGCCTTTAAACTTCCAAACAGAGGTGGTTTTTCTCTGAGGACCCACTGGGCCTGAACTCAAATCTTGCTCTGGTTTCATGCTGTGAGCTTCCTCCCGGGTACCTGGGGGTTTCGGTCAGGGAGTCAGAAATGCCCTGATGACAGTACTGTCCATTGTTACTCCTTATTACTACTGCCTAAAAAGTTTGCGTGCCTCACACCAAGCCAATATAACTATTTGATGCTTCCAGGGAGTGAAAGTAAAAATACGGAAAACTGCAGAGGCGATAAAACAGTGCCCTCATCATCCTTCATGGTTCAGCTGTAACATGAAGCTGAAAAATGTCATGCCAGTTTCCAAGTCCATCCTTCAAAACAAAAAAAAAAGTTCAAATAAACTTTAAAGAGTGAGTTAGTCATCACTGGAATAAAGTTCAGAATTCTAGCTGACATGAAATTTACTAAAAAAAATAATACTATTCTCCCTGAAAAGTTCCTCTGTAGAGCTTCAGCTGTACAGAGACAAGATTTTGCACATTTTTTTTTTCCTCTCCTGTCTTGCTTACTGCAATGACATTGTCTTCTCTTTTACACTAAAACTTCCAAATGATGCGGAAAAACTTAAGCTCGCTCTGTTGTACAAGGCAGCATCAAAACAATCCAGGCAAGTTTTGAAAAACATGTGAAAAACAAACAAACAAAATCTATCAGTCATCATCTCTGCTTCTCTGTGAGTTTATACTTCAATCTATTTCACTATAAATATGCAATTTAGTAAGAGTCACATTATTTCTTTTATGTGCATAGGGAAATTTTGTAAGGAAAACAAACAACTACAAACAAAACAGTAGTAACTACAACATGGATTTTAGCTTTATCCTATTGTGCCAAAAACAGTTGGCCCTGACTCCTGGAGCAGGGCTCAACTGGTAAGGATTCAACAAATGCATTTTTTTTCTGGATTCTTTTCTTTCTCTAGTGTGTACTTGTGCTCTGGATTTCCACTGAACCTTATCCTTGTGATGTATTTTTTGTGCACTCCTTAAAATTTATTTTATTTGTCAGAAAATTTTTGTTTACGCTTAGGCCAAGACTAGAAAAACACCTACGTCATTTTCACTTTTTAAAATCTGGACAAAATAAGCTAATTGATATCTTTACTGGCACACACAAAACTCAGTCTGTGAAGCAGGTAACCCAGTGTGGAAATTCACCAGTGATACATCGTACCTTGGTTATTCAGGCTGTGCTGCTGAGCTGCGTGGTCAAATCAGATCAGCTATGAGAAAATTTCAATTGTATTGATTTCAAAGCAGGCTTGCAGCTTTCAAGGTTGAAACTAACCAAATGAATTTTAGGAGCAGGGACTAAATGCCCTACTGCATTTATATAGAGTGAGGCCAATTTGTAAGGCAGGTGGAAGAGAGGAAGAAGAAAGAGCTTGGCTGAAGCCTGAAATAATGTGTGTGATATACTTGGTTTGGGCATAAAGAGGAGCCACAGATTTCAGGAGAGGGAAAAAACCCTCGGTATCTACTCTGGGAATTCTTGCCTAAATTAGGACATCATCATCTATAATCCCCAATCATTTCTTACTTCTGATGAGCTGCATGAGGCCTGTGCAACAACTGAGAGTCACTTACATTCCCAAACGCAAGTGGGACTTAAGCAGGACTAAGTAGTGCATAGGTCTGATGTATAATCCATTCTAGCAGGGTGGATTTCACCTCAGGACGGTTAAGAAGTAGATGAGCTGCTCAAGAAAAACATCAAGTCGCCTGGCTTCCCTTTGTTGTTGTTCTAAAGAAAGGATTAAGCGTCTGGAGTTGTGTGGGTGGCTTTGCAGTGGACAGTGTATGGTTTTCTTCAGCTACCATAAACCTATCAACAGAATATTATCTCCTCAGTAAGAAGTACTTCTGCACTTCATTAAGATGGAGAATTATCAATTCTGTAGCAGGGAAGCCACGTAAATGAGCCTTCTAAGTAATGAAAAGAAAATCACGTTCCACTGAGAGTCTTTTAAAAATAGCTTGGAGTTGAAAATTAGAACTGGTTGGGAGGTTGGAAGAGAGACAAGCTGGGGAGGCCTTAATAGAGACTTACTAGCAATTTTGGAAATATTTAGGTAAACTGCATTAGCTCTGCTAGTCTATAATCTGGATGACCAGATTTGGACAGACACCATCAATATTCCGAAGAGGAGCATTTTGCCACATTCTGTCTTTTTCTCTGGACTGCTGCTAACATCACAGAGATAATTACATGAATACTACAAGCGTTCTGTAGCCTTCTAACATAACAAGTGTCATTTCAAGTAAGAGAAGGATAAGTGCATTGCAGCTTTCGGCCTATTTTATATTCATTTGGCAAAAAATACTGTTATTTAAGTCCTGATAAAGGTTCTGCATGGACATGAAAGATAAAAGACCAGAAGTGTCCTTTCAGAAAGCTTAAGAATTTTATGGCAGCAGGACTTTAGAATGGTTTGAATATTCTGTCTGAGAGTGTCTTTAAACTGTGGATGTGTTTATTGTCTTTCATGAGTTCCATATGAAATCTGCTCAGATCACAACTAGAAGGTTGTCTCTTTTAACTAGCTAAGAACCTTGCAAAACTCATCACAAAATCTAAAAGACTGCCTGAGCTCTTTCTGGCTTCAGGGTTAGCAATAAAGATTCTGGAATCACAATTTAAGTAAAATCATACTGAAGAGATTGTACAGTGTGGCCTGGAATAGAGAAGAGAACCCGTTTTTCTAAGCACTGAAGTTAGAAGATCAGATGCCGATTAGAGGGAAGGAGCAGGTATTTTGAGCAGAACGATGTCATTTTTACATAGCTGAACTTCAGAGTAAAAGGTGAATTGAGAGACAAATTTTAAATATTTCCCCAGCCAAGTCTGCATAAACAGAAAGAGTGTTATAGTGCCCAGCAATACACTCAATTATGTGCTTTGTTAAATTATCCAGGGCACAATCGTTGGACTATATTGCCCCTGTGAGTTCCCTGGTGTTGTGCTTTAACCCCAGCCATCAACTAAGCACCATGCAGCTGCTCACTCATACCTCCCCACCCAGTGGGATGGGGGAGAGAATTGGGGAAAAAAAGTAAAACTCCTGGGTTGACATAAGAACAGTTTGATAAAACAGAAAGGAAGAAACTAATAATGATAATAATAACAATAATAGAATGACAATAATAATAATAAAAGAATTGGAATATACAAAACAAGTGATGCACAATGCAATTGCTCACCACTCGCCGACCGATGACCAGTCAGTTCCCGAGCAGCTATCCACCGCCCAGGCCAACTCCCCCCATTTTATATACTGGACATGACATCACATGGTATGGAATACCTCTTTGGCCAGTTTGGGTCAGCTGTCCCGGCTGTGTCCCCTCCGAACTCCTTGTGCCCCTCCAGCCTTCTTGCTGGCTGGGCAGGAGAAGCTGAAAAATCCTTGACTTAGTCTAAACACTACTTAGCAACAACTGAAAACATCAGTGTGTTATCAACATTATTCTGGTACTAAATCCAAAACATAACACTGTACCAGCTACTAGAAAGAAAGTTAACTCTATCCCACCCAAAATCAGGATACCTGGTCTGTGATGTCAGCTTCTGTTTTGTAGGGGAAAAAATTCCTGACTTTAAGCAATAAATCAGGCTTAATCTTGTACAGTGCAAATGTATCTGTTGTTTCAGAATGTCTGCCACAGCCCTTAAAAACAATTTAAAAAACCTCAACCCTAACTCTGTAAAAAAAGTTCTGTCCTGATGTGTGTGGAATGCTCAGAGCTAAAAACTTTTCATGATTTCAGCCACAGAGAAAGATTTCATCATTGGTCATGAAAATCATCTCATGATTTTCAGCCATGTGAAAGAACTAAGGAAGTCTGCGTCTGAACCTAACTCCCTTCTGATGCACAACAGGATTTTCCACATTCAAAGCTGCACCACATTTTGCTGTGCAGTTCCTTCTGTTGTTTCTAATTCCTATGCAAGAAGCATTCAAGGACACATGATGTGTTTTTTTAAACGCTTGTTGTTGCAGGTTAAAAAAATTGCTATTTGTGATAGAAGTTCTGTTTTCTCAACACTGCAAAAAATCTGTCATGTGCACTATAACTTTTTCTCTGAGCTCCCTAGTTGTCTTGGATTGCAATATACATGCAAGCCACTGGGAATGGCTAAAGCACAACAGGTAATTTTAAATGCTACTCCTATTGTGTAGGTTTATCTTGCAAGCAGCTGGTAAAGAACACAAGTGTGAATATATATCTTCTCTAATTAAATATTCAGGTATTTTAGAAAAATGTTCTTTGGAAAACAGTGTTTATACCAAGTATTTGTATAGTAAATGCAATACCTGCCCATATATTACCCTCAAATATATTCCACTTAAGGTAACTGCATTTCACAAGATTGAAGTCAGAGCCTTTAGACAAATTGTCTCTCTGGGTTCTGTTGCATGTGAAAGATGCCATGGAGGGGACGATGGGCATGGATCCCTTGTAATTCAGATCTGTTTTCACCATGGGCTTCAGGTCACTGCCTGTCTGCCTGCTCACCTAGGTGTTTATCAACTCCTCTCAAAGAACTAGAATAAAGTGAAGTACCTTAGGCTGCTTTGTTCATGCATACATGTCACTTTGGGGGATTTAGGAGCAGTTAGTTCATCTAAGGCAACTGAAGCCTGAAATCTAAATAAAAAAAGACTGCTGCACAGCTCTGCCAGTGCAGTCATCTGCCTTGATGCTTCTCTGTAAAACTACGCATTTGATTCTCCACTGTTTGCATTATCAATGTCTATGCTAGGGAGATTTTTAAGTAATGCTGCAGAAATTGCCTGTGGCAGGGGAGGGTGAGACCATCTAAACTAGCTGTATGACCCACAGCTGAGGAGAGCACTTTTGGAAGAATGTGGACCATGGCCATGGGCCAGGAACACCAAAAGCTGAGAAGTTGGTCTCGCACAGCCATGAAGTAAAAATGTGTGTAATTGAGGTTGCTTGGTCTTGAGAATTCCTTCTGAGAAAGATGTGCGTATGGTACAGTTGCCCAGAATATGGGAATCCCAAAAGAAAGGCTAACGTGTTTGGCTGTCTTTGTTACACAGAAACAAAACAAAGCAAAACAAAACAAAGGAGGAAAAAACAATGCCTTTTTGGCAGGGGGGGGGTAAATGTGTCATTGGGTAAAAATCCTGCAGCTGGCTAACACTGTAGCTGAGAAAGTTAATTACATACAAGGAGATGTCAGGATATAGCTCAGACAGCAAGAGGGAACAGAGCGGAGGTTTGGTCATGGCAGTCAGCGCTCCCTTGGCAGGGAAGTGCTGAGCTTGCACGCACAGCCCGGGCACGTGTCCTGGCCAGAGGAATCCAGCCTGTGGCATGCAGGCATGGAGGCTGAAACCCATCTGTGGACATGTGCTCAAAGCAGATGTGGCTATTTAGAGATGTGATTTTTCCCAAATGAAAGAGGTCGGATATGGCTTTTGGAATTAAGGCTAGCTCTGCTTTTAGTCATTCTAAGGTGCAAACAAATACTCAGATACTCAATATCTAAGTGACCAAAAGTACAGGACTGCAAAACTGAAATCTTGCCTCTGTTTTCTAAGTAGAAGGAAGGATCCAAGTCTCCATGGCAATACAGCAGGGTTAAGATCAAGAAAGATGTAAGTAAATCATTCTGGACTATGCTCAGTGAGGGTGGGATTCAGCTCCAGCTTTATTCAGGTTTCTGTACATGAACTAATGTCTGAGCACTCACTGGCACTCCAGTCAATAAAGTCAATGGAACCCATATGGAGCAATTAACCTGAACCTATGGCAGATACTTGGCAATAGTCAGCTGAATAACTTTCCAGACTTCATCAACATCCGTACAGCTGCTTGTACATGGGCATTTAATGCCCCAAGGCATCCTGCCTGACCCCCAGCAAGGCACTGATCTCCTGCAGGTCCTGTAACATATTTGCTAGCCCCATATGGATCTCTTGGACACCCCAGCACATCTCTAATGAAGAAGACTGTGTGTGGGCAGTGGAATAAAACCATATTGATTGCATAGACTAGACCACTGTTGACTATAGTGCCTAGAGCACCAGCTAGGAGCAGCAGATACTTTAAAAAGTAGATGTAGCAGACGCTAGAGAGCTATTGACCAAAACATTCCGGTATTGTGTTTTTGGATGCTGAATGGTTTGGTTCGCCTCTACCTCACTTCAGCAAGTATTGCACGGAATAGCATGTATTAGGAAAGTGCTTAGGTAAGGGCTAAACGTTAAATGGTAAGATTCACTGGTGCTCCTGAGGCCCAGCAGAACCATCCTGTGAGAAGCTTAGCTTCTGTACTATAATGCAAGAATTTTTTTTATTTCACTGCATTTTCTCCTTCCTTGAGGAGATGAGAGATTTGTCCCTTATGAGGTACCTTAAACGACTGTCTTCCGTCCCTTAAATCAACTTTTGAACTTCAAGATGGATAAACCATTATTTAGCACAAAGCAAAGCCACAGCAACAAACATATGACAAGCATATGGCAAGCATGTGGCTAGGCATTTTAACCTTAGCTAAACACTATAAATTTGTTAGGAGGCAAGGAACAAATATTTACATTTGCTTCTGCTTGTTGTTCTCACGGCATTTGGTAGACGGCATGGGACGTGGCACAGCAGCAGCAGGGAAGAGCTGTGGTGCAGTGTGGCTGGAGCAGGTCCCATTAAAGGAAAGAAAAGGTCCGGCTGCCTGTTCTATCCAGCCAGGCACTGAAGCTTGGTCCTCACTCACTTTACCATAGCCCTGCTTTGGAGGTCCATAGTCGAAAGTCCGTGGTGGTACTGCAATGCCTGCTGAAGGTTAGATGACTACTCCAGTCCGGTAACTAATGATTTGTTTTCCTTTTAAATGTATATTTTTGCGCCTGTTAAGCATAAATACTCTTCTCCTCATACACTTCCTTGCCACGTATGCCCAGTTTGGATACCACTACCCTTGACCTTGGCTTTGTTCAGTTTGGCTTTGCATTTTAAATGGTATTTTACATAAATGTCTTAAGGAAACCTAGAATGTGTAAAGCAACAGGTAGTGAAGAGACACCTGAACTAATAGCAACTCAGCTGAGATTTCCAGATGAAGAAGAATAGCATGGTGCCAATTTATCAGTTCATGGTTGGCTGTTAATGAGAGTTTTACTAGAGAAATCCAGGTTTCCCAACCATTAAAATAATATTTCAGAAACTAGCAAGTAGATGGTCTGAAACCTCCATGAGCAGTTATTTGGCTCGAAGTGGTTCATATTCTTTTTGCAATGCTTTTAGTGTATTTACCTGAAAAATTTTTAAATTTGACAATAAAGACACAGAGTTAAACCCTGTCATTATTGAAGCTAGCAACAGCCACTTCTTGACTTTCCCTAGAGCTTGAATTTCACTAATAATAACAACTATGTTTTTTTCCTATCTCGCTAACAGAAGTGATACTCCATTATGACCCAGTTGGCATGTTTTCCCATCTGTAGAGCAGAGCATGTTCTCCTGAGGTTGTTCTGGGAGAAGCCACTCCGGGAGCAGCTCTCCCTTCTGTCTGGAGTGAGGGCTCGGGATGCTCATGTGGTACCATCAGCCTGATGGAGCCCTCATGTGTGGTCCAGGTCCAGGCTATGGAGTGGATAAGGGGAAGAGACATGCCAGACAGAGGAGTAAGTGGGCCAGGTGCCATGTCTGATACCGTTTCCTCTTCATGGAAATTAGTGTGAAAAGCTATGTACATAGCTGTCCTGGATAACCAGATGATATTTTTATTTCTCTTTCTGTTCTAGTGTTTAACACTCATTGCTGCCTTGTTTCTTAAGTGGAAAACCTCCACATCAAACTTTGATGATATTACGGGCCTTTCTGCTGCCATGCACTGTGCAGGAGTTGGCAAGAAAGTCCAAATCTCCTGTCTGCTGGCTTATATCCCACAGCTGCAGGAAGTCTCAAATTTTTTAACACAGAAAGAATTTCTGACTCCAAAATTATTTCCAGGAGCTCTCCAGTATGGGAACTGTCTAAAAGACAGAAATCAAAGCAGGAACAATTAAAAGAGCTGCACTGCATATGGTCACAATCTATGTTCTAAGAGAAAAAAACAAATTTTCTTCTACATTACCAGATATAGTAATTCTGAGGGCAGAAATTTTACCCTGAGTTCCCATATTTTACCAGCATTATCTCTGGTGAGAAAAATGTCTGAAAGGCTCAATAATGGCATGTATAAGGACAAAGCAGAGAGCTGCTCGTGGCATCCCCAGAAAATTGGGGATTTGAGTCAGAAAAGTGGACTGAAAAGCATGACATTTTCAGAGAATATTAGCTACTCATACCTACTCCCTGATTTTTATTTTGCAGGGAATGACATCCTTTTGCATATGCATCATGATGATCCACTTTAGAACCTGAGTTTGAAGTTTAGCAACTGATATGTAGCTATCACTACTAATTCGTCGTACTCAATTTACTGCCCTGTTTGGGCCCTCATAGGGGTTGTTTTGAGATTATCACTCTGGAAGGTTATCGATGAGCACCAGAGACACTGCAACAACCCCCCAGGGCAAATATTTTTTTTATCTTTTTTCTACTTTTCAGTCATTTTTGTCCAAGTTTTTCTTCCTCTGAAGTTCAACATGGCCCTCATTTTCTTCCTATGTATGCAGTTTGAATCCAAAAAGTCATGAATGATATCCAAGAGATGTTCTTGTGCAGTCAGAGCAGACTGTTTTATCTTCCATGATCAGTGCTGAGTTTTTAACACAGGTGTGCTGCAAAATCTTAGGAGGAAAGAAAGGGATGTAAAAGGCAAAAAACACTTCTTAAAATACGGAAATAATTTTGTCTTCCTAATTTTACTTTCATAATGTTTCATGTCTAAAAACCAAAAAATGTGGTAAGAAGAAAAAATACAAAACAAAATCCAAATGCTATCTGTCCTAATCAAACAAACTGCCAAACAAATACAAATGAATTCCAAAATATTCCATACTATGCACTCTCTAATATCCAGAAAAATTATTTTACCTTGTGTTTCCATTACTTCCCTTTGCAACTCAGAACTGTGCTTGGCAACACATCTCTTTCTGTTGTTCCTTTCATAACATTAATTAAATGACTGTCTACACTGCAGTCACTCCGGTGTTTGAACCTCACGTAGACAAGCTTGTCCAAGATTTCAGCGAGCTAACGTGGGTCCTGCTAGCAAGAGAGCTGTGATACCACAGAACCCAACTTGGGCACGCCTACCAAGTGTCCAGGTTTTCCTGGGCATATTTATTTTTCACCTTGAATCTCTTTCAAAGTGGAAATGTAATACATGCCTAGGCTGACTGGTAGCCTTTGCAGGGCAGATGATTTTATCAGACTGAATCAACTGGAGACACTAGACATGCTCTCAGTCATACGTCCAGGATTTCAGACCGGCTGGAAGTACTGTTCCTGCGCGCTGTGGTGGATCGCCACGTGCAGCCAGCCCTGCACTCTGCGACTGCCCAGCTTCTGGGAAGTGTGGGCTAAACCCCTCGAACATCCTCTTCTTGTGTGGGCTGCACATGCAACAGAAGTTAAATGCCTCCTGTGCACGTCAGATTTACTACTCGTGCTCAGGAACAATGCGTAGCAGGTCTGCTTCTCATGGATGGGCTGTATTCATTTGTCTGCTCATGTTTTACTGCGTACAGGATATTATACTTCGCTAAAATGTCATGGCCTTGGACTAACATAGAAGACTGTACGCTTATGACAGATTCAGGCACAATTCACTGGGCAAATGGGGCAATTGCCACTTTTCTAACAGCAAACACAGCGCTGAGGGAGGGCATCTGGAGTCCGAGCTGCCAGAGCCTGCCGTGGCAGGCAGTGAGCTGGCAGCACCGGCAAAGCCCGCCGGGCTCCTTGGTGCGGCTGCGTGCCAGCTTGCATCAGGAAGCCCACCCAAAGCCCCAGGGGAGCTTCTGCCAAAGTTGTGGCAATGGAAGAAGCTATGGAAAGTGGCTGGACTGGAGAGCAAAGCTGGAGGGAAGGACTCATGCTGCGGAAATATGCTGGGTTAGAGGAGGGCTTTGTTTTCGAACATTTGATTTTAATCTGTTTCACTCAGCAGACTGAAATGCTTTCTTTTTTAAAAGATTTCCTCTTTCCTTCTAGAGACTGAAAGCCCCTTTGGTGGCTTTGGTACATGAACCTTACAGGAAAGGTGAGACTTCTCCTGCAGTTCTGGCCTCAGACTCTTAGCTGAGAAACACAGTACGTGTGTGTCAACACACGTATATATTACCGCGTGCGCATTTCTGCCTGGGCAATCCAAAGCTAAGGTTCCAAAACCTGTCCACGTGGTGAAGTGAATACTGAACAGTTTGCCTGTGCCAACTGCACATTGGTCCTCTGGCTTCACTACCATCAGCACCTGAGGTACTTTCTAGGTTCCCTCTTTAGTCAATGAAAGGAGAGGGACTGACAAACAGCGAGTCAGTCCTTGGAACAGCTGTCTGAATTAAGTGAGCCGAGTCCTTACCTGTGCCTCTCAATTGATTAGAGAGGGAGCTGAGAAGAAAAGCTTAGGTTAGCCTCACTATCTGAACCATACCTATTGGTAGCTGAAGTCAGGCAGGGTGAACATTTTAAGGATCTGTTGTGGAATAACTCTATTAGGCAGCTAAACACCACTCAACCACTTACTCACTTTCTCCTCCCCCAGCAGGACAGCAGAAAGAATAGGAAGAGCAAAACTAAGAAAACTCATGGGTTGAGATAAAGATAGTTTAGTAAGCAAACGAAAGAGGAGGAAGAAAGAAAACAAAACAAAACAAGTGATGCAAAGGCAATCATTCATCACCTCCCACAAGAAGACTGATGCCCAGCCGTTCTCCAAGCAACGGCTACCGTCCCAAATTCCCCCCACTCTGTTTTATTGCTGAGCATGATGTTACATGGCATGGAATAGCCCTTTGGTCATCTGTCCTGGTTACATCACCTTTCAACTCAATGTGCACCACAAACCTACTCACAGGGGTGCAGAGTTGGAAAAAGAGAAAGCTGTGATGTTGTGCAAGAACTGCTCAGCAATAGTCAAAACACTGCTGTGTTATCAATACTATTTTAGTCACAAATTCAGAACACAGCACCATACAGGCTGCTACGAAAAAAATTAACTCCATCCCAGCCAGACCCAGTACAGGATCATAAAATTAAATTGAGGGAAGCTCTATCTTTGGTGAATTGTGAGCATGATACAGTCAAAATGAAATGTACAGTTGTGTTTCAGATTTAAATGGATGATCTTACAGTGTCTGAAATCCTTACTTTGACAGATATGATGCAAAGAGAAGTGAATGGGGAATTAATTTTCAAAACTTGTACAAAATGTATGTAATCGTAATTGGACTATGAATACCTTCCGCTGCTCCAGAAAAACAACATGTTCTCTTCCTAGTGACTGTGGAACACAAAATTTACTATACCCCTGTTACTCCTCCAGCCTGGCAATGCTGAGCCTCTTCTAGGCAAGCACACCCGGTTCCTCCAGAAATTACCCCTTTCCTAGTGTTTTGGGATGGTACCAGGGTCAAAGCAGTGCCAGCTGATAAACAGGTCAGAGAATGTTCCTGTAGTGCTGACTAGATCATGAATCTAAGGGCTTATATTAAAGTGAATGAAGGACAGAAAAGTAGACAAGTTTGTACAGGTATACCTTGGTACAGATGCTGAGCTAGGCCCCTCTTCTTGATTTACTCCCTAGTAATAACATAATTTAGGAAGTGGAGGAATGGCCAGAGTGATAGCAGGAGTGTAGATGATGTGATTAAAGGGAATGTCTTTTTCAGAAAAGGCTGTACATATTGTCATGGTCCCCAGCAGTGCCAGAGATATGCACTCCAGGCTACCGTGTGCTCATTTGCAATCTATTGGATGTATGAATGGATCAGCTAACTCCAGAGAAAAATTCAATAGTAATTGCAAGGAGGAAGGAAAAAAAGGGGAGGAGGCTTTTGTCAATATTATTTAGAAGCAAATATAATTCTATGGAATCGAGTTGCTTTAAATATTCCTTTTTTGATTATCATGCAGGTAGGATACCATTACCATTTAGCTAGTATGTGATGTGAAAAAAAAAGCAAACCTAAATAAAGACATGTTCACTGGTTATTTTGGTAAACTGCTTAGATAAATGTTAAATTTTCTGCGCTGGTGTCGATTGTGCACAATTTCATCACCTGTTCTATTCTCCAAAATTCATAGTTGGCTCTGTGTTCTTTTCTGGTCCAAATGCATTTTTCTATTGAAGTGGTTCAAAAAATGTAATATTCACCATAAAGTTTGTCCTCTGTGGAGTTCTGTAAGTTTTTAGCCTGATCCTATTCCTTTGTCTCTTTGCTGTTCTTTTTTTCGGGCAGTTACATTCACGTATCTCAGGTCTCTGCTTACACTCATATTTCAATAGCTTCTTTGATACTTTAGTATATTCTATGATATTACTATTACCTGCATTTTAAAACAGGTGATTCAGTTATTTAGTGAACCAAATTTTCACCACATCACAGTAATCCAGGCTAATGAGAGGTTACGGATTCTGATCCCTTAGAAAAGGTAACAGAAATGTTCCTGATGGCAAGTTATAATGTTCCAAATGGAGAAGCTCAAATGCATATCCAGATTTGGAAACCTAATAATTATGGCAATTCAGACCCAGAGTAAATCTGAACTTCACTGTCTCATTACAATGAGATAAACCAGGACTGGACCATTGTATTTTCCTATTTTATGATATAAGAGCTTGGGATCGTCTCTAATTCTAACATAAGGTTTTGATAATCAGTAATTCTAGGAAATTAACTTAAAACCAACATCAATTAGTGGATATGATTCACTTTTTACTCAGTTCTAACCATATAAAATAATGCTTTCCTAGGAGAGCAACAACCATAAATTTTAGTCTCATATACTGTGTGATGTGCAAATGTGGAAAACCATTTCACATTAAACAGAACATTTTAGGAATGATGGACAGATTACATCTATGCCAATGCCTTAAATTTTTGTCGGCAGGACACATTCAAGAGGCAAACTTTCATATTTCCTTGTAAGCTGTAGACAGGCCACTGAAAGCAAGAGAGTGAAATTTCTCTCATTCTATAGGCTTTTCTTTTAGAAGGACATACTTTGTAAGATAAAGTGAAATAAAACTGTAAAAGATGGACCAGAAACAAAAAGCAAGGAAAATAATCCGTTGCAGTAGAACTTTATGTTTCAGTGTGGCTGCTTACAAAACCTCTTCTTATTGTTGTTGAGAGAACACTGGACGATATCAGATGCAGGGATTATAAATAAAACCTTTGAATAGCATTATTGCTGCCAGCTGTTGACATGATTTGTATTAGTCACTAATTGCTACAGTCATGGCTCACACAGGCAGACTTAGTTCAGCTGTTCTTGGCCGGGAAATCCTCTGCTGAAACCAGGGTGTCTTTGCTCTTCTAAGGGAGAATTGCTTCTCCTTTCAGTTGTCTTTTCCAAAATGCGTGCAGAACAGGTATATTCTTTCATTAGTTGAATTTGCAACCTACACTCTGTCTGATAAATTATATCTGTCTAGAAAGTCCTCTTGAGCTAAATCTAAAAGGGTTTTTAACCTTTTTGTTCCCAAATCCTCTGATATTTTTGCTCTGTGATATCCCACAAAGCACTTGGTTTAGAAATCTCACTGTATTTTACTTTTTTTGGCTGAGTTACAGCATGCACGAATGAGATAAGAGACTGCTTCATTATTCAGTTAATCATTTGGAATTTGAAACTGTTTAGAAGTACTTGAAACATTGACATTTCACGGAGGGAAAAGCACTCTAAGAAACCTGGGCAAATCCTGCGAAGGCTCTGTAGTGATGACAAAGGAGGATTTTACATGCTTGGGATAAATGTATGTGGGGATTCTTTCCAGATATTTAGCAAACTTCTTAAAGGTGAACTAAATGAAAACAGTGTTGTTGAATTGTTTTTGCTCCTTGTTGCTCTTTTCTTGGCAACCGCTCTGCGCTTATTTTTATCAGATAAAACAGTGCATTGTAAACCAAATCATATGTTCTCTGGCATAAATATTTTTAATGCTAAAGTTTCCTCAGGGCCTAAGTGATAACTCCGGATGTTGACTCATTTGATAAATGGTATCTCATGATGATGACTGCAGCCCCAAAAACTCCCAGATGAAGTTATGTCCCATCCTGCTAGGTCATGCTCTGTGCTGCGTAGAAGAAGAAAACCGAAAAGGCTCTGCTCAGGCAAGGCAAAGGGTGGGCTCCAGCATAGCATGTTGTTCATGGCTGAGTCCCCTGAGACAGCTACTGGGACACCTATGCCTCCTGCCCGGTCCTGCCACTGGTCACCAGGCAAAAGCCAGGGTACAACCTCTGATGTCAGAGCGGTTGTGCCTAAGTGCTGCTTCTTGCCCAAGTGAGGCAGATTCTGGCCATTTCTGTCCGGCTACAACCCACACCACGAGTCGGCGGCTGCCTCCGGCCCCAGGCTTGTTGTGCCCCACCAACTCCCAGTCTGGGCATCAGCCAGCGGTGGGTAGTGTCCTCCGGCAGGTCTGTCCCTCTGTCAGCCCTGTGGCCTGCCAGGTGCTTGAAAATAACTTGTTGTAGCAAGAAACATAACTTTAGATGTTGTTCTGTGGGCAGCGGGGCTGATAAAGCCTGGTTTCTTACGGGCTTGGGTCTTTTAAACTGCTCCAAAAGTCCTAATCTCAAACTTTTCCCGGCCATCACAACACTGCCTAGGGCAGACCCGTAAGGAAGAGAGACAGATCGTGCCGTAGCTGATCTCCAGGCGGGCACCTCCATATTTTGGCCACAGCAGGCACAGTCATTGACTAGTCAACTGCTGTATTCAAGCGTAGTCAGTGGTGGCCCACTAACTCAAAATTGAACAGCTAGATGAATAGGCAGACAAGTGAATAATTAACAGGTTAAATAAATAAATAAATATTAATAAACAGGTGGATTTTCAGCGTAGATGTTACTGATTTTAAATCTCTTTGTAAATAGTTCTGATGGACCGTAGACAACCCCAGTTTCATAAACACCTCTATTTCACCATGTTTCTTGTAGTTGGTAGCAGTTTGTATGCGTACATATGAGTTGGAAAAATCTACTTGCAGGACATTTTCAGTGTTTTCCACTTGAATTTGAAACATTCCCACAGTTCAGTTCTAAGATACTCATCTCCCTGTAGTTCTGGTTCCAAGCACTACTTCTGGAAGGCTGAATTTAGCGGCTTAATTCTATTACCAAAATAAGGTGTTTAACTATGTGTCGTTCCCTTTGTTGTAGCCCGCTGCAACTTTTTCAAGGCTGAATGGAAGGACACCAAGGAATATTTTCTGAGTAGCCATTGGTTTTCTGTATACTTTTTTATGTGAAAGGCATTTAAGAAACTACTTTTATGTTCAGGCACAATATTAAACAGGGTTAGCTGGCCTCCGTCTTAATTACTGTACCTCTGAATAACATGAGGTGGAAATTAATCTTGATGATTTTCACATTCACCTAAGGATGACAGGGAGAGGTGAAGGATTGTGTGGGCTACTGGTTTAAAAAGGAGACTGGGACCTTACTTCTGCAGCTGGTAATTCTTAGCTTAGCTGCTGCCCTGCCTTGTGATTTTAGAGACTATTGGGTTTTGCTATTGCTATGTTAATTCATCTTTATTAACTGTCAGATTATTTCTGGAGATTTCCAGGCCAGGAATGTGTGCATATGCACCATTTAGTACATTTAGGCTGCCCCATAAATTTAAAAGGGCTAAGAAACAGATATGGACATGGGAACTTATTCATCTATACTGGTAAATTATTAGAACCATCCTTGTTATGGGTTTGACTCAGTGGAATTAATGCTTTCCCAACAACTCCCAGGCACAGTTCAGGACCTGGCTATGAATTGGCAGTGAACTATTCCTGCTGATTAGTTTGGGTGCCACTGATCTATTTAGGAGGATAAGACAGTTTAATAATATGGATGGGGGCCACTCCGTATCAGTTGTCTCAGTGCCAAGGAACAGCATATTTAATTTATTAGCAAAGATGTAGCCTCAGTGTCCAGTGCAGCAGAAATGCAACACCTCTGCTGTAGCTGCAGACTGACCTGCATGTGCTCATTCTCATACAGCCTAGATATATGCAATTAGTCTGAACGCTTACTGATTATGCATTTGATGTCCCAAGGATGCACGGGGCCTGCGTGCGTCCACTGAGCAGATGCATAGGGTGCAGATTTGTTACACAAGCTGCATATGCGTAATAAGATGTATCCACACATAGCACATATGTGACTGGTTTAAGATACCCTATAAACATAGATTCTTTGCATGTGTGCTATTTCCTGGGCAGCCAGATGCCTACTATTCCCAGGCAAAAGGCCACATTTACCAATCGCAGTTTTCTTTTTCACCATAAACAACATTTCTAGGTAGAAACAGAGACATGTGGTGAAAGCAAGTTTTTGATACCACCTCACAGTGAGTCAGGTTCAGGTGTGTGTGCTTCACTCTTACTCTGTGACGATGTCAGAGTCACAGAAATGAAAGAAACTGGATACGTCAGGAGAGTTGAGACAATCCTGATAGTTGCCAGTCCAGGTCTTTTAGTTGGGATTTACTGAGTTTCAGAGACCTTAAACAAAATATACGGTACTGCACAGACCTTGTGCTCGTTAGGAAGCCCGATTACAGTGTAACTGCGATGGAACTCATAACTCAGCTCTTAGATGAGATTTCCTAAAATACTGAAAGGGATGGGGTCCGTAGTTCCCATTGAAATCCAGTGGGAAAATGACAAGCACCTAACTCACCTCAACAACTCTTGAAAATGCTGTCTTTGTAACTTTTTATAGCCTTGTATACATTTCATAGTTGCAAACACTGTATCATGTAACTGCGTAGGTACAAGTGTGCTGTAGAGACCATAAGAACTTTATCCAGTATTGCATTTCTTAGCTGTTTGTTTCCTTTGTCACAAACACGTATGGGAAACACACGACACAACATACACAGTGTAATCGTAAGGGTACTGGAAAAAATTGTCACAACAGTATCTACTGCCAAATGCTTTCATTGAAAACAATCATCTGCTGCAAACTTAATGAGATTTACTGCATTTAAAATGAATTAAAAGCCTTTAAAATTCTTCTCCCAGCTAGTTTTATATAAAAATGATGGGACTACTAATCCATGTAAGAATACAGCTAGAAAGATGTCCCTGAAAAATATTTTTTGAGCAGCTAACCTGTAATTGGTGTAAATAACATGCCCAGCAAATGTGCAATTACAAGCTCTTGGCCTCATTACCGGAGGATTTAATTACGTTTCTGGTACATAAGAGCTTTTCCCTGTCTGTCTTCCTAGGGTTTTTTGTTGAGGATTCCTCTGCACTTGTGTGTATCCATCTGCCCAGCCACATCCTAAGGGACCCAGAGAGTGTGAGAGAATGAGAGACTGTTTTATGTCTCTGTAAGCGGTTGTTCCACATCTACTCTTCTCTGCACCACACTGTAACTAAAAACCTATTCATTTAAGTCTTGAAGTATATATTTCAAACTGCATTCATCAGGAATGAATCTCCTTTCCCTTTCTCGACCGCATTCTTCCAGGGCTATTGAAGCTTGAGCACTGAGTTCAGTCTTGGCAGGTCCCCACCCCCCTCCGAGGTCCAGGTTCAAGCTCTATTTGGGTTCTTTTGTGCTGATGCCTGCAAATTCAGCGGGGAAGTTCAAGAGAGGATAGATGAGCCCTAACACTGCTTAGGCCAGTCTCTATTTCAGAGCTGAAAGGTGACAAAAAGTGCAAAAGTAAAGTTGGTCCAGGAAGGTTTTAAACAGCAAGCCATAAATTATCTTTTTTTTTTTTCCTTTTTTCCATTCTTTCCCCCTTCTCAAGAGAAGGCATTTCCAGTAAAAGCTAAATTTGTCTCAGAAATTGGCTCTGTTCTTTTCAACACTGCTGAGTGCTTCACTGCTAAGCAGGACCCCTACTGTTTTTGTCAGGTTTCATCTCTGTATTTTTGTGTATAATATGCATGTAAATACACAAATAATTGCATGCACATTCTATACAAACACACATATATATATAGGCAGTGCAGGGTCAAATTTTTTCACAGTAGACTCAAAACATGCACCTAATCTATGTCTGGATCTGCGGGGCTGGCTGTTTTCAAAGGCATCCTGGGGAAAGCCAATTTTATAATCTAACAGTGACTGTAGACCCACTGCTCAGGAGTACTTGGTTACACCGCCTGCCACTCAAAGAGCAAAGGCCATTTTGTCTGAGTGACATGCCAGCTCCTAAGGATGATCACTGAGGGCTCTGGCTTCTGAAGAGCTGTAAAGAAAGATCTACGGGAAAGGGCCACGTACATATTCTGTTCAGTAATACAGGGAATACAGGGAAAAATACAGGGAAACAAGATTCGAGTGCATTATTTGGGGGTGGAGTAAATAGAAGCATATCTGAGGAGGAGGCAATTATAGAATGAAGGAGAAGGGAATGGAAAATAGACAGTTTAACTTGCCTTTTCTTCAGAATCCCAATCAACATTTCCTAACAGCAGTACTTGGTCCTAACCAAGCCTCTATCCAGAGTAAAAGCCAAGAGCTTTTTCAATATACAAAAAGCTGTTTCAATAAAGGAAGATGGGTTGAAAGAGTTTGGCTGTAAATTGCAGCCTTCAGAAAAGAGAGCAAAGGTTTGGAAAAAAAATTTGCAAACAAGAAATATACCAGAAAAAAAAGGAATGTGATTACAATTTTGCTACTATTCTATGGCATCCTTTCACTAGGAATTTTTAAGAGGATAAAAAGACAGATGACAAATCAACAAAAGACTCTGTGAAATATGCCCATTTAGGGACAAGAAGGTCCAGCGGTCTAGCAACACGCTGCCAATTCACCCAAGCCCACCCAGGCGTGGGGGCCGTATCCCCCCACCCAGGGAAAGGTGTGCATCTGGTGGGGGCTGCACCCCGCTGTCCCTGGGGTCAGGCCTGGCAACCTCAGGCCCTTGAAACGTGTGCCGTTCCCAGGTTTACCCGGCACCGGTACAACTCAACCTCACCGGGATGAAGGCAACGCGACCCTCCGTACTCTGTGGGTAGCAAGGTGCCATCCTGCAACCGAGCCGTGGGGTGCCTGGGGAGCCCCTGTCACCTTCCCCGAGTGCTCCGGAGGACCCAGGGCCTGTCCCACCCACACCGATGCTGCTTCTGCACCGTCATGACATTGGGCTGTATCAGGTTTAGAGGTAGTTCTTCTCTGTTATTCGCTGCAGGCACATCGCTAGCTGGGCAAAGATTGCTCATAGTCGGAGTCCTCAGATGTGCCTTACAGATTTGGATGAAATTTTTTTTTGACCTGAGAAAATACCAGTTAGTCAAAACAGAACATGCAGGAAGGTTAATTTTGACACTCAGTATATATTCCAAGTTGCCAGAATATTTTGACCTTTTGTAAGCAAAATGTTCTGATTTTCCAGCTCAAAATGTTTTAGTAAAACAACGTACACTGAAAACATTTAGAAAGAGTGAAATTGAGATAGAAATGTGTCAAAAATAGCAAAAAAATAAAAAAGGTCTAATTAATTTGGACATTTAGTTCATATAAATTTTCATTATTTAGTCATCTTCTGCCTGTGTACTACTCCCAGCATCTCCCCCCTCCTCCTGCTTTGCTCTCTGAGGGACTGTGGTTACTGGCTTTCATCCATATGAGATTCTGATGTGTGGCTTCTCCTAATTTAGATGAGAACTTCTTCTCCAGTGTCTTGATGGCATTTTTTTCAGATATGTCAGTAGTTTTCTTAAGGTGAAGCCTGTTTTCTAATCATGAGCAGTGCCCGCTTCTGAAATTTAACCTTAACTAGATGAAAACACTGAAAATTTTCAAGCACTTCCAGCATGTAAAGTTTCATCTTGTGGATTGGAAAAGTGATAACTTTTGCATTAACTTGACTACAAGAATTGTCTCCTTTATCATATCAACAGTAAAAAAGGACATATGCATAATAAGCTGAAATTTCTGTCTAAAATCTTCTGCAATAAAGCTGTATTACCTCCATTTTAGAAACCATCTGCTAAATTATATCTCATGCAGGCAATAAGATTTCTGGCCTAAAGTTAATTTCTAAAGACATCTTAGCAGATGTCTCCTTCTCATCAGATCAAGGCTTTTTCCAGTGGAAAAAAGGTCATTGCTAATTTTCTGTTGACACTAATTAAATAAATTAGCATACAAATGAATAATTAACTTATACGCCGTATAAAAGCACTTAACTGCCTAGCAGAAAACTTCTGTTGCTCATTATCCTGATAGACAACAAACTCCTGCAACAGATTAAGATAATAACTAAGCTATTTTTCTTCCCAAATTCTGCAGGTAAGATGGCCTGTCAGTGCCACAAACAATCCCTAGCTCTGTTTCTCTTCTGTAATTCCTCCACTCTTCACCTAATCTCTGTCAGGCCTAGAATCATATAAATATCCCTTTTATCCAAAAGTTTCTTTCTTGACCATGAGAGTTGCACACTGGTATTATGGCAGGACATGAGAAACAAATAAAAAAATATATCTTTTGGCTGGTAAGAAAATGAACAAGAACCAATCACACATGTCTAAGTATAGCATATTTATTAAATATTTCTATGTCCTGCTGACAGAAGATTGTTAGATCACCTGTACCTCTTTGGTAGTTAACTCACTAATCATTTACTGCAAAGGGACCAAGTAAACAGAGTACCTGAAATTTTGGTGTTTGTCACCAAATATATTGGTGTTTGTCACCTAGTACATTAAAAGAAACTACAATTAAATAATTTATGCATCTCTCATCTACTACTTAAAATGCAAGGTCCTGACAGAGCATAGTGTCTATGTGCATGTTTAATCTGAAGTCATGAGATTTAAGAATGTGCTTAAAGCAAAGCACATGATTCCTGGGCTGACTGAATTAGCCATCTACTTCCCATTGATTTTTGTGGCAGTTTAGTGCTGCTATCACTTTGAAATGCTCAGACAATTGCATCACTAGCCCTTATACTTATTTGAAAACTTGTCTCAGTGGTTAGGTCCCTGCTAGTAGATTGAACAGCAGCCAGAAATGTTCTCTGGCCTTGCGGCCAAGTGGCACAGTCTGGCCACGTCCTTACAGCTCAACGTTCCAAATCCCAAACTGGGAAGCTGCAGCCAAACAGGGTAATAGGTCCCTGCCGATGCTAATCCCCACCCCATGCCTATGGATTTGGGAGAAAACCATGGGTCAAAACCATGCCGGGGCCAGTTCTAACATTAATGGATCAGAAGATTGTGTTTCACTTCCCAGTAATATTCCCTAGCTCTGTTTATTAGTACAGACACAGCCCTCATGTCCTGAATTTTCCGTAAGATTTCTCCTAAAATTCAGCGTTGGGTACCCAAAGGGAGAAGGTTACTTTCTGAGCAAAACCAGGCTCTTCATCCTTAGTTGCCAGCTGCCAGATGAAGAAGTGCTAATTTCTTTTGTTTATCAGATGAATAGTTGGCAATGGGCTAGGAATTTATAGCAGAGCTGAGTACTTGGGGAGCCCTGATGTTAGAGCAGTGCACATCTAATGAGGAAGAACTATTAATTCTTTGCTGCAAAAACTATGGAATAATTTTACCTAATTATTAAAAGTCCAGCACTTCAGTGGCAAAGATGCTTTGAAAGTCCTAAAATCCGTAGGCATGTGTAAAAAACAGAGGAGTATGCCATGTCAGCCTGAAGGAAAGAGGAGCTTTATGAGAATTTTTCACTTCCCCATAGCAGCAAAATTAGCTAATGTCAGAGACCTGGTTCCAGATATGATGGAAGCATAATCTCATCTAATTTACTAAATTTTATACCCTGAAGTAAAGTTTTTGAGGATTTTGTCTAAACTGTTGTATTGTTCCACTTCAACATTTTTCTCTTTTTTTCTTCCTTCAGAAGTAGATTGATCAAGCAGCTGATCTATTTTTACCGAAACATATTTAATGTAGAGCATGGCTGTGCATTTTCCTGTTAATGTGGTTACCTAGAATTGAAATCAAGGGAGCTAGTGCTGCAGCTTTGTTAGCAATACCTCCAGTGTGCTACTGGCTTTTAAGACGTATTTAGAGAGTGGAGAGGGTGTCATCATATGCAGTAATACTTTCAGCTGGCAAACCCTGAAGAAAAACCATTTCATCAATCTAACCCAGACCACGAAAAATATCTGCTTCAGACAGAAAAGCCTGAAATCTAAAACCTGAAACAATAATGTAAGTGCTCAGAAAAAGAGGGTACAAAAAGCCAACAGCTTTCATTTTCTAAAGAGCTCACGGGTTTGGATGGACTAAAATACCTCAGCTCTTTCCTGGAAGGCAAGAACATAGAAAAGACAAGGGAAAGCAAGAGAGGAACAGAAGCTGTTACAAGTCTAATGAACATTATTTGACTGAGTCATTGTATAATTTACAAAATCAAAATCATGTGGGTTTTGTCCTTTGCCTACTGTTTGCAAATTTTTTTAATGTGATCACAGAGTTCCCATTTTTTAAGAAACCGAAGTGCTTTCTCTATGGTTTTCACATTAAACCAAGTGAAATCATTTTACTTTCCACTGACACTCTGTGCTTACTGCTTGTCCTTTTCTAGCCTGACTTTTCAGTAAGCAAGTTCCCTCTGACTTTCTGGAGCCTTTTAAAAATTTCTTTTCTTAGGCGCTTAAATTTTCCAGATGTCAGAGATTTTAAAACATCCAGTGTATAGTGATCTGATCAATGTTTTAGTAGTTGTTTAAAAATGTTGACATAATAGGTAGAGAGAATACATGATGGCATGTGGAGATATAAAGATTTTATTGGCATTAGGTTGTACTGGCTGCATTGCTTACATGTGGTGAAGTCATGAGTGTGTTTTGTTATCAGTATTTATTGTTTATATAGTGCCAAGAATGTGCTCGGCAGCACCTTGTTATGAATACAATAAAACCTTTTTACAACATGGCCTATCATGTATTTACATTAGACTCTGTTTTAGAGAGATTTCAGAACACACTGTAGGGTTTTAAATTTGTGTTGGTTTTATTTTCCAATATCCTTTTTCCTCTAAATTCTGGCTGCCTCTACTCTTCTATTTTTTTCTCTCTTTTTTTTTCTTTTTCCTTCTTTTTTTTTTTTTAGCACATTCAAGATTGACTTTTGCGGTGTTAACCACCAGTACTTTGCAATTTGCCTGGGATAAACACTGGTACATCTTGCTGCAAAGCCAGGAATCTAGATATCCACTGGGACAGACCTTGTATTTCTAGGTCTGAAATACCTCATGGTCCAGAACAGAAAATTTCTTGTAGTAGATTTTGGGGGGGTGGGGGGGGGGAAGTATAATTTTCCTACTTTAATACAGGAAAAAAGTGGGATAAATGTGCCAGGGCTTTTCTCTGTTACCTTTCCTTTCTTCAAAGCAGTTAGCTTTTTTTCGTAGTACCACCAAGCACACTTAAACCAAATGGTGCTCCTTGCTTCAAAAAACACGTTTTGTGTATGACCAAAATATTCTTAGTAGTAGTGGTATAGTGAATGCATGCCATCGATCCTGTGTATGAGGCTGTCATGCAGTGGAACTTGAGGTTGTGGTTTGAGAGGGACACAATAAAATTAGGCAAGAAAAGGTACTGAGAAACCATGGTGATTGCTCCTCACACTTGATTTTCAGGGCTGCAGGGCTAGCAGAAAGCACACAGAGGCTGTCAAACACTTGGGGGAAGAACCTGCCTGCCGTATAGCTATTTTGCAAGACAATTCAGACACAGCAAAACTGCAAAGGCACTGAAGACTGGTGGTGAGGGTGACCTCGATGTCGATTGTGCCTGCACCCCAGGCTGGGACAAAAGGGACGGAGGATCCTGCCCCTGTGGCTGAGCGGGATCCGGGGAATCGCTCACTGTCAGGGGCTCCCAGCTCGCTGGCAAGGGATCAACACCAGAGCAGGGACCGCTGAATTTCAGCTGCGAGCGGGCAAATTCAGCCGCGATCAGCAAGGCATGAAGACTGTTTCAGCAGATGAGATAAACCTAGAGACTCTTTCAGGAGATAAACCTAACGCGTTCTCACCAGAGCAGAAGGGCCGCGGTGGGAAGGAACACGCGCCCGCAGCAGCCAGCCGTGCCAAGGCAGCAAGCGGCCGCAGGGCGAGCGCAGTTCCCTGTGGGCAGCGCTGCACTGGGCCACTCCGAAATTGCATCCATCCATCCGTCCATCCATCCGGATACCTACTGTATGCCATTTAAACAGATGGGCCGTTGCTTTCTGTGACTATCTTCTGGCAATTTTCTATGTCGTTAGTAACCAGTAGCTTAGTGAGGTGTGAAAAACAGGTGGAAATTTAGAATGCGTGAAACAGAAATCTCTGACAGCTCTAATGTGGCAAGAGTGCAACTGCTTAAAAAGAGTTGCCAATGGGTGAGCCCCTCCATGGGAGAGCCCGTGGGGTTTTTGTTTTCTTTTAAAAATCAGGTTGTGCCTGATTTTGCAGTGGCAAAGTGTTTAGTCTGCCCATCTGCAATGTTAATAACTTTTTAGTTACATCCAGGATAGTTCTATTTTCAGGCCAAAGGC
Organism: Aquila spilogaster; assembly: GCA_024606505.1. Taxonomy (NCBI): domain Eukaryota; kingdom Metazoa; phylum Chordata; class Aves; order Accipitriformes; family Accipitridae; genus Aquila; species Aquila spilogaster. The sequence goes on from JANHGO010000027.1 coordinate 44,916,417, forward strand.
ACCTGCTTGTCATCATGAATGTCCCTTTCTCCTTCTTAAGCTGTTTGTGCGTATGAAAATTGACTGACTTGAAAAGACTACTTTGGCAAAAGTAGCTGTCTGCATGCAGCAGGATTGATGTTAAAATTCTTTAAGTGTACTAAGAATTCATCATGTTATTTTACATGGAATTATTTTTTTAAAAAATTCTCCTAAGAGTAGTAGTAATTCACAATAGATCTACCTCTTAAAACCATAGATCCCAAAGATACAAGGGAGTATTTAACATCATATTGTCTGATCTCCTTTATAACACACACCACAATGCTTCCTTAAATTAAATTGTGCTCAGATTAAAGCGTGTCTGTCTCTCTCTCACACTCTCCCTCTCACTCACTCAAAATTCAATCTTTATTTTGAAACTGGCACAGAGAGAGATAATCCACTGCAAGATGAGGTAATTTGTTCCAGTGAAAAATTCTTTCACTGTTAAAAACTTGTGCCTTATTTCTTGCCTGAATTAGTCACGCATCAGCTTCCAACTATTGGACCTTGATGTATGCCTTTGTCTGCTAGGCTTAAGACCCAGCTCATTGCTGAAATTTTGCTTCCATGGAGGTGCTTGTTTACAGGCTGTGTAAATTCCTAATTGTGTAATCAATTCCTAATTTTTTATGGCAAGATAAATAAATAGAATTTCTGGAATCCTTGACTAGAAGGCATGGTATTCAGTCATTTATTCTTTCCCTTGAAGGAACATTATTCAGTACTTTCATCATTCTTATGGCAATTCTCTAAAATTTTGCCTGTCAACATCCTTCTTGAACTGTGGTCCTCAGAGCAGACGCAGTGTTGCAGTAGCCATCATCTCAGCCTCAGGGTTATGACAGAGTCTCCCCCTCTCCTCTTCCATACTCTCTGCATCCCAGGACTGCAGCCCAGGATGCCTGGGCTGTTGCCTCTACTTGGGAGATGACATTTTTTCTGGTATGAATGATAGGCCAAACACTTTTTTCAAAATGCCATCTTAACGATTACATTACTTACTTTTAGCCTAAACATAGGAAGCTACACTCTGGAAGCTCCCTGTATTGTATACGTGAGGCAGATTTTCCATCTAACACATCGTAACATAACTGCGCACCTGTGACTTCTTATTGACCATAGAGAACCTAAAGAGATTAAATCCTAATTTAGGCCCTTAAAGCTAAACAGTGTGAACACCATCCCCTTCCACATCTCCAATCCTACCTCATGCAACAAACACTACATTCCACCCATCCTTCAGCTAAATGCCTGCATCCCACCTTTAAACCTGCTCAGTACCATCGCTGAGGTAGCACTTAGCAGTTTAAGTAATCTGCCTGAAGCTAATCTCATTTTAGAAATTCCCTGCACTGAAAACATGAGCAGCTGTGGCCACTCTGAAACACTCTGTAAGTGCTGACCCATGGTTTTCACATTGCATGCACCCAGCAGGCATCTTCCTTGTAATAATGAACCAATTAGCACAACTAACTGTGCCTTCAGTGCTTCTCTCTACAGGATCTAGCACATCATGCGCTGTCTGAAAGAACTCAAACTGTTTGTTGGGTTCTGTTCTGTTGGTCTAAGTTCCAAGATGGAAATTGCTCTTTTTGGGTTGTGAAAAATAAATGACACCCTGTGATTCTTGTGTGGAAACTGTGCTTGAAACTCTGATGCTTCACATATTTATAGTTATAAAATGTTTATCTGGGTGGCTGTTTGATCTCTGTTAGGCTCTGCTTCATCCTCAGAATTGCTCTAAATTACTTTCATTGGTTATATTATTGCTGGAAATTAATATGCTGCATTTAATAATTTATGGCATTCATTTTAGACTCTGTGTGTTCTTTTTTTCTTAAATATGGTTGTGATGTGCTGAAGGCTGCTTTGTTTTGTAGGTCTTATGATATAGGGGATTCCCCCAAGAGTCCCACACTTCAGATGGGGGGGGGCAGGACACTTTGCCTTGCTGGCTTTCACCAAGTCTGAGAGAATGGGAGAGGAGAGAGGACCAGCGTGACATTTCCGTCTGGTTTCCTCTGAGATATAAAGTGCTTAAGAAGCTCATTAATCAGGGTGTGGGGCTGGTCAGACATTCATAGCTCAGTAATACATAGACCACAATGACTGAGGGTATGAAAACTATGTTTTAATTTCTTGAGGCAGTTTATAGTTTCAGGGTGAATGATTGCAGAGAGGACTGTGATGGAACCCTAGACTTGAATCTCTCCCCCAAAGTTTGCAGTAGTTTGGATTTGGCTCTATACTAACACTGAAGCCAACGTATCAGCTTGAGACTCTTCTGTCAGAGTCTGAAACAGGTCAAGCTAGAATCGCCAGGGCCAGCACGCACATACACACACACGTATCCCTATTGAACTCTGTTTTAAAGAACACTACAGCTTGGATCTGCCTCGGGAAAACTAAGGTCTCTTGGCTTCCTGGGAAATGTGGTTATTAGAACATCTTTACAACAGTGTTTGACCATCAGCCCACAATGAGCACCTAAGACATATATTAATAGTACGTCATTTTGATCATAAAATTATAAGCAAATTATTTTTAATTTGCAGCTCGAGGAGTAGAATCTGAGGTACACCTTTGGAGTCATGTAGTATAATAATAAATACTCTTATATCAAAACAGATTCTCAGTTTGGATTAAGTTCTCTATAAAAATGAATCATTAACTCTGAGGAAGAGTTCTTACTGAACTACTGACTTTCCTATGAAAGCTAAGGTGCTGGTAGCATTTAAGAACTGTGCCCAAGCAGCATTTTTTGAAACACTAGAAATTACAGTCATAATAATTGCAATACAAGACTCTATAAACCGGTCTGCCAGTGCACTCAGTTCTTAACAAAGCGTGCTGGGAAATCATTTACTGTTCATATTGTGTTTGGAACATCCCCAGGAGCTTAGCTAACTTTACACTGTAAATGATGTCCAATTTTGTGTGGTGTGTACTGGCTAACGCATGCTCTGCTGCCCCACAGAATGGCCAGTACACACTTGCCATTCCTTTGCAGGAGGTGGGAAGTCCTTCTCCTTAAATGCTGATTCAGTTTTGAGTTGGTTACAAAGACGGGCTCTGCCAGCAAAAGGGAGAGGAATACTTTATCTCAGCAGGCTGGCAGACGATGACAAGCAAGTCCCACCACACTCGGTGTAACTGTACTACCTCGCTGCTGGGGAAGGTGCTGTGACTATGATGAAAGAGGGGACTGTGGTAAGACAGCCTCTAAAAAGGTGTGTCTATTATTTTTATTAGTGGATTAGAAACTGCACTGAGGTCATATATGCACAATTTAAACATACACACACCTGAAGTCCTAGAGGGTCAACCATTCACTTGCTGGTAATCTTCTCGTTTACTTCTTACTCAGTGCAGTTTTTAGGTAAAATTTTAGTATTTGGGGAATAATTTAATGGAGATTGTTAACAAATTAAAATTTAATTTTTTATACTAGTAAAACCATACAGTATCAGCTCAGACCAAGAGGTTTACTTGCTCAGTGCTCAGCCCTTACTTAGACAAGCTAGACTTTGCTAGATAAAGGCAATGCAAACAATTCGAGAACCTGGTCCTTCTTATTTGGCAAGGTCGGTGTTTACTGCACACAGATAAAGATACAGTTTATATTGTACACAATTCTTTTTGTGTTTTGTAGAGAAGAGAGCGAGTTTCAGCTTCTCTGAGTGTTAAGAACTAACTCATTTTTCCAGCAATTTCCCGCTGTTTGGCTACCCTTCTGTTATAGATCATGAGCACTCCAACATATTTGGCTTGTGCTGGGACAGTTTTTCTCCTGGACTGATTTAATTACTGTTGTGATTGTGAAGAAATAAATACTGACTAATCACTGGTATGTCCATCTGTCTGTTCAGATGTTGTTGTTTATGAGCACACTGTTTAATCTTCTTGCTAGTTACAATTTTTAAAGTTGATTCCTCTGAAATCTCTGGATTTAGCTCTTATTTTTTATCCTGTTCAGGTGATTTGTGGCAGTAGGACTCCTTAAGCTAGAAAAGTTTGTGTTAAAACTAATTTACTTTTTGAACACGTAAACTTTTAGCATTTTAAATTTCCTGTGGCAAAAAGTCACATGCTTATACTATGCATTATGTAAAGAAGAATGTCTTTTGTTTTTATTTTGAGTATTTCTCCAGATAATCTTTTTTGATGGCTTCTAGTTCTTGGATTGGAACATGTATTAAAAACATTGGTAAGCCATCCTATGGTTAAGTAAGTGTGTCCAGCTGTCCCTGAGTTGGTATAACCAACTCCTCTAACAGTAATTTCCTGGAATTTTTGCAACCATGATGTCTATTTACCCATCTTCTGCAGGCTGAAGTACTGAAGGAAAGATGCTACGTCAGTGGGGTGGAAACATGGAGAAAAAATTTAAGAAATCCATCGGATGTAGGATGTTGATGCACCTGTGTGGCTGTGAAATGAAAAAAAAGATGGTTAAAAAACATGCATAACTGACTCTTTCTTTGAGGGATTGAAAAGGTTGCCTTTTTCCACTTTCTTTCGTGCAGTCATTAAGTACAGATGGGGTTTCTTTCTTTCCTAACACATTATCTTTCTTTCACTTTTCAGATTTTTTTTCATGCATTGGTTGATATAAATGTACCCAGGTGTCATGGTTAATTGTGCAGAGAATATTACTTAGCAAAAGCCACCTTGCTAGGTCTCTTGTTCTATTTTCCCCAGCTACAAAGTGATTGAAATCGACTTTTTGTAGGAGTTTTAGGAGTCCTGTTAGTATGTAAAATTACCATGTGAATTATTTGAATTATTTTGCCAAAGCATAAATCCAGGTCGAAGAATCCATGTTATTAAATTCACAGAGAAGAATCCGGCAATCTGCAATTAGAGAGGAGTATTCAAGGGCCAGTTAAAGATTCCCAAAAGATAGCCTTGATGTGCATTGAATGTATCTCTCATTGAGAGGCTAAGTTCCTTGCAGATTCACGCCTAATTTATGTTCATTATCCTAAAAAAGAACTCATCAGTAAATATAAAAAAAAAAAAGTTTAGTATTGTCATAGTAATCATATGGAAGTGGGGTGTAGTCATGGTAAAAAGTCGTCACCCTGTTTCCTTTTCTGACAAGAGGATAACAACCCAGTATGATCTGAAGTGGAACTCTTACACAAGTAACATCTGTAGCCTTTACTCACCATGGGAATCACACACTTTTTACGAATGTGGTGTTATGCTCTTTTACAACAACGATTAAAAAAAAGTACACTCTGCTGATACTGCACAACTGCATCATTTCAAATGATGCAGGCTTAACGTTTATTTATTTAATGAGTAATTGCAATGTGAATAAGCCAGGCCACACTGAGCTGGACTGATTATTAATACTCCTGAAAGATACTGGACTTATTTCTTTGGAAAAAAATGGAATTTTTTGCACTAAAAACAAGTAAAGCAAAGAGTTTTACAAGTAGACCAAAATTACCAGAGTCATAGAAAGGTACCCCTGCATATATGACAAATAGGCTCTTAAGCTGTAGATGCCGTGTTTGTAGAGAAAATCTGCAGATGGGTAGAGGCAAGCTACAGTGGCAATGTTTTCCTGGTTGAGCAGAAAGCTTACGTTGGCAGATCTGGGGCATAAACACTCTCCCTTTTCATTTCAAAGAGTATTAACTCAATTTATGAAGTTTTTATTTCTTTGTTTTACTGTTCACAAAGGAATAAACTAGAGAAGAACAGTACATTATGGACACACAGATGTTACTCTTGTAGTGCTATGATTTGAAACATGTGGAAGATGAGAGTCCCCGAGTATCATGCAGGGGGGTTACCTGTGGTGGGGAGTGGGGCAGGGGAGGGTAAAGGGAGAGCTGGGCTGGTCGTGGTTTGGCTGAGAGTACGCTAATATTTCCAGAGTTTGGAAAGTGATCCTTTGGAAAATACTGCCTATGGGTTGTCTCTTTCAAGCCTGAATAGAGAATTTGTGGGTGTTGTGTAGGAAGATCATATGCTCTGCGTCTTTAAAAGCTCTAAGTCAGTGAATGGCATGTGTGCGTCCTGTTGGCTAGATACTATAACCTTCATTTCCAGGAAATGCCATTATTGTTATAAATAAATTTCTGTATGTCTGTCATTTCCCTGAAAAAAACAATGGCAATATATTTTCAAATAAATTGTACAGTGAAGCCTAAGCTAGACACTCCAAGTTCCTCTCTGGTGGACAAAGAAATAGGTAGGGAGTTACGTGGTTGGTGTGAGGATGAGATACATGGGAGCAGGTGTATCTTCTTCTTAGGCAAATAAAGCTTAGGGCCTCTTGCAGGCTTCCTGGGCCATAATGAGCTATCCTTTCTGCAGAGTGATATGAGTAACAAAGAACTGATCTGCCCAAGGACCAGAAAAGATACCTTTGTTGTGCCAGGTTTGTTACATTTTCCAAAGTTGGTGAACAGAAGGGGCAAACTCTAAACGCAATTCAGCTCCGCCTCAAGAATGGAAACCCTGCTCCTGCATAATAAACCAGACTTGGCTTGGTCAGTCCTTCGGATGGCTGCCCTTCAAAGAAGAGCTCAATGGGTTCTTGATTCTGCTATAGGCTAGTTTCCTGCAGGTTTGTGCTGGAAACAAGCTCTAGCAAAATGTTGCAGTTTTCCTGGTGATGAACAATTTCCTCAAATCCCTTAATCCTGGAAAACCCCTTCAGCTCCTCCTCTGTTTTGCCGGTGCTTTTTGTGCAACCGTGTTTTAAATTTGTTAAAAAAAAAAAATCTTAATGTGGATTTGCCAACAAAACAATCGTAACAGAGAACTGCCGCCTGAGGCAGAAAGCTGTAAAAGTGAGGGAAACGGGAAGCTGGCAAACATGACAGCATACAGAAGTGAGAACCTGTAGAGACAAATACATGGACCCGTGTTTTGTTTTGCTTTGTTTCTGGTTAGAATTAAGAAGACAGAAATGGCAACCATGCCAACAATACGTGGAATATCAGATTTGTTGCAGGAAATGAAGATGATAGGATGTAGGAATCTCGGAGGACTGGCAATGTAGCTGAAAGCAACAAAGATCTCTGTACAGCACTTTGGGCAGATGATGGAGGACAAAACTCTTGAGGTTGAGCATAAAGCTGCAAAGCTGGAAATCACATCTGTGAAAGCAGGTCTGTGTGACAGATAGCTATAGAGTGAGTGCAACAAAAAGGTAATAGAGTGATGATGTATTTTGGCTGGATTAGAGGTTAAAGCAAGCACCATCAGATGATGGTTAATCCCCCAAAGAGGAAGACAACCAGTACAAAGAGATACAATGGAATTCAATGAGGAATGGTGTTCATGTCCTTTAGACATATCAGAATAATGTCCAGACAGAAGAAAAGCTAGAAGACAGAAGACCAGAAAGTATATCCTCACCAATAAGAATCAGGTGTACCTGACTGAGCGTGTAGGTAGTAGGAAGAATATGAAACACGTTGATAAGAAGCTCTGGGAAACAGATGCATATATTGACCTGAGGCTCAACAGGGTTATATTGGGAGTAGTAAAGAAGACCCAGATGACAAATCCTTGTGAGCAAAAATGTTAAAAAAATGAGTACTGGAGCAATCTAGGGGAGGCTAGAACAACGAAGCTGTGAAGAGTTATGTGGAAATGTTCACGGATTTTGAAAGAGAGGGGTGGAGATTGTCTTATTTGTTGCATGGGAAGAGGTCTGGTTCTTGAGACCTGTGAATTTTACTTATACTACCTTACTACAAGGGCCTAGGACACTGAGGATATCCTTGATTCTTCTCTCTCCGGCTGTAGCATTTGGTATTTTATTGCAGACTGTGAGTTTATTATAGACTGCTGAGACATGCATTGAGGCCTAGGGTGTATAGAAAAATACAGAGCAGCTATAGGGTGGCTTTCTAGAACCGCCTGGTTGTTTCTGATTACAGAGGATTGGGCTTACAAAACAAGGTTCTTCAGAGCGTTTATTCCTAAATAAATGACTGTTTTCTTTTCTTTTGTTTGTTCTTTAGTATTACTTAGTCCGTGCACCCAGAGATATTCTTCACAAATAGGAGTAATGCCAGCATTCCAGTACTTGCAGCCCAGTTAACTGTACCATATACATTTGCTTCCAAATATATGATTTAAACTTCACATTGACATAAAAATATAGAGGATAGAAGAATAAAATTTTAAGGGAAGTGGTGGAAGACCCATCACTTAAATTATGTAAAATATCACCCCGTCTAAAGGGTTCAGGCATATATTATAGGGAAGAGTCATACATTGGCCAGGATAGGACAACATGACCGAAGAGCTCATTCATCTATAATTACATGTTTATGTTCCCAATGGTTTCCCATAGTTTAGTAACAAGACAAACATGTTACTGGATTTGATGTCCAAACAACCTTTAAGACATTAAACATAACTATGTGAATAGCAGGAATATAATGTATATTATATCGTGAGTAATAGTTCTTTTACCCAGAAATACCATAGTGAAAGAATGAGATGTGTTCTTAGTATCATCTGATTTGCCAAGTTCATATTAGTATCTCTTTAGTAATACTTTATTTAAGCCAAGTTATGGTGCCTATGCTGTAACTTGGGGATATATCTATATATGATTTTGTACACATGTACACGCACCCACTCACACTATGCTGTTCACTGAGGTCCTGTTCAATGTGATCTCTGATCTCTACCATTTTTAGCAAACCCTGTCACCAATAAGTCTAAACAGAAGCAAAAGACTAGAGTTTAAAATACTTTTAATGAGAAATACAAGAATGCAGAACTAGAAGAGACCTATAATATCAAATCCCATCCTATCTATTTGCAGACAAACGTTTCCAGTAATTCCTTTCAGAAATTTAGGAAGATTCATCTTTAAAACTAACTAGATTTCCTTCCTCTAGCACAGTCACTGGAAAGTTGTTTCAGAACTGTGCTTATGAAAAATTATACTCCTCCTTATTTGTAGTAGAAAAGCATCCATTGCTAATGCCTGCCTGTGTGTTTTAGTTGCTGTTTTTAGATCTTTTTCCTCCTGTGTCCCTTTTCTGTCTTTCCCCAAATGTCTGCAGAAAGGAATCATGCCTTCCTTACCCTTTGTTCTGACAGGCTATGTAAGCTAATGCTTTTTGAGTGTCCTTACTTCATCACAGTCGTGCAACATAGATCTATCCTTTTGATGTATTTACTTTGCTTTGGTACAATCAGTAGCTTAACTTTAAAATAATATAAGATAGCAACATACTTTATCAAAGCATTAGTAAAATTTTAAACAACATGGTCCTCATTTGGCTTTTGTCATGCTGGTGGCAATAAGATAACCAACAAAGAAGAATGGTGACATTTCATAGGCAAAGTTCAGAAAGCCAGCTTGATTTTGAGCAATTGTTATATTCATTTTCCTTAGCTAGAAACAGATAACTCTCTATTAACAATTGGTCTGTTTGTTTGTACAGATTAGGGAACTGGTTGCTAGGAATAGCTGGTTGACTTATCAGAAGTAAGACAACTATATGTTTGTGGAAAATAAGAAAGCAGCTCTGTTTGTAGGTGCGTTCCTGTGGCGATGAATCTGTGCTCATGCTGGTTTCCCACCTGCAGCTGCACTATAGCGTGAATTGAAGAGTCTTCATTCTACAGCCAGTCAGTACTGCCAGGTCCTTATTCTCTGCAGTCACTTTAAGCTTATGCTCATCTAGTTTACAGGATAAATTCTTGTTCTTTCTTGCATTAACCTTACCTGTGTACAATGGTTTTTTCATCCCATTTCCATCACTCTTGTACTCAGGTGCTTCCAGCTCCTGATATCCCACGCTTCCTCCGGACTGGTTCGGACTGCTTCCTGATTCTGTTACAGCTGAAAATCATTGCTACTGTCTTTGAGGTGACATCATTCATGCAAAAGTGTCAAGATTAGTCCTCAGTCCAATCCTGGGAGACCTTTCCTGGTAAACTCCTCCAGCTGGATTCAGCACTACGCTTTTCATGTTCCCCTCATTAGCCCATTTTTCGTCAGAGAACCCACTAATCTCCAGTTTAACTAATGACTTCCCATATTAACTAATATCAGATGCCAGTAGTCCAGATAAATAAGATCTATATTATTGCCTTTGTTTAGACAATCAGTTGTTTCATCAAAAGAAAGACATCAGTCTAGTGTTATGTATTTTACCTCTGATAAACCCACATAATATTTTTTTCCCCTATTTTTGTCTCCTTATATTTAAGTATTTCTTGAAAATTTGTCTCCAAACCTGATATTCTATGAAGAGATAGGCAAACAGGCCTTTTCAATAAGTGCACAAAGCTTGCTGCTCATAAACCATATGATACTACCCCATCTTGAAGCAATAAAAAAAAAATGGCAAAATATATCCCAATAGCTTCCAACAAAGTAATGTAAACAAACAGTCCCAATATTCTCAGGCTCATACATTTTCTCCAAAGATTTGCATTCTTTCTCATGAAAGATAAAATTGATGATAGGGAAAATATGTTGGCAAGAAAATTCTAATTACTTTATTTTAGCTATTAGAATTGGATAATTCTTCAGTCCTGAATTAAGAACATTCCCTTTGTAGAGTCTGGCAGAGTAGAGTCTCTGTATCATATATTTCCTTTCAAGTTCAGGCCTCAGGCTGATGCCTTATTACATCAGCCCATCCCACATCTGGGCTCTGGAATGAAGCTTGCACATTGGGACAGGGTCTTAAGGATACCCTTATGGGTACATTGTGTATTCTGGAAATGCTTGTTGTTTAAAAAGAAATTATCAAGAAACTTTTTTTTTTTATTCATTCTAGTGTCTGTGTATTGGTAAACCTTTCACAACTGGGGGTTCAGAAGTTCTCTGTGTTTCAGTGTTACGAGGTCAGATTCAGCTGTTCTTGAACTTTGCCTGCAGAGACACCCAGCGTTGTCTCTTCCTTTGGAGTTTCTGGTACGCTCGTTTGTCTCATCTTGTAAAACTTCATTTTGGAAATGTTACCTTGTGGTTCTCAGGATCCATGCAAAACCATCTCTCGACTCAACTTACCCAAGAACAACTTGCCAAACCCCAGCCTTTGTGTGTATTTAGTTTAATATGCCCCGCTTCAGTTTTCTTCTTCAGCTCAGCCCATGGTGCCTCAGGTCTGTTTTCTCTTTTATTTAGTCTCTGTCTGCTTTAAGACTAATACAACGTTTCTCTATTTCACAATTAAAGGAATTTTCAGTCCTTCAAGCCCAAGATATTAGCAAGAAAAATGGTATTTTTTGTTTGACTCATTTTCTGTGCTTATCGACCTACAAGGAAAATCTGTGATTGCTTCAGGCTCTGGGGATCTAGATTCAATGCCCTATCAGGTCTTGTTCACTCTCATAATGCTTTGTTTCTAACTGAGGAACATAGAAGTTTTTACTAAGTAGAGGGAAAAGTTTTACATATTCTCTACAAGTGGAAATAGATATCTACTGGTTCTTTGAAGTAATTTTAACTCCTCTGGGCCAGTTTTTTAAAGTAAGTGCAAAAATATGGAACATTTCCTCTGTTCCCCTGAAATGAAGCCCTTCAGTATTGTATCTGAAGCGAATGTCTGGTTTAGTGTGAAACTAAATAGGTTATTTGTTCTTAACTTAAAGATAGTTAACTTTGAAAAAAAAGTTGTGGAAAAGGGCCAATTAAAATGGAGAAATGCCATCCAATTTTACTTTTATTTTCCGGTAATCCTAAAATCTGCATTTTAGAAAGCTCGCTTTTGGTGAAATACGTTCTTCGTTTTGAAAAGCAGACAGCATTATAGAAAATGTTTGTGCTTTGCACTGACAAACAATTACAGATACTTAGTGTACTCTAATTACACGGTACATTGAAACAATTATATACATATTGTCTCTTTTTCCACATTTGGAATCTTCCAGTAATTTACTTATCCAATTATTCTTGATGCTCTTCCACTTTATATTTTCCAGGAAACAGAGCAATATTTAGTGTACAGACTTCAGAGCTAGGCACTGAAACAAATGTTTCAAAATACTGAGTATGGAAGACATATTCCACCAAAACTTGGAGAGTTTTACTATCTAGATGCTGCTATCACAGCTGAGAGCTGCTGCATCTTCATGTGGAAACCCATCCCCAGGAAGCCCCTCAGCCTTCCATCCACACTTAGGCCACTTGCTTCCTTCATTCCAGAAAGTTTCTGGATCATACAATCTGCATACGCATGGCCAAATTTTGATCCTTTTAAGCCAGATTTACCACAGTGTTTAGGAAAATCAAAACCAGAGCAAATCCCCCTAAAATTTGTTATATAGAACAATGGTTGATGGTATTGTATACTGTCTCGTAAATAAATGCTCAGGTCACTGGCTGGTAATTTCTCTAACATCAACTCTTTTTAGACATATTTTTGCTATGAGAGAATGAAAGCTGGCTCACCATTTCTTTAAGTGTTTCTCTCCCAGGTAGGATAAGAGATATTTGAGGACATTTCATTCAATTTTAACTTAAGAAAAATCAAGCTGCACAATGTTTGTCAATACATTTCTAATACAATCTTTTCTAAGGACGTTATGTTACTGAGAAGAGAGTTTAATGCAAAGTAGCTTACGGATCTCTTTAGTAACTGTAGTAATCAATGTTGGCTCTTTAGGAAATGCCTGGGAAATTATTTATTTGAATGTTTTCAGTAGATGAGGTTAATAGGTTGTACAGGAACAGAATTGACAACGTGAGTTAACTGTCAGCAAAACCATATGCTGTTGGGTTGATAAGAATAGAGTAGCTAGCTGAGATGGAAAGGACAGTGCTCAAACAATTGGGTTTTGGAGTGTTTTCGAGGCTGTGATTGATTTGATAACTTAATGTTTGAAAGGTATAACAGATACGCTTTGTTGGAGCTACCTTAGAAGTTGAGCTTACATGATATTTGCTGCATGTTTGTAACTTCAATCCAAAGGAAGCAAAGGCAACATCAAAAGATAATGGTCTGTTACATGTGTTGAGATAACAAAACGTATAAACATATGTCTCTTCTGCTTTTGCTTTCTTTCTGTCTTTCAAAGCCTATCAATAAAAACTAAGCCCACTCTTTCACTATAATGAGTAGGTATTTCACTTATCACTGGAATCTGACTTTCAAAACAAGTACCTTTCATTCATCCTCAGTGATTTACGTATTTTGAGAAAAAAATATTATAAATTCTATAAAACAATTATTATCAATAATGGTACCTCTGTTTATATTGTTTGATTCTGATTGTTCCTTCATACTTGATGAAGGAAATGATTTATTAAAGGAACGGTTATGATTGCCTGGCATGCTTTCACATGTTTGCTGGATATTCTTCCTTTTTCTGCATACTCATTAGCAAATAAATACCTAGATCATCTAGCTTCTGAGATACCTGGGGCCTCGATTTTTTTTTTTTATTTGTTTGGGGTTTTTTGGTTCCATTCTCTCCAGAGTCAGGTGACCTTTTTCTCTTGTTTTCAGACACTTCCATACTTTATTTGCCCTGAACTCATGGGCATCCACCTGAGGATAAGACTTTTGGTTAGATGCATGACATTTTAGAGGATTTTCCTGAGCTGCTAGCAGAACAGAACTGCATTTGCTTCATTACTGGCACTTTACAGGCAGATCCTAATACTTGTAAGGTTTCACAGCTGGATTATGATTAGATGGATTATATATTTGGATTCATAGTTGCACTGGAAATATTAAGGTATTTTTAAGCATACATTTGTCTACATTACATAGTACATAAATGTATCCAATAAAGCTAGAGAAATATAGATTAATATTTGAACACTTTCTGTTCAGTTGTTCCTCTAGAGAATATGGATTACCAATATACACTCACGCATGTACTGCCACTAGCACCACAGAAATAAGCATAAGGTGTGGAGCCTCTAATTCTATCAGTGAATTTCATATCAGCCAAGCATATTGGCCCAAAGACCTTTCAAATCCATTATTTCATGTTTAGCATATTTCAAAGCAATGCCACTGCCTCCCATATTGTCATATATCCCTAAAATTTTCTGAGGAAGGTTCATTTCAAGGGTCATAATCCTAAAACCTAGCATATTTAGGGTTGATTAACGTTTTGCTATCAAATTAATATAGGGGTTTTGAACCAAATGAAAAAAAAAAAAGACGTTCCTATACTTGTGAAAGTGGATATGGAGGCTTAGTTACTTGTTCACAAATATTTGTCAAAAAGAGCCACTATAATCGAAATTGCTTGATTTTTTTTTTTTTTAATGTAATTTCACCTGTGCATCTATTGTTGTAAGTCAAATGCAGACTGGGTTTTTTTGGGGGGTGGGTTGGTTTTTTTCATTAACAGGTATCCATTCAAGGTTTAACTGAAGCTTACTTTATAACCTGAAAGTCTAATAAAAATTTTAAGAATTAAAGAGCACCATCTTAACATTATAAAGCATGCAAAGCCTTCAGCTTTGAAAAATCAGTTTGCATTTTTCTAGGCCATGTTTTAAAAAAAAAACACAAAAGAAAAAATGTCCCAAGTAAAGGCAAGTTAAGCCACTTCTTATAAATATTTTTTTAAAAGGTGAATGGGTTTAATAGTCCATATTTAAAATTGTATTTTGATGGACCTGAAAATTGTTTCAGTCTAAACTCATTAAAAAAAAATGTGTTTATGTCAGAAATTCTGACATAACTTGTAATTTTTGTGGTGGTGCTAGGTGTTGCTTTAACCTGCTTTACATCACACCATACACAAAATATGTTAGAAAATGGGATCTTATCCACTGAAGTTCCAATAGATTATTAATTCTGGGAGGCTTGACTGAATCTTTTCTTTAGGTTATAACTCTTCACACAGGCACATAGCTGCAGTTGCATCCTCCTTTTAGCAGTTGCAGTTATTCGGTTTCCAATGTCTGGATGTAAACTCATTCCACAGAGGGTTGCCATGGAGCTCAGGTAGTCCTGAAAATAGGAGTTCTTCCTTCGGTTTGCAGGGGTTGGAGGGTTTGGCTTTTATATTTTACATGTGGCTTAGAAATATTTTTTTTTTTCCCCATTTTCATGTTGATCTCTTCCTTTTCAGTCTTTGCTTACTTGATCTTTTCCAAACAACACAATAAAACAGCATCTTGTAATAGAAAGAAAAAAAAAAAAGATGCTTGAAACTAGCCCAATAAGCCAGGGCAGGCTTTCTGTAGGCATGCACGTTGCACCGAGTCGTCGGGCTCCCCAATGCCCTGGCTCAGGTGTCCCACCAGCTGCGCAAGCACGTACGTCCTCCTATTTCAGTAGCCACAGAAAGCACGCCTTAAGATTATGCATTTTTAAAGTAGAGTATAACTTGCATTTTATTGACTTGGGTCCATGGTACAGCGCATTTTCTTACATGAAACTACTCTCTCAGAAGCATTATGAGGGAATAGTGGGGAAAATCATACTACTAGGCCTTTTATAAAACCCAGCAAAACTTTTTTTAAAAATACTTTTCTTTCCTGAAATGATCTTAACCTGACCTATGAGGAAAGAGACAGAAAACAGTTCAGGGGCTTGTGTGATCCAAAGTCACCTGAAGTGAGTAAATGCGTATTGTCCTCAATAATATCCACGGTATTGCACCAATCTGAATAACTCCTGAGATCAAAGGTCAGGAGGATTTTTTTGTTCTTTATTTCATTCTAACAGATTTTCTCTGAGAGAAAAAAGCTTGGTAGAAACTTTTGTAGAATCAGCTCAAGGTCGCAGTTCTGACTGAACATATAATGTGAATAGATGAAATGAAGTAAAATAAATGGAAAGCTGTTACTCGTTTGGATTTTCTCACTTGCCCTTAATATTAGTTATTTCCATCTAACAGTGTAAATCACTGTCACTGATTAAGTTGATAGATTACAATATTACCATCTTACATTTTCTACTGCTCTCTTTTTTCTTATGAGAAGTATTCATTAAAACAGTTATTTTATAATGTCCAGCAAGAAAAAATCTTCAATGCTTTTTACTTACAAAAATTTGTATGTTCATACCATTTAATCACCTCACTAGTTAATTGGATTTTTCCATTTCCTTACTTGAGGATACCTCAAATTTATAACCCATGAGCAAAACAGGGTGGACTTGCACAATGAACAATGTAAGCATAGCAAAAAAATTCTGAGAATTGTGTACCTCTCTGGTTTCATGTATATGTACAATTCCGATGTCAATGCATGCTTTAAATGTCAGGAATTTGTATCTGTGACTGCCTTAGGGCCTGAAGGTTGGAAGATTTATAGTAGACAGTTAATCAATTTTATTTTCTTAGTAGTGTTAAATGAGTTAAAAATAAATCTGTTTACAGATTTTCTTTTTACATTCCTGTGTTTGAATCAGGCAATTTGTAGTCTGAACCTTATCAAAATGTAATTTGAACAAAGTACACATGTCGTGGTTTAACCCCAGCCAGCAGCTAAGCACAACGCAGCCGCTTGCTCATTCTCCCCACCCAGTGGGATGGGGGAGAGAATTGGAAAAAAAAAAACCAAACTCGTGGGTTGAGATAAGAACAGTGTAATAGAACAGAAAGGAAGAAACTAATAATGATAATAATAACAATAATAAAATGACAATAATAATAATACAAGGATTGGAATATACAAGTGATGCATAATGCAATTGCTCACCACCCGCTGACTGAGGCCAAGCTAGTTCCCGAGTGGCGATCCATCCCAGCCCCACTCCCCCCAGTTTATATACTAGACATGACGTCTATTATTTCTAGAGCTGGATTTAGTCCCATATGGAGTTCAGATCTGTAATAAATTTTTGTCTGCCGTGGTAAGGATAATATTGTTTGATCCACTTATTTTTATTATCGCTGGATTGTCTGCAGGGATAAATCAACTGTTTAGCTTCTGTCTATCAATCTCTTTATAACACAGAAATAACAACTTGAAAATTAATTTCCAGTCAGACCTGAGCCTGGTTGTTTAGCTTTGCCATTATTCTGGTATGCAGCTTCATAAATCATACATCGCTATGAAGGTCTAACCACGGGCATCTCAGAAGGGGCATTTCTATGTATAGAAAAACTACTTGAATATTAATTTCTTTTAACATAAACGTAAAACTTCTGTATTCTTGATGTCAGTATTTAACTATTCTTAGTGCTACAGTAGCTTCTTTATTTAGTTGTTCACAGGCTCTTATATGCATCTGTGTACTGACCTGCATGTCCTTTCAGGCGAAGGCAAACTGCCCTGGCCGAATTTGCTTCAGCCTGGGAAGGAAACTGGGGGAACAAGGATCTGCCACCACGGCTGGAAGGCGGCTTTCGGGGAGTATCTATCTGGGAGACCCAGCAGAGCACTTCAAGAGCAGAGAGCCATCTCTGGCCTTCAGAGGTTGGGGGCGGAACAAGCCTTAGGAAATGTAGCTTCCATGATTAAACTGAATTTTCCTGTGCCTTCCGCCCCACTAAGAATTTATTGATTTTTTTTTACATTAATGGTAATGAAAAATTACTTCAATTTAAATTGTTTAGTGGAATATCTGTCTTTCAGGTGGGAGATATAATATGAAATATTAGAAAAAAGTGAAGCTCTCTTGGGTGCTGTAAGCACTGGTTCCAAACACTTTTTGCTGACTAGCGCATGTGAAAGCCAAAGTCTATGGAATTAACAATAAAAAAGCACAAAACACCACAAACCCCAACAGATTCTGGGAGAACATAGAAGCAGGAAGGATGAGAACCGGCTGCTATATGCAAGCACCTGAGAAAAAAGCTGGGGATGTCGGAAGATTCCTGGATGCTACGGCCCCACAGCGGGTTTGTGCAGGGGGTCTGGGGCAGCGGTTGTCCCCCCACAGCGTGGGGGCTGTGGGCTGGACACCCCACCCTTGGCTGGCAGCGCTGCCGAGGGGCTCCGGGGCCGGGTCCCTTCCCACGGGAAGACTTGCGTGGAGTTGGGGGAGGTTGGTGGGGCTGGGGGAGGTGTGTGCACGTGTGGTGGTACCCCGCCATGGGGCTGCCGCCGGCGTGGGAAGCGCGACGGGGGAGTTACGTTATGTGGTGGTTGGCGGCCAAGTGTGACGTCCGTGCCGCCGACACGGTAATGTGACAAGAGGATGGCTTCTCTGTCTAAAGAAAAAAGGCAGGTGGAAAAATGTTAATAAAATTAAGGAGGTGGGAGAAGAAGTATTACTCGCCTCACTTTTAGAGAGTCTTTTCACTAAAACTGTACTGACTCAAAATAGAATCATAGAATCGTTTAGGTTGGAAAAGACCTTTAAGATCATCGAGTCCAACCATCAACCCAACACCACCATGCCCACTAAACCATGTCCTGAAAAATAGTTTCATGGCTTTTGGCTCAAGAAACATGGAAACTCATGGACTGGATCAGTCTGACTCTTGTTGCTCCAAGATTGACACTGGTCACTATGAAAAGCTTCAGAGGAAGGAGCAAGACAGCCATTAGTGGGCGAGGGGAGGGAGGTGGGGGGGAGAATTAATCCCTGATGTCCTTGTGGAAGAAATGCACATTCAGTAGCAATAAGACCTGACTAAAGAAAAGACATGTTAGACCTTGTAATCAAGTTCTTCTGTTTTTACGTGTGTGTGTGTGTATCTAGTTAGCTAACTTTTTTTGCGTTAAATACAATTTTTCTTAAATCTTTTTTTGATGGAAACACAGAGACAAAATTAAGCTTTGGTATACTTCCATTTATGTCAGTGAAATGGTAGAGCTTGATCTGGCTTCCAGTACACAGTTTTGAAAGAGGTAAATCTGTGGTTGATCCCTGCTATTCTCAAGTTCCAGAGAAGATGCAAAACATCTGTATTTTAACCTCAAAATTGCAGTGCAGAATCAGCTGTACTACAGGGCAGAGGAAGCCTAACTTCAAGGAGATCGTGCTTACTTTCCCAATGATTTTTGAAACCTATTTCTATTTAGCAGCTGGTAGATAGAATTAAAAACATAAGAAATGCGCTACTGGCCCAGATCAATGGTCCATCTGCCCTTATTCAGTCTCTGGCAATGCCAAACAGAGAGCACAATGGGGAGAGAGCAAAAGTTTTCGTTGTTTCATTAGAGATATTAGCGTGAATGTTCCTGCCTTGTGCTTTCAATATCCATTTCCAGATGAATTTGTCTAATGTCTTTTTTATATGTGCTAACATTCAAATCTTTTCCTCCACCTTCTCAGGCAATAAACTCCAGAACTACCTACTAAATAAAGAAGTTTTCTACCTACTTTTGGCATTGACTGCCCCTTAGTTCTTTTATTGCAGGTTTTGGTGAACAACAGCTAGGTATCCAGCTTATTCACAGCTGTCATGGTTACATAAACCTCAGTCTTATCCTCCTGTGTGCTGCGTGCCTTTTCCTCTTCAAATATGAGATGATTTTGGACAACTGTCAATGATGACACCAATACTTTTCTCCAGTTGTAACTCCAAGTTCAATACTGAGTAGGTGTGGTTTAGACTATTTTCCCTTAATGTATTATTTTGCTTGTATCTACAACAAGATGTCTCTGCTGTGTTTTTGCCCTCTCTCTCACTTTTGTGAGGTTCATTCCTCACCATCAGCACAGCACCTGACTACCCAGAAGGATTCAGTATCACCTGCAGACTTGGAAATTTCAATTCTCTCTTACTTTTCCAGGCCCTTTATGAAGATTTTAAATAAGAACAACTCCAGCAACTAGTGGGCTAGGCTCAAACTGTTATATTGACTCTTTTCTCATCTCCAAGACTCCTGCTTGTTTGCTTTCCTAGTGGCATGGCTTCAAAAGAAAGTGCAGAGCACAATCTTTTCCATAGCTTGGCCTGAGGCTGGTAGACAATAAAGCTCTGTAGATTCCAAGTCACTTAATTCTTCAGTGAATCTTTTCTGCAAAAGGGTCAATATTGGTACTACTGCCACTATGCCTTGATTATTTAGGTACTCCTTGTGAGAAGCCATTAGACAGATCCCCAAACTTTCCGGCTGGTTGCCTACCCTGTAAATGGAATTGATATAGGTCTCAATAAACTGATTAACTCTGGGGATACACAATTTTCCCTGCTCATGTCAAGTGTGATTAGGGAAGCACCTAAGTGAAGCAGATTGTTTGGAGATCATCCGGGAGGCTTATGTCATTCGCTGTCTTTGTAGGGAACGTAGGCATTTGGAGAAACCATGCGAAGTACTAGGCTAAGCCCTGCAGTGGGGCTGGTTCGTTCTGCCTGCAGGAGTGTGGCAAAATGGTTTGCTCTGCCTGGAGGAACACAGGCTTTTGTTTAACATTCTCTCTTCTGATGATTTGATCCCAGATGAAAAGCATGACTTCTTGGATCAATTCAGTGCAAGTTTATCTCCAAAATATGTGATGGTGATGTGAAAATTGATTTATTGTCTAAATTAGTCACAGGGTAGTTATTATAATTATCAGATTGTTGCACATATGAACTCATTCTGTCTTGTTTATCACTAAATGTTGTTTGGCATTATATTTTCTTGCTCCTTGCAAATACTCTTTCTTTGTCTTGATCTGGAAGAATACTGATGAGTGATTTATTTTGTTTCAAAGGAACTTCAAAACATTCCTGTCAAATCTAACCTTGATTTGTCAGCACCGAGTATGCCAGAGCATTAGTGCTGCTGAAACTATGATGGTTTAAGGGTAGAAGTGAGAAAAATTTTTCACGGAGGACACCTTTTGTTAGAATATCAAATCTCAACAGAATAAAGTAAGAACTCTTTTGAGTGTCATGAATTGTACACTGGCAAGCTGATGTTTGCCTAGAGATAGCCGGTGGTTCTTAAAACCTCCCTCTTTTACTTTTTTTTTAGGGGGCGGAGAGGCGGGGGGGGGGGTGTTGGTTCCCAGCAATACTGCTTGTCCACTAAAAAGTTATTCTGTTCCTATGAAAAAACCCCGTCCTTAAGACAGACTAAAATCTTCTATGGGAAACGTTTTTTAGAAGTAGACATTGCACTCAGGGTTCAGTCAGTTCAGACAGCATGAACACTGGTTTGTGTTTGAAAAAGGCGTGGTTTTACATATTTAATCCAGAAAAAGGTGTATGTGTAAGGGTGATATTGCTGTTAAAATTTTGCAGTGCTGGAATAAAGATGTCGAAAGGCAAGTAAAGGAGACATGATGGGAAGGACAATATAGAAGACTAGGAACTGGTGACTATTTTTGTAGAGGACTGCCACCTAGAACAATGGGGCTCTGGACACAGGCATTTGATGTATAATGATGATAATCACTATTACTGCTATCAGAATACCCAAGAGACTGCAATATATGAGACCTTTGAACACAAAAGTCCAAATATCTGGAAACTAAACAAGAGGTGAGAGACAGTGGGTAGATTCAAGGGAACATCAGAAAACTCACAAGGCAGTCAAAATGCAAGGACATGACTGCACAGACAATGTAACTGGTGTCAGGGTTGGTGTTTGTGGGTTTTTTTTTTAACCCGTAATAAAGATTTGTATATGGAAATTTGAGCGTCTTTAAGGAGGTTAGATATTACAAGGGAGTTAGTCTCTAATGGGATGCATCACTGGGAATAAGCACAAAAGTGCTTGCTTCTATCACCACTAGCAGTTATAAAAAGAAAGCTGGTGTTGCAAGTCACAAAGTGTAAGCAATAGGTTTTGTTGCTCTGAACAGTTTTCAAGGTACAGCCAAACACTGGATATTTGATGCTTTGGTCAGAGTGATAGGAGGGGAGGAAGCACTCTGAAACAAAATCAACACCTGCAACTGCCTTGCCATAGCAGAGGTTATTTCAGACAATGCCTGAGAGATGAGAAGAGCCTCTGAGCAATTTCTACTTCTACAGATAGATAAGGACGTCCCCACTCAGACGTAACGTGTCGGGCATGAAGGTTTTGCAATGTTTAGATACAGCTCAAATGTGACCACCTATAGCAAGGACCAGATTCTGAGTGAAGGGTGATGCCTCAGGAGTGGTGGAGGAGGTTTGGCTGAGATGTGAGAAAAGGTGAAGGATGAAGGTGTAGAGAAGGTTCTTTGAATTTGCCAGCAGCTCTTCTCGACCTCCTAGTATACAGCTGTGCAAACAGCCAATTTTTCGGTTAGGTGTATAAACCCAAACACACTCAACATGTAATTTCCGCTGATCCAGAATGAGAAAGTTTCCAATTACTTTCTAAAACAGAGACCCTCAACACTTTTGTTCCAGCTTAACAAAACATTCTCTTTGGCTGAAATGAAATTGCTCGTTTGGCTTTTTTTTTTTCTTCTGAAAATATTTAAAAATCAAACACAACTGCATGTGGTCTCAATACACCACTTGGAAACAAACAATAAAACCTTTCTTACCCTCATTCAGATCTTATTACCAAATTAGATATGAATTTGTGAAGAGTTTCAGTGGTCACAAAATTGCTGATTTCAGTGAACGAGCTACTTGGGAAAAACAAACATTCACCCGGTTCCTATTATAGTACTGACTGCCAGGGTCTGAGCCTGCTCCGGTGGCTCGGTGCGAGCTGGCCTCCTGTCAAACCTGCGGTAGCTGTTCCCACACTGGTGGGTCAAAGCTACTGTAGATGAATGATCACGATCCACGTTTCCTTCTCTGTGTTTAGGTGGGGTGGATAAGCCATCGACCATCCACTGCAGTAATGCAAGCCCCCAATGAGCTCAGTTTTCTGTACCTCCCAAGGCTACAAAGCCTTCTCTCTCATCAGACAGTCATTTCCCAGTTCACCTGCTCTGTGAAGGCTCGGGAATGGTTTCCAAGTATCACAAAAAGTGTCCTTTAGATGTTGTCCAGAAGTAATTCTATTAGACAAAACTGCATGGCAGAACAGTTTGCCTTTTAAACAACATCATCAACCTCAAGCCAGTGTCATGCAGTTAACGATTCAGACTCTACTAATTCTGATTTTCTGCCTTACTGTTTTAAATGAATGAGCTTGCTTGCAGAGCAGGTAGGATTTAGTGTAAGTCGAGTGCCAGACCTGGTCCTTGAAATAAGAAATGTTTATATTGTTGGGAAGTGATGTAATGGCAGCTTGAATTATGCTTATTAGCATGTGAAAAGCTTTAGCAATATGTCTGTCTGTTTTCTATTAGAGATTTGTACGCAATAACAAAAAATGTCCATGGATAACAGACTGGAAAATGTATGCATATTTGGCTGGCTGTAAGTGTTGGGGGGATTTGGGGAGGGGGGGAAGGACGGTTGGAGGGGGATTGTTGTTGCATTGATTTTTTAAATATTTTCCAGTGACAGAACAAGTTTTATGAAGGTGCTGTAGAGAGACAACATATATATTTTTTTTTAATAAGAAAATAAAAATAAAAACTAACCTGAAAGTAACCCTCCCTTTTCTGCATGTGTTGGGAAGTCTGGGTACTTACCTGCATTTCCATTTTGATACAGCACCATTTCTTATTTGTTTATTTATATTACTGAAGGAGATGGGAGCTCCACTGAGTAATTACAGACCTCTTTTGCTGGATAATTAATTGGTGCATAGGGAGGGGTTTTCTTATTCATGGAGTTAGCATTTTACATCCGTTTCACTAAAAGTGAAGTCAAGGTGTCCGATGCCTTTCTGAATCTTGGCCTTACTACATGAGAAGACAAACATACCACAGATGAAACGTACTGTGTACTTAGAAGTTATTTACACATTCATGTATGGTTTTGTAATGTTCTTTTACTGATTTTAAAAAACAAACGCAATCCCCAAAAGGGTAAGTATTTGAACATTGAATGCTGCTCTTTTTGTCTGCATTTGCCACAACTTTTTGTGGTGTGCAAGTGTTTTTCTTGTCATTTTGTTTGTTTATTTGTTTGTTTTGAGATAAGTAATATCTTCATTTATAAATCCTTGTCTTGGACTGTAAACATTGTATGGCATGAAAGCACATATTGTGGCTTTATGTCTGAACAGTTGTCTAGTTCTCACACCATAATGATCTCTGAAAAATCAAATATTTTAAAGCAGAAAAATGCATCAAAGAAAATCAGACATTGAGAGAGGATATTCCACTGAAAAGACTGGAATGCTGTTGAAACTAATGTCCTACTTTATAGGTGACTGAGCATGAAAGATTATGAGGTTTAGGCAATTCAAGTTAAATCTGTGGACAGGAGTAAAATAATTTATTAATATTCACAGCCAATTCAAAATAAATTAAAGCTTCAGGACATTTTCTGGAGAATCATTGGGTTTAGTACAGCTTGTAACAGGCAAAGGTCCATGTAGTATGTGAGAGGTGATGGTAAGATCTGGCAGATTATATAGGACATATATATATGTGTGTATATATATATATATATATATAAAAATGGCTCCTACTTCTTTTATAGATGCCCTGGAGAAAGACATTTGGAAAGAAATCTCCTTGCTGGAAATTCAGCCAGGAAAAGAGTTTATAAAATAATTGTTTTCTGAGATTGCTTTTTTTCATTTACAGTAATAAATGATTCATAAGTAGTGTGAGCTGGAAAATAATGGATGTGCATCAAAGTCAATGTTTGGGAAAGCTGGATGGAACCATTTAACTAGAATTTAGATCTGTGATGATTACGTGGAACGTAATTAGAGTTGGGGATTATAATTCATCTGCAAATGCAGTCAACAGAAATTACTGCTTGTAAAAGTAAAGGTATGTGCGGGTTCCACAACGTAACGAGGGCAATGTCAATCTTCATCTCAGAGACTTACCAACCTTTTGTAATGGTGTGAGAACTCATCTGATAAGACATCTAAGCAAAAAAACCCTCACCAAAACCCCAACAACTGGGAACCTCCAAAAGTTTTTCCAAATGGCACAAAAGCTTCTGTTAATAATAGTAAGGCTGTAGGGAGCGAGAGAGGAAAGAAGGTTCACAAATGAACAGATGAAGTGGCCGGAGGAGCAGGGAGGGGGACAGAGCCCCCGAGGAACCCTCTATTGTTCGGAGGCGTCCACGCGGCACTGCCGAAACGCCCGCCAGCCCGGCGACCTGGCCGCTCGCCTGCTGAGCCCCGGCGGAGTTTTCTTCCTTCGCTGCTCAAAACATCTGTGGAAATATCCTTAGTCAGGATGTGATGAATCAGTGAAGCATTAACTGCAGGATCGTAATGGAATCATGTCTGATTGTTTTGTGATTGCAGCTTTCCCACTGGTTTATATTTGGACTTCATTCACAATTAGCCTATTGCCATCTGGAATTTCTTTGTGTCCTTGAAAAGTAGGGGAAAATTGCTTCCTTCAACAGTATTGCAATGCATGTAGAAGACCCAAGAAGGAAACTTTGCCTTGTATTACATATTTCCTAGACAATTTTCTGATTTATTCTAATGATTTCTCTATATATCTTAAATGTGGGGATTATTTTCTACGTTCTCAATACCATTCTGAAGTAATTACAGCTGCAACTTTCAGGAATGATTCTTTACAACTGGGGAGTCATTTTCCCATGGAAATTCACAAGATAGAATCTGTTCTGGTCTTCAGTTCAAGAATAAATAGATTTCTTCTGTAGTTAACTGTAAAACTCCTGGCTTTTAATGGGGAAAAAACGTCTGTGCAGAGCACGAGATTCCATCAGTGGTAAAAGAGATGCACTACTCTGAATTCAGCAGAGCTACAACTTTGTTAATGTCTGTTAAACTCTTAATGTGTACACTGGTAGAGGTAGTTGTGACAGTGCACCTGATGTCACCGTGGAATATTTCTGGGATCATTTGGAGAGGCAAAAACTCTGCAATTTTCTGTACAAAGCAGACTTGGTAAAAATCATCTTGTTTACATGACACATTGTCTTTATTATCAGGCTGCATATGAGAAGGAAGTAACAGTGTGTGTAATGACTTCGCAGAACTTCATGCAAGTTAGATATCTAATTTCTCTTTTTTTTTCTGGTTTCTGACTCTAGTCTACAGTCACCTCCAAATGACGAATTGCTGCTTCTGAAGACCAGTGTCTCAGATGGCAAGGATCATCTTTTGAAAGTTCCTATCTCTTTCCGCTGGCTGCCAAAGCAATCTTGGTCACTCATTTGAAAACACACTTCACAGGCAGGCATGGATCTTGCCCATCATGTTCTGCCTGGTGGGAAAGAGATCTGTATCCAGCAATCAACCTTTGCTAAACTGATTCACTATGTAACAATCTTCATCTGTTAATTACAAAATGATGGGAACAGTTTTGCAGATCATTCACTGATTCTAATGTATGAATATCTTGCACAGCAGTGACCTCCTCCCTGTTTATTTAGGGTATAACAAAAGTGTGAGGTACTTGTAAAAATTGGCATCAATTTCCTCTAAAAGTAATGGAGAATTAATCCAGCTCCTCAGCATACAACTTTCAGCTGCATTATTATTGCATGAAAAGCTCAAAAACCCCATCAGATTCCCAATAAACAGTAATTCTACTTTCTGCTCTTAGAAGTATCGGCAGTGTTTATTAATGATGAAGTGGGCATTAAAATGCCTGGCAAATCATATTGACACTGATGAAAGGACTTAACTGAGCCTGACTAACAGTGATGTTGGTTTTGCTTGGACTAGAGGTTTATCCCTCAGACCTCAAGAGATTCGATCTGGCAGGAAAAGAGATAAATGCTTCAGTAACTCTCAGAATTAGCAATCCTCAGAAAGGATTCACTTTTGTGACAGTGTTGATGTAGTGTCTGTACGAGGCATTGAACCATCTTATAGGTAGAGAAAGTCTTACAAGTATGGTGCAGAGAGGCATCTTCTAAAAACTGCTGGGCCTGTGAAAAAATCAAAGGGTACTTCCACTCATTGAAAATTACCCTGAAGATCAGAGTTGTTGTTTTTCACTGCAGAAACAGGTCTGAAATGGTCCTAGAGAAGTCAACAGAACAAAACAGGACATCCTGGCCCAGTCATTGAAATTCTCCAGAAATGACAGCAAATGAAGTTGTCACCTCAATATAAGACACCTGCAGTAAAAAGTGTGATTTCTCAACTCACTCAGAAGCTCAGATGTTCCATGCTCTATCAGAAATAAAACTTCTCAGTGATACTATGTTTCTATGTGAGAAGTTCCTGAAAAAGAACGAAAAAACTCCAACTAGTAGAAATTCAAAAGCAGTTGCGTAGTTTCATGAGACTTTCTAATGGGAAAATTAACTGTTAGAGATTAGGAGGGACACATGGTTATGTTGTGAAAAAATGCAATTTTCTCCATTGAAAGATTTTTATGCCAGTCCCTCAACACGTGGTGAGTCGCCATTCTCACATCTGGAGAAACAGGGGAATGGAGGAAAGAATTTTCCATCTGTTGAGCCCCTTTGTTGACCTCTTTGCCAAAGGAAAGTGGTAGGAAAGGTCACTTCCATACAGAGCCCTGCTCAGCCCAGCAGAACTACACATTCCAGTGATGTCTTCCATGTGCAGGGTGAAGAAGCCCTTCCTCCCACCTGGGAGTCTGCCTGGCCACAAACTGACATCCCAACTTCACTGAATCTGTGGCGAAATTTGTAGTGGCACCCTAAGTTTCACCCTAAGTACATATCTTTAAGCATTAAAGGCCAAACTGGAATGACATAAAACCCCCGGTTCAAATACATTCAAAAATAATTGAAAGAAACATGAAATCATGGTCTTAAGGGCCTGCATCATGCATGAGGCAGAAAAAAAAAAAAAAAAGTTGCAACACCTTCCTTGAGAAATGTGAAACTACTACTGAAGTTGGGATTGTTATTTAAGTAATTGACAATGTGGGCTATTAATGGAATGAAATGTGAAATAGCCAGGAGTGTTATGAAGTACACAGAATACAGAATAGACTTGTGCTATGACCCAACTTCTCTTTCTTTCGATTTATTCCTTAACAGGTACTCATGAAGTAGAATATAATTTGCTAAATGGATAGAATCCTGAATTCTGCATTTTTGGCTATATGGAAAAGTTGGCTTTTTGATAAAATTTCTGAAAAGCTCAGGATTTGTTTAACTTGGGTTCTTAATGACCCTACAACTCTGGCATGAAAAGCAAACCGGTGTTATTATAAAGAGGGAAGATGGAAAATCGGAGAAAGCATACTTTTCCATAATGGAAGATCTGAAAAGAAGTTAATACTCAAATACAAATTAGTAGTTTTATTGTACTGCAAACATCTGTGTCCTGAAACCAATTTTTCATGCAGCCAGTGGAAATGAACGCTTCCCATGTGTGCTGGCCTCACACTAGAGAAATGTTTAGAGCTGTTGGAGAACTCTGGGATGAAACACTTTCCTTTGGAAAATGGCAAGCTGTTGAAGCACAGGCTTTTTAAGAATGGGTTGTTTTCAAAAACTTTTTGATTTTTGAAAGAAAAGTATTGACACTGCCAAAAAAATTTTGGCTTAACTTTTTTTTTTAATACAAAGATTCCATTTTTAGTTCAAACCAACTTCTCATTCCCTAAATTAATTAATGTCTGACAGTAATTAATTAACTTCAGATACAACTATGTCAACATTATCTGAACAATCTGCTCAATATGCTATTGCTAGAGGATGATGCCATGGCAGAACAGAAGAAATATCATTTGCATATTTTAACTGAATATTCTAGACCACAGACTATCTAATTCCAGTGTAGAAAAACTGTATCTGCAGCAATGATACATAAGTATTAATAAAATTCTATAATATAAATGCTTCATAGCAGGAATTATATCTAGCATAACATGAACACAACCGAACACAAAGTAAAACACGAGCAAATCAAATGATATAATTAATGTTACATTATGATTTTTGCTGAGAGCCAGCATCTTGCACCTTTCACATTTCCCACTTCCCACACAGCAAGAACACATACTCTCCAAGCGTCAGTATGTGCTTAACTTGGTCATTTGAGGACCAAGTCCTCTGCAGGTCTATATACTAATTGTCTGTTCACCCAAGGCATCATTTTCTGAATCAATGGTCCAAAAGCTGTTCAAAGAAGTTATGTTTCAATAGGCATACACATGACTATTTGGGAGTATGCTGGAGAGAGAGAGAGAAAAAAAAAGTAGAGTGAAGTGTCTCTCTATATACATTTGGCAAATGCAGAAGATTGGTAAGTAGATTAGACTGAGGAAAAACTAAATTAGATTTTCCTGTTCATCTCTCATTTTATCCCAGTTCAAAAATTGATAGCTCTCCAGCAGGCAAAGTCTCAGTTTATTTAAGTTCTTTGGAAACCATTTTAATGTGTCCCAGTTTACTGAGCCCTGAGACACTAAATTTCAATTGCTATTGTATACAAATTGTTATAGGGTGTTTTTTCCTAAATCTGAAATACACTAGGGACCTTTCTTATACTGGAAAAACTTAACCAGGATAGAGAAAAAAAAGCTCAAATTAATAAACATACCACGTCAAACAGTATTTGCTCTGTATGCATTTAACCAAAAATGAAGTTTAAGCAGCCCTATGGGCCCACAGAAGACTAAGGTTTTCTAGGATAAGGGTTCCTGGAGCAGCAGGTGCAAACCACTGTGAGCACAGAGGAACTGCCCAGGCAAGAGAGTGCGTCCTGTACCGGACTTGAGGAAATATGTCATATGGTCATACTTAAAAAGCAGAATAAACAGCTGTTAACTAGAACTCTCAGCAGTTAGTTTAAAACAGACCAAAACAAAACACACAAATCCTGAGTTTGGGATTTTTTTAATCATATGAGAAAGAAAAAATTCCCAGTCTTAAGTCAAAGAGCTTGGACAGCCCTTAGGTTCTGTGGAAGAAGGTGTTAATTCAGTACTAGAAGAGAACTGTAACAACTGGAAATCTGACATATTGGGGAACATTCTCAAGGGGACATGTTTAAATTAACACATCCAGATTCCACTAAAGCAAGTAGGAGTTAGGCACGTATGTATCTCTCTGTTCAGGATTATCCTACAGTGAAATCCCTTAGTGTTTTCATACTCATAACCTCAATTCTACCAGGTCCTGTGTCAATGGGCTGGCCTGCTGCAACTCTCAGAAATCAGACTAAGCATTCACAAACTTCTGCTAAAGATGTGTCTTATGCATCTTACACATTCCTGCATTGATACATGCTATACATCTATTTCTAAACAAAAATAAAAAGGATTGTGTAGCTTTTAAATGAAAAGTTTAGCTGTGAATCCTGAAGGCTTGATTTATTACCGAACAACTAGGATTACTACTGATGTCCTTCCTTCCTTCTTTCCTGGCTGTTAGCAAATGGATCTCAGATGTCTTGTTGACTGCAATGCTATTCTATGGGTAACTGGAAGAGTGGATGAATTTTACATTAGTTCAGATCCTTTCTCTTTGTTCTCATTCTTACTTCCCTATTATTAGCTTTCATAGTTGGGGTTTTTTTCCCTTTATTTTCTTATATAGTGGGGTTTTCTGCTGTGTATATTTTTGTCTATAATAGATTTCATTATCGTATAGTTTTATTCTATTTAAATTTTATTCTCTGATTATTTTTATTTCATCCTAACTGGTGAAACTCAAATTAATAAGGGAAAAAGTGTCAATTGTTCCCCTTCCCCTTTTCTCCCTTTTTATTACCCTGGAGTGCAGAGGGAATGGCAAGACTTGATTATGGGGTTTTGTGTTTTTCTTTTCTTTCAAGGACCGTTCCAAACAGAAGAGGACAACTGTTCAAGTTAGTTAGTATTTTTAGAGTGGCTAATCAGTCAGATTCAAAAGATAGTTGATGTTACTTCCTTCTGCAAGGATTGCACATATCGATCTCACAGAGGTTTTGCTGGGGGTTCTTATTAACCTCATGAATTGCCTTCTGTGTGGGTAACTAGAAGTTCATACGACTTTTAAAGAATTATTTATTGCCTTTGGAAAGGGCTGATAGCAACAGTCACAGATTTTGAAAAGTGTCTGATGCACTTTAGCATTGAATTCTGGATTACAGTTATGTGCCTAAAATGCTGTGTTTGTTATGTTAGCCCATTTTATGAACTTAACAGGATTATCAAACCTATTTAATGAGGCAACAAAATAAATTTGCATTGTCTTTTGTTGATTGGATTTATAATTTCTCTTGCTTTTCTGCTTGAGAAAATACAACATCATTTTTATGTAGCATCTGCAATGAATTAAATGTATCTTTGAGCCCCTTTTTCACAGTTCCTACATATATATTTTCCTTTATAACAAACAAACGCAGTGTTCTGAAGCTCTGAAAGCCCACAGCTGTTTGTGTTACATGGAGAAAGTATGCCTATTCTCGCTCCTACAGGAAAAAAAATAAGTTAGGTTCAACGTGCTGATAAATGTAAAAATGGTAATTTTCCAAAGTATTGTGGTTATGACAGAGACAGCTTGTTAAACATATCAAAGCATACCAACAGATGACGGCTGAATGAAGCCGGATGGTTAGGGTTTGATTGTGGCTGAAAACATACTTTCTTTACTTGAAATTTAACTACATCAGTACATGCCCCATCCAAATATTTGTTTGTTTTCTAAAACTCGGTGTAGTGATGCATAGGGACAAAAGCTAAAGCACTTCATGTGTTCAGAAAGTGTGCAGAACAATTAAACAAGATGTCATTCAGATTCAGCTGCTGTGACAAGGAAGAGAACAAAATGTGAACCGCGTGCAAAATATTATTCCCCTTCTGTGAACAGCATCAGAATATTTTTTTGGCTTGCGGGCTGAATGAGTGACACGGTTAGCTGAGTGACACTTCATTTCCAGCTAATTCCTGGCATCTGACTCAAAGCAGTTTTTGTACAGCTGCACTGACTGACATAAGCTCAACTATGGGATAAGGTGCTGTTAGATCAGTGCTTTGGAGAAGCCTATAAAATCCTTGCCTTCCAAGCTAGAGGAGAGATTAAGCTTTTTTTTTTTCTTACTTTTTTTTTTCTTTTAAGCCCCAAGGGCTCATTTCTGATCTCATTAAAATCAATGGGAATTTTAACATTAAATTCAACAACATCAGTATTTAGTTCTCAAATGACAATTTATACAGTCGTGGGGCTTTCCACGTGTTGTACTGGGAAACTGCATTTGGGAAACCAAACACTCCTTTGGTTTTAACCAGTCTCCGAACACTTTAAACATAATGAGGTAAAGGAAAGTTTTGAGATTCACGTGGATGACTGCAGCAGTGGTTAGGACGTGGGGAGAGGCAGCACCACCGATCCATCTTTTTGTCAGGGACCACGTTTTGAGTTGGAAGTTTCAGGCAGAGGCACCAGTGTGCGGCAGGCAGTGACTGCCCAGCAATGCCGTACGGATCGCAGAAACCTGCGTGCAGAGGTCTCTGTAACGCTGTTCAGGTCAGCATTAACGTGTTGTCTGAAATCACCAAACATTGACATTGATTTACGGACAGTTCTGGAGATGTGCGCCGCAACTCAGTGCAAAGCGATCTCATTTAAGCTCTATGGCTCAGTACAAAGAGCAGTAAAGGTTTATAGAGTTATATCATCTTTAGAAGCCACTCCCTTATAAAAAGTTTGAGGACTGTTTGGTAAATCACCTGATAGCTGTAACTTTGTGTTGCCTATCGGTCACAGCTATTATTGTCACTCCAGATGTAAATCAAGAAAGTGAATTTATTTATGTAGTGTTGAAGTGGGCAAGGAAGAGAGACATTTCTAGGGGCATGGACAAAGTTAGCGCTCAGAACATTTCAGCAGGACATCCAGTAACTGGAATAGCCACTTACATCATGGTATCGCAACATCATTAAAAGAAATGTTCAACAGCTGACATGATGCCAAAGCAAGTGGCAGAGTTTCTGTCTGCATCTAAAAGCTCCTTTTCCCTCTGATGTGGCAAGATACCACATTTTCCATGGATCCTAGCAAGATGAGCACCAACCATCTGTAACTCCTGAAATGCATTAAAAAACTGACAGGTAAAATTGATAGCTGCTGCCAATGTAATGGCAGTCATTAATTATGGCTCCTACGGTACCTGCATTCATGTCTTTTTGAGTTAAGTTTATCAATGCACATGAAGTGAAAGCGGGAGGTTTTTGCAGAACCACAAAAGATGTAGTGTTTGCAAAACTTTTGCAAACATGAAACTAAGCAAGGTATACCTCTGAGGTAATGAAAAAAGTATCTAAGTCCCTTTCTTTCTGACCCCGACTGACCAAAGGGATATTCCAGACCATATGATGTCATGCTCAGTATATAAAGCTGGGGGAAGAGGAAGGAAGGTGGCGGGGCATTTGGAGTGATGGCATTTGTCTTCCCAAGTCACCGTTAGGCGTGATGGAGCCCTGCTTTCCTGGAGATGGCTGAA
>JANHGO010000027.1:44949712-45072433 GCA_024606505.1 Aquila spilogaster
CCCAGGTTCAAGCCATATTTGGGTTCTTTTGTGCTGATGTTTGCAAACCTAGCAGGGAAGTTCAAGAGAGGATAGATGAGCCTTAACACTGTTCAGACCAGACTCCATTTCAGAGCTGGAAGGTGACAAAAAGTGCAAAAGTGAAGTTGGTCCAGGAAGGTTTTAAACAGCAAGTCATAAATTATCCTTTTCTTCCCTTGTTTTCCATTCCTTTCCCCTTCTTGAGAGAAGGCATTTCCAGTAAAAGCTAAATTTGTCTTGAAAATTGGCTCAATTCTTTTCAACACTGCTGCTAAACTTTGCTGCTGATAAGGACCCCTGGTGTTTTTGCCCAGGTTCCATCCTTTTCTGGCTTAGGTATTTTTATGTATTTCATATATATAGATTCATATGCATCTGTATAATGTGTGTAATTATGTTACACAATGTAAGGAAAAATTTTCCTCCCTGTATAACTCAAAGCATGCACATTTATCTATTCCTAGGTCTGCAGGGCTGGCTGTTCCCAAAGACATACTGCGCAACCTGGGGAAAGCCAGCTTTATAACCAAATGTAGATGCACAGATCAGGAGTATGTGGTTACACGGCATACAACTCGAATAGCAAAGGGCTTTCTGCCTGAGGGGCATGGTAGCTCCTATTAAGGATCGCTCAGGCCCCTAACTTCTGAAGATCTCTAAGGAAGGACCAATGGGAAAGGGCCATGTACGGATTCAGATCAGTAACACATGAAATAGTGAAACTTGTTTAAGTGCATTATTGAGAGGTGCAGAGAATAAAAACATACTGAGGAAGAGGCAATTAAAGGCTGAACAAGAAGGGGATGGAAAATAGACATTTTTTAACTTCAGAATCCTAGTCAACCTTTCCCTACAGTAGCACTTGATCTTATCTAAAGTCTATCCAAAATAACAGTTAAGGAAGACTTTTTTTCCAACATCAAAAAGATGTTCCAGTAAAGGAAGATCTGGCTGTGAACTGCAGCCTTAAGGAAAGAGACTAAAGGGTTAGAAGCAAAAACTGAGTAAATCTACCAGGAAATAATTATATATATGTGACTACCTTTTGCTATTCTTTGTCATCCTTTTATTAGTTTTTTTTAAGAGGAGGGAAAGAGAGATAAAACAAATCACTGTAAGACTCTGTAAATGATACCTTTGGTGGCAAGAAGTACAGTGGTCCAATGATAGACTGGGGATTCAACCAAGCCTATGCAGGTGTTGGGGCTGGGGAGCAGCAGCTATCCCCAGCACATGTCAGTGAGAGGGAGGTGCCCCCCTGGTGGGGGCTGCATCCTGCTTTCCCTAGGATTGGGTCTACAGTCTCCAAGTGGGGTAAAAAGGCAGTTAGGTCTATGGCAACTGGGTAGTATTCTGCAGCTGAGCCACAGGATGCCCAGAGAGCTCCTTCACCTCCCTCAGAAGGTCCCATCTGAGCAGGTGATTGCAGGATGGAAGTCTGTGCCACCCACTTAACTCTTTTTTTTTTCTACATGGTCAAGACATTCAGCTTTATCAGACTTTGATGTGGATTTTTGTTATTGACTATGCTTACCCTGAAAAATTCTTGCCCAGTACTTATGCATTTTGACAAATTATTTTTGACCTGAAAAAACACTGATTACTCAACACAGAAACATACAGAAAGGTTAATTATGACACTTGATATCTATTCCAAGTTGTATTTTTTCCTTTTGTAAGGAAAATGTTCCAATTTCCAGCTCAAATTGTTTTAGTAATGTTACTGAGAAGACTTGGGTTGAAATTTAGACATAAATTTATTAAAATTAGCCAAGAAAAATAAAATAGCTGACTTAATTCAGACATTTGGTTCATATAAATTTTCATATTATATCATCTTCTGCCTGTGTACTACTCCCAGTATCTCCATCCCCTTGCTGTGCAGTCTGAGGGGTTGTGATTAATGGCTTTCATCCATAGGAGACTTTAATGTGTGTCTAATTTAGATGGGAACTCTCTCCAATGTCTTGATATGTCAGTAGTTTTGCTTAGGTGAAAAGCCTATTTTCTAATCAAAAGTAGTGCCTGCTTCTGAAACTTAACTACAGCTAAATTACAAAATTTAAGGTAAGCTTTCAACCTGTAGATTTTCATCTCATGAACTGGGAAGAAGGATATCTTTTTCATCAGCTTAACTACTAGCAGGATTGTCTCTTTTATCAGGTCATCAGTAAAAAGAAAAAATGAAATACATATGATGAACTGAAATTTGTGTAACATCTTCCACAGCAAAGCTATGCTACACACATTTTAGAAATTATCCATGATCAGACTCGTGGCCAAAAGTTCCTTTTTAAAGATGTCTTAATAAAGGCCTCCTTGTCTTCAGATCAAGAAAAAAGTTCATTGTCAATTTGCCGATAATGCTAATTAAATAAGTATGCAAGTGAATAATTAATTCATACCCTGTAAAAAACGACTTAATAGTACAACAGAAATATTTTGTTGCTTGTTATTCTAGTAAACAATGATCTTCTGCAACATGACAAGGTCATAACTAAGCTATTTTTTCCTAATTTCATATGCATAAACATTAGCAATTTTATTGGAGCTCTTTAAAGAAACTTTAAGTCAGACTGCTGGGAAAGTAAGCACACAATATAAACCGATAAAACAAGATAGGGACTATACTTTGACTTTTGTGGGTTTATTGCAGTACTTCTTATTTGTAAAATGTCTCACTAATACCTGGATTTTTTTCTGTTCTGAAAGCTCTTCCTCTTCCCATGCCTATGAACTCTATAATCATAAAAACAAGCAGAGAAAAAGCCCTTCTAGTCGAGAGCTTTTTTGACTCACCATATGAGTTGCACATTTACATTAAGGCAGGACATGAGGGGGAAAAAAAATGATAATAAAAATCTTCTGTCTCATAAGAAACAATTACATTTCTAAGTATGACGTGAACAAAATATTTCTTTACCCTGTTGACAGGAGATAGTTAGATCACCTGCATCTCTTTTGAAATTAACTTGCTTATGTCTTATTGAGAACAGACAAAGTAAATGGAGTTCCTAAAATTTTCATGACTGCTGCGTGTCAGTGAGCCAGCATTCCCCATGAGATATTGTTTGTGTCCTGCAAAACGAAACTGAATTGATGATAATTTGGTTTCTTATTCTGTTAACTATAGCTTTAAGAACTATAGGCAAATATTCTACACACCTCTGATCTACTAATAAAAATGCATTAATGGACATGTTTAATATGCAGTCATGAAATTTGAGCATGTGCTTAAAGTTGCATGTGTGGTTCCTCAACTGGGCAAATCAGCCATTTACCTTTGTTTTCAGTGGAAATTTAGTACTACTATAATTTTGAAATGCTCAGGTAATCACATTACTAACCCTTATCTCTGAAACTTGGTCTTGTTGGTTATGTACCTGCTGGCAAGTTGAATGATACCAGGAAATGTTCCCTGGCCTTGTGGCAAGTGATACTCTGGTCACATTCTTACAGCAAGACTCTTCAAATCCAAAGTTGTGTGGCTGAATCCAAACTTGGAAATTGGCTCCTGCTAATGCCCATGTTATAAATAAGGATGGAGGAGAATATGAATGTGCCCAGGTCAAACTGGCTCAATGCTGGGGGTTGTTAAAAAAAGATTAACAAATCAAAAACCCATTTCACTGTCCAGAATTATTCCCTAGATCTGTTTAGTTCATGAATATAGTCGCAGTCTTCATAACCTCAGCTTTTCTGTAAAATTTCTGATCAGTCAGCATTGGGTACACAGAAGGTGAAAGTTTCTTTATGAGCAAAACCAGGCTGTTTGTTTTCAAATCTAGGTGCCAGATGAAGTGCTGGTCTCCTCTGTTTATCTGAGTAATTGTTGACAACGTGCTAGGAATTTCTATTAGAGCTGGATATTTGGGGGATGAGTGATATTAGAACACTGCAAAACTAATGAAGAGGAACTGTTAATTATTTGCTGGAAAAACAATTGAATAACTTTGGCCAGTTATTGAGAGTTCAACACTTTGTTGGTAAAAATGCTTAGAAAATCATAAAATCTCTAGGTATGGGTAAACTATTGATGAGTCAGCCAGAATGAAAGAGGCTTCAATGAGGATTTTTCACTTCCCCCAAGCAGCAACTGTTAGCTACTGTCAGAGGCCTGGTTCCAGACATAACGGAAGCGTATCTGGTCTAGTTCAATAAATTCTATACCCTTAAGTAACATTTTGGAGGATTATCTAAACTTCTGAATTGTTCCGTTTCAACATCACATTTCATTTCCCTTTCCATCCTTCAGAAATAAAATGATCAAGCAGTTGATCTTTTTTCACAGAAACATGTATAATGTAACATGGCTATGCATTTTCCTGTTAATGAGGTTAGGAATTAAATACAGGAAAGTGATGTCCTGTTTGTTAGCAATACCTCTACCCTGCTACCGTTTTTTAAGATACATTTAGCAAGTAGAGAAGGGGCTCTGCTTTGGGAAGTAACATCATATGAAAAATGAGAGCTGGAAAAAGCATGGAGAAAACAGGCCATTTTGTCAATCTAACCCAGACCATGAAAAGTATCTGCTTCAGACAGAGATGTCTGAAATCTAAGACCTGAAACAATAATATAAGTGCTCTGAAAAATAGAGGATAAAGAAAGCCAACAGCTTTCATTTTCTAAAGAGCTCGTGGTTTTGGATAGCTTAAAATACCTCAGCTCCTTCTTGGAAGGCTAGAACACAGAAAAGGGAAAGCATAAGAGGAACAGAAGCTATTATAAGACTAATGAACGTTATTTGTCTGAGTCATTGTATAATTTACAAAATTAAAATCATGTGGATTTTGTCCTTCACCTACTGTTTGCAGATATTTTTTTTCAATGTGATCAGAGAGCTCTCATTTTTTTTTAAGAAACTTAAGTGCTTTCTCTATGTTTTTCACATTAAACCAAGTTAAATCATTTCACTTTCCACCAGTACTCTGTGCTTTCTGCTTATCCTTTTCCTAACTTACTTTTCAGGAAGAAAATTCCCCCTGACTTTCTGGAGCCTTCTAAAATTTCTTTTCTTTGAACTTAAGTTTTCCAGATGGCAGAGATTTTAAAACATCCAGTTGTATAGTGATCTGATCGATGTTTTAGTAGTAGTTAAAAATGTTGACATAATATGTAGAAAAAAATACATGACGGTTTGTGGAGATATAAAGATTTTATAAGCATTAGTTGTAAGTTGTACTGACTGCATTACTCACTTGTAGTGAAGTCATGAGATTGTGTTGTTATCACTATTTATTTAGTGCCAAAAATGTGCTCAGCAGCACCTTGTTATGAATATAATAAAATCTTTTTACAACATGGTCTATCATGTATTTACATTAGTCTCTATTTTAGAAATATTTCAGAATACACTGTAGAGTCTTAAATTCATGTTGGTTTTATTTTCCAGTATTATTCTCCCTCTCAATTCTAGCTTCTCTCTCTCTTCTCTTGCTCTGTTTCACATCACATTCAAGAATCAATTTTGCAGTGTTAAGCCTGGTATAAACTTTAATTCTTGCTGCAAAGATAGGAATCTAGAAATCCACTGGGGAAGACCAAGTACTTCTAGCTCTGGAATAACTCATACAACTCATGCTCCAGAGTAGAAAGTGTCTTGTAGTAGAGTTTGGAGGAGAGAGGAAAAAAAAGTATGACTTTCCTGTTTTAATAAAAAGAAAAAAAAAGGGGAGGAATAAATGTGCCAGAGCTTTTCTCAGGAAAAAGAAGAGGAATTTGCTACCCTAGTGGCTGAGTGAAATTGCTGTCTGAGTGTCTGAGCTCAATGCAAGGCAAGGGATCACTATCAGAAAGGGAAACGCTACCCCTGAACTTTGGGCAGGAGCAAGCAAGATCAGTTGTGATGAAATCCACATCTGAGACAAACAATGAATTCCCACCAGATTAAAGTGGATATGGAGAAGAAACCTGATCACATCAACCTGTGTGTAGTGTTCCTGGTACATGCAACCTTGCCTTCAGTGAGTGGCTCTGGGACTCCGCATAATGCACACACAAAACTTATTCCTTTTTTAAGCATAAGGGCTATTATTTCTTTGAACATCTTCATTCTGACTGTTTTCTGTACCATTTATAACTGGTAGCTTGGTGGAGTGTGAAAAACTAGTGAAAACTTAGTGTATGTGAAACAGAAATCTCTGGCAGCTTTAATGTGTCTAGAGTGTAACTGCCTAAGAAGTGTTCCCAGTTACCAGTAAGGCTGTGGGGGCTTTCCTTTTCTTTAGAAAAATCTTGACAGATTTTGCAGTAGCGAAATGTTTAGTCTGTCCATTTTCAATTTCAATAACTTGTTAGTTAGTGAAGATAGCTTTGCTTTCAGGTGAATGGCTCTTGCTTGTGATCACGAAAGAGCCTTTCTCCTTAAGCTTTTTGTATTTATGAAAATTGACTGTCTGGAAAGAAGCAGTTTGGCAAATGTAGCTATCTGAACAATGCAGCAGTGTTAAAATTCATTAAGCGTACTAAGAACGCATCATGATATTTTACATGGCAATATTTTTTCTAATTCTAATAAGAGGAGCAGTAATTCACAATTTGCCTGCTTCATAAAACCCTCAATCCTAAAGCTGCGAGGGAGTATGTGACATCATCTTCTCTGATCTCTCTTAAAACTGTACCACAAAGCTTCTCTAAATTGAAGTGTGCTTAAACTAAAGCATATCTCTGCCTCTTGCTTTCTCTCTGCTCCACTCTCACTCATAATTCAAACTTTATTTTAAGACTGGCAGAAAGAGATATAATTCATGGCATATTGAGGTAATTTGTTCCAGTGAAAAGATCTTTTATTGTCAAAAACATGTGCCTAACTTCTGAATTAGTCATGCATCAGCTCCCAGCTATAGGATCTTGCCACAATTTTCTCTGCTAGGCTGAAGACCCAGCTCATTGCTGAAAATTAGTTGCCATGAAGGTGCTTATTTACAGGCCGTGATCAAATTTTTACAGTGAGCTAAATGAATACAGTTTCAGAAACCCTTGACTAGGAGGCACTCCTTTCAGGGAGTGAATAAGTGGCTGAATAATATTCGGTAATCATTTTTACGGCATTTCTCTAAGGTTTCAACCTTCTTGAAACACAGTATTGTAGGAATTGGCTCCTCAGGTCCAGATTCAGGTGTATGGAAGAGGCTTCCCCTCTCTTGTTCCTGGATGATGGGCTGCTGCATCCACAAGGGAGCTAGTATTTGTCTGGTAAGAATAGTAAGTCAATCACTTTTTCCAGGAAGCCACCTGTGATTACATTAAACTTTAGCCTAGACATGAAAAGAAACTCTAGAAGCTCTCTGTATTATACATGTGAGAGAGATGTCAAGACACATCTCTTGGAGAATAACTGTGAATCTGTGGTTTCTTTTTGACCATACAGAACTGAAAGAGATGAAATCTTAATCTAGCCCTTTAAACCTAAACAGTGTGAACATTGTTCCCTTCCACATCTCCATTTTTTTTGTTATGCAATGAAAAAAATAAATATAATATAGTATTTATTTTTATATAGTATATACTATATATACTATAGTATATATAATACTATATTTAAGACATATCCATATGTTCTAAAACTCAGTTAAATGACTGCATCCCACCATTAAACCCACTCAATGCTATTGTCAGGGTAGGTAGGTTTAGCAATCCAAATAGCCTGCCCAAAGCAAATCATATTGCACCTAAAACGTGAGCCTCTGTGATCACCCCTAAAACACTATGCAAGTGCTGGCCTACAGTTTTCACATTGCATACACCCAGCAGGCATACTCCTTCTAATAATAAATCTGTTTGCATTTCCAACTGTGCCTTCACTGCTTATCTCTTACAGAGTCTAGCGAATCATGCATTATATGAAAGGACTCAAATTGTTTATTTGGTTCTGTTTCACTGCTCTAAGTTCTGAGATGGAAATTGCTCTTGGATTTTGGGGAAAAAAATGGCATCTTCTGATTATTGTGTGGAAACTGCTTGTTTTTATTGCTTTGCATTTTGTAGTTATGAAATGTGTATTTGCGTAGCTATTTAACTTAAGGTCTGCTTCATCCTCAGCATTACTCAAAGTTACTCATAATGGTTATATTTATTGCTGGAGAGAGTAGAGCTGTATTTGATAGTGTATGACATTCGTTTTAGTCTGTGTTCATTTTTTCTCTAATATGGTTGTAATGTGCTGAAGGCTGCTTTGTTTGTCAGCATCTTTATGATATATGGTTTTCCACCAAGAGGCCCACATTTAAAACTAGGAAATAGTGGAAGTTTGCCTTGCTAGTTCTCACCAGATCTGAGAGAATGGAAGAGGTGAGAGGACCAGCATGACATTTCTGGTTCCTTATGAGATACATAGAGCTTAAGAAGCTCAGTTAATCATGGTGTGGTGTTGGCTGGACATTTGTAGTTTCAGGTAATACAAAGACTGCAGTGGCTCTGAGTATGAAAATTACATTTTAATGACTTGAGTCAATATATAGTTTCAGAGTGAATGATTGCACAGAGGCCTAAAATAGGATACTAGACATTAATCTCTCCCATAAAATTTCAAGTAACTTGGGTTTGACTCTGTTAATGTAAGGCCAATGCATCGATATGGGACTCTTATGTTAGAGTCTGAAGCAGATCAAGCTAGAAACATCAGTTCTAGCACACACATGCACACATGAACATCTCCACTTAACCCTGGCTTAATGAACTTTATGTGTTGGATCTGTCTTGGGAAAAGAGAGGCCTCTTAACTTCCTGGGAAGTGTGCTTATTTGATCATCTTTCAGTCCACTATGATCATCTGAGACCTATATTAATATGCATAGTTTTAATCATAAAACTACAAGCAAATCATCTTAAATTTGCAACTCAAGTAGTAGAATCTCAAATGTACTTTTGGAGCCATCTGTAGTATAAAATGACTAATTTTTATTAACTTATGAGAGTATTTCTTAATATAACAGGCATCACTGTCCGTGAATTAAATAGTGCCATTAACTTTGAGGAGAAGTTTTTATGTCTATTGGAATACTGACTTCTGTGTGAAAGTTAAGGAGTTGGTAGTGTTTAAGAACTGTACCTAGGCAGTATTATTTGAATCACTAGAAGTTATAGTCATGATAATGACAATACAAGACTCTATAGAATACTCTGACAGTGTACTCAGTTCTTACCAAAACGTGCTGGGAAACTGCTTAATCTTCACATTGTTTGGGACATTACTGGGAGCTTAGCAACTGCTCACTGCAATTGATGTCTAATTTTGTGTGGTGTGCTGGCAAACATATGCTCCGTTGTCCCTCAGCATGGCCAGTGTGCATCATTCTTTTGGAGGACATAGGAAATCCCTCTCCTTAAATATTGACTGAACTGCCCATGTAAGAAAAAGAAGGGAAAAAAAAAAAAAAAACAACTTTATCTCAGGAAGCTGGTGCACTACTCCACTTCTGGGGAAGGCACTGTGACTATGATATAAGAGGGAGACAGGGGTAAGATAAGTGTTGTTACACATCTTTTTAGAGGCTATTGTATTTAATAGTGGATGGGAAACCATGCTAGATTATTATCTGCACAATTAAAACATGCGTGCTACTGAAGTCCTAAAGGGTCAACCAATAACTTACTTGAAATCTTCCCATTTACTTGTTGTTCAAAGCACTCTTCAGATAGATTTTTAATACATTAGGAATAACTTAATGGAATTTGCAAGCAAAATATATGTAACAGACCAAAACAGCTCAGAGTAAGAGTTTTACTCATCCAGTGCTCAGTCCTTACTTGGACAAGTTAAACTTTGCTAGATAAAGATGATGTTAGCGATTCAGAAAACTTGTCCTTCTTATTTGGCAAGATAGATGTTTGCTACATGCTGATAAAGGTACTGTTTATACTGTACACAGTTCTGAGAATTCTTGCTGTGTATAGAGGAGTCATTTTCTGCTTCTTTGAGTGTTAATAGCTGGTTCTGTTTTCCAGCGATTTCGTGCTATTTGGCAGTACTTTTTTTGCAGGTCATGAGATTTGGTTTCTACCAGGACAATTCTCCAGGACTGATTTAATTGCTGTTGTTACTGTTAAGAAATAAACTTTGACCAACCTATGGGTGTCCAACCTCGTTGCTTCTCTGGGCCACAGAGTGAATGAGAATTGTCTTGGAATGCATATAAAATATATAGCTACTGTATTTAAGTAATGAAATATTTTAAAGGTATTTTTATTTAAAACAAACAAAAAAAAAAGCAGCACCAAAAACCATGAACTAGTGGGATATTTGACCTTGCGTAAGTAATGCATCAGTGTCTGGTTCACTGGAAGTGGTTGCAATTCATAGTGAGTTTTCAAGGTGTTTATCAGATTCTTGATGAAATTTTCCTCTTCCTGTGTTTTATCTTTGACAATAATTGTTCACAAATGTACATACTTCCAAAAAGCACTGTCATGAATGGTGTAGTTGTGAGTTGAAGGATAATTAACACATTTGTTAACACATCTTATAGAAGTCTGGTAGAGAGAGATGACCAAACATTTTTTTGAGTTGAATGTCTGATTGCAACTCTATATATTCCATTTGAAAATTTCTTAGTGATTAAGTCAATCTGGGACTATCTTCCTTAAATCTCTTAGTCCTGGAAAGCCTGTTTTGCTCTTCCTTTGTTTTACCAGTGTTTTTTTGTATAATTGCATTTTAAAATTGGTTAGGAAAATGAATCATGTAAAAAAAAAATATCTTAATGTGGCTTTGCTGACAAAACAAATGTAACAGGTAACCACTGTCTGAGGCAGAAAGTTCTAAAAGTGAAAGAGGCAGAAAGATAGCAAAGATGACAGCGTACAGAAGTAGAAACCTGTAGATGCAAATACATGGACTTGCATTTCATTTTGCTTTTATTTTCTGGTGAATTTTAGGAAGATGTGTCAACCTGGACTAGTTTCAGAAAATCAAGATGATAAGATGTGGAAAAAGTATCTCAAAATTGTCAATTTAGCTGAAGGCAACAGAGATCTCTATACAGGACTTTAGGGAGATGGTGGAGAAAAAAAACCTCTGAGATTAAGAATAAAATTGTAAAGCAGCATAAAATTGTGGAAGATAGCTATTGGGAGAACTCAACAAAAGTAATAGA
This sequence comes from Aquila spilogaster, assembly GCA_024606505.1. Lineage (NCBI taxonomy): Eukaryota > Metazoa > Chordata > Aves > Accipitriformes > Accipitridae > Aquila > Aquila spilogaster. The sequence goes on from JANHGO010000027.1 coordinate 44,960,830, forward strand.
ATGAAGATGTGTAATGACTAGGTTAGAGGTTAAAGCATGAAGCATTAGATGATGGATTATCTCCTCAGAAGAGGGCAAAGAGTACAAAGAGAAATAGTGGTATTCATCAAGGAAGAGTGTCCATATCCTTGTGATATATAAAGATAATATCCAGGCAAAAGATGATCTGGAAAACATAACACCAGGAAGTACACCCTCACCAAAAGAAAGTGGGTTTATTTTATTCTGGATCTAGGTATAAGAACTTAAAACAATTTGTAAGAAGCTTTAGGAAACAAAACCATATACTGATTTAAGGACCAAGTGGGTTATACTGGGAGTAGTATAGAAAACCTAGATAAAAATTTCTAGTGAGTAAAGGTGTGTAAGCAATGAGGAGTTGAATGATGAAGGACTAAAGGATGAAGGTGTGAAGCACTTTCACACGTGAACAGATGACTCCAAAAATTATTCTTTTGAGAAGACTTAGGGATATTTCTTTCTCTGGGAGATATGTATGGGCAATTATTTTCTTCTTCAAAGTTATTCTTAGTATAACTTAAATAGCCAAGACACAGCTTTACAATAGAGGACAACAATGTTGTTGAAAGTTGTGAAAGTCAGAAAAGATCTATAGGAGATCTATATAGCAAATGAAGGTCTTAAGCCCTTTAAGGAAAGAAAAGTAAGAACCCTGGGAAGGAGTCAAGGTTTGTGTTAGTGAAAGAGTTAACTGCAAAGACAAGTCACGGCATCTGATATAACAATTTTTGTGGAGTGAAAATCACTGCAAAGAAGAATGGTTTAAAAAAATCCCTCATTAATAAAAAAATCCCTCCTATTAATAGCTCAGGTATGCTGTAGTGTACACCCAGAATCATGTTCATCTGTGGATAATAAACTTAATGTTACAGAGAAAGTAAATATAAACGGACTTGTATGATTATAGAATGTTTTGTTTCCAAAAATACATGGGGAAATGAGTGCCAAAAAAAAGGCAGAGTTCATGTATGAACATGGTACCAAAAGATGATGCTGTTAAGGACTTATTATTTAATAGCATCAATTCTGAGGAGTTACTATTACAGAAAATTGATCTGAATTAGGTGATCGTGATCTGACCTACTTTAAGACTGTGAGACAAACTATTTATTTCTAAGTCTGGAGAACTCAGAAAACCAAGTTTTTATTACCTAAAGTATGACGGGACCCTGAAGGGATCAGAATTTTTAAACATAGTCATGTGTATATGAATATATTAAAAACAAGTCTTCTAGTTCTAAAACTCATTCTAACTCAAAATTGTGCAGACCTAGCAGCTCCTTTAAAAAGGGATAATTCAAAGTGATTGGGATATAAAGAGAAAATAGAAAGTGGTTCAAAAACCCTTTCATCTCTCCACCATGCTGATGTAGGATAGTATATTTTCCTATGTTGCTTTTGTTCAGTGGATTCCTGACTGTACAAACTCTGGTCCTTTCTTGTTCTACGGAAGTATATATTTCCATCACTTTTGAGGACTGGCTTCCCCTATGGGAAAAGGATGAAGTAGTAAAGTGTGTCTCATTCCTGTCTTACCCCAAAGTTCTGCAGAGAGAAGTCATACCATACTGAACCTGTTTACTGACCAGATATGTAAGTTAAATGTTTTTGCGTTTCCTTATTTCACCGCAGTTATCCAACATAGTTTCATCCTTTATCTTCTTCGCTTTGGTATATTCAGTAGCATAACTTTGAAATAGCATGAGACAGCAACATCCTTAAAAGTGTTAGTAAAACTTTAAACTATATAGTCTTAATTTGGCTTCTTTTCATGCTAGTGGCATTAAGATAATCAACAGTGAAGAATGGTGACACTTCATAGTCAAAGTTCAGAAAGCCATCTTGATTTTTGAGCAGCAGTTATTAACTTTCCTTTGCTAGAAATTGAGAGTTTTGTATTAACAATTAGTCTGTTTGTATAGATTAGGAGAGCAAGTTGCTAACTGACTTACCAGAAGTAAGACAAATATTTGTTCATGGTGAAATAATAAAAAAGCTTTGTTAGGAGATGCGTTCCTATGGCACTATTGTTTTCCCATGCTGGGGTCCCATGTGCAGTTGATCTATAGAGTCAATTAAAGACTTTTCTTGCTCTGCAGCAAATCAGCACTGCCAGGCTCTTATTCTCTTTTCAAGGATATTTACTTCCAGTTTATGCTCAACCGATGTACAGGAGAAATTCTTTTTTTGTTCTTTATTGCATTAAACTTCCTTATGTACAATAGTATTTCATCACATTTCCATCACCCTTATGCTCAGGTCATATATTCATCTCATTATATCTCTTCTCTCCTCTAGATTGGTGATGCTTCCTGATTCTGTTTCATCTGCAAATCATAAGCTCATTATGATTGCTTGTGGGGGGGAAAAAAATAATTAATGTAAATGTTTCAAGATAATCCTCAATCAAATCCTGCAAGGTCTTTCCTGTTAACTTCCTCCACTCCAGCTGGATTCATCACTACTCATTTTGCATTCACCTCATTAGTCCATTTTTCAACAGATAACCGAATAATATCCAGTTATTAATTAATTACTTGTCACATTAAATCATCTTAGATACTTTATAGAAATCCAAGCAATCAACATGATTGCCATTTCTTATTAGATCAGCTTTTTCATCCCCAAGAAGATATCAATATGTTCTGTGTTTTATCCCTTTTTTTTGCCTATTTCTGCCTTTACTTATTTACTTATTTCTTGAAAAACTGCCTCTAAGCCTGGTATACTATGATGTTAGGCAAACTGACCTTTTCAATGAATGTGCAAAGCTTGCTGCTCACAAACCATATGATATTCTCCATCTTGAAACAATAAAAAAATGGCAAAATATATCCCAACAGTTTCCAACAAAGTAATGTAAACAAATAGTCCTGATATTCTCAGGCTCATACATTTTCCCCAAAGATTTGCATTCTTTCTCATGTAAGATAAAATTGATGATAGGGAAAATATGTTGGCAAGAAAATTCTAATTACTATATATTAGCTTTTAGAATTGGATAATCCTTCATTCCTGTATTAAGAACCCTTTGTAGAGTTTGGCAGAGTAGACTTCTTGTATCATGTATTTTCTTTCAAGTTTGGGCCTCAGTCTGATGCAGACTGATGCCTTCTGACATCAGCCCATCCCACATCTGTGTTCTGGAATGAAACAAGCATGGGACAGGGTCATAAGTAGGCCCTTATGGGTGTACATTGTGTATTCTGGAATTGCTCATTGTTAAAAATGGAATTATCAAAAAACAAATGATCAAAAATAGTTCTCGTGCCTGTGTATTGATAAACGTTTCACAGCTGGATGCTCATTAGTATTCTTTTGCTTTGCTAGGTCAAATTCAACTGTTCTTAAACTCTGCCAGCAAAGGCTTCTGTGGAGCTTCTGACAAACTTGTTTGTTTCAGCTTGTTTGTCCCAGTTTGTATCATTTTGGAAATGGTACCTTTTTTTTTCAGTATTCATGCTGAATACTGTCCCTGTCTGGACTCACCTCATGTGAGAAAAACTTTCTGAAACCCAGCCTTGGTGGATTTGGTTTAATATTCTCTTTAGTTTTCTTCTTTTTCAACTCATAGAGAAAACAAGGACTTGCTTTCTCTTTTTAGTTTGTGTACTTTAATGCTAATATCAACTTTCTCTGTTTCACAGTTAAAAGAATTTCCAATACTCCAGGTCCAAGATATTAGCAGAAGTAGTGGAGAAAAATGTTTTTTTTTTGTTTATCATTTAATTTTTGCTCACTGACCTATGGAAATTTCTAATTGCTTCCAGATACAGGGATCTAGACTCAACGAACTGACAGCTCTTGTTCAGTCTCGCAATGTTTTGTTTCTGAGAAACCAAAAAGTTTTTTCTAAATACAAGCAAAAAAATTTCTCTATGTAGAAATAGGCGTCTACTGGTTCTCAGTGAAAAGTTATTTTAACTTCTCTAGGCAATTTTTACAAGGTTAGTGGAAGAATGAGGCATTTCCTTTGTTAACCTGAAGTGAAACATTCTAGCATTGCATCTGAAGTCATCTCTTCAGTGTAAAGCTTCAAAGTTCATTTGTTCTTAACTTGATGGCCGATTAGAAAAACAGTGTGGAAAATGTCCAATTAAAACGCAGAGATCCAAGCCATTTTTTTCTTAAATTTGAAGTTTACACTTTGGAAAATTTGCTCTTGACAAAATATGCTCTTTATTTTGAGAAGCAGAGAAAATTACAGAACAGATTCTGCTTTTAACTGTCAATTACAGATACTCAGTGTATTCTAATTCCGTAATACTTTGAAGCAATTGCCTGCACGTTGTCTCTTTTTCCACATTCAGAATCTTTCACAAACGTACTTAACCAATTATTGTTAATACTCTTATGCTTTACATTTTCCAAAGCAGTGACCAATATTTAAATTACAGACTTCAAAGCTAGGCATTGAAACAAATATTTAAAAATACCAAGTATGGAAGACATTGCATCAAAGTGTGGAGAGTTTTACAAGTCAGTTTAGGCAGCCATCTAAATGCTTCTTTCACAGCTAAGAGCTGCTACATCTTCGTGTCAGAAAATCATTCCCTGGGAAGCTCCTCAGCCACTGTCCCACACTTGGACTATTTGCTTCCCGTATTCAAAAAAACTTCTGAGTTGTATGGTCTGCACACATGTAGCCAAATTTTGATCCTTTTAAACCAGCTTTGTCCCAGTGTTTAGGGAAATGGAAACCAGATCAATACCCTCAAAAATCATTACGTAGAACACTGGACTATGGTATTGTATATACGTTGTCTCATAAATAATTCTTTAGGTCACTGGCTGGTACAATCTCTAACACTGACTCTTATGACACATTGTTGACATCAGAGAAAGACAGCTCAGACACCCTTTCTTTGTATGTTTGTTTTCCAGGTAGGATGAGAGACATTTGAGGATAGTTAATTCAATTTTATATTCAGATTATCAAGATGCACAATGTTTTTCATTCATTCACAAGAATGTGATGTTTCTGAGAAGAAAACTTGATGGAAATTAGCTTACTGATCTCTTTAGTAACTGTCATAATCAATATCAGATCTTCAAAAAATGCTTGGGAATCTTATTTCATTATTATCAGTAGATGAGGTTAATAGGCTGTACAGAAATAGAGCCAATAGCATAACTTAGCTGTCAGCAAAGCCACATGCTGTAGGGTTGATAGGAATGCACTAGCTAGATGAGATGGAAAATATGGGGCTGAAGCATACATTTTTGGAGTGTTTTTGAGACTGATTAATTTGATAAGTCAATTTTTGAATGATGTAACAGATGCATCTTGTTGGAACTACCCTAAAAATTAAGGTTATCCAGCTTTGCTTTATATTTTGTAACTTCAGTTCAAAGGAAGTTAATATTAAATGGTAGAGGTCTTTTACATGCATGTGAATGCATGTATCAATGCAGGTAAACACCTGCCTCTTCCACTTTTGCTTTCTCTCCATTTTCAAAGCCTATCAATAGAAACTAAGCTCACTTTTCTGTGTATATCACATAGGTATTTAAATTTTCACTGGAGTCTGACTTTCGAAATATACCTCTCACTCATTCTCATGACTTAAGTGTTTTGAGGAAAAAAAGCTCTATTTGTGTATATGTATATGTATTTATGTATATATAAACTCAATTATTGTTAATAATACCTCTTTATATATTTGACTCCAATTGTTTCTTCATATTTGATGAAGAAAATGATTATTAAAATAGTTATGTGATTTGGAAGGCCTGGCTTTTACATTTTAAGTGTGGATTAGAAAAAAGTTATCTTTTCCTACATTGATTTCTTCCTTTTCAGTCTTAGGTTACGTGATCTTTTCCAAGCATCACGTCAGAACAGCACCAACAGATACTTTAAACCTGTCAGATAAGCCAGGGTAGGCCCTTCTCTAGGTAGGCACGTTGCATTGAATCATGAGGCTCCTGAAAGTCATGGTTCAACTATCTTACCAAGTATGCAAGTACACGTTCATATTACTGTAACACTAGAAACTGTGCTTTAAGATTATATATACTTTTAAAAATAGAGATTAACTTATTTTTCTGATGTATGTTCACGGTGTCTAACGTTACCTTACATGCAAATACAATCTTGGCAGTTATGGGGCAATAGAAAAAAATAGATTAATAGGCTTTTTATAAAAATTGAGTGAAACTCCAATTCATAATAGTTTTTCTTCCAGGAGGTTATCTTAACCTGATTGATGAGGTAAGAGATGGAAAATTGTTCAGAGTCTACTCTTATCCAAAGTCAGTTGGAGTAATGCATTTTCTTATGCTCTTCAGGGTTAGAAGAGAACCTGAATAATATCCACTGTACTGCATGGCAAATTAGTAACCTGTGAAACCAACAACTAAGATTTTTGTTCTTGACTTTGTTCTGGCAGATTTTCTTTAGGAGGAAGTTTGGTGGGAATGTTTCTAGAGACATCTTGAGACCATTGTTCTGACTGACTGTGAATAGATGAAATTGAGAAAAATAAACAGAAGGCCATTACCTATTGGCATTTTCTCACTTTCTCTTAATACTTACTTTCCTCTAACAGTTTCAAATACTGGTCATTTTCACTAACAACTTGGATTGATCAGAGTATTATCATGTTACATTTTCCACTGTTCTCTCTTTCCTCATGGTCAGATATTAAGTATAATTGATATTAGAGATGTCCAGCAAGAAAAATATGAAGTGCTTTTTACTTAGAGGTTTGTGATTTCCAGCCCATAAATAACCTGAATAGTATCTATACTGTTTTCTCAATTGAGTATAACTCAAATTCATAACTCATGAGCAAAACAGGATGGACTTGCCCTGTGATGTAAGCACAGCTAAAATATTCTGAGTAGTGTGTACCTATACATGACATAAGAAAGGAACAATTCTGATGTCAATGTCTGCTTTACATTTCAGGAATTTGGATTTGTGATTATCTTAGGGTTTGAGGGTGGAAGATTTATTATACTCAGAGTTAACCTGTTTTCTTTTCTTGGTGCTGTTAAATGAATTTAAAATAAATCTGTTTACAGACTATTTTTACTTTCCTGAGTTCAAATTGGGCAATTTGTAGTCTGAACACTTATCAAAATGTAATTTGGGTAGAATGCACATTTTCATTATTTCTAGGGCTGGATTTGCTCCCATATTTATTTGTAATAGTTTCTGTCTGGTGAGAACAACGTTGTTTGATCTGTGTGTTTTTATTATCACCAGATCATCTGCAGGAATAAATCAACAGTTTAGCTTCTGTCTAACAATGTTTTTATAGCATAGAAATAACAACCTGAAAATTAATTTTTAGTCAGACTTGAAACTGTTTAGCTTTGCCATTCCTCTGGTATGTTACTTCATAAATCATACGTCACAACATGTCTTCATACACCAACCTTTCTTTAGTATCAATTTCCTTTAGCATAAAGGTTGAACTTCTATATTCTTGACATCAGCACTTAGTTTTTCTTAGTGCTACAACACCATCCTTATGTAATTATTCACAGGCTCTTACTGTCTATGCATGTGAATAATTGCTTGCATGTTCCCCTCCAGCATATTCGAACTGTCTTAGTAGAGTTTGCTCCAAACAGGGAAGAATGCTGGGAGAACAAAAAATTATCAGGATCTGTATACATCCTAGTACACAGATGTGCAAATAACTGATTTGAAGGTGGTATACAAACTCATGCACACTCAATGTGTAATTTCTACTGATCTAGAATGAAAAAGTTTTCAATTACTTTCTAAAGCAGAGAGCCTCAGCACTTCTGTTCCAGCTTAACAAAACATTCTCTTTGACTGAAATTACATTGTTCATCTGGCTTTTTTACTTCTAAAAATATTCAAAAATTAAACATAACTACATGTGTTCTCAATACCCCACTTGGAAACAAGCACTAAGACCTTTCTTACCCTCATTCTGAACTTACTACTAAATTAGATATGAATTTGTGAAGAGTTTCAGTGGTCACAAAACTGCTTATTTCAGTGAATGAGCTACATACTGGGGGGGAAAAAAAAGTTCACCCGGTTCCTATTATAGTATTGGACTGCCAGTGTGGGAGCCTGCTCTAGTGGTTTGATGTGGGCTGGCCTTCTGTCAAAACTATGGTAGCCATTCCCATGGTGGGTGAAAGCTGCTATTGAAGAATGATTATGATGCACATCTCTGTGTTTAAGTAGGGTGAATTAGTCATAAAACATCCACTACAGGAGTTCAGCAGAATGCATAGTCAAGTCTGTAAGGAGGGTGGTTTTCTGTACGTTTTGAGGCTGCAAAGCCTTCTCTCTTCCAAGGCTGTGATTTCCAGTACACCTGTTCTGCAAAGACTCGGGAATGATTGTGAAGTGTTATTAAAAGTGCTGCTTAGAAGTTGTACAGAAATAGATCATAGTTTCATCCAAAGTAATGCCTCCTATTTATTTCCATGGAAACTACAACAGGTACATAAAACACAATAACATTGCTTGATAGAGCAAATTCTCAGCTATAAAACACTTTTTCAACATAGTCATGAACCATTAGCTATGCGTTTTTGCCAGCAGTGAACAAGAGTCTGCATGCTGCATTTGTAAATATCTGCATGGCTGTCTGGAAAGTGTCTTGACTTTCATGTCACTGTCACCGATGCTGAAATGCATCACCCACCGGCTCATTGTGCTCAAATCCACTGTTTGGTGTCCATCAATGTTCAGCAAGCAATGATGAATGTCAGTGGGTGCTATTTTTTACACATGGAGGATTTCAATCCCACACCTCTGCTTCATATGCACTTCCATGCCAGATACCATAGTGTCAGACTGCCACTCTGCTGCATGCAGCAACAAAATGGAGTACTGATAGGAAGGTTCACCCTCTACTGCCATACCACCATCATCCTCTGACTTCACGGCCGATGTTGTAAAATAGGAAGCATTATTCAAAGTAGTCCTCAGACAAAACTCTATGGCATAATAGTTTTAAACAACATCATCAGTCTTAAGCCTGTGTCACTCAGTATTGATTTAGACTCTACTAATCATGCTTTATGTCTTACTGCATTTAATGAAAGATCTCACTTGAAGAATAGGTATTATTTAGTATAAAAATTGTGCCAGAATATGATCCTTGAAATAAGAAGTGTTTATATTGTTGGGAAGTGATGTAATGGCAGCTTGACTTATGTTTATTAGCATGTGAAAAGCATTAGCAATATATCTGTCTGTTTTCTATTAAACGTTCGTATGCAACAACAAAAAATATCCATGGATAACAAACTGGAAACTATGCATAGCTGGCTGCCTTTAAATTTTCTTGTTTTCTTTTTTTAAAACTATTTTCCAATGACTAAACAGGCTTCATAAAGGTAATGCAGAGAGGCAATATGCCTAAGGTGTTTTTTTTAATAAGAAAATAAAACTAACCTAAAAGTAACTCTCCTTTTCCTATGTTATATTTTGGGAAGTATGGATACTTACCTGAATTTAAGTTTTGATACAGAGGCATTTTTTGTTTATTTATATTACTGAAGGATGTGGAAGCTCTGCTTAGTAATTGCAGGCCTCTTTCACTTAATTGGTGCATAGAGAGAATGTTTCTTATTCATTGATTTAATATTTATCTTTTTTTACTAAAAATGAAGCCTCGGTATCTGATGTCTTTGTGAACCTAAGCATTACTATATTAGAAGAGAAAAACATAACAGATGAAACAGGCTCTATAGTTAGTATTTGCTTATCCATGTACATATAGTTTTATGATGTTCTTTTACTGAATTAAACTAATCCACTCCCTTCTAGGGTAAGTATATGCACGTTGTAAGTGATGCTCGTTTTTTCAGCATTTGCCACAGTTTTTTTTATAGCATTCTGGTGTTTTTTTTTTTCACTGTTTGTTTATTTTGAGATAAGTAGTATCTTCATATATAATTTTTTGTCATGAATTATTGAAGTTGCTTGACATGAAAGTACATATTTTGGCTTTGTCTGAACAGTTCTAGGTCTCACAACATAGTGGTCTTCTAAAAGTCAAATATTTTAAAGCAGAAATATGCATCAGAGCAAAGCAGTCACTCAAGGGAGGTATTCCAATTAAAATGATTGGAATGCTGCTAAACTGAAGTCCTACTTGACGAATGATAGAACATGAGAGATTATGAGCCTTATGCAATTCACATTAAAATCTGAGGACTGAACTAAAGTAATGTGTTAAATTTCACAGCCAATTTGAAAGCAGTTATTGTTTCAGGCCATTTTCTAAAGATTCTGTGGGTTTAGTATGGCTTTTAGGAGGCAAAGATCTATGTAGCATATAAGAGGTGATCTGGCATATGATAGAGAAGGTATATATAACAACAGTGGTTTCTAGTTCTTTTATGTTGTATATGATACCCTGGAGAAAGACTTTTGAAAATAACTTTTTGCAGTGGAAACTTCAGCTGTGATGGGAGTTTATAAAATGATAGTTTTCTTAGATTTTTTTCATTTATATTAATTTCATTAGATGATTCATAAGTAGCATGAGCTGGAAAATAATAACAGTTGTGCATCAGAATCAATGCCTGGGAAAACTGGATGGGACCATTTAAGTAGAATTTAGGTCTGTGGGGATTGTATGGAATTTAATTAGAGTTAGGGACTGTAATTCAGTTGTAAATGAAGTCAACAGGAATTGCTGCTTTTAAAAGTAAAGATATGTTCAGATTCTCCAGTGTAATGAGGTCAATGGAAATCTTGCCTTCAAAGACTGGCAAACCTTTTGCAATGGTGAAAGGACCTATTTGACATGAGTAAAACAAAACAAATCCAAACAAAACCCAATAATTCAGAAACTTCAGAAGTTTTTCAAAATGGTACAAAATTTTCTGTTAATGACAATAGGACTGTAGGGAGCAAGAGAGGAAGGAAGATTTGCAAATGAGTAGGTGAAGTGGCCAAAGTGGTGAGGAGGGGGACAAAGCCCTCTGCGTAACCAGCTATTGGTTGGAGATATCCACGTGGCACTGCTCTAACTTCCAACACCATTACTTGACCATTAGCCCACTGAGTCCCGGAAGAGTGTTTCCCTGTTGTTCTAAACATCTGTGGAAATATCCTTACTCAGGGTGTGATGAACTGGTGAAGCACTAACTGTAATTGGATCGTAGTGGAATCTTGTCTGACTGGGTTTTTTTTGATTGCAACTTTCCAATTGGTTTATATTTAGATTTCATTTGCAATTAGCCTATTGCCATTTGAGACTTGTAAGAGAAATTTGCCTCTTTTATCACTATTGGAATGCATGTAGAAGATTTAAGAAAGCAAATTTGCCTTACATTCCATATCTCCTATACAGTTTTCTGATTTTTCTTCTTATGATTTCTTGCTATAGCTTAAATGTGAAAATCCTTTTCTATGTTCTCAATAATGTTCAGAAGCAATTAAAGCTACAGATTTCAGGAATAATTCTCAACAACTGAGGAGTCATTTCCCCATGGAAACTGACAGATAGAAACTTTTCTGATCTTTAACTTCAGTATAAACTGGTTCTGTAGTTAACTGCAAAGCTCCCTGATTTTAATGAGGAAAAGATATCTGTGCAGAGGAAGAGAATCTACTAAAATGGATGCACTATGTTGAATGCAGTACAGCTACTATTTTGTTAATGACTGTTGAAGTCCTAATGCGTACATTGCTACAGGTAGCTTGTCAGTGCATCTAGTGTAAACATGAAACGTTTCTAGGGTCATTTGGAGAAGTGGAAAACCTCTGCATTTTTCTGCATAAACCAGACGTGATAAGAATCATCTCATCCACATGACATATTGTTTTTGTTATAAGACTGTATGTAAGAAACAGGAGCAGTGTATGATTTTGCAGAGATTGGTGAAAGTTAGGTACCTGATCTCAGCTATCTTTCTGACTTTATTTTTACTCTAGTTAATGGTCACTTCTAAAGGACAAATTGTTATCCTCTCAGATAGCAAGGATCACCTTTTGGAAGTTCCTTTTTCCTTCTACTGGCTGCCAAGGCAACCTTCGTGACTCATTTAAAACTTGATAGTGCTGTTTTTATCTTGCCCATTGTGTTTTGCCTGGTCTTTCAGTAACCAGCAATCAACCTTTGCTAAACCAATTCACTGTGTAACAATCTTTTTCTGTTAACCATAAAGCAAAGAAAACACTTTTGTGGAACATTCACTGTTTCTAAAATGTGAGCATCCTGCATAAGCAGTGACTTCCTCCATGTTAATTACATGAATAATGAAATAAATGAAAGTCTGAGGGGCTTGTAAAAATTGGCATCAACTTGTTCTGAAAGCAGTGTAGAAATAATCCAGTTCTTTCAGCTGCATTATGACTGCATGGAAAACTGAAAAACACCTTCAAACTCAATATAAACCAAAGTTCTACTTTCTGCTCTTGAAGCGTCCACAGGATTTGACATCAACTAGGTAGAAGAATACCTAGCAAATCATATTAACACTGATGAGGCAATTCAGCCTGGTTAGCAGAGATATTTCTGCTTGGACCATAGGGTTAATTCCTAAGGCCTGAAGATCTAGCAGGAAAAGAGATGAATCCCACAGCAACTCTCGGAACTTGCAGTCCTCAGAAAAGATTCACTATTGTGAGACTGTTGATGCATTGGTTGTATGAGTCACTAAAACACCTGATAAGTAGAGAATGTCTTACGAGTAAAGTACAGAGACATTTCCTAAAAACTAGTGGTTCTGTGAAGAAGTCGAAGGATGCTGTGAAAACCATGCTTAAGGTCAGAGTTGTTGACTGCAGAAAAATATTTGAAATCATCTTAGGGAAGTTATCAAAGCAAAGCAGTATGTCCTGGCTCAGACACTGAACTTCTCCATAAATGACAGCAGGTGAAAAGTCGCTTCAAATGAGAGACCAGAGTTTAAAAAAAAAAAAAAAAACCTGACTTCTGTGTATGAACTTCTGATTATGTATGAGAAATTACACTTCTCAGTTACATTTTTCTTCTATAAGAGAAGTTCACAAAGTAGAATGAAAAAAAACCTCTAAGTTCAAAAGCAGTCACGTAACTTTATAAAACTTCATCTGTCAAGGAAATGAGAAAGATAACTGTCAAGAGATGAGGATGAACATGTTGTGACGTTGTGGGAAAAAGTGAAATTTTCACCACCGAAGTATATTTCTGTTTATCCTTCATGTAGTTGGTTGTCCTTCTCATGACTAGAGACACAGGGAAATGGAGGAAGGTCTTTTCCATCTGAGCTACTTTTTTGACCTCTTTGCAAAGGAAAAGCATTAAGAAATGTCATGAAATCATAGAATGGTTTGGGTTGGAAGGGGACCTTTAAGATCGTCTCGTTCCAACCCTGTGCTAGAGGCAGGGATACCTCCCTCTAGACCAGGTTGCTCAAAGCCCCATCCAGCCTGGCCTTGAATACCTCCAGGGAGGCAGCATCCACAACCTCGCTGGGCAACCTGACCAGTGCCTCACCACCCTCACAGTAAAGATTTCTTCCTAGTATCTAGTCTAAACCTACCCTCTTTCAGTTTAAAGCCATTTCCCCTCATCCTGTTACTATATGCCCTTCCAAAAAGTACATGCATAGCTTTCCTGTAGGCCCCCTTTAGGTACTGGAAGTCTCTTCTATACAGAGCTTTGCTCATCCCAGCCATGCTACCTGCTCTGATAATGTCTTTCAAATTCAGATTGAAGAAGCCCTTCCTTCTAACTGGTGTCCTATGAACCTGGTATCCCAACTTCACCGAATCTGTGGCAAAATGTCTAGTGGCATCTGTGTACCAAGGGCTTCACCCTAAGTACATCCTTTCAAGTATTAAATGCCAAAATGGAATGACTTTTAAAAAGCAACCAAGCAGACAAACAATTCAAATATGTTAAGAATAGTTGAAAGAAATGTTAAATCATGGTCTCAAACCTATGCACCATGCAGGAGACAGAAAAAAAAGCTGTAACATATATAATTTAAATGATTATCAATACAGGCTGTTAATAGCATGAAATGTGAAATACCCAGCAGTGTTTTGAGCTACATGGACTGTAGAATTGATATATGCTATGATGAAACTTCTCTTTCTTTCAATTTATTCCTTAATATGTACTAATAAAGTAGAATTTACTGAATAGATTTAATCCTGAATTCTACATTCTTGGCTTTTTAAAACTTTTGGAAAGATCAGGATTTGTTTAAGTTGTGTTCTTAATGACGCTATGACTGTCATGAAAAGTAAACCGGTGCTGTTATAAAGAGGGAAGATGGAAAATGGGAGAAAGCACGCTTTTCCATCGTGGAACATCTGAAAAGAAGTTAATACTCAAATACAAATTAGTAATTTTATTGTACTGCAAACATCTGTGTCCTGAAACCAATTTTTCATGCAGCCAGTGGAAATGAACACTTCCCATGTGTGCTGGCCTTACACTAGAGAACTGTTTGGAGTTGTTGGAGGATGTTGGGATGAAACACTTTTCTTTGGAAAATAGCAAGCTGTTGAAACATAAGCCTTTTACAAATGGGTTTCTTGCAAAAAACTTTTGATATTTGAAAGAAAAAGAAACGTATTCAGACTGCCAAAAAAATCTTGGCTTAAATTTTTTTGAATACAAAAGTTACATTTTTAGTTCAAATTGACTACTAATTCCCCTAAATTAATTAATTTATGATAGCAATTAATTAACTTCCTGTACAAATATTTCAGCTTTATTTGAAAAATCTGCTCAAATTGTTGTAGCTCCAGGGAAATGCCACAGCAGAACAGAAGATATATCCTTTGTGTATTTTAACTGCATATTCTCAACAATAAACTGTTTTAATTCCAGTGTAAAAAGTAAAACTGTAAAGTGGACTCATAAATACTGATAGTTTTTTTTACAATATAAGTAATTCATGGCACAACTAAATGCAAATCTTATACAAGAAAAAGTCATTAATGTTACACTGGTATTTTTGCTGAGACATACCGTCTTCCACCTTTCCCATTTCCCGCACAGCAAGAGTACTTACTTTCCAAGCATCAGTACACACTTAGTCTTCAAATAACTAAGTCTTTTGCGTGTCTGTATGCTAATTGTGAATTTACTCAAGACAGCATTCTCTGAATCAACAGTTTAAAACCTGCTCAAGTACATTACTTTTTCAATGAGCATCTACATAGTTATTTGGGAATGTGCTGGAGAGCGACAAGAAAAAAAGAATAGAGTGAAGAGTTTATTTACATTTGGCAAGTACAAAAGCTTATCAAGTATATTAGAATGGGAAAACAAAATTAGATTTTCCTAGTTGTCTCTCATTTTGTTCCAGTTCAAAAACTGATAGTTGTCCAGCAAGCTATGTATCAGAGTATTTAAAATGTTTGGAGACTAGCTTAATGTGTCCCAGTTTACTGAGCCCTGAGATGCTCATCTTATTTTCAATTACTGTTGTATACAAATAATCGTAGGTGTTTTTGTTGCTGTTTTTGCTGGGGGCTTTGTTGTTTATTTGCCTAAATCCTAAATATGCTAGAGACCTTCCCCATCCTCAAAAAGGTGTTAATAAGCAAGAGGAAAAATCTTAAATTAATAAACACACCATAGCGAACAGTATTTCCTCTGAATGCACTTAACTAAGTATTCATTAATTTTAAGCAGTCCTGTGGGCTCACAAAATCTTAGTTTCTCTAGGATAAGGGTTTGTGGGAGCAGCAAGAGCAAACCACTGTGAGCACAAAGGATTTCCCAAGGCAAAAGAGTGTGTCTCATGCTGGACTTGAAGAAATGTTTAATATGATCATACTTAAAAAGTAGGAGAAACTGTTAGCTAAATTTTTAAACAGTTAGTTAGGAAAAAAAAATGTTGAGAGTATTTTTTATCATATGTGAAAGAAAAGTCTGTGTAGTTTTAAGTCTTAAGAGCTTGGACAGCCTTAGATTTGAGGGAAAGTGTTAATTTAGTGCTAGAGTAGGAATATGTCAAGTAGAAATCTGACTTTTTGTGGAATATTCTCCTATGACTGCGTTTAACACACTGAAATTTGAACAAAATAAGTAGAGGTTAGACTCATATTCTGTGTTTAGGACTATCCTGCAGCATAATCCATGAGCATTTTCATATCCTTTAACTCAATTTTATCGAGTCTTTTGACCATATGTTATTCTGCCACAATTCATGTAAATTAGACATAGCATTCTTGAGCTTCTGCTAAAATTGTCTTACATTACTTTACCTTCCTACATTGATACAGGCTCCTCCTTTGTTTCTAAATAAGAATAAATGGGATTGTATAGGTGTGAAGGAGAAAGATTCACTGTGAATCCTTAAGTCTTTATATATTATAAAACAACCAGTATTACTACTGTTATCCTTCTATTCTTCTTTCCTGGTTGTTAGCAGATGGATCCCAGACATCTTGTTGACTCCAAAGCTGTCTTATGGATAAGTAGTTGAGTGAAACAGTTAGTTCAGCACCTTACTTTATCTTTGATCTCATTCTTACTTCCCCACTGCTAAATTTCATAGTTTTTTTAGTTTCTTTCTTTCCCTACATAGAGGTGTTATCCCACTGTGTATATCTTAACCTGAAATGGATTTCGTTATCATACCATTCTATTCCAATTTCATTCTCTGGTTGTCTTTATTTCATTTCAACTGATTCAACTCAAATTAATAAAGGAAAAATTGTTAACAGTTCATCTCCCTTTTTCTCCCTGTCAGTTACCCTGTGGTTGAAGAGGAAATGACAAAACCTTGTGGGGTTTTTTTGTTTGTTTGCTTTTGTTTTTCTTTTCATGAAACCCCAGAAGCAAGAGAGGGCACCTGCTCAAATTAATATTCTTAGAGTGATAAATAAGTCAAATCCAAATTGTAGTTGTCATCTTGTCCTTCTGCTCAGTTTGTACATATCTATCTTGAAGAGATTTTGCTGTGTGTTCCCATTAACTTCATGAATCACCATCTGTCTGAGAAAATAAAAATCCATAAAACTCTTTGTCTTAGGTTCAGCTGGGACAGAATTGTTTTCTTCATAGTGTCTGATGTGACGCTGTGTTTTAGTTGTAGGAGAAAAGCAGTGTTGATAACACAGCAATGTTTATAGTTGCTGATAAGCAGTGTTGTACAGAGCCAAGGCCATTCTCAACGAAGGGCCCAAGGAGCTGAGAGGGAACGGAATTAGGACAGCTGACTTAAACTGGCCAAAAGGGTGTTTCATACCATATCACATCAAGCAGAAATTTTGAAGGGGTGGGAGTTCATCTCTCCCTCTCTTGCTGCTCGGGGGAGCTAGATGGACATTGTTTGGGGGTTGGTGAGCAGTTGCTTGTGTATTACTTGTTATATAGATTCACAAAAGCATATCTAGCAGTGTAACTATTATTCTTTTCCTTTTATCATCTTAGTAAATAGTTTTATCTTAACTCATGAGTTCTACTTTTTTTTTTTTTCATTCTCTCCTTCATTTCACTGAGAAGAGTGGGAGTGAGTAACAGACTGTGGTACTCAGCCACCTGCTGGGTTAAACCACAGCAATCTTAAAACGAATTTATTACCTTTTTATATTTATTACCTTTTAAAAGAACTGGAAAGGACAAAACCAAAAGATTAAAAAAAATTACTGTACGTAATTACTAAATTCTGTATTACAGATATGTCTCTAAAATGCTATATTTGTTACAGTAGCCTATTCTATCAACTTAAAATATTTAAAAAGTTATGAATGGAGCAATTGAACAAAGTTGCATTCTCTTTTCTTGATTAGATCTAAGATTTCTTTTACTTTTTTACTTGAGAAAATATGGTATCATTTTGAGTAGCATCTGCTATGAATTAAATGCATCTTTCAACTCCTTTTCCATGATTCTTATATATACTGTTTTTGTGCAACAAGCAAGCACAGTTCTCTGAAGCACTGCAAACCACCAGCTGTTCCTGTTACATAGATAAAGTATGCCTACTCCTGCTCCTACAGCAAAAAAGTAGTTGGGATGAATGTGCTGATAAATGTAACAATGGTAATATTCCAAGGTATTGTGGTCATGACAGAGACAGCTTGTTAAACGTATCAAAGCATACCACAGATGACAGCTGAATGAAATTGGATGGGTAGGAATTGATTGTGGTTGAAAATATGCTTTACTTACTTGAATTTTAACTACATTAGTACAGACTCCACCCAAATATTTGTTTTTTCTCTAAAACTCAGTGTGGTGATGCATAGGGACAAAAACTAAAGAACTTCAGATGTTCAGAAATGAAGCAGAACAATTAAATAAGATGTCATTCAGATTCAACTGCTATGACAAGGAAGAGAACAAAATGTGAATTGCATGCAAAGTATTATTCCACTTCTGTGAAGAGTATTAGAATATTTTTGGCCTGCAGGCTAAACAAGCGACATGGTTAGTTGAGTGACACCTAATTTCCAGCTAATTCCTGGCACTTGACTCAAAGCAGACTTGTACAGCTGCATTGGCTGACTTAAGCTCTGCTACGGGATAAGGTGCAGTCAGATCAATAATTTACAAAATCTTATAAAAATCTTCCTTTCCAATCTAAAGGAAAGATTAAGCTTTCCCCCACTCATCCTTATTTATTTTCCCTTTAAGCCCTAAGGGCTCAGTTCTGATCTCACTAAAATTTATCTGACTTTTAACATTACATTCAACGAGGTCAGTGTTCAGTTATTGAATGGCAGTTTATACACTCTTGGGTCTTCTCGTGTGTTGGAAAACCCAAATACTACTTCAATTTCTACCACTATTTCAATTTCTCCTCGCACTTTAAACATATTGTCATAAAGTTTTGAGATTCATGTGGATGACTGAAGCAATCTCTTCTTCAGAGACCTCATTTTGATTTGGTAGTTTCAGGCAGAAGTACTGAGTTGTGCTTATCAGTGACTATCCAACAATGCCAAACAGATCTCAGAAACCTCCACACAGGGATCTCCATTACTTCATGCAGGTAAACATTAAAATATTGCTTAAAATCAATGAACGCAAGCATTGATTTATAGATAGTTCTGGAGATGTATGCCAGAAGACTGTGCAAAGCAGGTTCATTTGAGTTCTATGGCTCTATGAAAAAGATAAAGTCATATATATATATATACACACATATATCACTTTTAAAAGCTACTGTCTTATAAAATTCTAAGAACTATTTGGAAGTCATCTGACACCCTTAACTTCCTGTTGCCTATCAGTCAGAGCAACTATTGTAGTGGTTAATTTGACATGGAAAAGAGATATATCTGGTCAAAGTGAATGCTCAGAACTTCAGTGGATGTCAACTAGCAGAAATGCTCACAGCAAACATCACAATGTTATTAGAAGAAATGTTAACCAGCTGATGTTAAAAAAAAAAGAAATGGCAGAGTTCTCATCTACTTTTGAAAGCTGCTTTCTCCCCAGACGTTTAGCAAGATGCCACGTCTTCCATGGATCTTGGCAAGGTGCGCACCAATGGTCTTTAATTCCTGAGATGAACTTAAAAAAAAAAAAAGAAAAGCTGCCAGATAAAATGTATAGCCATTGCTGATGTAGTGGCAGCTACTAATTTCTACTCCTCCACAATTTCTTAAGCATGACACAGTTGTATTTAAGGCCATGATGGACATAGAGTAAAACTTCTATTTTCTGTGAAGTAGGAAGATGGAGTATCAAGGATTTAACACCACGTGCTGACTTTTAAATCCGCAATAATATAATTGTCACCATCATTTTCTCTTTCATCCTTTAAATACACTCATTTAAGAGAAAATGTCACTCTGTTGAACATTTTAACACACTTTTTTTTCTGATGCTTGCATTTTTCTCTTGATAGTGAACATTGCACTTAATTTTTCTCTATTCTGCTTTATTTTTTGATTGCTTGGGCATATTTTGCTGTAATTTCAATTGGAAAATTTCATTTAGATCACTTAGCACAAAGGAATGAAGCCAGGAAATGAAAACATAGTCTTATTACAATGAATGGATTTTGTGCAGATTTTAAAGAAAACTGCAATTAGAAGATTTACAGTATGGTGACAACATCAGCATATTTTTAAAGGAATGTTATCAGACAAATCATCCACTATCATGATCAAGTGCAACAGAAATAAAAAATCCTAATAAAGGCAAGAAAAATCCTTATCTTTGTATCATTTTAACTACTGTTTTTATTTGGAGTGCTCTCAGGTTTATGGTGCATGCTGTCATATATGTTATCATTTGTCAAAGGACACAGGAATAGGCCACCTGGAGAAGTTTTAGACGTCCTATCATTGGAAGAGTTCAAATTCAAGTTGGCCTGGGTTTTGAGTAACCTAATCTGGAGAAAGGTGTCCATGCCCATGGCAGGTGGTTGGACTAGATGATCTTTAAGGATCTCTTCCAACCCAAACCATTCTATGATTCTAAGGTCTTATGATTCTATGAACTTGCAAGACCAAAAAGTTTGCACTCAAACTATTAAACTTGCAGTAGGTCTGTGAGAGCTGATAAAACTTGTGTGGTGCTATATAGCAAGAGAGCAAGAACCTTCATTTGTGTTTTTTTGCAGATACAACCATAGAAGTCTTAGGAAGTGTGGTAAGCACATGTAAGATATATTCAGTAATATATCAACTGATCGACTTTTTAGTTCTAGGTATTAGGTGTATTCTGGGAGAACAAGAGAAACCTCACTGGGTCCAATCCATGAACAGGTCAAAGCATGTCTAGTAAATTATAAAAAAGTAGAAAGATCAGAAGAACAAAACAACTACCAGGAGAAACAGCTGAAGAGATTATAATATTACAAGAGAATTAAATCTAAGAAGTAGCAAAACTAGTATTTTTAAGTGAATAAAATCTATGAAAATGAAGTCTACCTTGAAGATTGTTGTTGTGAAACAACAGCGATTATTTCAACATCTACATTCCTTTACAAACTGGCTTAAATGTTTATCCAGATTTCTCACTAATGATAACCACTTACATGTTCTATGCTGACGTATATTACTGAGGACATTCTGTCTTAGGCTTTGGGAAGTAATTTCAACTTTACTTTATACAAGTGATTGCTGCACCGAAAGGATATGATGGAGGGAGTGGGTGAAGCTGCTCAAACAGGAAACGTTGTTCAACAATTCCAAGTGCTGGATCCTGCACCTTGGCCACAGCAACCCCAGGCAACGCTACAGGCTTGGGGCAGAGTGGCTGGATGACTGTGTAGAGGAAATGGGCCAGAGGGTATTGGTTGACACGGCTGAACATGAGCCAGCAATGTGCCTAGGTGGCCAAGAAGGCCAATGGCATCCTAGCTTGTATCAGAAATAGTGTTGCCAGCAGGAGCAAGGAAGTGACTATCTCTCTGTACTCAGCACTGGTGAGGCTGCACCTCGACTACTGTGTTTTGGGCCCCTCACTGCAAGAAAGACATTGAGGCCCTGGGGCATGTTCAGAGAAGGGCAATGAAGCTGGTGAGGTTCTGGAGCATGAGTCTTATGGGGAGTAGCTGAGGGAGATGGGATTGTTTAGTCTGGAGAAGATGAGGCCCTGGGGGTGACCTTATCACTCTCTTCAACTACCTGAAGAGAGGTTGTGGTGAAGTGGGAGTCAGCCTCTTCTCACATGTAACTGGTGATAGGACTAGAGGGAATGGCCTCAAGTTGCACCAGGGGAGATTCAAGTTGAATGTTAGGAAATACTTCTCCAAGAGTGTTCAGGCACTGGAATGGGCTGCCCAGGGAGGTGGAGTCACCGTCCTAGGGGGTGTTCAAGAAACATTTAGCTGTTGTACTGAGGGGCATGGTTTAGCGGCAAACATTAGTGATACATGGATGATTGGACAGGATGATCTTAGAGGTCTTTTACAGCCCTGCTGATTCTATGAAATGTTGCGGTCCATATATGAATGGTGATACAGAGTGACCTTAAAACAGGCATCTTCTTTACCTCCTGTCTGAAACCTGTAATTAAAGATCTTAAAGACAGTAGAAGAAAGAGTACTACTCAGAAATTGACATTATTCTGCTAGAACTGTAACAAGATAAAAGTTATTTGATGGATTTCATTGTATATCAGGATCTATTCTCTTTATGTCATATGCATATGAATGTTGTCACTGTTCTATTGTCTTGTGAAAGATAGTGCTCCTTTCCTACATGTTTCCTTCAGAAAACAATGGACTGTGCTCCGAGCAGTTCACTACCATCACATCCTTTGAACGCAAATCTCCAAAAATTCAGGCATGGTAATAACAGTGTTACAGGGTCTCTTTTCAGTTGTTTTTTTTTTTCCTCCAAGGTGGCAGTGAAAGCACATTTTTGTTGTTGAAGGAAACATTTTCCATGTTCAAACCACAGGTAGTTGGGCACAACCTGGAGGCATTATATCTGCAGAACACACAAAAAAATGAATAGCTCTGCTATTTCTCTGTATTTTATACTGAATAGATAACTATAATTAAAAACTCCACAGTATGAAGTGGTCTCCAAACACATACTCAGAGAAATAAATTCTTCATCAGGAGAGAATTTTGATGGAAAATGATGGTTGCAGCCAAGCTGAATATTTTTGCAGACAGAAGAACTTATTCAGTTTTCTTAATAAAATGAAATGTCAATATTTTGAAAGAAAACTTCTACTGAGTTGTATATTACTTTAATTTTTATCAACTTTTATGGGAGGAAATAACTGCTTATCACCCTGCTGAGGGTAAGCTATACGTATGTAGCAACAAAATTACACTTTGAGCTCTATAAAAATAATTGCATATTCAAATGATGACATCATGGTTTGTCTTGTGATATACTGAATAGAAATGTTGGCTCTTAACAAACCAGTCCTCTCTGTCTCTCATGGAAAACTCCCAAACTCACAGCTGTTTGCTGAGAATCAAATGCAAACCACAGAACTAATGTTTGTATATTTCATTTGATTCTGTTCTTTTCTCGCAGATACTGACAGCTTAATTTCACTAGAGAATAGCCAAGGATTTCATGGTTAATGGGGATGAACAGGATATTCTTTTCTTAGTCCTTTTCTGAAAGACGTTCAGGAGAGCTCTGCCTAAACAGGTGGGCTTGCTTTGTTCTTTCTAAATTAGTTTCCTGAACAACTTAACCTTCTTCCCTCCTTTCTCCTTGGCCATACTAATTAAGTCAGACCATGAGTAAAATATGAGGGGCAGTAGGACCCAATATGATAATATTATTGCTACTGAATATAGGAGGAGGGCACTTGCTGGAAGATAAAACTTCTTTTGGTTCACATTTCACTGCTTACTTCTGCTTACAGTATACACACTGCTGAGATCAGAATGGCAATACCTTCTGTAGCAGAAATGCTAAGTCACGGCCTGAACCAGTGATTGAGTACCTGGTGAGAAGGCAGGGCCAACCCAGGGGAGCTCAGGTGCATGTAGTGCACCTGAGTAGCTGGAAGGAGTGGAGCCAGGATCCACCCCTTCCCAGACCTCATTTAAGTGGAGGTGATGGCCTCTTTTGTTGGGGATCCTTGCCTATCTGAGATCTTCTAAGAGTAAGCAGCTCTTTTCCTTTGTTTCTGTGTTTGCAGCTGTTGTATTTAGGCTCTTTCTTATTTGCTGTAGCTGAAGACTTTGCCACCCTGCTATTATTGTGATACTTTCCATTCCATTATAGCATTACACCTTCCCTTACAATGTTTTAAGGAATGACAGCTCACCATCTTTTCTTCTTTTTTTTATTTTTTATTTTTAAATTCTTTGTTAAGTCCCATTGGCTTCAGGATCTATTTAGGCACATCTTCTGCAAGAGAGAATTAAACAGCATTACTCTACAACTGTCACTATTCAATTCTTAGTCTAACGTTTCCTGTGTGATCTTCTCAAGCCTGTGAGTTTAGCCAGCTGTGTGAACAGAGAGTAATTGAGACTATTGCAGTTCTCACTGCCGGTTACGTGCGAGTGAAGGGAACTGACCCCATATTGCCTGTATGTGAGTTCCTGCCTGCAGTGCTAACACTTACTGTCCCGAATATCCACTAGTCACTCATAACTGGGCAAAGAATTTCAATAGCAGAGCTAGTTTGCACGCAGGTTTTACTTACCCAAGCAGGATCCGCCTCAGCACGAGCTGGGGTTACATGGAGTGCTTCATGCTCATAACGTTATTTCCTTGGGCCCAGCAGAAGACCTTAATTTGTTTAGAAAATTTGTGCCTAAATGCTTGGTATTGCTGTGGATTTTAGCTGCAGACAAAAAGTATCTAGAGCCATGATCAAAACAGAAATCAATTTTTGACCGTGGCAGAATTTAAGTATAAAACAGTAAAGCCTGTTTTAGAATAATGTACGGCAGCAATGTTATGAGGAGGCACATAGTTCTAACAAAAAATGAATTGTCACAGGCAAAGAAAAGCTTCAGAGCATTTATGTTTCTCATCTCTGCTTATTACTAATTAGGAAGTGTAATATACTGCCTGAAAAAAAAAATAAAAACATTATTATTATAAAAACGTTATGAACTTTTGTATCCACCAGGTACCCTTGTGCCATTTAGGGCTTTTAGCCATACTGTGTGTGTACCCAGTATGAAATAACCGTCTATAGTTATCTCCAGCGCCCATTAATCAAGAGCACAGATACATAATACAACTTAAAAGTTAAGGTACAAAAAAAAAAAAAGAAAAAAAAGTGTAAATATAAAAAATACATTGATAGTATTTTAAGGATATTTCTTGAATTTCTTTCCTGTTTTGTTATTAAAATCTGGAAGCAAAGCTGAACAAACATAATCCCCAGCCAAAGAAACCACGTAAAAATAACCTGTATGCATCCAAAATGTCACATCCTACATATTCCTTCTGTTCAGAAGAAAAAAGAATGTATACTTCTGTCCTAGTTGATTTTTAACTGATGTAGCTAATTAAATCTTAGACTAAGTTCACCCATCCCTCTATGATCAATGGGGAGACATTCCTGAGGGATACCTCATCCCGCGCTAAAACTGTGAATGTTGCCCTAGTTATCAAGCTTCACTGGCTACCGAAGGGGGTCTTAGAAAACAGCTTAGGCTTGATACTGTGCTTTTAGACAGCTATTTTAGAGGAGATAATCCTGCTTAATACAATATGATAATCTCACAAGAACAACACGTGAATCTCAAGAAGATATAATGGAATTGCTTGTTTATTCAGATTTTTTCAGCTGTTCTGGAAATGTCTATATTCATTCTTTCACAGTAGAAGTTACAAGTTTTTATTTCAGAGGTACGAAATACTACATTTTAATTGCTATGATCAATGCAGCTTTATGGTGTATGAAACATCAACACAACCCCAATGTTGTCCGTGCACTTCTTTTCTTATTTTTTTTATATTTTTTAAGAATTGCAGTATTTTCTTTTAATTATTTCTAAGGGACATCAGTGAGGGTAAGTTGTGACTCCGAGGGTTTTGTTGAGAAAGCTGAGAGCGTCGTGTTCAGAACACCATTATTAAACATCTCCTCTAGGTTTACAGCAGCAAATTGTTTGTTCACATGATGGGAGGGGAAATAATTATGAAATGACTGAAGTCTGAAATACCTTTGTCTCTCTAAAGGAAATTTGTTATAATGGAAATTTTAATTGAGCTTATAGGATGCTTTATAATCTTATATCTGTAAAAGGTTCAGTGTTGGGTATTTGCAGTAGGCTGTTGAGAGAGCCCAAGGGATGGCCTATTTCAAATCAGTCCCTTAATGTAAGTCTTTTTCCTTTGAGTAATTTGTATAGGAAGGGCTCATGAAAGCTGAGAGTCTACTGCAAGTCGTCCCAGCTTTAAACATGTAACATGTTGCTTGGTCACAGAAATGAATGAGTAGGAATATTGACCATGTGAGTCCCCATTGTGTATTGTAGAGACCAGTGTGTTATCCACCCTTGTTCGGGCAACTTAGATCAGTATAGTATTATTGAGAATAATTTTGTGCAAATATTAAGTGTTCATGTATGTAACAAATCACTGGTACATACCAGGGGGGGGAAAAATCTCCTTTGATCAGTTTTCCAGAAAAAAAATCCTTTATTTAACTGGCAGGAGAAATTGTCTGTCGAAGATTACTGATGTTTTTATGCAGCTCTGTTTAAAACATCATTGTCATGGGATGATGATGCATATGCATGTCTGTACAAGGTTTGCTGAGATTTCTGGCTGTCTCTAGTTCCTGAAATTAGGTGCAGCTGTAGCAGTAAACATGGGGAGAATGTTGCTAGCTGATTCATTTGCAGGTTATTTAAAATATATTGCAAATTCAGTAGAGATGTTGCAGGAGAGCTAGTGAACATTAAAAGGCACTGAGACATTTTCCAGGCCAACTCCCATACTAAAATTCTGTTTTTCCTGGGATAGACTTGTGTAAATGCTTAATGGACTGACTGGTGGACAATACACATGGAGAATGAGAGACTTACATTCTAGGGTAGCCTTTATAAAGGAGAATTATCTGTGGCAGTAGGGAACTGGTATAGAATTTGTATAGATGTTAAGGATGAATGTGCTGACAGAAAACTATACTGGAATCAAATGAAGAGAGAAGCTGTTTCCACACATTGGATAGTAAAAATTTGAGATAAGTGCTATTAGAAGGGCTATTAGCTTTTATAAAGAATAGCGGTTAGATGGCATGCTTCGATTCTAGTCAGGCCCTCATATTTAAAAGGATAAAAATTGCAAATTCAGATCTGAATTCAGATATTACGGATATACATACGTATGTTTCAGATGTTACGGGGCAATAGTATTATTTGCTTATAAAAAGTACACTTTTTTATGTAAAAGCGTGCCTCCTCATATATACCTGCAGTGTTTGCTTTGGAAGAAAAAATGTAAAACTGAAATTAAAGTCAAGAAAAGAAATTAGATTCAAAGTGTTACAGAAGCACATTTTTGTTCTCAATATCCTCAGGAAAGGGTGGGAAATTTTCTAATAAGTTACCGAGAAGCCTGGTACCAATGAATGTGGGGAACTGTCATTTCTCAGGAGTATGACTCACCAAATCTCATCATTTCTTAATGGTTTCCTGGTTTCTCAAGGACCACAAGGACATTTGCTCTCTGGTCTCCAGTTATACTTGGTGAATGAGTGCAAAATCCACACCACTAGCATTAGAAAAAGGATTCCTTGAGGACTGAGCAGTGGATCAAATCAATACAGATTCCTATGGATTTGTCTCATTGTCAAATGGATAATGTACTCTGCCTAAAAAGATTTTCAGTACTCTCTCCCCTGTCAATTCAACAAAGGTTTAAGTGATGCTGCAGTCCTCTTAAGAGAATTTTTCTCCTCTCTCCTACCATCAGCTGCACAAAATACTTTGTAAATATTAGATCAAGGACTTTCCCCTAAGATAAATTCAAATTGGACAACAGGTTAAAAGTGTATTAGGTAGAAAAGGCACGTGCCAACAAACATGAAACATAATCATAAATATTTTTTCCTTCAGTAATAACTGTAAATTCAATGTACTATACAGTGCAGACAGCAGTACATCAGTCCTAGCATCCCCTAGCAACTGAAACCATCAGAAGTCTAAAGTTTATGCACAGTGCTAGCTCCAAGTTTCCACAGCTGAACTAAACAACAGATCAGATTAGGCTTCCTGTGAAAAAGGGTTTCAGACTGGTGTGCTCTGCTGATTCGGAGCTTATTCCATATGTAATTTTCAAGCAAAGGTCTCAAGGGAGTGTTTAAATCCAAGACCGCTTATGAATTCTAATCATATAATCATAGAATGGTTTGGGTTGGTGGGGATCTAGTTCCATCCCCAATGCTACAGGCAGGGATACCTCCCTCTAGACCAGGTTGCTCAAAGCCCCATCCAGCCAGGCCTTGGATGCTTCCAGGGAGAGGGCATCCACAACCTTGCTGGGCAACCTGTTTCATTGTCTCACCACCCATATAGTAAAGAATTTCTTCCAAATATCTAGTCTAAATCTGCTTTCTTCCAGTTTAAGGCTATTTCCTCTCATCCTGTTGCTACATGCCTTTAAAAAGTCCCCACCAGCTTTCTCGTAGGCCCCCTTCAGGTACTGGAAGGCCACTGTAGGGTCCACCTGGAGCCTTCCCTTCTCCAGGCTGAAAAGCCCCACTCTCTCGGCTTGTCCTCATAGAGGAGGTGCAATTCTTCTGGGGAAATGTTATAGATCCCTGGAAATACTGCTTCTTACCAATTGTTTTCAATTAATTTTGTATTAAATGTAACTAACTACTCTTTTTCTAATTTTCAATAAATTTTGTAAGTATATATTTTGATTCTGTAATATAAACATAATTTTTGTGGTTAAATACATAAAAAGATATTTGTAGTCTTTTCAGCTATCATTTATTATCACTCCTCTGCTGAAATTTTCCTGGTCCTCTCTGTTGTCTCCTCTTTCCCAGCCTTTCTTGGACTTTTCTGTGTGACTGAAATGAAGTTGTCTATCTTCTGACCAATTAGTCCTTCCTCTGGTCTCCATGTCAGAGCTGGGTCAACACTATGTGAAGAGGGTTAGAAAAATGATTGCGCACACAAATGCTCTTGTATCAAACAATATAACATGAAACCATCCCTCTCTACTGCTGTTATTCCCTGCTACCTAATCTCCAAGTGATTCAGTGATCCCTGTTGCTATCCCTTTCTTTCCAGAATGTTCAAAACCCCCCAAAGACCTAAATCTGTATGAGCCAGCAGAGGAGAGGTATTTTCATTTCTGTGGACCCATGTGTACGCAGCTGTCAGAACACACAACTTGTGCCTTGCACTCTTGCAAAAATATTTGTAACTATCTCAGTATGAGATGCAGTAATTTTTCAGTTAAAGTAGTACATGCTATCTGATGTAATGTATCAATATTGAAAAGTAGGTAAGTGCCACTTAATGAAATTCCAAACAATACCACCAAATCCAATGGAAGGACTGATACCAGTCACAGCAATTTAGGAATTTCACTGCTCTTATTTCACTGTTCCTGGTGCCACCTCTGTACACAGACACACACACAAACACATGTGCTTTCCCTTAGTGTTCCAGGTCATTCAGAAATACAGAATGAAGTTGCTCATGTATTCCCATTTTTTTTTTCTCTTTTTTCCCAACTCTTTTTTTATTAACATCTTGGGTTTTTTTGCTTTGTTTACTTTCTCAGGTGTTTCTAGACCGTTGGGAATATTTGCTCAGAAGCTTTGTTTTCACCATGCTGATTGATTATGTCTTTTCTAAGAGGAAACTCAGATTCTCATGAGTATCAGGACTAATGTTTTTCATTTCAGACATTTATAATATAGATACTTATTTCTGAGCCAGCCTTTGGGATTTAATTTTGGGATTCAGTGGAGAAAAGCTGATATTTGATGAGTGAAATTCATCTTATTTTGACAGCAATATCTATTATACGTCAGATTAATCCATTGCAGAACTATCCACATTTCCCCATTTGCCATGGTTTGTATGTGACTGCCTCACACCTGCAGTGTAGATGTCTAATATTAGATCATTGATGGATCCCATAATTCACTGCTCATTTCACAGCTCAGGGACAAAGTAGGAAAACAGAGTGCAGAGTTGAAATGGGAATGGAAATCTGTGCAAGATAGTGTAATGTTTTAGGTATTGTGGAACATAATATGAAAGAAAGGCTGGTTTGAAACTCAGAATTTTAGCCAAAGCATAATGTTCTCAACTCAGCTTATAAGGAAAACACAGTCCTCAAGAACTCTTCAAGAAGTTGTTTTGGTGAGTTAAGTAAGCTGTAAATATAAATCCCTTTAGGTAAAAGGAGAATTACAGACAACATCAGTAGTTTGGACAAAAGAAAAATTGTGGGTTTTGCTTTGTTTGTTTATTTAGAGTCTTGTTTTTCACTTCATCAGCTTTTCTTTCAATTACTGAAAAATGTAATTGAAGAATTATAAAGTGGTCCATTTTGACATCCCTGGCATGCCTCTTCTACTAGACCTCTGCACGATGCTTTCAGTTTTTTACTGCGTGTCAAAACTGTGTACCAAAATAAGTTCAAATCCACCAAGAGTATAGGTTCCGCTGAAACTGTAGTTTTGTTAAAACCATCCTCACTCCAACTCTTTGGACTAGGAAGACCTTAGAATATAATTAGAATTGACATTGATCTGGACAGGAGTCTGAAGAGAATTTGTCATATTTGATTATACCTTACTTCACATTTTTAAAAGGCAATGTATGTAATAGGATGTATGATTTTTATCTTGTTAGCTCTAACATACCTCTTCAGCTTATAAATTCTCCCTGTCCAATTGTTTTTTTTTCCAGACATCATTGGTGACACCTTTAAACTGTGATGTATGGAACAAGTTTTAACTTTTCCACTATCCAGAAAAGAAAAGGTTGAAAGAAATTCCACTAAAAATATTCTAGGCAGCTTTTCAGACTTTTCCACAGGTTTAGATAATTCTGATTGTATCCAGCTATCCTCATGGCCTTAAAGAGTTATTATGTTTTCCTTCAAGAAAACATGGCTATTTTAATGCTTCATTTTTATGTTGTTCTTTTATCAATTTTCTAGTTAAAAGACTCAGTTGTGGCTTTTTGCATAAGTCTCCGAGATTTTTACTTTTTATTGTATATTATTTGACTTGTTCTATTGATAGTACCAGACAATAAATTCCTGGTTCTAAAGTAATAGAGTAATTATGAAATGATTAGTACTTTTTTCTTATTATTTAAATAGCTATCATGTTTGTATCAATTTTCTCTCTCATGGATATCAATATCAGAAATCAGAATAATTATTTGCAAAGTCAAAAAATTGAGAGGACTAGGTTGCCTGCATGCATGGCATGTACTGAATCAGATTCTTAAATGACAAGGCAAAAAACTGTTTATTCAAGTAAATCAAGTGAATATGATGAAAACAGCAGTAATGATCAACTTCAGCTCTTTCAACTTCTGCTCGCATGAGGACTCTTAAGTATTAAGGACAAGTTGGTATGCTCACACCTCTTTTTTCACTGTGGTTATGTTTTGAACTTCGCACTGAATGGCTTGAACTTCAAGCATTTTAAGTGCATACAAAAGCTTTACAGGCTGCATAAGCAGCTCGGGTGAAGTTTCTTATGCTATCCCTACAGTCATGAGTATTAGGCTGACCCTTTCTTCCTCTCTTCTTTACTGAGGATCTTGGTGATTTATGATGGGATAGCAAGCATAGTGGGATGTGACACAATCTGTACACAAAGTTGTCTGTGTTTTTCTGCCGTGGGATGAGTAAAGAAAAAGAACAGAGAAACGAGAAGTACAAGGTTTCAATTAGAAAGTTGCTGCCAAGGAAAAAATCGTCAGGATAGCATGGAAAAATCTAAATTTGATCAACAAGAGGTTTTTCTTTTTTTTTTTTTTTTTTTTTTTTTTAAGTCAAATTAGTACTCAGGAAATGTGCTGGCTTTACAGACAAAATTCATTATCTTTCCTCAGAAAAGACTGAGGAAGGCCAGCAGCTATGTAGATTTCGTAATAGTTCTCTCTCAGTATGTCGTTAAACCTTCTTTGGAGGCTACCAGTTAGATGAATTGGAACTTACTTTTCCATACCCTTTTATCAACATAAAATTTGCCATTATTGTGTTTGGACAATAGTATCAAAGGCAGAATAACTTGTTTGTGACAGTGGCTTCTGGAATACAGAAATCAATTAAGTCTATCAAATCCAGGCTTCACATAGTGCTGATTGGTTATATTTTAGACTCTGACAAAAGACTTGAAAATAAAAGTGCTCCTCTGATGAAAAAATGCCATAATCAAGCTGTGTCTCTGAATAATACATTTGTTTGGTCTGTACTAATACTAAAGGTTGTTTCTTTTGAAGGCATACGTTGTTGCCAAAAAGTGCAATTATTTTTTCATCTAATGATATAACCAATAAAAATAAAAAAAAAACAGGAATACAGCTTAGAAATTGAAAGAATCTTTAGCATGAGAAGATACAAAGCAGGTATCTGTCTGCCACTGAGGAGGTATTAGGTACGCATATTCTTTGTATGTCATGTGAATCTAAACTCCTACAGCTCTCACAGACTCCAAAACCTTCAATCAGAGTGTAAAAACAAAATACTATAAATCAATTTTTTGTGTCGGTGTGTACTTCATATGCAGTGCTACAGAGAACAAAGGAACTATGTGGGAGTCAGTAGTATTGTGTGTCTGTATAAACCAAGGATTCTCAACCTGGGAGTTTAACTGTTCTTTCTAGCTATTACTCAGTCTCAGAAAAGATATTAACTCCCTCTGTAAGCTTAACCTCTCCAGTACATTCCTGGCAGCTGACGCTTTTCAAGCTTGGTGCCTATATCTATATTACAAACACATCCATGTTCAAATACAATATGCATCAGAGTGTTTTCATGTCATGTAGCAGGGTAGGATATCAATTCAATCAAAAAGGAGCATCTGGTGTAACGCTTATTTTCTCTGCTTTCATTGGACACTTTGGTTTAGAACATCACCCTTTGCATATACTGGTTTACAAAAAGACGATCAAGGTCATGAAGTGTGCATTATTTCCTTGTGTGCTGAAATAGGACAGGTAGTGGCTAATTGTATAACCCTTTTATTCTTCATATCTAGTCCATCTCTGTATCTGTTTTACTGGACTACAGGCAGTGCTCAGTTACAGGTGAAGAATTCTTGCAGTTGTAACTATAGCATGACCTTCCTCCTTTCTCTTTTCTAAGGGAAGGGGAAGTATAATGATGTTGATATCTCTCCCCTTTAATTAAGAATGTATTCCAGCCTAACAGACCAAGTCAATGGAGAAGGCATAGCTCACATGGAAGGTAAAACTAACCAAGCATAAGTTCCATTCTCTAAAAATACTTCTGACTGAAGATTTGTACAGAGTGATCAGTATCATTCTGTTCACTGACCACAATTTATTAAGAGGAGAGGAAAGAAAAAAAAGGAAAGATAATGTATGGAATGAAACTGCTAAATAATGCTTACTTTTATTTGGGAATTATTTTTCCTTTGTGTCAGGGAGAAATGAAGACTTTCCATATAAAAGTTCTAGTCTGAAGTACATCTGGATTACATCATCCAGTATACATACTGTGGAACTGGTGAACCTGAAAGCTTACCTTTGTTTTGTGAAACTTTTCCAAACAACATCTTTCATTCTCTCAAAGGCTCTGAGTGAGGAGATCAACGGCACATTTGCAAGCCGCTTTAAATTCTCGCCCACTGGGGCCTTAAAAAAAGATAGTTTTTGCCAAACATTCCATATGCTGTGGAAAAGGACAACACAGTCTTTCAGATAAGACATAAAGCTGCATTCCTGGACACCAGAGTCTGATCCCCTGTTACAAGTCTCCATGAGGTCACTCCTTCAATACTAATAACAGTTAAATTAATGGAAATCAGGCTTTTACTGTTACTCAGAAAATATTTCCTGTGTTCTGCACATTGTTACCTAGAACAGTGACAGTCAAATGTAACAGTGGTCAGCCTAGTGTTCAGCAAGATATCCTTGGCCCTTTTCATTACTTTTTATTTTTGCATAAATGTACTCATATGAAACTTATCCATGACTAAATTCAACTCATTCTAACAAGTGCAGACAAAATAAAGAGGTCTGATTCTTCCTTGTGTTCAGCCAGCTAAACCTGAAGTTCCTTCTGATTTAAGTTACCACACAAGTACAGGAAATTAGACTAAAATATCCTTGAAAAAAGCAGTATTATCTTGATGCATTTTTAAAGAATGTTTTGTTCCTCCCTGGATTTATTGGAGGTAATCAAATGCATTTTGGCCAGCTGAAGAAAAATGTACAAACAGCGATGCCATCAAGAAAATTGATTCTGATAAGGGCCTGTTTAAAATATTTACCTTGGCCTCTGTAAAAGTCAGGAATGTTCTAATCCAATATAAACAGTGAGTTAATACTAATACTTCTATCCAATTCAAATGCTGAACTGACAGAAAGATTTGAGGAAAAAAAAGGAGAGAAGCATTAGTAGTTCAGTATCTCCTTCATGTGCTCATTTTTCCACTCCTTTGATCTTGAAGACTTTTGAAATTATACCAAAGTATTGTGAATTTTTTTTCCCTCAGCTTCAGCGGGCTTATCTTTGGTTAATTTATATACTTATTTTTTTTAAATGTAAAAACATTGCTGAAACATTATAATGAATGTGATGTTGTAAATAATTTTTTATAACCACTTTGGAAATAAAAATCATTCTCTTTACATCAAGAAAACCAAAAATATCTCCCTTCCTCATAATGATACTTATAATACTTATCAGTTCTTACCATGACACTGATTTTCAATAATTCGTATCATAAAACAGCAGATACAATAAGTTTGGTGCCTTCTTTCACTCAAAGGCAGCCACTGAGAGGCCCTCATCCTATTATAACTGAAAGGGTTAGAAAGTTTCATTAAAAATGTAATAATGGCTCTATTTTTGCACCATCTGCTGTATGTAAAATGTAGATACTATGATCTTACAATATATATAAATCTTCTGAAAAGGTTTTGAAAAACTAGATAAAAGTTTACATGACAACATATGACACTCAGCTTCTATGCACCTAAATGCAAGAACAAGTTGTGTCTGACCCTGCTCATGCCTTGTATTATTTGACTTTGCAAAAAAAAATATTTTGTACAGAAGAAAAATGTGCAACAACACATTCACTGTGCCAAAGAAATACACAAACAAACAAAATCCCTAAAAACTGCGCAAAAGGGAACAAGGAGCACAGATAATATAGACAAGCATGGAGAAGCAGCAATTGCTCAGCAGGCTGGTTCTGAAAGTGACTCATAATAGTTGTGGCAGCAATAAAGACACATCCTTGCACTTAATTTTATTCTTCCAAAGAAGTATTTCCAATCTTGAGTCCTGTCACCTTTCCCAATCTGCAGACTGTCCTCTACCCGCATTCCTTCCAGTTAGTAACAGTATAGGCAGAAAAGGCTAAGAGATAAATCCCATCAACAATGCAAATAACAATCTCAAAACGACAAACAACAAAAATATTGAAAACATAAAAGATTTATTGTTCCAGATTTGACTAAAATAAAGCCAATGATTTTCCCTCGGTGGATTCTGAGCATAGATCTGAAACTCATTGCCTTTTACAGTACGTCAGTGTTGTGTGGGAAGAGGTCCTATTAGTCATGTATTGGTCTAGACAGTGTTTCTCCCCAGACGAGTTATTTATTTCTCACACACCATTTTAGCATGTTTCAAACAATGATGGACTCATCACATGGCTATCAATGAATACAGTCTCTAATATTTTTCTTATTCTGAAACAAGACAGATTTCAATGCAGAAATTAGATGGGAAAAATTAATTTCACTTTAGATATTCATAATGTAATGTTTATGGATTTACTTCTATTGCACTTCTATTACATTTATATATTCTTACTCAAAGACATTATTTTTTCAGACAAAAAGTTTTGAAGGGATCTGACAACAGTTGCATAGTCACGCCAAAATATTAAACTTCTGAAGATTTCCAGGTTCACTGAAATTCCATTTGCTGTTGGTGTATAACCACCATACCTGGTATATAACATCTTTTTAATGTATTAAAGACACTTCAGATGGAAATGACTAAGTTGTGGGACAATAAAAATAGGAAAAATCCATAATAAATTGTATTTATTTCATTTCATAGAATCTACACTTTGAAGTAATGAAATATATTACATGGATGACAGAAATGAGACAACCAGTTTCTGGGAGTAAATGTGTCTCTGATGATCAAGAGTCCTATTTACAATTTAACCCAATACTTCAATCATACCATGCAAGGTTTAGTGTGACTTCTCAAGTGGCATTTGTTTTTCACTGTTGTCATAAAGGTTTGAGGGGTTTTCTTTTTTTTGGTATTTTTGTTACTGTTTCTATGTTTTTGTTTTGTTTTTTAAACTTACTATTCAGAGGGCTGCGCTTGGTTCTGCAGTATTGTTTGAAAACAGGTGATAGCATCTTAGTGGTAGTGATCTCAATACTATTTCATCAGTTGTTCCCATTCTAACACAAGAAGCGGGAGAAAGGAAAATTCATTTAGACTGTCCTTTACACCTTTAGCCTCCCTTGTAAGTCTGCCAACTAGAGTGTCACAACCAATCTCTAGTGACAAGTCCTAATGAACGTTTTTCTAGTTCTGCTGGTAACTGAATTGAGATTCCTGGTAAAATTATGGTATGCTTGAGCTCAGTAACAAGAAGTATGTGTGCCAGTATTTTGTCACTTTTGATGTAATTTGCTACTATCAGTCACTTCAAATTATCTTGAAGCAAGAGTGAGTAATTTAGTGTCAGTGGTTGCTCTGCAGCAGAACTTTTCTGCTGAAGAGGGTTACTTGCTTATTTAAAAACCAGCTGAAGATGACAGCTTAGATATTTGTCAAAAGTGCAGAGATCCAGGCTCAGTAGTAAATTCTATTGAACTTAAATGAACCTTGTCTTAAATTATTGATGCTGTTCTGGCCTGGTATTTTTTTAAAGCATTTGAGAGATACTTATCCACTTCACCAGGTTACACACAAAAGCTGTTACTTCTGAAGGCAATGAATTACCTGCTTTTCTAGAAGAGACCTTTACATATTTTAGATGATGTCACTGCATTTATCTACAGATTCACAATAATGTTTTCTCACCTGCATTTCAGAAGAAGGGAAGGGAAGGGAAAGGATTTTGTATTCTGTTTTTATATGCCTGTGAAAAAATTGAGGATACAATTTAAAAACAGTGAAATTGAAAACACAGAGATGGTCCA
This sequence comes from Aquila spilogaster, assembly GCA_024606505.1. Lineage (NCBI taxonomy): Eukaryota > Metazoa > Chordata > Aves > Accipitriformes > Accipitridae > Aquila > Aquila spilogaster. The sequence goes on from JANHGO010000027.1 coordinate 44,997,526, forward strand.
TGCAAGGATTTTAAAGTAAACACCATTGAACATGTGTAATAAATTTCCAAAGAATAAATATGTTCAACAAACAATTTAGTTAACTGTTTCTTTATATAAACACATGGAGAAGTGGAGAAGGAAAAATGAATGTGATCTTCATTTACCACTTCTTATCCATAGTGTATTTATTTGTTTGTTTATTTTTTGTGGTGTTGCTGCTAATTACCTAATTTGCAGCTCATTTTATGTCCGCTCAAGAATTATGTGTATCGTTAAACTCTCCTAGAGTTGCGTAACATAAACTGCTTGGAACATAATTTCTAAAAAAATATCTGAACGTTATTTCTAAACAAAATCTGAGATTAACCAAAATCCCCTTCGTTTTGTAGTCACATTTTATATTGCTCCTGCAATAAAGCAAAACCAAGTGAAGAATTAAGAAACTTGTGGCATTGCAGTTCTTCCCTCTGCATCTCAAGTGGCTCCACCTCTAGGAGCTAGTCTGCACTGGTCATGCACTTGGTCTCTGCTGGGTCCAAGTGCATGACCACGTTCATGCTATGACTGGTGTATAAAGGCTTGCAGTGCGTGCTGCTCAATAACATTTTGCTTTCATAACTAACACCTTAAAATGAACTATAGACATTGTCTAAAAAAGAGGAGGGGAGAAGGTTTACTGGGGTATTGAGGGAGCTTTATATTTTCAGTTAACATTGGCTGTTAACGCATATACACGTGCCACTGAGGCTACAGTCAGCAAATACTTTCTTCCCTCATAAATTGTGGTTGTACTCATATGAGGGCAAGACCTTTATATTCTTCCAGAATTGGCAGTGAGACCATGGCAGTAGTTTGATGAGGAACACCATCTCCTCCTATTTTGTATCTGTGTTTATTTATTCTACTGTCTGAAGTTTAGGAGTCCTCCTCTTCCTCTATGGTTTCCCTTAAGGAAGAATTATGGCAAGATTCATATCTTTTAGATCTGTCTTTATGTAGCCCCCAGCACATTGGTCTGTGTTAATGATCAGAGGAGACAGTAGTAAAGCAAATCATAACATCTAGTGTGGAGAATCTTCGACCATAAACAGATAGGAACCACAAGTCAGAATATTCAGTGACTAATATTGCTTTTCATGGTACCTACCAACCCTTCATAAGTCCTAAAAGCACCCTGGGGTGTAATTTGGACCTGGTGTCATATTTATTTCATAGCTGCTTAGGAGGATATTTTTTGGATTTCAGTCTTTGGAAGAAAAAACTGCTGGCTCTTTACTGAGAAAGAAAGCAAAAAACACCCTTTGCTGCCTGTCCCACACAACTTAGCTAGATAACACTCCTTTCATCCTTGCCATTTCCCACTGCATGCTCTGAAGCAGCTGCTAGGCTTACAGGTGCTCGGGTGCACCTTGAGTAAGTGGTGGGCAAGATAGTTTCCATCACTGACCCCAGAAGGATGAGCTGAATGAACTGAAAAGATCAAAATGAGGATGTTTTGCCCAATTAAAAAAAGTAGGCTTAGAAGTCAGGCTGACCTCTGATGTGAAAGTGAAAGGCTGATTTTAATCACAGATGACACTGTTTGTGTCAATCTGTTCTCTACATCGCAGACTGAGATGGTTGGCTCATGGCTAGGGTGACATAAAGCTAGCCAAAGAAAATGTGGCTCCTCTATCTCCAGTTAAATATGTCTTATACTTCATCAGTGATTCTCAGGAAGAAGAAATATAACTGTCAGTGCATACTCTGACAAAACCAGAGCAGCAAGCAGGAGTTCAAAAGTATGTTGCTGTCCCATTTCTTGCCAACAAGAGAAGAAATATACCAAGATTAGGATTGAAATATCTGTCTTTCCCCTTTAAGCACTTCATTTTTATTATGTTGCAAAGCCATTTTATCTTTGGATGTTTGATTGAAATGTGTACAAATTCTTCGTGAGAATTTTTAATTTACATGCAAATATACACATTACATAAAGAGGCAACAGGTGTATTTCCTTTCAGCTGTTGGATGAAGTAGACAGCAGATGCATATAGCTCAAAATTTCTTTCCAAGGGCAGACAACAAATCCATTTGTAATACATCTGATAAAAAGGAATATTTTTATTAATTGAAAACCTTATTTTCTGAAATTAAAAAAACTATGTGATAAAATCATCGCTCAGTTTTTTTCTGTAAAAAGCTTTTATGGGAACATAAGTCAAAATGCAGCTAACTTAGAAATGAAATCAACAATTCCGAATTAAAAATATCTGAATTAAAAAGCTACTTAATTTTTAAAAACTAAGCATTAGTGATCTTACATGCAGCCACTCTATGTTCAAGATTTCTTACCTAAAAACAAGCCGATATGAAAAAAAAATCCCTACAAGGACTTTTGAAATCTATATGTACTTTGAATTATTTTGAAGTGAATATAGAATTTAAGTGACACATAATTTACCTCATTCCTGAGAAGTTAGTTTTCAAACTATTTTTGTTAAGAAAAAAAATGTATAGTGGTTATATAAGGTATCCCTACCCTGTAATCACTAAGATAAGAAAACCCTTCTTGGTTTGTAGGGACTTTTGAAGACACATTTATGGAAATACATTGGAAATGTTCCTTCCAAGAAAAAATGTGAAATTAAAACTTTGCAAATGAAAATTCGGCATATTCATCTCTAGCAAACACTTGAAAGGCAAAGTCTTGTAAATATGTTGTTTCATGTTGAAACCTTCTTCCAGTGTATTTGATCAGAAAGTGGGAGGTATAGACTGGACATGGATACTCAGTTACACTGCACACAAATGAAAATGACAAAGTTGAAGTGCAAAGACTGTAAGCAACTCAAAACCTTCAGAAGTATTTGTATACAGCGTTTTTACGTATGGTCAGGAATAGCAAGTTATTAAAGAACATTTCTACACAAGATTTTGTTTATACAAAATATACAGGCAAGAAAGAGGTTGAAAAATTGATTTAGTATTAAAATATTGATCTCTATTCTTGAAATCTTGAGAAGTGACCTTCTAGCACCATCATGATACTTTCAGAAAGTGGAAAACAAAGTTAACTTGGAATATATAAATGTGTAGAATTTTCCTTCTTTCTATCTATGTTGCTTAAGTGTATTCACACTCCTATGAAGATTTTTTTTATTAATTTATGACTGTGGATGACTGATTTTATTTCCATTATTAGCAGAAACTTAATATCTGATGAATCATGTATTGAAATTGCTACAAGATGACAAGCCTGTAAAAAAAATCATTTGACTGATGGTACGTCAGCTTGAAGTTTCGCCTAGGTTTACTGGAACTTCATGTTGGCATTGAAATGAGGAAGTGCCAATAACCACTGAGGTAAGAGGTAGGCATTAAAAAAACAACAAGCGGAATGGGAGAAACAAGGCCACTGGGACCTCGAAGGGTGGAAAATAAAAAATAAATAAAAATCAAATTAATAGTTCAAAAGAATAGTTCTTACCTTTTGAAATTAAAAAAAAATGTGAGTTTGGGTAGGTTTCCTACTGAGAGATAAAACTAGAATTCTGCTAGGTTTTTATACAACTAGCTTTTACTTAGCACTCATTTCAAAGAGATTACCTGTGTGAATAGGAAATCGCCCTATGAGAAAATGCTTTCTGGATCATTATTTCAAATGCCAATATTCTTGGGTCACATTTGAACATGTTTTATTTGCATTTAATTTTAATCTAAGTCTCTTACAAGGAGCAGAACTTTTATTCAATCTTTTTTTCTCTCTCTCCCTTTCTTTTTATTTTTTCAGACTTCTTCTTCAAAGAACCTTAATTTTATAACATTTCATTGTTACCAAGAAACCAATGATGACTTTAAGACAGAACATACTCTGGCTTTCCAGTTTCAAACTAAATGGTATTGAATCTGCAGTGCATAAATATTACTACCATATTATGGCAATAAAAGTGTTTCAGTGAGTGATCACCGAATATTTGTGACAAGAGGAAAGAAAAATCAATGCAGACATCATAAATTATAACAGCAATAAAAGAAATTTTAGAAATAATTACTCCAAAACATCCTACAATATCCATTTTAGAAGTCATTTAATATGTTAGCATAGAAAAAATGCAAGTCAACAGAAATCCCTCATTTTACAGATTCATAACCCAAAAGCATATATGGTTAAGATGAATTTTTGTATTAAGATGAACTGCTATACAAAAAACAACATACTTGTTTATCACAAAAAAACATGATGCTAGATTGGGAGACAGCTGGATCTTAGATGTACAAAGACAAACATGTTGCCTTAACTAATGGAATTCACAGTAGTAATTTATTGCAGGTAGAAAACTACTTAAAAACACTCTCCTTTAAAACTGTAATTGCTGAATGTATCTGAAGATCTAGGCTGCTGGACCAGACAACACCTACATGAAACTAGTTACTCAAATTTTTATGACATTCAGAAGTAACACACCGATTTGGTATTATATACACAGCTAACTCTTCTTGCAAAACCAAAAGATCTCAGGCCAGGGAAAATACATGGTGAGGCTCCAAGTCAAGAAGTATTGTTCAGCAGGGACAATTAGGAGAGTGTACTTTATTGTCCCATATTGTCCCATACTGCAGCACTGACTAAGATTTTGCTGAAGTCAGTAACAATCTACTGCTGTCTTCAGTGGGAACAAGGACTAACCCCAAGTTACAGTTGGGGTCACTATTTTGCTATGTCTGTAATATAAGAAATGCCTTGATTTTTGTCCATATTCTAAATTGATGATTTTAACTTCGTTACCCTTATGGAACAGTTAACTTGAAAGAACAACCTGCTCATGAATTTTCTCTTTCAAGAAAAGAACTCCATGTAAAAGCAACTTACGGATTAATTTATGTTCAATGAGTTTTCCATTGTATTATGACTGATTGTACTGAAAATATATTAAAATTAATAAGATATATGGCTTTAGAGAAATCTGTAGCTAATTTATTTTTTTTTTCACTTTGGCAAGGACAGGTCATTATTAATTTCAGAATTGAGCTGTTAAACAGAATTCTAGTTAATTCTGCCAGCTCCCAAGAATTTGCACTTAATCTGTCTTCCTTGCTTGACTTCTACCTTTGGCAAAACTATTACATTTCAGTAAGTGACCCATTTACAGAAATATTAAAAGTTAATTTTAAGAGTGGAAGAAAGATGAAAGAAAGCAGTCTTACCAGATTTACTAATTTCTGTGATAAACTCAAGGTAGCCAACTGAAAAATATTTACATTTCCCATGAACCTTAATATGGACTGGTTTTGAACTTTCATGCCACAATTTCAGTGGCACAAGCACAACAGTTTGGGAATCTTAGTCCTATACTCTTCCATAGCATATGTATTGCTGGTGGAAAGCCAGAGTTGTTCTTTACACGTGCATGAACTGGGATAGATACCTGTCAGAAATCTTCCTTGTAGATTTTCCCATCACCAGCTAAGAGACTTCTTCTCTACAGGCCAACACATAAATATGCTGAAATTAAAGGCTCTTGAAAGACATTAGTCCTTAGTGAGCCCAGATCTTCTCATTTTTCTCACCATATGTTTACTCAATTGAACTTTGCATAATTTATGTGTGATCTGATTCTTCTATTTTTTTCACTTCTGAGAACCCCTGAAAAATAATTAGTTACTCCATATGAAACTGAGTAGGAAGCATTATTTCCTACCAAAATCATGGATAACAGAATAATTCTTCAGAAATGGATATAGAAGTATTAGAAGGATGTGGTTCCAGAACTCTAAACAAAAGGTAATAGAAATGAATAAACATTAATATCAATAAGTAATACAATTAGTTGTTAGAGACAAACGTTTGGATAAATTTAAAAAGATAGCTAATGAGTCTAATTTTGTGTTACTCTATAGAAATTCTATTCTAAGCATGCACACAGTTCCTATGCCAAACAATGGCATAAAAGAGAGGGAGAGGGGGGAGAATGAGACGAGAGGGAATCAGAAGTTCGGTAGGTTTCTCACTACTTTGGTTGTACTAGAAAAAGTGTTAAAATTTTGGGTATGATGTTCTAATATTAATACTAATATTAATATTTAATGTTATCACAGTTAGATCCATTAGTGGGAATTTCCAGAAATATGTTGTAATTTGTACATATTGTAAATCTCCTTCATACTAGGCTGCTTGTGGTAACTGACTGGAAGGTTTGAATGGATGTTCACTCTGTCTGAACTAAGATTGACTAAGTTTCCATGGCCCAAATGGAAAAGCTATTAGAGGAGCTGAAGCCCTGCTATATCAGCTGATGTAGAAGAGGTAGTGTATGTAATATATGTATATGCTGTATTGGCTGGTTCCTTGTTTTTCCTGTTATCCTGGTCACTGCCATAGCAATCTTCTGATCATTTTAAGCAAAAAGCTGCAGTCAACCCCACCCTAATCAAGTCTCTAAAACAAATCTTCTTTGTCAATTATAATTTGTTTGAAAACACACTGACAGTTGATCAGATATCATCTTTGTGGTCAGCATCTTTTCAACATATCACATTATTTCACAACATGTATGCGGCAGGTGAACAAATGCTATGGATTGATGCCCAGGAAGAAGAAACAAAACTCTGCAGGCAATTCCAGCCTCACCCTGTCTCCTCACACCACCCTTTTGTTCAATGTGATGTTATGTTGGAGTCAACCTCAGTTTTGACGTATGATACAATTCCCATGAAAAATAAAGCAAGTCTGGGAGCAACAGCTTTTTCCTTAGCAGCTGTTCCATTACCCAATAGTATCTATAGAACCTTACTAAACAAGGAAACAAACAGTGTGTTTTCCCAAGACTACATTAGCAATGCAAAATCGTACCGATTTTGCAAGTTTTAATTTTATCCCACGGTTAAGAAAAGTCTGCACTGAATATATGTGCACATACTGTTTGATATTTTAATAATTTAATATTGATACATAAAAATGAAACAGCTTATGATTTTAACACACTCCAGTTCAGAGATGAGTTAACTGTGATTTTTAATGTGAGTGTGTGTAAGCTGGATGTCTTTGCAGTACTATCAAAGTCCATTTCCGTGATTTCTTAATCACAGGTGTAGTGAATTTGTGTTAATTATTCAATATGGTTTGCTTAAGCGTATATCCACAAAATATGTATTTGAAGATCAGCTGTACTACTGAAGAGTTTTAAGGGTGGATACTGTGTTTTAGTTTTGAATTTTCGTGGTAATTTTGAAAGTATAACACTGGGACTCAGAGAAGTATCATTTACAGGTTAATTACATTTAAATAATTGTGATCTAATAGTTAATCCTTCTACTGTGTCTCTCTTTTTTTTTTTTTTCCCCATCTCTATATCCACTTTTAGTTTAGGTGTCAGTACTCTTTAGTTTATAGGAAGGGCATAAAATGAACCAGAGCAATCCTTGAGCTCTGACTCCTGCTCTTGGTTCAATGTTTGAATTTAGAAAAAAAACATAAAAATTGATTTGTTTCTAATACAAGCTCTTCCATCAGGGTAGATTTATGCCAGCAGCCAAATTGTTTCTTGCCTTCTGTAGGTTTGTAAAAACAGACAGTGAAGAAAAAAAGGAAAGAAAAACGGAAGAGAAATAGAAGCTATGATGCAATTATTTTCCTCCCTCCTCTGTTTCAGGACATCCGTTGGCTATAAGTTCTTAGAAGTAACTCAAGAAATAGTGCATTTGCAATATATTAATTCGGCTGGGACTTCTGCAGCAGGCAAAGTTGTTGGCAAGTCAATTAGGGAAAGAACATGTCAGAAATCTACTAGAAAAGCATTTAGTTTTTGGAGAACTAAAGATGTGCCTGGATAAGAAGCTGGAGGAGACTATCAATTCTCCTTCTCATGTCAGCCAGTTGATAAATAAAAGCTTCCATAACTGTTCATGACACGTTGGCTGCTATCTACTTAATCAAATGAACTTCAGTAAATCTGGGTGGGAGGTGTGGGGTAGAAAGGAAAAAAAAGAAAAAACTTTTAAAATATGTCATTATCTCTAAAATGTGTTAAATATTGAGTGTTTCATATTTTCATTTCAGGAATGGCTTTTGAATCCCTTGATGTATGCAGTTTCAGTAGACAACTGCTAAGGTTACATTCATGACATCTACACTGTTTGTACTATATATATGCTTTTAATATAGGAATTTAGGACTGGAAAAGACTGCCTGAGTCAACAAACTCAGTCTTTTGTTATTGCTGGAAATCATGTACCTTTAGTACACCTATGGCATTGTGAACTATTATCATTTTAATGTTCTCATGAACATCTATTGCAAGTTTAATTTTATTTTTACAATTCCAAACAAAAACAATTTATATATAAGTTTTTCACTGTAATCACATCAATGAAAATTGCTGATGCCAGTGAAAAGAATTACTCATAATGGAAATAGATGAAGTGGCTCTAAAACCAGTTACCAAGAGAATAGTGCATAGTAGAATTATTGCGAGGGCTTTGGAATGTGTATCAAAATATACAATTCTTGGTACTCCAGAGGACACTGTAGATACTAGCATTACTCCTAGGTTCATGAGTACCCACAAGCATACCTTGGATAATCATTTACGGTTATTATATTTTAATTAAATAACTGCTATGGAAATGAAAATAAAAATGTTTGATTATTTATTTATTTTTGATTTCTTGGTTACTGATTTACACATGATATTTTCAGAGCCCTAGGGAAGTAAGTGGGAAAGACTTCAGGCAGAGCTCTGGAAGGGACACATAGAAATTCCATTTAGCAGCCAGTTACAAACGCAACCTCATTTACACAGAGAGACATAAAAGCAAGGAAAGCTTTGCAGCTAAGGTCATTCTAGACTAAGATATTTCCAGGTTTCTAATACAGTAGGCAAGATAATTCAAGAAGGAACCTTGTAAACTGGAAATTTGAACAATATACTGCTGTGCTGTAATTAGAACAAAGATGTTTAAGATACAACCATCTTCCAGGAGCTGGAGGTTTCATTTTTAGATACATCTCTGCTAGAAGGAACGTCAGGAGTTTGTAAATAAGCAAGGTCATTTGCATTGACAATTATATCGTGTTCCAGTTAGACACGATATTTGTCACAGAGTCCTGTGTCTTCCAAGACATGCTCTGATAAAATAAACAGCTACCCATAGTAAATGGAGGACTTTATTGAGGAAAAAAATTACAAATCCATTTCTAATGTATGAAACACAACTTTCATTTGAAGCCCATGCAGAAATGAGGACTTGTGGCCATCCTACTTGTCTTTCTCCTACATTCTCCAGCTTTAGTGCCTTTTCTGAATGGGTAACCGAAGGTACATATAATGCTGAGCGCGCTGATCTATTTCAATACATACAGGCGAATAATGAATTAGATGTTGCATGTTGTTCTCTGCTCTTCCAAAATGAGAATCTTATTTTGTAAATCTGTAGATAAAATTAGCTACTCCTAACCTTAGCTCTCTGCAGACTATTACTGTTAACTTGAAAGTATATGGTTTTTTTTGAGAATGTTTCCTTCACATAATCATCATGAACGAGAATGTAGGTTTGTAGAATAATTCTGGATAGTTTTGGTTTGTAGGATAATTTTTATTCATAAATCCTATCAAAAATATCTTACATTAATTAAAATCAGGGCTGCAAAAGCCTTTCCTATTTCTTATAGTCAACAAATTTCATCACTGGAGATACTTTAAATGTCCTGCAATAAGTAAGTTATGAGGACCATAAATGTCTCCCTTCTTGTTCTCCCCCCGTTCACGTAGATCTAAAGCTTCTTCTCTTCCTTCTGCTTTTATTATTGTTATTATGTTATGTTATTATTATTACTGTTATTATTGTTAGTATGTTATTATTTTAACCACAAATCTATCCAGAAGGCTTGAAACTAACATGAATTAATGTCTTAAACAAGGAATCAAAGCAGGAGCAGGATTCAGCAGTAATCTCCTGTGACTTCCTTGATATTTTAGACGGAAACTGTATTTACTGTATATGTTGAGGACAGCAGCTTAATTCAGGCTGAGCTTTTCCTATACAAAGATGAACAAATCCCAAATGACACTAATGTTTCAATAAACAAAGTGTCATTTCTATACATTATCCTTAATTAAAACACTAGAAGGAAGTGATTGTAAACATTAATTAATAATAATATTCAGAAGCTACAGATTACTCTGCATGGTGTGGATTTTTCCTCTTCAGCTGTCCATTTATCTGTTTCTTTTATAATGTTAACTGCACAGCAAATACCAACGTTCCTGCATTTTATTACTGATATAGTTTGAATAACCATATGGGCTTGCATTGTTCTTTTCCGAAATAAATACCATGATACAAACATTTTGTTGCGGGGTCTTGTTGTCGCAGTCAATGGTGAGCAAAACAGGTCATACCAAAAGAATGCCAAACTTTAATTTAATCAATCATGTTTTCTAGGTTTATGGAAATATGTATTCTTCAACCTTCCAGAACATTAAAAAAAAAAAAAAAAAAAGATTGTAAAGAATATTCACATGAATATTTAGAAAAGGTGCAAAAATGAAAGATAGATAGATAGTCCTTATTGCTTTTGTGAATTTAGGCTCCAATCCAGTTAAGCACTTAGGCATATGTATAACATCATGTCTGTGAGAGACATTAATACTTACTGCTTGAAGTTATGCATGTGTTTAAGTGCTTAACTGGATTTGGGCCTTAATGTAATTTAGATTTAACATGACTTTTGTTTGTTGTTCAAATACCTTTATATTGCCTTTCAGAGCTTTACTATTAGTATCTGTATTAAATAATCATGATAATATACCAAATTTGTTTTGCAAAATAAAGTTATATCTCTTATTTCCAATATGCTTATTAAGAAACAGTTTCAGAGCTTTTCTTTGGGTACACAGCTATCCAAGGAACAGGAACATGTCTGCAAAATAATTCATAACATTCACTTTGTATTGCCTGCTCTAACTACTATTCAGTGATGTCTTTCATTCCTGTGAAACTTTTAAACAGGTTCAAAACTTCATAACAAATTTGGCAAGCTAGATACAATCTGAAGTCATGTCAAGGTCTGAAAATTCTTGGTCAACTATTAAAAATATATTTCCACTTCTGCTTTTCTTGGTTTTAAGTTGGAACTAGAAGTGGAACTCCTGAAATAACATCAGAGCAAGTGCCAAGTTCTGTATGCATATCATTTTTTAAAGGCAGAAAGCAGTTCCTATTGTGATTTGTCAACAGTTCTAAATATTACTTGTTGACAGGTTGTAAAAGCATGACACAACTTGAGGAGCCTGTGCAGCTGGGCAAAGGATAGGTTTCAGGGCACTGTACCAGGGCTTCTTTGAATCACGCTGATGACTCAGTGCAGTTGGGAGGGCTGTGAAGTGTGACTGAGGCCCCAAGTGTTACTACTGCAGCCTTCAGGAGAGCAGCCATTTGTACCACCTGAGGCTTTACTTGCTTCAGAACAGTCTTTGTGTAGCTGGAATCATGGTTCTGCAACATTAGCTCTCCAAAAATTTGCCACAGGTTGACCTTAAGTGTGATACACACTCTTCCTATGAATCTATAGATTATGCATGCTGTACCTTGAATGTTGCCTCTGAATTATGCATTTATAGGATTAATTGTATCTCTGGGAATGGTTGAACAGAATCCATCTATTTCCAAAACATCCAGCAAGAACAGAAACAAAGAACTTTTGCATTTAAAAATGAAAGAGTAGGAAATAATCCTGCACTTCCACACTCTGGGAATCTCTAAGTTTGTATTTCTATGCAGACCCTGGAAAGAAATACTTAAACGTACAGATGAAATATTTGAAAAGCCTTCTGCTTGTCATTCCTCAGGCATTCAAAAATCTAATCTTAGAGTGACTGATATGTTTGGCAGATGGAGCACAGGTGGTGTGGTTCTTGCAAGAGTGGATGATGGGGAACACCAGAAATAGTGGAACTATCACTCTCATATGAAATTGGAGACCACTGCAAATTTTGCCTTTTTTCTGTTTTTTTTTTTTTTTTTTTTTTTTTTTTGCAGCATACATGGACTGTGTTTTTCTCACATACTCATATAGCACAGTGGTGATATTGAGGGAGCTCATCCATGCAGTGTTTGTGGGAAGGCCTCACCCACATCTAACACCCCTTTCCTTGGGGACTGCTCAAGCATCTCTCATCCTTGGTCTTGGTAGAGCTATGTTGCAATCTTGCTCCTTCTGACCCTGACTTGCTGGCTGACTTCCTCACCTCACCTCAGCTCTATTTAATCTCCTGTTTCACCAAAATTGCATGGTGATCTGGACTTTTGCCTGATACTTGCTACCATCACATAAAGTTCCACTGGGAAAGGAAAAAAAGATACTTTCTGGAAAGGCCAAACTGGAGGACATAAGGTGTACGGCTGCTGAAGCCAAAGGCAGTTCCCAAACTGCTTGTTTTAACCAGCTTAAAACAAGCCATTCCACCCTGCTGTTTAAGCCATACTTTCCATCACCTTTTCTGATTCCTCCTCTGGAAGTTACATTTTTTCATCTCTAATGTATCAGAATGCTTTTCTCTGCTCATTCTTGCAACATCCCTGCATCTGTTCATTCTTGAAACTGGAAACTACATTTTAGGGGAATAAAGGAAGTGGAGGGCAATATCTACTACCTTATTAACCACACAGCCCTCAAGTGTCCCCTCCTCCTTCCTTGCTAGGTGATAGACAGAGGACAGTGCAGCTCTGTGAAGGAGGTATCTGTGTTTACTACATCTGGAAGACAGTTACCTATCAGCATCATGAGGACTATAAAGATAAAAAGAGGGAAGAAGTCTGATGGATACACTGCAATTCCCAGGCCAACCTGCTTCAAGCATCTGGAAATTTAGTAAGAGCAGATTTTCTTGTGGTATTTCTTCAACTCAGGCTGGAGTGTTGTCTGGAAATGGGAAAGTAATAAAGCTTATGCAAACATTCCAGTAACACAAAGAGAGGTTTGGTTCAACAGTGGTAATGAGAGGGACATGTATGTGGGCTCTTATTTTATTCAAGTTGGCTTGCCCTTTTTTTACCAATTGAGTGTCAGTTGACATATGCTTATTTGCCTGTTAAGAGTTGAAATAAAGATCACCTAAACTTTTTCATAGCATCTGCCCTTTAAACAATGGGAGATAATAATGACTTTTGTGTAGTGTTAGAATTAGACACATCTGAGCCAGTGACACAGGCATGAAAAGTACTAAATCTCTTTACCAGACAGGTAAGCCATTTAGTCTCTTAAATCTCTACAATATAGTCTTCTGCTGATTTCAAAGATCAATGACAATTATCTATTTACTCAACAAAAAGAAGCTAACAATTCTTTTGGACACTTGCACAGTGGATCTGGCACATAAATTTACTGTATGTAACAATAAGCCTGGTAACTGTTCTTGGTATGAACTTAAAGGCATACCACAGTGCACCCAAATATGATGTATCATGTCAACACTAAGCAGGGAATCTTTCCTGGTAGGGTCCAGGCACATATGTTTTTCTTATAAATGACATCCTCTGTCAGTGGCCAGAGGGCAGCACTTTCGTGAAGACTGCCCCTTCCCTTGGAACTCCTCACACAAACTTAATTAATTAAAAATGCAGGCCCTCTCTGGGTGAGTGTGGTTTATTGTCCAAGTTAAAGGTGTAATATTTATTGACTTTGACATCTATGTTATTTCAAATCCTGGAGCAAGCTACATTCTCGTCATTAATAATATTTCAAAACAGTGGTTATAAATCAAAGTAAATGACAGTTCAAAAATAGGCACAGATGAAATAGGTGTGTTGTTCTATCTTGGGCACAGCCCTTCATTATTTCCTTTCCACTACAGCTTGCCAACTTGCTAATTTAATTACTTTCTTTTTCTTCTCTCCCCAAAGAGTAAGGTCTATCAAAAGAACAAGATTTGTCAAAGGACTTCTCTCCAAAACTAACAGAACTGAGTGGGTTTATTTTACAATGGGAAAGTGACAGCTTAGCTGTGGGGCTCGTGGTGGAGTGGTGGGGGCCAAAGCAAAGACTTATATGTTGACCTCCCAACTACACATATTTGCTGCTAGCTAAGTTAGCCTAAGGTGTCTCCTCTCTTTCTCCATAGACAGAGTCAATACTGATCTGTTTTAACACTTAACACATAAAACGGTACATCAAGGCATAACAGTTCTTGAAAGCAATGCTAACGTCCCTTTTTTGTCAGCTCAGAAAAGGAGTATGATTTCTATTTTATCCGCATTGAATTAATGAGCCTTAGCCTATCCATACAAAGGCTAAAGAAGGTAAGGAAAGTATAAAGAAAAAATACAAACAACTGTAAAGCATATTTTGTTCAGTTGACTCATATTCCCACTTCTCAGATTTGAAAATCTGTATTCATTCAGTGTTATTCAGTTTATTGCTCCTTAGCCTTTTCAGAAATGGTTCTCTAAAACCACTAGATAGATAAATGCATATTCTCATGATGTTTAAGTCGGTCTGTATTCAGACATGGAAGTCTTCCATTCTTTTGAGACTTGTGTTTGGTAAGCAGTGAATTTACTTATTTACTATCAGCTATCAAGAGGCAGCTATTGATACTCTTAACAATGGAAAACCACCTTTTCAGATAATTTTAAAATTACCTCATTGATAATATCTCCCCCCAAAATATCCCTGTTCACATTCCCATTTTTCTTTACTGGATGGTTGATTCAGAAAGCACCTAGGACCTAAATGCTAACTTTAGAATGTGTTTGCATAATTTAAACAGCCTTTTTAGGGGAGGCGAGGGAGGTGTTTGTTTGCACAGTTTTTGTTTGTACTGAAGCTTGTTTATATTGGAAGTGGCATCCAGGGTAGGAGAAAATGGGCACACTTCAGAACAACTGCTACCTGCAAAAGCTGTTGTCAATACCTGGAAGAAGAAGTGTTTTGCAAGTTTAGATTTAGGATTAGATTTCTTAAGAGAGGAATCTAGCTCCGCTGTGAATAGGGCTTCATGGGACTGCAAATGTATCACAAATCCTGAGGCTCATTTGACACACGAAGCCATGTTAAAAAAAGCCTTTGTTACCCCTTTGCTTCCTCCCTTTTTCAAAAATCTATTTCATGGTAGAAAAGACCAGGTTAGTCATTTCCAGTCTGATCAATAGCCTAACAAAATCACTGTGGCTTCATCAGGCTTTAGAGCAGTTCTTAATTCCACATCTGTCTGCCAGGCAGTTTTCCTTGAAATTTTTGCCCAATCCAGTTTGAGACTGCTAAGGCAACAGTACAGTAGCACACTCAAGAAAGACACCAAAAACCTTTCAGTCTTCATCACTGATGCAGCATGAGTTGAAGTAGAAAACAAGATTGTGCCTGGAGATGACTAGAAAACACACTTTTCTTAAAAGGAATCAGGATCATTCCAGTTAAAACTCAGTATAAAAAATATCTCTGCTTGCCTTTAGGAACCTCTATGTGATGCTGGAGCAAGAAGCTACAAACAGTAGCTGCCAACCTGGCTGCGACTCCCAGAGCAATCTCCTGAGATCACTGCTCTGACAGGTCACATCCTCTGTCTGGCACCACCATTCCCTATTTTCATTAAGATTTTCTTTTCCATTTTTTCTTTGTTCTTTTCACTGGAGCCAAAAGAAACAAGAGGGTAGTAAAGCATAATTTTAGCTGAATATGAGTTTTATCATTTTACCACTGCATTACACCACTTACCAAGTATTTAGGTTCTGTTCTGCTAGGAAAAAAACACATGTCGGGATTTAGAGGAAGGCTGTGCTAAGCTTTAGCACACAGACTATAAAGTGTACATGTGAATTACTATTCCTTCATTTTAAGCAAATCCATATGACATTGTGACTTCACATAGCCTTCACCCCTTTCAGTGGAAAACATCACTTAATTTCAACTCTTTGTCCCTTTATTCAAACTAGACTTTTGAACAGCTCAAAAATAATCTTAGAATGTAAAGTTCAGTGAAGTTCTCCTTCTATACAGCAGATAATAAACATTTGAAACCAGATAGTACAAATACAAACAGAGCACTACAGCTATGTCATGAGGGGGAATATTTAATGTGACTCCACTGAGATCCATTTTTATCTCCTTTATCTTTTCTTGAGAGTATTAAGCGTGATGGCATCCAGATCCAAAACTTCACTTTCTCATTCTTCTCCAGTCCATCCTGGAGGCAGTCACTCTGCAGAGACAGCTGCTTTTCTGCCCACACCAAAGTTCTTGGGTTGCCACTGTATATGACACTGTGAAGGTGTTTACACTGAAATACTCATTTATAAGACTCCTATGGGCAATCTATTCCACAGCAATCATTATAACTGGAACCACAATGCATGGAGAAGGGTGATGTAGAAAAGTCTATCTGACTACTATTTGCTGCTTCTTCCTTCCCTCCCTGTCGGCGTGTTCCCACAAATTTCTTTGAGCTAGCATGGGCATTCTGGGGATCTTTTAGTCATGCGCCAGTTTCAGAAGCCAAATTAGCATGAAACTATTCCTTAAAAATCAGCTATGTGCCCTTCTCTATTTAATGCCCCAAAAACTCTTACTTCATGGGATCTGGAAAATCACCACCTTTAGGAAGTGTGGCAGGAACACAAAGGGGTAAAGAGGAGGAAACAAGATATCAGCTTGCTGCTAAGTCAGTGAGGTTATTCCATAAAACTCTCACTTCTCAGGGATATTCAAACCACATCCAAGCCAGTCTTTGCAGGCTGATATAAAGAAATGGGCAATGCCAAGATATGTTTCCTCCCAAAGTACAGGTCTAAAGCAGGGCAGATGACCTGTGTCCACTGACTGTAAGGAAAGCAGTGGATGGCTTTCCTTAGCTGTATTCCTCTGCACTGACACCATCCAAAGCCCACCCATAACGTTATGGATTGCTACAAAGAGCCACAAAACAGCTCAGGAGAAAGAAGGATTGTAATAAAATTGACTCAACATCACTGATGGCCAGAGGTACTTTTGGAGTTGGTCTTGTACTTGGCCCAAATGCTTGACAGTGCTGTGGAGAGAGAGCTACAATTGGACCAAGGACAGCTGTCTGTTGGAGCAGCCTCATCCAGCTCTGGTCCTTCATTTGCCAGTATGGGGACAAAGCTGCCACTGAAGGCAATCTTGGCTTGTACTGTACCACCTATAACAGCTCTTTTGCTTGGTTCGCTAACATGGATAGAAGAATGAGAAATAAAAGGCACCAAAAGGCAAATGAGCCAGTGCTCAGTTTAATCATCTCCACTAAGCTTCACAGGATGCTGAACTGAGAAGGGTAACTTAATGGCAGATTTTTTTCCAGCCACAGGGCAAAACAAAAGCTGGAGCCTGGCATTCAGCAAACTGGTTCTTATAATTGCAGTCAGAGACAGAAATATTGTGACTTCCCTTCTCCTCCTGTTGGGAAAAATGGAAATCACTCCTTTAGAGCAGTCAGGGTATGTGAGTCATTCCTGAACTGGTGTGGCTGACATGGTTGTGACTGAGTCTGAGTGATCAGATGGAAACTTCAGAAGAAAAAAGACTCCATAATGTTCTATAAATCATTAGATATTTGAGAGAAATTAATAGCACATAAACAGTTTATCATTTGAAAGAAAAGCCATAATTTTTTTTTTGTCTTCCAGCACTTGGCCAGACTAGATGAGAAAACGGGACAGATGGAGAGAAATAGAAGGTCTTCACACAGGCAATACAAGATAGCATTTTATGAAACAAATAGCAGTGCAATGCAGAAAACTGGATACTGTTCGGTCAGACAATTGCTATGTGAGAGACCACGGAATGAGACCACTGTTGTGAACACCATGTGTTAGGAATCATCCTACCCAATAATAACATGGCATCAAGCACAAGTACCCAGTCTTGCCATAAAAAAATAGAAGTAATAATAATAATAATAATAAAAACAACCCAGCACAAACAAACAGCAAAGCATGATGATAATTTGCAGCCATAAATT
Organism: Aquila spilogaster; assembly: GCA_024606505.1. NCBI lineage: Eukaryota > Metazoa > Chordata > Aves > Accipitriformes > Accipitridae > Aquila > Aquila spilogaster. Next base: position 45,015,459 of record JANHGO010000027.1, read on the forward strand.
AAAGATGAGAAAGCATTTGCCACTCCTCAGTACATCTGAAACCATGAAAAAAATGATACCAATCCAATGGCCACTAGTAATTTGGCCAGGCCAGAAAAACTTACAAATATTTTTAAGAAAGGAGAGTTACAACTCCCATGCTTCACCAAGAGAAGTCTGACTACAGCTCAAACAATGGCACGCTCAACTGCAAGGCGTTCACTGAATGTGGGGGTTGCGTTTTCAGAAAACTATCCAAAGTGAGATCACCGTTCTGACAACAGCATTCTGACAACAGCATCCCATTTAGAATTATTTTCTCATCACATCACACAGCTAAATGTTGAATTTCACCTACTATTTAAAATGTAAATGCCTGAATCTGTTCCTTTGCAGTGCAAATCCTAAAAACAGACTGTTAAATATCCTGCCCAGTGCCTCAGCCCAGGTCTTTCAAGAGTCTCAAAAATTACTGATGAAACAGATGATGAAATATTTGATGTAGGTTGTAAAGGAACTTTGATTTCATACTAGAGCAAAGAAGAAAAGAAAAAGACAGATTTGTGTGGGTATCCTTAGGGACAGTGTTTGGTTCTAAAGACGTAAGTGATTGCTGCTACCCGCCATACAAAAAGTTTAGGACATAAGTCAGTAGCAGGATGTAGATATTCTGGGTTTAAGCTGTAACTGCACTTAACAGACTGTCCTTATACTAATATAAATCTGTCCTTATACTAATAATGAAACAGTCTGGACCTGACACTTCAATTAATTGCATTTCTTCCCCCTACCACCCCAAAATTATCTTCTCATCAGTCCAGATTCTTTAACGTTGGCTGAAAAACTGTCTTGACCGAAAATACTACATTCCTGTAATTTTTCTGTCCCAAGTTAGAATCAGCAAAGCAATAATATGTACCAGGTGCATTGTCTTACTATCTAAGATAAAATAAGTAAAAGGATTATGGTTGAAAAACACCAATGTCCTGGATAGGCTTATTTGCCTCAAATGAAATATAGCATCTGGAAAAAAACGAATAAGCAAGGGTAATGAATATGCATGCTTTTGGCAAGGAAAAATATGTTTTATTTAAGGAAGGGGTCATGTGTGTTTAAGAGGAGCATCTAAGGTTACCTCTTCTGGAATTAGAGAACATTGCACGAGCCACATGAATGTTGTTCTGTGGAATATCTGACTGATTTGACTTAGGTGTTGTCAGGGCAGCACTGTTGGCTTCCACTAATTCAGGAGAAAGCAAATGTCAGTTACAGTTATATATCCAGTGTACCCTAAGCCAGAAAATATGCATTAAACATGAAATTTGAATGGACACTCAGAAAAACATATTCCTCTTAAAATCAAAGGAATGTTAACCCAGTGTCCTTGATCTGAATCTCTGACCAGTAAAATTTGGGCTTTTATGAAAAGTGAGCTTCAAGGACATGTCATATACATTAATGTTTTGAAACACCTTCTTTCTTTGGGAAGATTCAGAGAAGATTGTGGACAAAATGCAGAAAGGAAAAATCTTTCTATTTTGGCTGCTAAAGGAGCACAACAGAACTTAGCTTTGTTGTGAACTACTACATATTTATTCTGTCTGCTATTTAGACAAGCTGCTGCACAGGTTGAGTAGATATTTTGCAACAAACTTGTTAGAATTTTAATGTCAAGCAACAATTTTGGTGTAGCTCAACAGATGCTGAGATTATAGAATACATGGAAAACATGGTCTTAATATTTTAAATCCAGCCTACAGACTTAGAGAATAGTTCTGTATGCTGCAAATGTTTCACTGTATCAGCATGCTGAGTTTTTTAACACCTCTCTCATTTTACACATGCTCTGATTCATATAAGAACTAGAGCTTGAGTATGGTAAAGGAGAGATGTGGTAACACTGGACAGTCAAAACGTACATTTCAGAATATCACAAATTTAGATGGGCTTTTTCAAGTTGAAGACTGTGAGGCTTTGTTGATTAACAAATATATTTCCTCTTGAAAATGAAGGTTAATTCTTGTTCTAAGGATTAAAGATAAGTGTGATATCAGTGCAATGGTAGTTCTGCAACTACATAACCAATAAGATAATCCACAATAGCAAAATTATGGAGTGACAGTTTCTCACCTCATGCCCTGATTTGCATTGTTCTTTCTGGATCATACCTTTTCCTTTCTCTCATCTCCCCTTTTCCAGCTCTGCCTCTCTAGAGCACACCATGACAGCTGATGCACTTTGGCTCAGGAGGAATGAGGGACACTGCAGCCCAACACCTTCTTCTTCACATTTGGGAGCCCACTTCCCAGATGGAACAGAGCTTCTCCCTCCATGGGACCAGAGGGAGCATGAGGCAATAAGGTGCTGTGAGGGAGGTCCCTCACAGCACTGGGTGGTGGAGAGACAAAGCGCTCCTTGCACATCCAGTATCACCTTTCATTGCACCTTCACACAGGGAGAGAGCAAGCTCCCAGTATAATCAAACTGACTGAAAAGAGACCAGCTACTGACAGTAAGTGAGAGTGAGGGAGAGCATTATTCATAGCCATCTGCCTTCAAGCCCCACTAAATCTATGTCTGAAGGTTGGCAGGATATTTTTGTGGTATCAGAATTAGAGATTATTCAATTGGTCTGAATTCTTCAGGTCAAAACAATGCAGCTCAATTATATTTGGATAATTTTGTCTAAATAGAATTTGTTAACACAATGACCATTCAATAGATCTTCTGAATTATATTATTTTAAAATGAACAGTTCTTACGTATAACAATACACCAAAGGACTGAAGCTGCTACTTCCATCTCTAATACCTCAGTTGTTTCCAAAACTAAAAAGTAATGAAATGAAAGAACATATGAAGCTAGTAAAGATTTGGGAGATACCAGTAAACAAAGTGAAATTAGGTACTTACTTTTCACAAATTTTAAAAGTGTTCATGTGGTGTTTTCTTGATTTGCCAGCAGTAGAAGCTTCCTCAGGACTAACAGGACTTCACAAATGTCTTCACATTTTCAGTCTTCACAGACTTCTCAGACACTGTTACCTTCATTGAAGATGGACACTGGTAAAACTGATGTGCAGTCAACTAACCATTGCCCATGTGAGACAGGGAAGGAGAGAGTCTCAAACCCATAAATGTCATTAACAGTGATCCTTCATTTTAGTAGTAAAGACAAAACAACATTTGGAAGATATCGGTTTTTTTTCCTAAGAAGTTCTACAGAGCTTGAATTTAAATTCACAATCCCTAAAGAGCAAGCAATTCAGGAAGACTGTAGAATTGTTTTCTCGACAATAAAGTGGTCTTCAGGTATCATAATCTGACTGTAGTGATCATACAAGTGGATTTCACTTTGTGAGCAGATAGTGGAAAAGTGTCTTTCTGCTTTTCTAATCTGTTTGTTTCTGTAGAACATAGAAATAACAGAGGTCCTATGGCAGACCACCAGCCCGTGTTGTGTTAATATCCTGAGTAAAATGATAGGGGTTAATGAGTGTTCCTAAAGCCAAGTACAAGTCAAGCAAGAGCCTTAAAACAGTGTCACTCTAGCAATTGTTTAGGGACTTCTTGAACTGCAGTTTGTGCCTGCACCATACCTGTTACTATTACTGATTCTACCTGTGGAATGCTTCCACTGGGAAACTTAGCATTTTCTCTGTATCTTTTACTCATTCTTTCACATAATTATAAATCCCAAATCAGATCTTCTCTTACAACATAACTTTTTTTTTTTTTACTTGACAGTATTAATTGCTAGAACAAAATCTGTTTTCCAGGCTAGGACAAGACCTTTTCTCCACTTTCCCCTTTCTCTCCTGCAGTCATGCACTAGGGAACACATGTGAAATAATCCTTTAGTAACTCGGGTCTCTGGGCTTCATTGTCACATAGTTTGACTTAAATTTTAGGACTTACTTGTGAATGTAATCATGTTAAAAGTGGTTATAAAATCATAAGAGAATCAAACTTGTCATGCTTAGTTCCATTTTTGATTATTATTCAGAGCTCTCTAATAAATAAAGTATAACCTCCTTCCACAAGGTGTTTTGACTTTTCTCTCCAAGATTATATTTATGCATTTCTCTACTATTTTCATCCTTATTTTACTTTGCATTTGTTGTATTGATATGGAAGTCAGTCTTACTGCTCTGTTATTCTCTGAAAGCCATTCTAAAAAGATACCACTTCCCATTCCTTCAAAACAAAAATCTTCTAAACTGGAGTGTATCCATTATTATTTACTTTCTTTTTCAAATTCCAGTCTTCTTGAATAATTATCATTTAGCTATTTTATTATTTCCGAAGGTTCTTCCACTGACACTGCAATTCCAGGCAGTTTCTCACAATCACTTCTTGTAAAGGAAGACTTCAGCATGGGAATCTCTCTAACTTCCTTCGCTCTGAGTAATAACAATCATCTAGTTATTTTTCATGGACTTATCTTTCGTGAATCTTCTTTTTATGTGTCAGTCATTTACCAGTCCTAATATTCTCTGACAAGATCTCTTTCGTCTGTGATGAAGCAGTATTAATGCTTTTTGTTTGCCTTTAGCAAACTGTTCTTCAAAACTTTGGTTTTGATCAGCCTTAGCAGTTTTGTATTTAACTTGACAAAGTATTTTGGTTCTGTTTTGTTTTTTCTATTTTCTCCATTTAGACGTGAATCAAAATTTTGAAGGATTTCTTCTTAACATCTCACGATTTCCTTTACTCTGCAGTATAACTTTGACAGAACTTAGTTGTAGTACAGTATTTTCTTTCATAAAGAATAGCTGCTTACCTTGAGACTATCAAACCTTATACCAGTTGCAAATATTTCATTTTTTTGCTATTGCTCCTTTGAATTTTCTTTTAACAATCTTTCACACATTTATTTTTATGTCCTTTTAGAAGTTGATATTATTGTATTGATTTTTTTTCTGTGCGGAAGATACTTCATTTCCCTAAGGACTTTTAATATTCATATGCTACAGAGAAACTCTATGGAAACATCCTGTGAGAGGATCTGTCAGTATCTGGTTAGTAATGCAAGTATTGACCAGCACAGACGTTGCTGGCATCTCCTGTGATTTGATCATGGAATTTGTATCTGAGTATTACTGATAACTTCCTGGTTCTCACGTCTGGCACACAGTACCTAATTCAAGCAACAGAAATCGCTCTGTTTACTCACTATATCCTTCTACAATCTTAAATACACAAAATGTATACTTGTTCACATAAACTAGCTCTTTTACTCTACAAAATTATACAATAAACTACCATTTGTATATTCTGTCATTGAAAAAGACTTAAGAATTCAGACAAGAGATGTGTGGAAAAAGTAATATGTAATAAATGATAGATCATGTGGCTACAGAAATGTATGCCAAAGTCTAAAGCTACTGTTAAGACTTATTTAATGACACATCTGTAGAATATAAAACAAAAAGCCTACATGGAAAAGGCACTTCCAGTCCTCACAGTCTGAGACAGTGAGGGTGGAGGGGTGTTTATTGCTATTCATGGAAAATCATTACCAATTGACAAGCCAAAAAACTTATCAGTTTCTTCCAGAAAAGCTCAGTTTTAAACATGCTGATGTCTCTCTTCCATGACCTTGCTTATGAAATGTGATTTGGATGATCCTTTACTCACAGTGGGAAAATAACAACTGCATGAGAAACTGCAAAGCTGCTGCAGCAGCAAAAGGGAACTTGAACATAGTTGTGAAGACATCTAGCTTCTCTGTTTTATATATATAAATGTCTTTGTGCTGAATAGTTCGGAGATTTTTTAATATTTAATTGCTCTTTGAACAAACTGAATCACATTTACTTTAATACATCTGGTTAGAAGCTTGCATCTGTTTTTTAAATATTTAGTGAACCTGATCTTTCCTTGTGTTTTGTCATGCTTGGAGCAACCTCTACTGGCTACTTAGCTTTGAAATGGCTCTCAACTGAAACAAATAATTCACTGTTGTCTAGTATATTGCTTCTCTGTACTGTCAAAAGCAATGAACCTGCAGTACTTATATGCTCAAGAAGTGAATTGTAAGCCAAAAAAGATCAGCATTTATCAAGCCATTTGTGATTTTTTCACAAAGACTAGACCAAAGTTTTATTTCATTTTTACTTTAGTCTTCAGCTGTTCCAGTCCAGGCTTCTTCACACTACCCAGTCCAAATCCCAAGGATACCAATGAAAATAATTCAACATATTTCAGAGAACTTTGGATCTAGCCTCAGGTCTAGGGCAGACTGCACAAATGTGTCAGAGAAGAAAATATTTTAAAGATTGTATTTTTATTATTTTTGAACTTTTATCAAAGATGCAGTACTGATTAAGTGATAAACACTGACAGAAGATATCATTTTTCAGACAAGTCTATCTTAAAGCTGTGGAGTTAAAAATATATACAGGATAAAGTTGTCCTAAGAGTACACCTGCATAGTAAAACATTTAACTTTTTAATTCGTTACACATTAACTTAACACAGTAATGAATTCAATAAGACTGAGTTACTAAAATAAAGAGAGTATATTTAGAGTACATTTTGATATGCAAAGGATACACAATGTACCCTGCAAATTTTGGCAAAATGGGTGGATTATTTTCCCTTTTCTACTCCTTTCCCCATCCTCATATTTAAATTATTTTTGCATCAATTTAAGCCAGCTGAAATATATATATATATATATTATTGATGTAGAAAAGTAAACTTGAGCACACAAGTTTAGGTTTTAGCTAATATTTAGACCATTAGAGATATAACAACAGTGTAGGCACTAATCTCTCTTGGGTAATCAAGTGTATATATTTTGATATTAAAGGAAATAAGTGTTTTGAAATCAGACCTCACCATTTTCAAGTATCAGTAAATATTTCCTGGTCACTTTTTGTTGAAGTTGGGAGGGAATATTATCATAGTTCATATTGCTGAATTGTCTATACAATCAATGAAAGATGAGGAAAAAGCCAAACAGAACTATTTCCTGATGAATATTCAAGCACCTCATTTTCAAAATCGAAAGCACTTCAGAACCAATGCTAGATTTCACCATGTGAAAATTAGCCTGTGTTTGATCACTGTTCATTGCTCAATTTTTTACTCATTGGGTATATTAGTATGAGGACCGGGACATACAGATCCTGCTTGACCAAATATGTATATATGTTAGGCTTCTAAAACTTCTTGAAGTTTAAATTTGTCTTCCTCTGAAAACTAATGATTTTGAAGTAGAACTCAAAGTCCTGGCCATTTTCGCTTGTAAAAATGACAATTTGTTGTCTAAGTCCTTGTCAATCGTTTACAAATAAATAATTTTATATTGTGTATACACATTTGGGCGAGCTTAGATATATTGCAATCACAGTAACCAACCAAGTTTTATAACCTAATGTTCCTAAACTGAAACCTTGGTATCATCTTCTCTATCTACAAGACTTGAACGCAACGGCCAGACTTGAATGCAAAGGCTGGAACTTCACATTATGATTGTAACTGGAATTCTGGGTTCTCTTCAGAGCTTCACAGTAACAGTGTTTGATAGAGCAAATTCTCAGCTACAAAACACTCTTTTTCAGCATAGTCACTACCTTAGCTGAGCGTTTCCACCAGCAATGAACAAGAGCCTGCATGCTGCAGTCTTAAAAATCTTCATGGCCATCCATAACGTGGCTTGTTTTTCACGTTGCTGTTGCCACTGCTGAAACACACCACCCACTGCCTCACTGGGCTCACATCCACTGTTTGGTCTCCACAAACATTCAGCAAGCATTGATGAATGTCAGTGGGTGCCACCATTTCCACATGGAGTAATTCAGTGTCACCTCGTTGCTTCATAAGCACTTCCATGTCAGACACCATTTTGTCAGACTGCCTCTCTGCTGCCATCTGTCACATAGCAACAGAATGTAATGGGATACTGGTGGGAATATTCAGCCTCTACTGCCATACCACCAACATCCACCTCTGGTGTCGTGGATCAACATAATAGAACAGGAGGCATTACTTTCAGGGCGGCCCTTGTAATTTACAAGTATTAGAAATAACAGAATGTGAATGAGCTCATAAAAAAAAAAAAAAAGAAGAAGAAGAAGAAGAAAAAGAAAATGATTGCTTTTCCACATGGTTTATGAAATAATTGGCCAAAGAATCGTTCCGAAATTAATTAAACACAAAAATCACCATAAAATACAAATAATCTGCAAACTCATCACTATAACAGAGATGTTAAAAAAAAAAAAGAAAGAAAACTAACACGGGATAATAGACTGATGAATGACTGGTTTGGCTGCGATTTTTCCACTTTTGGCTGCCTCTTTAAAATCTAAATTGGGAAAAAAGAAGAGGTTTCTCAAAGAAGGAAAGATTATCCTCCCTTGATACACTACTTTTGGTTGGTGAATATCTATATCTCCATGCACTATAAGAAAAACAGTCTTTATGTCAAACATTATTCATAGATACTGAGAGTTCATTCAACAGCCCATGGGAAATGAGGCATGCAGTAACAGACATAAAGGATCATGACATCATCTTAAGGATCATCAGTGTTGGCACTGACTGGAAAAGAAATTAGACACGTAGAGTTTGAGAGAAGATAAAGGCCAGTCATCAACATGAGAACAGCCCTTTATGGGACCTCTTTGGATTTCAGAATAATATAGCCTTACCACTAGCTCTGGGAAATGACTAGATGCAGCTCTGCTGTCCTTAGAAAACAGGAGAAAAAGATATCCTGTAGAAAGCCACTATTTTTCCCTTTCTACTTATCTCTCAGGAAATAGTATTTCTAAGCACTTCAACTGTTAAAAAAAAATGATAAATGTTAAAATTAAAAAACATTTTAAAGACTAGAAAAAAACTCACTTGAATAAGGAAAAAGAGATATTCCCTCCCCAATAAGAAATTTCTAGTACAAGCTGTCATATTCTCCTTTTCCTCCCACCACCCCATATCAGATATCAAGCTTTGGTCCAAAAGGCTATTTTTCTGAAAAATGAGATGTGGTATCTTATGATTCATTTATGTGCAGCTCTACTTGCTGCGCATGGGTATGTGATTTCTAGATACAAGTCATGTAAAGTGATGAGAAAAAAAAAATCAGTTTTACATGAAGAAATTAAGCTACTTTTTTTGTTGGTAAGTGCTCTTCCACCATTGTCACCTAACTGAAATTAACAGCTTATCAGTGAAATCTGGGATAGAAAGGAAAGAAGGTCTATTCACTCCCTGAAGGGAGAAAAAATGGGACCCCATCAGGATGACTAAGAACTCACTAATTGCAGCATGACTGTGCTGTAAGAAAAATAAAATATGTAAAAAATGATGGAAAAGGAAACAAATGCAAGACTTAGCAAGGAACTGAACTAAGCTATAATGAATCCTATTTAAAACATACACCCCTTGAAAATCATCAGTTTAGAGAATTTTAATAGGTATTACTTTCATTTGCTTTACACTTTACTGTGTAAAGGCATCTGATTAGCTCAGCTGATCTACCTTAAGTTCACCAGCTGCTGCATAAGCTCAACTGAGATAATTTTCAGTATGGAGAGTAGGAACCAGTAAATGGAGTATCCTGCTACTGTGAAATAGATAACTACAGTCATAAACTGGGGGAAAGAGAGATGAGATGCTCAGCTGTAGAATTGGAGTGGCTGTTTAGAGAGTTCTTTTAGTCTCATGGATTGTATTTACTGGCTGTTAAATTCCTTACTAGGGCTTGCTTCCTTGAGGAGAATATTGCAAAAGTTGTTTATGAAGAGGTATTCATAATGTTGCTGAATGTGAACAGCTTCTTTACTATGTGAAATGGAAAATAAAATGTTGTGGTCGCTCTCAGTTGAGTGATATATGTGAGCCTATACTTCGATGTCCCCTGTAATGGAGGCATGCAAGAAAAATTAATGGTGAGAGTACTTTTACTTCGATAAAAGCTTTATAGTGGCCATCCTGATGGAAAACACAACGTAGGAATGCTCATCTGCTGCTTCTTTGTTGGACAGCAAACCTCCTGACAATAGAACTGGTGTTTCTTCACGAGGGAAAATGGCTGTCTGCCTGAAGTGCAAAGGTATGGTGCAATTAATTATTTCTGTTAAAGACTGAGAATAGTGTCACATCCACTTAAAAAAAAAAAAAAAAGTCAAATAAGGGAAAGGAATCTTGTAACGGAATTTTTACTGTCTAAAAAACCTCTAAAGTATGCATAGGTGGACTTGAAAGTTTTCTACTAGAAATGTGAAGTGAAAAACAGTATTTACTGAAAAGATGTGAAGCTCTCTTAGAACGTATACTGTTGTGTGTGCAACAGTAAGGGAGATAAAAATAAACTCAAGTTGTTCTGTGAGTAATGTTTCTGAGAAAAATCAAGGAATTTGATCTTAAAGGCATTACATTTAATGAGTAACAAAGTTCTTAAGGGTGCCTCTTAATCAGTGAATGAATTTAGTTAGATTCTTAGCTGAATCTTGTCCTGAAGTTAGCCATAGGTGTATCCTTGTAAACATTTGTTTTTGCTAGTCTTCTAAATTAAAGGAAAGAAGAAAATTAAGCTCTGCAGGTGACTTTATCTTGGACTCTGGAGACAGCCTCGGCTTGATAATGTTATCTTTAGACATCACAGTAGCTGTAGTGAAATAATTCTATTTTTGCTTTCTAGAAACTAATATCTTTCTGGGACTTCATTGGAACATAGCATAAATTGTTAAGGTCATCTATGCTTGCAAGAGCAATTGGTAAGTAGGAGTCTTCCTTTCACTTTTATTAGACTGCAATCTATTCGGAAATAGGATAAAGAATTATACAAGAAATAAGAATAAATAGAGGAAAGAGAACAACTCTGTTACTGTTGGTAATAAATCCTTAACTATCCACAGAATGCTGAGAAAAATATGCAAGAGGGGAAAATTAACACGTTTTCTCAGAAGGGATCTCAGTAACTCAATTATTGAGGTGCACAAGCTCAGTGAAAAAGGAGAGACATGCTTGAAAGCATAGAACAGGACTGAGGAGTTTTCTAACAAGTTCCAACAATTCCTAAAAGAAATGGTTGGAAGATGCCCGGACCTTCACTTCTTCCAGACAGTCGAAGGAGATCTGCCTGAAATCACTAACTTGAGAGAGTGAATTAGATTCTCATAACAACTGCTAAGCTGATCTTGACTACTACATGATATCTCTACTATTGAATGTTGATCCCAAATGCAGAGCAAAGTAACCCTTTATCTGTGTTGGGATTCCATGAATCTCAACAGCTGGAAAAAAATGCTGCTGTTTTCAGAGTCACTTTCACTTTGGGAGAAAGAAATGGGGTGAGATTAGAATAGAGCTGCTGTAGTTGAGTGGCATAGCAGAAAATAATGTTGGTATGCTTTCTGAAGTGATATTCCTGAGATGAATAAATTTGGTACCACCGATCTGATAAATGCTAAAATACTGTTTTCTACTTCAGCTTTGAGTAGGCTACTGGTACTTCTTTGTCTTTTTTTTTCTTTTTTTTTTCCTTCCATTAACTTATTCAGTACAAAGGGAACTGGTTTCAAATCATAACTGGATGATTATTAATTGAAATTGCAAAAACGTGTGCAAATAGCACCAGAGATAAGAGGTGTGATATTTCCTTTCCTGATAAACTATATTTCATAATAGTGTGACTTGTTCACACTTAAATCTTGAAGATAAATCACACGCGTGCATTGCAGTTGTTAGGTCCTTTGCCCCATGAAACCCTTGAAGTAACTGCTTATAGAAACTGATTCTCAGAGGAGGTGAAATCTGCATGCTTTTGAGCAACTACTTCCAAAATTTCCTTCTCGCTATTCAGTCTCCTGTTTAGGAAAATTTGCTGGATGTGGAGGAAAAACCTTTTCTATCATTGGCTGAAAGTGTTATCTAGTGCATTGAGGAAAAGGTTTTCCTGACTTCATTGAATTTAAGTTGTTTTGAAGTGTGAGGATTAGTTACCTTTCTAATTGTATTGCAAAAAAAAAAAAAAAACTATTCTTGGGTTTCCATTTGAATACATATCCAACAGTCCCTTAAAAAAAAACTATGCCTAAGACAAAAGTCAGTAAACAGAATGACAGTGTATTCTATAAATCGCTTTTGCTGAACAGTTAACTGAAATATACTTGTAGTTACTTCTGTTGAATTGTTCTGCTGTCAGATTACCTTTTATTTTTGCTTAATAGGAAAAAGTAGATCAGGATGCACAAATGGATTGCTATGTACTGTTCTTCTAGATCATCATAATCTTCTTGACAGCTGCATTTTAGGACTGCTTCTAATTAGATGCAAGCTGGATGAGTATTGTATAACTTTTATGGAATGAACAGTTTCATCTGTGAATTATTCCTCAAGATTTGAGTGTTTTCTATTTCCAAATGCTACAATTGGTCCCAAAAGATCTTTAGTAAATAAAAGATATGTTCTGTGAAGAAAGAAACTTGTTGCTTGCTTTATAAAATATCAAACGTAAGTTATGCATAGAAAAAGAAAAGCATAAAACTTAGGCACTAAATATCACTTTAAATATTGCTATTAGATGTCCATTTACATAGGGCACTCTTCATCAAACGTCTCTAAGAATGACATTTTCTATCAGTAATAGAATTGAAGTCTCGTGGTCCAAAATGAAGTGTATTTGTATTTTAACAGTCTTAAGGGAAGCATAATTCTTATGTCACTTTTTTTTTTCCCATCAGCTGGTGGTATAAGCTGTTTCTTATTCACATCTTTCTAATGCATTTGCCAAAGTAATTGAGTAGATGAAATTAAGTAATGAAGCTGTAACAGGTTTCTACAAACAAACTAGTTTCCCACAATCTGCTTTTTCCCGCAAGTAAATATTTTTGACTATCTACACTATCTATATTTCTCACTGTTTAGAGAAGGGAACCATATAATTTCTTATTTGCTATGTGTGTATCTTGGAAGATCAATATGAAGCAAGAAGTAAATTCAGTTTTATTAAGACTGAAGACTGAATATCAGAATGGAGTCAACTTGTCAAGCATATAAAAGTTAAGCTTTTAGTAGCAATATTAAAATTCTGGCCTTACAGCTGAATTTCCTTTGGAAAATCTCTTAAATGTGAGAAGGATTCCCACAGACACCTGTTCCTTCCACAGTGTAAGACCTATCATAGCTCCTTGTTGTGATGCTACAAATTGCCATGTAATATTTCACAACCTATTGAAAATCAGGTTTGGCTATAAATTCAGCTTCATTACCATGAAGAAGAAAGCACACACAGATGAGTGAGAATAAATATTACAGCAACATTCGAATTCTTTCAGGCAGTGATGTCAGTATAGATTTCATAATAACCTTCCTGCCTCAAAACCTTTCCTTGATTCACTTTCAGCTATTCTGAGGTTCAATCCCCATAGAAGTTCTCTAAAGAAAACACCCCATCCAAAAATTTTTTCTATACCACTTAGAGTTAGTGCTCAGCCTGTATCTTTATTCATTTAAAACTGTTTTTCTGCAAAGGATTTGTGCTCATATGGAATGTCTGAAGATACAAAGCTTTTGTTCACTAGGGAATTCTGAATGCCACCGTTAATTAAAAAGTATCATTTTCATTCATTTGTAGCCTATTTTGGCTGCAAGTTGACTTTCATTTCTATCAAACAAAAATTACATGTATTATTTGGATTCTGTTCAGGAACCTGCTGATTCTGCAAGTACCTTTTACTTTTGCATCGGTATTTCACTAAGGATTAATGTGATGATCCTGTATCCACATCGAGTTATAATTTCACTACCTGCAAAAGCATTCATATTAATTCTGATAAAAAAAATATTTGTGAAGTCTTTTTGAACTGACTTTGGAATAGTTTGTACACCTTTAATTAAAAACTAGCCTAGTCATAATTCAGAAATCTTGGGAACTGTCTCAACTCAGCCTTTAGGACTTTAAGTCTGCACTAATTTGCTGTTAAACGTGTTTATTTGAAATGCTGACAGATGCTTGAAATGAAAGACTACCTCCTGAGACTGGGGCGGCTATAGAAGCCAATAAGTGCTCTGATCTATCTCCCTCAATATAGAAGTTTCTTACATGCTGCAGTGCTTCACTTACAAGCACATCTTTTCCAAAGGAAAAAGTTGAGCTCTTATAAGAATTTTATAAAGAGAGTCATGGGCTTTACGAGGGATAAGATCTGAATTTATTCTGTGGTGGCTGTAGAAAAATGAGTGCATAGTCTTAACTCCGTTGCTCTTCCTCCATGCCTTGGGGTGGTATTGGAAGACACAGCTACATCACTCACCTGCTTTCTCATGAGCAGGGCAGGTCCCATCACTCTGAAATTCCACTCCTGTATCCTTTTGCAGGCAAGCACACTTGTCTGGCCCTGCAAGCAACCTTCCTACACTAGCAGAAAGGGCAATATTTACCTGCCTGCGAGTGGAACTACTTTTTTCACTGAAGAAGAAAGACAGTGTTGCTCCAGTTCACTGTGGGGAGGAAGGATGCCAGAACCAACAAGATGGAAGTGGCAGAGAGCTGTGAACGGGGTAAAGAATGTATGGATTATCTTTTAGCTACAAGTTGTGAGCTCAACTCATGACATCAGCCCACAGCCTTGCTCAGCTTGGTACGGTCTCTTCTATTCCCCTCAGGCTTCTGCTCAGCATCACTTGGAAAATGTGCTCCTGTGGGTGGGACCTGAAGAAAGATCTTTTCTCCCAATTCCCCAACCAATCTACTTTGCTTACAGCCTCATTTTTCACATCATGACTGGTCTAAAGATGAGGCCAAAACTTTTTTATTCACTTCTGCTTATATGAACACATACACATAGAAATCCCTTAATGAGGTTATGGGGACAGAGTAACTCAGATGCTGATGTGATTTTGACAAATACACTGTTTTGTGCATAAGATAGAAACTGAATATATAATGTGTTCAGAGAGGTGGAGCAAAGTAATTCCCATAACTTTTGAAAGACTTTCTCACAATATATTCTAGCTTTTTCTAAAAGTGTATTTTCTGTCCAGAAAGAATTATAGTCTTAGAACATAGAATATCGCAAGTTGGAAAGGACCCATAAGGATCATCAAGACTAACTCCCTACTCCACACGTGACCACCCAAAAAACAGACTGAGAGTGTTGTCCAAGCACTCCTTGAACTCTTGCACTTGGGGCCATACCCATCGCATTCTGGTGCAGAACCTGTCCCTAACTCCCACCTGACCCTCCCCTGATGCAGTCCCATGCCGTTCCTGTAGCTGTCACCTCCGCTCCTTGTGAGAAGCTGTGGGCTGCCATGAGGCCTCCCCTCAGCTCCTCTGCTCTGGGTTGAACAAACCATGATGAATCCCATCAGGCCCAATGGACCTGTAGGCATCTAGGCAGAGCAGCAAATCCCATGCAAGTTCAGGGTTGACTGGGAGTTCATTATCGCCACAGTGTTGAGATTCCTCCTCCTCTAAGTCAAAGCCTTGGTTCATTTTCTTTGAAGAATGCATTACAAGGGTGAAAGCATAACCTTCAAAGGCTGAAGAAAACTTCAGATTGCTTTTGATCTATGTGAAAAATAATGATAGAAAAAATGGGGAAAAAATGGAACACTTTAATATTCAGAATGGAAGCAGGATTTAAAATATATATGTATATATAAGTTATTCTTAGAACAAACAGGGAACAGAATCTCACTACTAACTCTGTTGATGAATTAGTTTACATCACAGAAAACCCCTACATTAAACTGTTCTGATAGTGACTTCTATGTGGCAACTAGTTTTGCTAAAGAATGTTACCAAATGTAAGAAAATCTAATACTTGTTTAATCTAACATTGAAATTACTCTTTCTGACTGAAAAAAAAAGCTGATTTTTCTTTGCAGTTCCATCAAATATAGGATGACCAAGTGACTTCAATTTTGTTAGGTGTTTGGAATTTCTCTTTGGCCTTCCTGATAAAGGAGAAACCTGACTCTTTTACCTGTAGTTCTGAGTTCAGAAAAAGGCATATCTTCTCTTAACTCTGAAGCTGCAGCATAATAGTGAAAACTAAATATTTTTTCACCATTACATGTAGGACTAATAAATGCTCAACCAGTTTTTTGTAAGACAAGACTCTTCCCCTCTTTTTTTTCCTATTAATGTTCTCCTCGTGCAATTGACTTTTCAAGTCCCATCTCTCCTGACTCTTGTCCTTTTCTAGATGCAACTGTTTGGTCGCACTATTTGACCACCTTAAACTGCTCCTCAGGACCCCTGCTGCTACTTCTGCTTTTCTAACAAAATCAGTCTCATAAGCATTCCCTAGTTTTTTTTCCAGTCAAAATGATCCAGAGCTGCTGAAGCTATTTCAATATGATGTCCTTCCCAGATGGCTTATTCAAACAGTTGGCTACTTCAAATTAGAAGTAGAGCAGGGAGTTGTCACCTTTGATGCTTGATTGGCAGATCGACAGGCGTGGTGATCTTGGTTGATGCTGTGGAGCTGACATTGGACTAGTAACAATAGCATCTTCAGCCAGCACAGCTGGAGCAGGAAGAGTGTGTATCCAGTACACCAGTGGAGGAAAGAAAATAAGGAGATTTTGCAGTTTTAAGTGTTTTTTATTCGTCCTGTGAAAGCTGAGGGAAGAGAATGATTTGGGCTACATATTTAAACAATGGTCCAGTCTCTTTGGTTGGATGAATAGTGGTGAAAGAATGCTTTTCTAATGCTTGAATATCTTGGTGAGTGAATTATCAACATGTCAGTCTGGGAGTTCAGGACAGAAGCACCCTGTGGTGAAGGAGGCTGCCTCATACTTCCTTGTAACTCACAAAGCTGTGGAGTTTTCATAAACTTGGTGTCTCCTTGGCAAACTGAAGTATCTACCTGCTAATGGGAAAAACATTGCCTTTATAGTGTCTGTGGAGATATTTAGTTTCTCTGCACAGGCTGCAAAGAAGTGCTTTTCCTCAGACACTGGCAGACGAGAAAAGGAGACTTAAGGCACAGAAGTCCTGCTAAAGCATTCCATCCACTTCGTAGTAAAGGAGGCAGTGGGAGGTGTGGGAGAGGGGAAGGAGGGTTTGGTCTAAAAAGTCTGAGAGCGACAGCACTTCTCTATATTTCATACCTAGTTTGGCTTCTTGCTCTGTGTAATCTGTTCACTTTAACTGTTTTTGTTAAAGAGAGAAGATAGTCAGCAATCTTCTGTGTGTAAAGATTGGGCTGAAAATCTGAGTTCTTCCTGAAGCACAACTTTTGCAGCTCTGTTAACTTCAATAGAAATATTTCTGTTTTACACCAGGGAAACTGAAAGAAATTCATCAAACTCTTGAGTGCAGTACAAATGAAAATAAAGAAGAAGAAGAAAAAAAACAGTTTCATATTACATGGAAAATATTCAAGCGACCATAGTAGTCAAAGTACTAATGGAATAGTTTAAAATTGCCTTCTCTGTCACACATCTCAGTAATATGTCACATACAGAGGCTTCTTGGTCCTGCTTGTCTAGTTTAGAATGCCTTTTTCAGGCAATTGTCTCCAAGTTCGATAGCTTTTTGTACTTATAGTTCATAAGATTTTACACTGTCCACTTTTCTCAAGAGTCGAGTTAACTTTGAAGGATTATGGATGATCGTGCTTGTAACAGAAGAAAGGCTACCGCAGCTTTGCTGCGCCTAAAACGCGATGTTAGGACCGGTCGAAGACAGCAGAGTGGATTTCTGGCACCCTCTGGTGGATGGTCCTACTCATAGGTACAGAAAACATGAAAAAAAATGTGGACGGTTCAGCGCGTTTGACACAGCTGGGCAACATTTCAGAAAATGGACTGGGGCTAATTCACAACCAAATCACTTTCAAAAGATGCCCTATACATAATTTTGATAACTTCTTTTTGAGTCTTGTGAACCACAAAACTAGATCATATCAGATTGCGTATTACGTCATAATACAGGCAGATAGGAATGAAGACAGGCATTGCGTCTGTGTTCACTATCTTGAGGGGCTTAAGAAGTCTAGAAAGACGATACTAATGGTCCAGTATTGGTGGTCCAGTTACATACATACATACATACATATATACATACGGTATTTTCTTCCAGACGGAGAGTTAATGAGACAGACACAAAAATTTTTCCTGGTTGAAAAATACAGAGAAGCAGAGATGAACAACAGCTTTTTTTTCCACTCTCATTAGTCACTCTCAAAGCTTTGTTTGATAGTACAAGCTGCTCAGTGTCATCAGATTCTTTTTTTAGGCATTTCGTACTAGCAAAAGAAGGAAGCGTGTGTTTCTGATGGACTCAGAGCACAAAGTGTGTCTTTTGGTCTACTGCTGGAGCTCTTTCTCTACACTTAATAGGAAGGTAAAGTAGTCCTCATGATTTCCCCAAATTTCTTTCATGGAAACAGTGCATCCTAGCAAGAACTTAAACAATGAAAATTGCTACTAAATCTAGAAGGTGAAGAAAATTCGACAATACATAAAACACCAACTGTAGAGGCTGTCTCTGTCCCTCAAATCCCAGACAAGAAAACAATTTTCTGATAGCTGTGTACTATGCAAAATTCACTTGTGAATGCCAACAGTATAAATTCTTGTATTTTTTTATTTGGCTGAAAAATTAATTCAAACTATATGAATCCATGCTCCTAAACTGACGTGAAATCTCCCCTGAAGTTAAAAAATTCAGTTAATGTATTTCTTATTTTTTCTTCATTTCTTTATTCCAGCACAGCTTTAAAAAGCTGGTAGCTAAATACATCTGATAGCAACCATTTTTAATCCAGTGGGTCTTGGAAACTTTTTAAATAAATGATGTTGCTGTGATGACATCAGTCTGTGTTTTTTAGATTACAAATTGAGAAGTCTGGATTTGCTTCAAGGAAACACTCAAGTTTTTGGCTCCTTCTCCAGGTATGCCTTTGGAGCAATATAGACCATGCTGACGTGTAATGCAATCTCATTTTTGTAATTTCTGCTGAACCATCTATCCCAACCAAACACTTACTCAGCAAGTCATTTATGTTACTGTTCACAGTTTGTGTGCAGTGTAGCTTTTTATAAGCCTATTGTTTATAAGGTCACTGAAAACAAGCTTGGGCCTGAAAGCCATTGACATGACTTGGTTGGAATGCTACTACTCCTCATACACACATTCATGACAGGAAACGTCTCTTAAAATTCTGTTGGGACTGTAATCATTTCCATAAGCTGTGCAAATTCTTTGATTAACACTTGAGAAAACCTCTGCTGTCAATTTTCTCTGATTTCTTTCTTTTTTTTAAATAGGCATTGCAAATTGCCACCAAAGCTCGCAACAATTACTCTCTATGTGACCAATAGTCATGTGGCAGCAATATCATCGTTAAGCATTATAAGTGTTTAAAAACCAAGTGATATGATGTGGTGACAGAGAGATTGCTGAGGTGTGTCTGGTGCCTTCACTTCCTGACATACGGCAGAAGGGCAGAGAGGATAACAGCCATCAGGTAACACAGCTGCCTGTCTCCATACTGATCCTGGGAGACCGGAAGAAATTAAACACATCCTAACTTCTTATTTAATACCTAGTTCCTCAAAACCTCTCAGGACAATTGCATTACTTTTGGGTTTGGGAATTCTGAGAACACTGTCTATAACAGTTAAACAGTGCCAGGGAGTGCTCTGGACAACCTGAGCATCTTGAACTGCCCGGCTCTGGGCCAAGGCAACAATTAATTCCCAGGGAGCAACAGGTGGGCAAGGGTATGAACCACTCCTAATGAGCCACTTTGATATATCCAGCTTTGTTTGGATGCTAAGCATGTTTAGCATTTTGGAAACAGTCAGACTCTGCCAGTTGGCATGGGCCTACAGAATAACTTCTGGCTGTGTTATTTAACAATACTGATGCTGACAAATGTATGCTCTGTTTGCTAGAGCTGCTTGAACTCTCATTTCACATGGCATCTATTTGAAAAAAGAAAATAAAATTATTCTTGCAAAGGCAAGGTTAAAATTCTGGTTACTAAATTAGAAAGAGTTACAAAGATCAATTAAATAGTAAGTCCTTAATTAAAAAGACAGTTCTATCTTTTGACTTTTGTGGCTTACCTCTTTCCATAACATTAGTACGTAATCATTGCCTGTCATACTCCCTTCAGATTAAATTGAACTGCTTGCCTTCTGCATCATTTCCAAGGCTGTTTCAGAACTTTAAAAATCATGTCATATGAGAAGTGTTCATGTTAATGTTATTTCAGGTTTAACATCCCTGGTTTTCATTTTGACTTTCCTTGAGATGATGTATTAAAGAAATACAGATGGCAGACTTAGTAGTTACTGCTGTCATTCTCTACCGTGTTCCACAAAGCTGCACTGGAGACTATCCGGTTGAAGTAGAGTAGCCTGCTCCCAAATCAGCTGTTGGAAACTATCTATCTCTTGCAGCCTCTGTGCCCCATTGCTGCAGCTTCTCCTTCCACCTCTCCTCGTTGTCTGTGCTCAGAGCCAACTGGTTCCACTCACAGGTTGTCTGGATTTCTCCAGAAGCAGATGAGTGTTATTTCGACATCATTCATCTGTTAGCATATTGGTAAGGTCTTGATTTTCCTTGTACCAATGAAGAACAAATGGATATCACCTTCACCTTTTTTATTCTGTGTGTGACAAGAACATGAGCATTACTGACAGAATAATCTCCGAGCTGATACAGGCTCGTTTTCTTTGGACTAATGTCTTAATTTTTCTAATCTGTCATATTTTCCTTTTGAGGTAAGGATGAGTCAGAGGAGGAGAAAATGACAGTGCATTGAAGTTGTGTGGTGATAGCCTGATAATTAAATAAAATAGGCAGAAACAGGCCAGGTATCCTACAGCTAGCTTATGTGAATCTGTTGAATTCATAAGACTATAAAGTTAGAATGACAATTTCAAGACTAATTATGTGGCAAAGTATTCCAGGGTATCATATTAAAGTCCTTTTGTGTGGGGTATGCCATACTCCAGAAGCCTGAACTTCTGCAGTACAAAACTAGACCTGATTGTATCTGTAGATCATCTTGCACTGCATCACAGGGTGGTCACTGTCTAGTGTTGTAATGGAAATGCTACGTCACAGCTTGAACCAGTGACTGAGCACCTGGTGAGAGGGCAGGGCCAGCCCAGGGGAGCTCAGGTGCATGCAATACACCTGAGTGACTGGAAGGGGTGGAGCCAGGATCCACCCCTTCCCAGACCTCATTTAAGGGTTGGCAGGGGAGGCAAGGCTATCTTGCTGGAGTTCCCTGACTACCGGAGGACTACCGGTGGCCTTCCAGAGGTAAGCAGATTCTTTCCTTTTTTTTTTTTTTTTCCTGTGTCGGCAGCTGCTGCATGTAAGCATATCCTCATTTGCTGCAGCCTGGGACTTCGCTCCTCTGCTGTCATTGCTGCATTTTCCATCATGTTACAGCATTTCTAGTGTATTTTAGTCAATGGAGGACTAAAAAGGATGCAGAGGGTGTCCACAAGAGTAACAGAGCTGATGGAACTGTTTTCTTCCCATGGTAGTTTTCAGTCTGAATAGCACGGCTGGCACCTGTGTTTGGGTTCACTAGAACTGTTTTCAACCACAGAGTTTTACTGTCAGGGAGTAAGCCAAGAATTGTACAAACAGCTTCAGAGGAATGAAAGCTGGGTGGGGCTGCATCTTTCAGCATTTGGTAGAAATTCAGCATTTTGGTAGAAATTTTGAAGTGTTTTTTCCCCACGCTCACATGCGAGTAAGTGCTTAACATTTCCAACGGTGAATTTTCATGTTTGCTTTTGCTGCTCTTAATTTTGTGGTAAGTTTTCTGTTGAGGGAAGCTCCCAGTATACATAAGTGAAAGAAAACCTTTCAGAGAGTCTCTGAGGACCAGGTGTTAGGCTGTGTGTAACAATTCCCGGAACACTTTGTTTTATGTGTTCTAGGATCTGCAATGTGCCAGGGATGTCTAAGAAGGGGTCTGTGCTTCTAGCCCTCGTCTGCTGTGTCATTACATTACACACAGCTGCAAAATACTGAGGAATGCTTTTCTTTCCTCTCTGTTCAATATATTCCCTATGGAAAAGGAAATCCTGGGGACACGACTGCTGCTTTATTCAAAATACTCAGTCTCTGATGGCAAAAATACGGTGCACAGGATTTCCCAATGAAAGTACTGCTAAATCTCTTGCTCATTTCTCTTATATACATAGCTGGGCTAACATGGGCTCTGTAGTAGCATAGGTGTCATAAGTGTGGGAAGTTCTCTCTCTTTCATATGAGTAGACACAGGTTATACAGGTATCAGAGGATTTATTTTTTCCTCATTAGAGGAGCTTGCATTCTAATCTTAAATTCAGAAGTGATGTCTGCAGTTTTTGGAACTTGAAATTTACCCTCTTGAAATAAGCTACAGCATATCGAAGATCTGATTTCAGCAAGTTTAAAACTCAGACCTTAAACCCACAAGTTTTGTGTGTCTATAAGGGGAGATTATTAAAGGGATTAAAACTATAATGTATCGAAGCCATCTTTGTTCATTTACATCAACAAAAATATTACCGCACACTGCCAAGAATTCCACAGACTATTCCAGAGAATAATGTAAAAGGCCTCTAATACTGAGGAAAGAAAGACTGCAGAGTAATCGTGAGAGCAGGAATAGTGGGGCTGTTCCAAATTAGATCAGTGACCCTGTCTGAGCTTTGCAGTGTCCTGCAGTTCTTTTCCTTTCACTATCCTCTCCCCTTATGTATAATTCCCCATCAAAACTGGGCATTTCCTGGATCAATTTTTTTTAAGTTCAATAGCTCTTACAAGCCTGTGAGGTGCCTCAGCAATCTTTGTGGCCTCCGAAACATTTATTTAAGCATCAGCTATCATTTCTACATCTTGAATGAAAAATCCAGTGAAATCTAAATAGAAAAAATACTCCTTATTTAACAGCAAATTTAAAAGAATCACTGCTCCTGGTTGTGAGAAAGCATTATGAGTTTTTCTGTGCTTTGAAGTGGCGCTGCTGCTGACGAGAATACAAAACAAAAATGAACATAGAAAATAATGAAAGATGGGAGTTTTATCAGTAAAAGGGTTTGGGAGACTTTGTATTTGGACCACTACGTTGTAAAAGGAGGTAATTTTTTTTTTCACACGTTTTAATGGAATCTCATTTTTTTTCTTTGTCTTACGTTTAATAAAAGCATTACATCTTACCCGAATCTTCATTTTATTGAAGATACATCAAAGCGAAATATGTTGGCGTGCCGAGAACGATTCTGAGTAGCTTGTTTCCTTTTGCTGATCGTCCTGTTGGAATTGGTGAATATAAGCATATCCTACCTCCTTTTTAGCACGTTAGCGTCCACGATTTTTCAGCAATTTCTTAAATTGCCGATAGGTGGCAGAATCGGCTAATCTATCATTAAACAGAGCTCTTTTGCAGAAATATGACCTCGCAGAAAAACGGTGCTTGGACCATGACCCAGCGCGTGTCTGGCTGACTGCGTGTGTCCTCTTGTACTGCAATTATTATCTATTCCATAATGTTACCGGAGGATGAAATTTTAATGTGCATACTAGGACTTCATTTTTGATGGTTGGTTGGTTGGGGATCATAGGATCACAGAACAGCTTAGGTTGGAAGGGATTTTAAAACTTGTCTAGTTTCAACCCCCTGCTGTGAGCTGCCACCCACCAGATCAGACCGTCCAGGGCTCCATCCAACCTGGCCTTGAATGCCTCTAGATGGGGCATCCACAACCTCTCTGGGCAGCCTGTGTCAGTGCCTCATCACCCTCTGAGTAAGATACTTTCTCCTAATATCTAACCTGAATCTCCCCTCTTTTAGTTAAAAGCCACTCCTCCTTGTCCTATCACTATCTGACCACATAAAATGTTACTCCACCTCCTGCTTGTTATCTCCCTTCAAGTACTGGAAAGCAGCAATGAGGTCTCCCTTGAGTCTTCTCTTCTCCAAGCTAGGAGAGATGCTCCAGCCCCCTGATCATCTTCATGGTCACCTCTGGACCCACTCCAACAGCTCTACGTTTTCTTGTGTTGGGGGCTCCAAGCCTGGCTTGTGTTTGTTTTTCTTTCAGTCCTAAGGTACATATTCTGCACCCTTTCTAAGCTACCTTGAAAAAGATTGCATTCCTTGGAATATGACATTACTAATATCAATGCGAAGTGGTGGTGTGAAGACTACTGCTATTAAGAGAACCTTTAGGGTGTGGTAAATGTTTTGTTTTATAAAAAAGTAAGAGCAAGTAATCACATGATGATAACAGGCACAGATTTCATTAGCGGTGGATACAATAGTCAGTGATATGAAATTAATGTGGGAATGAAAATGCAAGTTGTATCCTTAAACTTTATGAATGTAAGAAGGGTTTAAAAATGTGATGAAGTATATCAGTCCTCTGCAGTCTTAATGAGGATCTGTAAAAATAAATCCACTTTGCCCAACTACCAGATTCATCTGTAGCTAAGTGCTCATTAGCATATGTTGATTAAATGTGATTGTATTATGTCTGGAACATAATTCCTGGAAGCTGCTCTGGTAACAAGAGTCCTACTTTAGAGAAGAACATTTATTGGTTTTGAAAGACTACCTTGGTTCATTGTACAGAGAGATAAAACTCAA
Source organism: Aquila spilogaster (assembly GCA_024606505.1). Lineage (NCBI taxonomy): Eukaryota > Metazoa > Chordata > Aves > Accipitriformes > Accipitridae > Aquila > Aquila spilogaster. Next base: position 45,040,021 of record JANHGO010000027.1, read on the forward strand.
ACTTGTAAAAGACTGTCGAGATCAGTTCTGTTATGAGAAAGCAAGGCAGTACCCTCTTCTATGGCTCTTAGCCTTGGGGAGGAAGTAAAGTGCAGGTGTAGAAAGCTCAGCTTTTCAGGTCCGTGTTCCTTCTGATTTATGCTTGGCCTTTGGTTATGCTGGGCTAAGTTGATCATACTTTGATATGTGCTTGTCTTGTGAAATTCCCACCTGTTCAGATGAAGTATCAGCTGAAAATATCATCAAAATTGGTAGTGCTTGCAGCCAACGCTTGGGACTTGTAAACTCTCAGGTGCTGATCACTGTAGCACTGACCGAGGCTGATCTTTTCTTTGCAAAGACTCACAGTGGAGAACTAAGGAAGGAAATGTCCTCTCTCTCTACTTTATCTGAGGTTACCATCTGAACGCTGTTGTTTTACTGTTTGTAGGGCCAACAACCTGTTCTACTTGTGATCTCAGGATTTCTGGGTTTAAGATAGTGTTTCATGTCATTTATCTCCGTGGAATAAAGGAACAGGTTTGTTTATTTATGAGATAAAAACTACAACTGAAAAACTTAATATTTTCTAGGAGCTCTTATTTCAGAGGTCTTGAAAAATTGTTTATTTCCTGTATATTTACTATAACCTTTTAGGATTGATGAAGTGCAGTTACATAGAGATTAAAGATGTGAGCTGGGTTGCAGGTTGATGCTATTCTCCCGAAGTAGAACTGTTTTACTGAATATTAAACTGATGTTTATTAAGGCATAATGACTGAAAATTACAATATGCAGTAAGGTAGAGCCATGAAAAGGCAGGAGGCCAGATTAGAATCTCATTAAAGAAATAGAAGCTTGAGCTATTCCAGTGTTAAATAAGATCAGAATCTGATGCCCTGTCTTCTGCTACGGGTTGAGGGCTAGAACCACCAGGGAAATAATGTATTGCAATAATAAGTATCTGAGCACCTAATTAGGATCGTAGAAATATAATGGAAATTAAATCAGAAGCTCTTTTCCTACTGAATCAAATGATCCCTACTGGACCTGATATAGGCAGTATTATATCACTATGCACAGTAGCTGCATGCCTACCAGACGGTTAAGATTATATAAAAAAACTTACCATGCAGAATTAACCTGAAAGCTGTTTAAAGATGCCTCTAGTCTCTTCAGAGTCCCATGTCTTATATCTTCCACTGTAAAGTGTGACGTGGTGTACTCAGGCTGCTCTTCTGTTTTATGTAATAGCCTAGTGCTTACTGTAGCAGATGCTTAAAGCAAAACAAAGAAATGATATGGGCTTCAGGTAGGAGGACCTGGGGATTTTCCCCTTGCATATTCTTTGTGTTTTTTGTATTCCCTCTCTTACCTCTGCCTATTGCTTTAATAATCGTTTTCTATACGGTAACATAACTTTCCCAAGAGCCGTAAATTTGAGCTCTATCAGACATAATTCCCACCTAACCTGAAGAAAAACTCATCCTAGGAGATGGGAAATAGGATTTTAATTTTTTTGTATGTTCTGTAGGTGTACTTGTATAACACAATGAGAATATGTAATATTCATACAAAAAAAAAAGCACGCTCTGATACGAAGAAATTGACAAAGATAAGAATGCCTCTCATGTTCAAATGCACCTGCTTAGTGCTTTCCTGGGTGTGTACAAAACCAAAGCCATAGGCCATATCTGTAGTAATAAGTGAAACAACACTGTGGAATAGCCCCAGTCAACTATGTGGATATAGATACTTCTGTAATGTGAAAATCACTTTTCTCAAAGTGAAAATAGGATGGAACACCAGAGGGCACTATGTAATAATGATCTGTTTGCAAAGGCTCTAAATTGAGTTATCTGGGATACTCATTCTACTACTTTTCTTGGTGTCTCCAGGCTTCAGAGAGAGACCTTGTCTACTTCTAGAGAGAAATAATGGCTATTTTGCATGCATTTCAACATGGCAATAATTAATAACGTGTAGGATTACAGTTTAGAACCAATCCTGCAATGTTTTTGGTTGTTTTTTTTTTTTTTTTCAGGCCAAATACTGGTAGCAATTGGTTCTCTGCTCTCAAGTGTCACTTGAATTCAAGTCTTAGAGACATTTAATCAGGAGCTGAAGGTCCAAGTCATTCATCACACTGTACGGGCATTTGAGAAGTGGATAGTTCCTATTTACAGCTCACTGTGAAATGATTAGATATAAACCTATTAGTAAGATAATGGAGTTGACAATGAGATTTAGAACATGATAAATGCATATGCTGGAGCTATGAGTTTTTCACAGTGTTTTTTGCCATGTTGGTCAGGAATACAGGACTTAAAATTAGTAGGAATTCCAGACAATGCATGTAGATGCCTGATGGGAAACACAACACCTTCTGTTGTCTAGATGAATTCAGAGGGTAAAATGGCAGTCTGTAGGATGAGATGGCTGAGGAGTGATTAACTTAGTAGGAAATCCACTTCCTCTTTAATGGTCATAAAGTTGTTTAGCAAAATAACAAGCACAAAATGTATCAGTCATGTCTGTTGTCAGCAGTATATCTTGTTTATTATACAGAAGTTGTAAGATCAGGCACTCTAAACACAGCAAATACATATGTATAGATAATGTTTTAACAACTGTTTCACGTGCATGTAACAGGCAAAGTAGATGCAGCCTAACCCCTCTAAGCTGCTTAAAGGAAATCAAAATTAATTAACCTCTAATCATGACTTGTAAATCAGATAAGTTTTAAATACTTGAGGAACTGAAATTTCTTGTAGGGGGACTTGAGGTGAACCAGACAATTTTTGCATCTACTAAATGAGTAATTGCATACACAAACAAGGTTTTTATACAGTAGCCTGTTTCACATGGTCAGCTGGTATTAATGCATAGATCCAACCTGGGGGCACTAGAATGATGTCTCTAAATTCTGATGGAAAATTAGGATGTGAACAAGTTTGAATGTGTAAGGACTAATGTAGATCACCCTATAAAACTCAAACCAACACAAATTGGGAAAGAGATGGTGGGAAAAGATAAAACTTATTATTCTTGTTTTAAATGAGCATTTCACAACAAGACAAAGCACAAGCCTCAAAATTCTTCTGCTTTTTGGTCTTGGCTGAAGTTGAAATAGAAGCAGCAGAGCAGTGGAAAAAGAAGTCTCTCTTGTTTCTCCCCAGATTAAGTGAACTAAACTGGGCACAGATTTTTAAGTTTCACACTGAGTGTCTTCAGTTGTGTGTTACAGGAGAAGTAGTAATGTGTTGACTGCTTTTCTGATTTCAGCTTCAGAAGCTTTAGCATGCCTACCGTCACTGCACTGAGTTTTACCTGTTACCATGCAGCTGCATAGATGCTATATTCCAACTGTGTCATTAAAATGACACACATGCCCTAATTAAACATATAGACTGTAGTCTTCTTTAAAATAGTCTGTTCATATAAGTCTGACTGTGTAAATTATTGATCTCCAAACATTAATGCCGTGGGCACCTTTTAATAGTTTCCCTTAGCCCATACTGTGAACTATCAGAATGTTTGAAAAGGAGTTATATTTTCAGTCCACAAAGGCATTAAGGATGCCTTGCAGTTATATTATCTCATCTGCGGTTATTCAGTTGCAGAAAATCCCCTTTTACGTGGTACAGTTGGAGCCCAATTTACCACATTCCAGTTAACTACCTCTTAGTTTTCATGTGGTTTGTTGCTTTTACCTGTGATGGGTTTTTTGCATGTAGAGCCATGTGGTTAACCAAAGTTCAGGATCTTACAAGTTTAAAAAAGAATTAAAATTGTTTATGCACAAACAATTTATACATAACCATATTCCCTAAACACAGTAAGAATGAAAAGCAGGTAGATTTTTTTTTTTCAAACGATGTAAGAAGTTCAATAATATCAAAAGTTCTACCACAAGTCTTGTGCTGAAGATGCTGTTCTTTGCCTTCTCTCACAAGGATGCATTTGGTCCCCCCATCATTGTGAGCTCAAACTTGACCTTTCAGACTGTCAGTTCCCAAAGTTTTGATTCTGACCCAGCCTGTTTTGGTTTACACTGAACTTCCCCAAGATTCATCAGGGTCTCTCTCTGCTAACACTCTTTTGAGTTCACACTTCATTTGAGTTGCATGACCTTTGTGGATCCAAGACAAAGCTGTAGGCAGCTATTAATGTTGTTTAGTGCAGCAATAGAAAAGCATGATGATGACTGCATTCAGTTTTTCTGTTATAAACTAGGCTTTAGGGAAGGGGAAAAGAGACATCCAGAAGAATACAGAAAGAGTGAAGGTAGTCCAGATCACTTCTAAACAACTAGGATGATTCACTAGAAGTGCTGTGCTTTTGTGAAGGTGTTTCACGACCAACTCTTTTCATCTTGTATATATGTTCTATAAATTCAAGGGAGGTATAAGATGATGTCTCATAAGATTTGCTTTCTTGCTTCTTGTTCTCAGAGTGGTCATAGTTGATGTTGCAATTGTTCACACTTTTTCATAAGATCCACCCCCTCTCCTAGCAATATGAAATGGGTCTCCAAGTGAATGGAGTGAGATTCTTCCCCCAGTTTTATTGCATGGTAGATACTTTCTCTGATGAAAGCAATGAGCAACTTCTCATGGTATTTTTTTTTCTTGCCGAAATTGCCAATTTATTTGTGCGTACCAATTACCCTTTTCTGACAGCTTCCATAAGAAACTGCAGTGATATTTCATATTCATGAAAAACTACAACAAAGTTTCCTGCACTGGAGGTTAGTTCATGTTCTAGAATTCAGAGTCTGAAAACAAATCTCTACCTTTTACACTCTTCGTTGCCCTCCACGATGCTTTTAAAGAATCTTCTTTCCATGTCAGATAAAATTCACCCATTTTGTGAAATCCTGTGCTTAGCAAATTTCGTACCCTGCATCTGAGCTCTAAAGATTTAAGAGATGCTGAGACCTCATAATGGCACTTTTCATAGGAGGCAAAGTTCATCCAGTGTGGGATTATTTTTTTTTACAGCAGAACTTCATTTCACTAACTGAATTTTCATGTTGATTGAAAGTTACTGCTCCATTTCAGCTATTCACCACCACCAGAACACATTTATGTTATTATTGTTTCAGACACTAAAAAGCAGGTGAGTAAATTCTTTAGGCAACCATAGTATTGTATGTCTTCTATAACTTCAGGAGGCATTGTAACATCACTGTCAGTGGTGGGTTTTTTTGGTACCAATCTGAAATCAAGCACCTGCTTGAGATACAGGACTTCAAAATAGTTCAGGAGCTCACTTCTGCCTTGAGCGATAAACTACTTTATTTCTTTGTGAACGAGTAGTTTCTATGGTCATATCAGGATTTTCAATTCTTTTGAAGCTGAGTTTCAGTGGGTACAGTATCACACAACATACTTATTCTGGTTTAGCCAAGTCAAGTACTTCAAAAATAACCCCATGGTTTCTTCCTATGCTACTCATTACATCTCTTTCTGTTTTCACAACCACAATAAATCTTAGAGAAATCTCCTCTCTGCTAGATAGAATGACCAACATATTGCTTCACAGGTATTGACAGTGAGATGTATACGTTAGAGATAAAAATTGCTTCCGTGTATGATAATAATAAAGTCTTTCTCTGGAAGTAAGGTAATGGGTTCATATTTTCGTAGGGAAAATCAGAGACTGAAGTAAAATACTGAGAGATTCCATGCAGGAATCTGACTCTCATGATTTTTTTTTTTTACTTCGTCCTAAATCTTCATATAAGCAAAGCCTCTTTTTCTTCCCCCCCCCCATGTGGCAAGATTGCTGTGATTGTTATTTCCGTCATCAGTGGTTTACTTTTTATTGTACGGAAATGCTGAATTTTTCATCATTTTTTGAGTGAAAGTGTTTTTGAAAGTACTTAGGATATGTGCAAGCTTTTTGAAGTAGTGGGAGGTTCAGATAAGGTATTAAGAAATCTCTTGTTCTGTGCAATTCCCCTGCAGTGCTAACAACTGAAAAAGCCCAGATCCTGTTGTTCTTTCTGGTTTTTCCATTTATATGTCATGTAGAATATTTTTTCATAGGAAGTAGTCTCTAATTGTTCTTGTAGCTATTAAGCAGCTGCCAAATTCGGGCCTGAACTCTGCTGTGTCTCTCTTATACCCATTTATCAAGTCATGACCTCTTCTCGTTACCCAGAGGAAGTTATAAAAAACTTAAGTATGTTATCATGAGACATAAAGGTCTTACATTTTCAAGACCTGGTTTCAAGCTTCTGTTATTTTTATCTTGTAGTGACTGAAATCATATCTATTGCCACATATTTTATAATAGTACATGAAACAGAATTCCAGCATCCCTTGTTTCAGATATTATTTGTGCCCTAGGAAACAAGTTCTGGAAGTCATAGGAGGAAATTAACTTATTATTTTGTCTGGAAATGTCAAATCCAGTTACCTCTCCCACTGAAACCTGAAGAAAGCTTTTGATGTGTCTCTACATAACAAAAATATTTGTCATATTTTAATAATCCAAAGCCAGGCTTGTCTTATGTGATCTATATGGCTGTGTTTTTAGCATAATACTTCCTAATTTTTAATACATAAATCCTCAAATGCACCTGTACAGGTGAGGGAAATGCAAGTCCTGTTCATGAGCAGGAGGCAAAGGCAGTTCATCAGAATGATTTTTCTGTGGTCACAGGAGATATTTGGTCTAAAGAAGGACCAAAAGACAAATTTCTCTATTCCCTGGCTAGTCTCCCTACCAAAAAATCACTCTCCCTCTGTGCAAATGTGACAGAAAACTTAAGATGTAGCCTCTCATCACCCTGCTCAGCATATCACATGGTATCATATTCATGTGAATATATTATGAAGAAATAGGAGGACAAATTATGATTCCCTAGTTTTGGCTGCCCTTAATATCCTGGTACACTAATGCTTTTCCAAGTCTTCCAGTTCAGGCACGATAAAGAGAGGGGGAAGGAATACTTTCTAAGCTTTTTTAATTACTGAGCATAAATATGTTTCTGTAACCATTATTTTCAGGTGTTGTGGGAGAGAGTGGCCTCCAGAAACCAATATAGCATCTGTGGAATGTCATAGACACAGGCATAAGGATCATAGGATGTCATATGCATCAAAGAAATTGAAGTGCACTACACAGACAAAGGTATGTAGTAGAAAGAACTAAAGGTAGAAAAGAGACAGAATAGAAGGAAGGAGATGGGGCAGAGCTAGAACAACATTTTGTTTAGGTGATCATTTTCCCTCCTGGAGACTACTTCTAGACTGTCAGAATGCTAAGATATCTTGCAGCAAGCCACATTAGTGAGATTATCAATTATTGTTAGCTTTTGTGTCAATAGCTTATACGTCGAGAATGCTCTGAAAGTAATCTGAAGGTTTCTCTTGCTTACAGTCATTGTGGAAGTCAGCACAATGTTGGAAGTAACATTTCAGTCTGATTTTTTTTTTCCTTCCTTCCCCTTTTTTTTTCCCTTTTTTTTCCCCGATGGATACAGTTAAGGTAGTTGATGACTGTGGGGAACAGCTCTTATCCTTGCCTCAGTCATGAGCATCCTATGCAGTCTCATAAACCAAATTAATCAGAGGTAGTCATCAGTTTGGTACTGTATTTGAATACACACATTTAAGAGTTATGTCCAAAGAAAATGTTCTAAGTATTTGCAGTAACAATTGGAGCTGTTGAATGTAAGAAATGGTGCATAATACATTAAAAATTTAGTTCCTAGATACTTACTATTTCAGATTTGGTGTCTGAAATTAGTGAGTGCTCTTGACCTTACTCTGTGCAAGTCTCTTATCCTTGCATGTTAAGCAGAGAAAAAACATATCATGCTCCACAGGAAAGTTCTGAAGATACGCTAACTAATATTCATGTAGTCTTAGAGTTATGAGAGCGTAAAAAATCTTAACATACATAGAAGACGCAATGGGAAATAAAGACACTGCTGAAACAGCTGCTAAGTAAATGAGAACTGCCCCTTCCTTTCATAGGATGGAAGAAGTGCTGTGCAGTGGAGAATTAAAATTACAATACATATAGGAAAGGACAGAACTAAGGTGCTTTCCCAACTTTGAGATTTTTTTACTTTTCAACTTCATACTGTTCTTTTAATATAATCTCACTCCTTGTTCCACAGTAAAATGACCTTTAGTTTCATTTGTATTATGAAGTGCATAATTATGTCATACAGTAAAAGAATTTTACAGTCATTCATACTGGATCATAGGCATTAATCACAGGAGAGAAGTCTTACGTGAATTATACAGATCATATCAAATAAGAGAAAGCAAAACCTTTCCACAACAGTACTGTTCAATCCCCATACAACACACTGCATAGATTGTTTTTTATACTGTTGAACGAATGTGGTAATTTCCAAGGAACTCTTTTTCAATCTCCTTTTTGCAAAACTGGGATTAGTTTTTCCTGTTTTGTCTAGTAAGATATTAAGTCTAATGTGCTGTGGTTTTAGCTGGAAGAATAAAATGTATGACTGACATGTAGTTTAATCTGTGGCATGGATGAGAGCATGAAAAACTTCATCTTAACTATCAAGGCAACCCTGGGATGTACGCAACTAAATGTGCTGCTAGGAATTTGTTCAAAATGCTATGTGTCTTGTCCTGTAGTAAGTCAAAATTTAAGACTGTTTCTCATACTACACTACCTACTACAGGTCATTAACTTATACAGAACTTGAGAATTTGATAGAATTTGAAGATATCCACTTCTAGTAACAAGGTCTTCAAGCACGAACATTTACGGAAGGGTGTCATATTTTTCATAGAGGAAGGGAATGGAGACTATACACATGCAAGGATGCACACTCTACATCTGGCCTGCCACAGAACCACATTATGTTCCTACACATCCTGAACTCTTCTGAGTTACGGTGGCTTTGCACCCAACTGTTGCCTCAGTCTCTCCCACCCCTGTGGGTGGCCAGTAGGTCTCCCAGTACTCCCCGTGGTTTGCACTACAGCACAACAGCCAAACACAACTAAATTCATTCAAGCTAATGTCTGTCCTCAGAGACCTAAGATTACTCAGATTCAAACAAGTCATCAAAAAGCAATATATAGCATTCAGGCTACAATGTAAAACCAGTTTGAAAGCTGTTGAGAGTACCTTGGGTAGCTGAGCAACAACTAAACAGAATTTGACTTCATGAGCAAACAGGAATTGTTTTCATTTTATGCCTGGTCAGAACTAGAAGTTGAAACACTAACTTGATGAGGTGATTGTCATTCTGCCACCTGCAACTCCTGAGTGCTGCAAAGCTCAGACTGGTGTCATGCTTTGGCCTTTCTCGCTGCTGCTCCGTAGTCCCAGGTTTATAGTTACCATCATCAGGGTATTAAAGCTCTGCAGGCATCATTCTACATCTGTACACACCTGGCAAATCCTGCATTCTCCTCCTCAAATAAATCCTTCCGCTGAAATGTTGGTTTATACATTCCATGCACTCAGAGTTAACCTTACAGTCTTAAAAACGTCTTGACTCATGAACTAAACAAAGGGGAAATCAAAAGTGAGAGGGAGGAAAGCAGGCAACAATTAAACAGGCTAAAATGAACATTAGTTAATCTGAAAGAAAAGGTGGAAATATACAATTTCTGTTCCCTCCCTTAGCTGTCGAACACTACATTTATTACAATATATTATTTGTGTACACACTAAGTGATGCTCTTTCTCCTTATGAATTCTGTCTCCTGCAAACTAAGATTTAGCATACATTATTAATTGTACATGATATGAGATTATTTCCATTTTACAGCCATCTTTGTTTTAGAATTTTTTGTTCTTGAACCAAAATATGAATATAACATAGACACTGCCTCTAATTATGTTTCACTTTAAAAATAATAAAAAATATTTCTAGGCTTTTATTTTTGTTATTTTCCAATTGAGTTTTTAAGTGAATTATGTTGTAATCTTCTTACCTGAGGATCTGCAAAGGTTTACCTTTGCTGCCTTTTAAAGCGGAAAGTATGCAGACATCCATGAAGAGAAACTTTGCAGAAAGCTGTATCCTGTAGGCGGGGCAGATATCCTTAGAAAGAGTCAGAGTGACATGAATGTTGTAAAAGAACTGAGAAATCCTGTACACAGAGTATAGTAGACCATACTACAGAGTGCAAAAGATTGCTATCTCTATGCTTAAGTGTGGGAATAATCATCAGTGGTTTTATTTACTTATTGAGAAAACCACATGGAACTGTGTCAGGGGAGGATCAGGTTGGGGATTAGGAAAATGTTCTTCCCTGGAGGGATGGTTGGGCACTGAAACAGGCTCCCCAGGGCAGTGGTCACAGCACAAAGCTGCTGGAGTTCAAGGAGCGTTTCAACAATGCTCTCAGACATGTGGTTTAATTTTAGGTAGTTCTTGCAGTCCTGTGTGGAGCCAGGAGTTGGGCTAAATCATTCTTGTGGGTCTCTTCCAACATGGAATATTCTATGATTCTGTGATTCTTTTTGAAAACTTTGGAAGATGTTTTGTGTCAGTGAAGTGCTCACTCAGTCATTAGTGGAGGGATTTCTTGGTCACAGACTATGTTCATATTGGACTTCATTAAAAATCATACTTACGTGCCTGAATACTAGCAGCAAATAGAAGCAGACAATTTGAAGTTGTGTTTCTAAGTGTCCAAGCAGCTCACAAGACTAAGATATAATAAATACATGCGGGCCAGGAGTGGCCATGGTTTCTTGGCACTCACTCAGCCCTCCCGCTTTGGTATAATCAGGAGCTGGAAATGTACTGTGACTAAGTCTCTTTTATATTACATTCAAACATTCTTGTCAACGCCAGGATTCAATTTGCATTTTCAATGCCAAGGGTCAACAGAATAACTCTACCCTCTGTGCGTTAAGTCAATCCCATGGATGAAGGGAAATACCTCTTCAGCTTAATTTAGGTTACCAAGGGACAATTTTGAGACTTGCTACATAAATTAGAGTGAAAAATTACCGAATGTGGGGAAAAATGTCTTTTTCTGTTTGTTTTTGGAAGAAAGACCTGTTGTGTCAGTTATAGTCTGAAAAAGCCATTTTTACCTTAAAATGTGAGTTAGCCTATTCTCAGCTTTTACTAAACGGGAATCCTAAAGTAGGGCCCTACGTACATCTCCACTACCTCTCAAGTGTGAGTGTTGTAACTATTGCAGGATGGAGGGTTTCAAACGCATTGCGGCCAAAGGAGAGGTCAGGAGATCAGATTGTAAGGATGGTCATGGAGGTATTTCCTCAGAAACATTAAGACAAATTGCAAGCGTTTACAAAACTTTAATAAACCAAGTTGTCAGAGAGGTAGGAGCATTTCTTCATTGTATTACCTCCCAATCTCAACTCTATCTTCAGTTTCACACCTAGCAAAGTTTGCTTCCCTACACACCACTTGTCTTGCCCTCTTATCTACTGCATGCCTTCTTGGCTTTCTCCTCATCTTTGCTATCTTTGCTCTTGACTTCTTTTATGCTGCAACGCTGGAGGAAGCACCGTGAATTTGATAACATCCTATGCATTTGTAACTTATTTTCCCATACAAGCTTCCTTCTTTTTTACTCAGTCGTACTATTTGCTGTTGTTTGTTGGGTGAGCTTTCTCTCTTCTGTTTACTCATTTCCTTCTGTCCAGTATTTTGACAGTTTCTTTAAAGGCTAAACAGACACTTTCCAGAAAGAGTTTTCTATCCTTAGTTCTTTTTCCCTGCTCTCTATTGAGAAAGCATGAAATCTCTGTGATTTCTCTGTCATCTTTACATCTCATGAATGGTTTAATTTCACCAATCTTTCCCACATTTGTATTTCATCAAGGAATATTTTTCCAGTTTTTCTTCTTTGCTGTCCTTACATTCAACACTAAATTTAAAGAAGTCTTATCCTCTCATGTGCTTCTTAAAGTATGTGTGCATCAAGCTTCCTTCTTCTGGTGAATGCTGCTGTTGTGTGGCATCAGTATTATTGTACTTAATGCAGAGTAAGGAGGTAGAGATGTTAAGCATGTAATGTTAAAGTAAGCCTGAAGGGATGTTCACTATCACTATGTGAGAGTGCACACTTAGTCTGGAACCACTGCCTTAAAATTTAGCATGCCTACGCAGGTTAGGTAGGCAGATTAAAAGAAGCAACTGGATTTTTCCAGTGAGACAGTGTTGCTGTACCAAATAAGCCTATGAGGAGCGACTAAAGGAAGTGGGGCTGTTTAGTCTGGGGAAGAGGAGCCTGAGGGGAGATCTTATTGCTCTCTTCAAATACCTGAAAGGTGATTGCAGTGAGAGCGGGCTTGGTCTCTTCTCGCTGGTGACAGGTGACAGGACAAAGGGGAAATGGCCTCAAGTTGCTCCAGGAGAGGTTTAGGTTGGATATAAGGAAAACCTTCTTTACAAAAGGGATTGTTAAGCACTGGAATAGGCTCCCCAGGGAGGTGGTTGAGTCACCATCCCTGAATGTTTAAAATCCTTTTGAATGTGGTGCTTAGGGACATGATTTAGCAGTGGCTCATTAGAATTAGGGTTGTATGGTTAGGCTGCAGTTGGACTTGATGATCTTGAAGGTCTTTTTCAACCTGAGCAATTTTATGAACTTCCTTTCCAAACAGTCTTTTTTTCTACAAGAGTGGACATGAATAACAAAGAGAGTTGGGTATGAAATTAATTGGAATTTTGGCTACATTCTGCAAATTTTCTTTCATAGAAATAAACAGAAGCAACGCTATGTACTTTTTGATGTAGTTTCCTGACCTTTCTCAAGTTTAGCACTGGAAATTGACACTGACTGCAAGTGTGTCCTAAGAGTCAAGACTCTACGTGGCAAATGTAACGTTTGCTCTGTTGTGTTTTAGCCAACTCTTAGTATGCTCATTTATGTTTACAGGCTGGCTCTACTACTTGGTTCTGAACATCTTTGCTTGAAGGCTATCATTATCTAATAACAATGAATTTCTTAATGGATTAAAAAAAAAAAAAAAAGGAAGAGTGACGAGAGAGGAAAAAAAGAAAAGAAATATCAACACTGAGTGACCTGAGGATGATCAAAAGACTTTAACCTTTAATGTTTCTGGAATCATCTGCTTGGGCTATCTCTACCTGTAGCAGGGATATATGCTAAGGCACTTGCATTGTGATGCAGCCCCACGTCCTCTCTCTGATAGTGATCAGCATCATTAGGCAGGTATACAATACTCTACTTATACTACATAGTCAGAGTGAATTGATCATGGAAGCACGAGATTTAATGTCCCTTCCAACATGCATCCTAACCTTGATTGTTTTGACTCTGGATATTCTTATGGTTCATTTAATGTCCAAGATTATGAGAACAAATCCTTGCTTCCTATACACTATAAAGTTTCTTCCTATTAGAGATAGCGCTGCAATATAGTGTTTGTGGACCACAGATACAGAGGTCTCTTTGTAAGTTACTGCAGAGCAGATGACACAGAGATTTGGCCTTCAATAATGCTGCCTTGGCAATGCTGCTTTTTTTTTTTTTTTTTTCCAAAGTATGAGCCTTGTCAGATCAAGACCAGTTCAAATTTAGTCTTAAATGCAGAGTCTGGGCTTCTAGAGAGTTACCCTTAGTTTAGTTGTTTTAAGTGTATCTGAGGCTGAGGTATCTCAGAAGATTTTTTCAGGCTTCCATGAGATGTGCACAGCTTTCTTGAGGATCAGTACTTTTAACATATGGAGAGTTTGTGGCTCAACATGTATTTTTTGGACTTGTGTCAAGTATAGACCTCAGTGAAATTGCTAACTCAAAACCTTCCTCAGATTTGTCAACCTTGCTGATGCAGCAGTTGTAGCTTGCTGGCTTGGTGCCAGTTTGTAAGCTAAACATCTTTTGCTATATGATGTAAAGTCACAGATTCCTTAGTGCATCTCCTTAATTTCGCTCTTCCATATGTACTGTCCTCCTGGGTGATTTTACTGCCTTCTCAATGTCTTCTCTAATGTCTATGCTGTGATTTTGCAATTTAACTTTTCAAATTCAGCCTCTTCCCCTGTGCAGGCTTTTCCTCTGTTCCACCCTCTTCACACTGCCCCCTCCCCTCCAGCCCCTAGCCCCATAATTTCATTAAATAGAAATAAGGGAAATTCTTGTCTTTCCTCCAGACCCATTCTCCATGCTTTTTCATTCATCGCTGTTGACAACTCTTCCATCTGCCCAGTCACTCAGATTGACAGCTACAAAATCATTTTTCACTCCTCACTTTCTAATATTAGGTCCCCTCAAGTTCTCTCTTCTTTGCCTGTATAATCTTCTAAACCTGCCTCTTTCTTTTTCTTTTGTGTCACTCATCATTTTGCTCTCCTGGAATACTGCAGCCTCCTTTCCTTTGCATTATCTAGAAGCCTTCCCACTGAAGCTGACCCAATAACCATTGACTAAAATCATTTCTTCTCCCTCAGCTAAGTCGGTGTTGTTTGCTTTGTTGTTTGTTTGTAGTTGCTTTTTGTTTTTTTTTCCCCCAAGTTTCATCTCATTTTCTTTCATTCTTTCTACATCCAGTTCAAAAGTATTGACAGAGATTTTGTTTCTGTAGCACCCTCCTATCTCAGATCCTGTTATGACTGCTTGCCCTTCCCACTCTTCTTTCTTTCTTTCTTCGTCCCCTTTTTGGATGTGATATTTGGGTCATGTTTCTTCCAACGTGCTTGTTATCTATTTACTTTATTTAAATCTTTGCTGGCATGCCATATTTACTCTTTTTGTACATTTTTCTCCTAAGGTGGTACTTACTATTTTTCACTGCAACATTCCATGCTTCTCCACATAAAATGTCACTGTGGAATTAGATCACTGACATTTAAGATCAGTGATTAATATGATGTCAGATATGTTTATCTATGTCTTGTATTTTGTCAGTTTAAATTCTGTCTTCTTTCTCTAAAGTGAATTTTGTAGAGAACCATTAATTTTTTTTCACTTAATGAGCATTTGTCCCTGATGTAGTTAGTTTCCAGTCATAATTGTTACAAAAGCCCCTGAATCATTAGTGAGATGACAAGGGTCATCAATATTTCTCTTCACCCTTCTGTGGAAGCACAGCATCCTGGTACATTTTCACAACCTGCACTGTAAACATTCCTCCAGACTTCTATGCGTATCCTTTGTTGAAAATACAAGCTTGGCAATTACTTTCCTGAAAGGCTTCAGAGGATCATTTCTGAAATGTTCAGTAGTTTAAAAGTTGTTCTTCTTGAACGTACAAGCTTTTTGTGGGGGAATGTCTTGCAGAGAAAATACAGTGGGGGCTTAGTATTCGTCTCGTTCAAATTTCATCTTCAGGAGCCATTTCCTAAGAAAAATGCGAATGTTCTTTTCTTGAAAAAAACATTCACTATCAGATATGTATATTTTATATTTTTATGATCCGGAGTAAATATCCAATATTGGCTGTTTTCCACTCATGAACTTGCACTGCTACTCAAGAACCTTATCACTGTACTGGCTTTGTTTAACAAAACCATCGTAATTCAAGAAATTAAATTACATACTCAGTAGTATAAGTTATTCCTACATAGTTGTCGCAAATGTAACTGTTAATTACAGCAACCACAGCCTCAAATGAATTTAGGACTCATGCAATCTGTTTGCTTAAATTACAAAACTGTTAGTAGTAATAAGACTATTACTTTGGAACAGTCTCATTAAACAGAACTTCTGTCTTTATAGATGCTTTCGCTAAAAGATCTGCTCTTCAAGCCATTGTGACTCCCTTCAATCTAAAGATGAAACATTCTGGTCTGCCTTCTGAACATATAGCTACATGATGTGACACATACACACATACATATGTATTTATTTAAACATCAGTCTCTTCTGTAATTGATGAATTTTGGCTGCAGTTCAGAAATCTTTCAAGATTGGCTTTTGAGATGGCTTTAAGAATAAGTATTTCCTGCTTAGGTTTCAGCCCCTTTCATGGATACATGGCACAAACATAAGGGCTAAAATACTTAACATTTTAGGCACAGTAGTCAGAGCTAAGAAAATCGAACTCTGTTTGAGTTATTGCCTGCTTTGTATTTCTGTTGTCCTTAGAAATTTAATTCCTACTTTGGGGTCTGCAAAAGTGCTAGGTGAAGAACATAAAGTTAGTATTTTTCAGAAGTGATTTCTGAATATTCATACATAACATACATTCATGTTAGCGGAGACTGCTGAACCCTCATGTATGGCCCTCACCTTACTTGGAAGCATGAATGCCTGTATATTTTTGTCTTCGGAAACAGCAAGGAAACACCAGGAAAAAACTTGTGTGTAGTACAGAAATTATGGAAAGACCCTGCATGTGTCCTCCTTTTCAGATACATCAGTTCTACAATATTTCATCTTTTGTCCCCAGAAGAGAAAAATTTAATAGAAAGCAAAATGCATACGTTGTATTGGTAAAAGCAGCTATGTTACAGAGTAAAACAAATATCCATACTGACAGGGGATG
Source organism: Aquila spilogaster (assembly GCA_024606505.1). Classification (NCBI taxonomy): domain Eukaryota; kingdom Metazoa; phylum Chordata; class Aves; order Accipitriformes; family Accipitridae; genus Aquila; species Aquila spilogaster. Next base: position 45,056,446 of record JANHGO010000027.1, read on the forward strand.
AGATCAGTTGTGAAACAGTGGCTATAATGAAAAAACTTAACATAGATGTTTTCTCATCAAATTATTGCACATTAGACTTCATGCTTCCACAAAGAAAATTAGAAATTATATAAAAATGGCAGAATTGTTTTTTGTTGTAAAAACATTTGCTCACAGAATGAACTCCTTGAAAACTAAATGTTTATGTTGCCACAGTTTAAACAAAAACATCTTTAAGGCAGCTTGGCTTCAAAGATCAATCCTGTGTGTGGGAAAACTCTAGCAATGGGACCAGCTTTGCTGGGCAGTTCTGATTTATACGTGATTTGTAAGGCAGATTTGCCAAGTTTATGTTCCCTGTGCAGTGCCAAGGTCCAAAGCCTATTTTGGTGCCAGTCAGCCCAGCTTTGCTGTTTATAGACATAATGAAAATGAGCCAGTGATGTGCCTCATAGAGTTCCTGGAAAATCCACTCTGTACTTTAATTATTAGTGTAAAGTATTCCAATGAGAAATTTGCCAGACTGGTATACCTAAGACCTGGCTCTGACTGTGATGGATTTTACTGTGTATGCATGTTATATATCAGTGGTGACATGGGTGTGCCTATTTATGAACATAGGTTTATTTAAAGTAATTGGGTCTAGAGGGATGCAGGATATGTTTACAGGAAAGATCATGCTATTCATTAGAATACGCATCCATCAGTATGCCAAGAAAAGACAAATATCATATAACTACAAGATTATATTACTGGCACCAACAAATAAAGTCCAAATCTAAAGCAATTCCCTATCCATAGTCGTTGTGCCATATATACTGCTGTCTTTCTGACCTAGATCCATAAAATTTGCAGTTAATTTGCAGTGTCAATTCCACTTAAGGACAAGCAACTATTGCCCTGGCTTGAAGGGTAAGTGGAATTCAAATATATATCAAGCATGGAACTGAGACATACGCATCATGGCTGTGCTGCTGTGGGACTGCTGTCATATTCTTCTAGGAAAAAAGACACGATAATGTTACATGTGTATAATATTAAGGATTTGGTTTGGCAAGGCAGGCATGCATCAAGCATGAAGCTGTTAATCTGATTTTGTGGGTTGTTGTTGACACATTCTCAAGGGATTTTCCACATAGAAGCCAGTCAGGATTCTTTTGATTAAATATATCTTTGATGGAATGTGTTGATTTCTTTAAACTGAAACTTTTCAGATAAAAAAAAAGACCGTTTTTGACAAAATTTTTGTAGTAAGGTATCTGGGCTCCATTGTGAAATTTCTGGTGATAGAAGGGGAGAGCACATTGTGTCCTACACTACCGAGTGGTCTAGGATTTCAGATATTGGAGGTCTCGCTTGAGAAGCTTAGGGAAGAAACTTGTCATCGTCAAGCTTGTATTTTTTCTGAGTTTCGAAGGAAATTAAATACATATATGTATATATTTCAAGATATCCCATCTTCTTCATTGCACAAAATGAAATGCTGAAACTGTACACATGTACATGTGCATATGTATGCTGCATAAGCATATCTATTGGAATTCCTGTTTTCCAGTCATTGCTGTCACATGGTTGATGTATGGTTCTGGTATAATATTAACTTTATCAGGTTAATATTTTCTATGGATACACCAGCAGAGGCTGCTGAATATTCTGGCATTACAGACTCTGTGAAACTGTTGTGACCCACTTTGCATAGAGACTGTTTCTGCCAGACAAAGCTATTTTTCACAAATACCTAGACAGGAGTGTTGTGTGAAGACAGAAGACATCCAAATGTCAACTGAGGTCCCTATTTTCAATTGGGGTAAAATGGTCTAGTCCTGACTTCAGATTTAATTCCATGTGAATTCACAACAAGTATTTGACCCACCATTAGGAAAGTACCACAGAGTCTAATTCCAGATCCCTTGAACCAGTGTGGATATTCTGTTCACACTGAGGACCAGTGTGGATATTCTGTTCACACTGAGGAGATCTCTATTTGGCAGGAATCTGCATCTAGAAGTGCCGCATTTTCATTTTTCAGTGAAGAAAAACTTGCCCAGTTATCTTTCTGGGAGAATTATAATTCTGAGGCATTCAGTTAATATTCCTTCAATCACTATGCAGATGTTAGAATGTAACTTTCCAACACGTAATTATGAAATATCATGTGCCTTTGACAAGGGCACATCTTACCAGTGACTGTTTTGGGAACAGTACATTTAGTCAAGGGAGAAGAAAGAAACTTTCTACCTGACAGGAAAGTTTCCCAGCTTTCCTGTCAACATTTAAATCACATTATGTAAATCTCCCAAATGTCTGGCAGTGTTGCTTACTGAACTCCTTATCTGGTTTTGTTGTTGTTTTCAATGTCATAACTGAATTAAAAAGACTGAACACAGCTCAGCTGAATTTCAGTATGAAGCATGTCAAGTATCCAACCCATGTAACTGCTCTTAAAAGCGGGTGCTGTAAAAATTCTGTTGATCCAGTCATAGTGTGACTTGCCAAAACCTGGTTCTAAATAGATTGAATCATGACCTCCCGAAGACATAAGTGGGCTGACTGATTCACTGAATCTATGAATTTTCTCTTTGTTCCCCAAAAACTATGCAAATAGCAGTCTTCTCCTTTGATTCAGTAGCACAATTAGGAGTTCAGCTGAATATCTAAGACGTCTTCTGTGAGTGATAGTCATATCCCACAGACTTCTCATAACTAGAGAAATGGAATGGTGCTGTTTTTTTCCGTAAATCATAAGATCAACCATCTGAAATTCTTAGTCCTCTTTTGACATTGTTACTGATCTTTTAGGGTGACCTTTGGGAAGCTGTACCATTTACGCAATTCTTGAGTTTTCCTGCTTATAAATAAGAGATAATTACATTTTCTTTGGTTGATCTTTAAATATTTTCCAATTAAGAATACTATGTGGCTGATATCTAGGGAGTGATGACCTCGGCTGAATTCTTTCTGCTAATTTCAGTTTGCATTTAATCAGGCCATTTAAAAGTATAAAATTATTAAGCATTCCTGATGTATTTTTAAAAAATCCCATCACTCTGAAGTGCATCAGGTTTCAAATGCTGTTTACTCCTTTGGGGTTTACAGAACTTTGGATGATTTTTGCACATAGTTTTCTATCATCTAAAATTCTTTGAAAATTCTTGCTGTTATAACTTCACATTACCCAGAAGCTTCAAGATGACCCTGGAGCAAACTTGCAAATCTTCTAAAACTTAACAAGGGCCCTTGAGGTCAAGAGTCTATTTAGCAGATGAGGCTTGCGTGTGGTTTTGAATTGTATAGAAGAGTTTCCCACAGTTCCACTTTTAATGTCTCTTAAAAATGACTTTAGTTTTAGTGAAAGGAGGAGAAGGAGCTTAACAACATAACAAAAAGCCTGAAGAAAGTAAATAGTCTGTGATTCAAAACATGGCACTACAGCTTTAAATAACATATCAAACTGTTGAAACCAAGCCAAACTTCAATCATATTTGCAGATTTGGGTTTAAATAAACAGTGTTGCAGTAGCAAATGGAACATTCTCACTTCACTGTTTACATTTCAGAAAAGCCAGCTCTGGGGGCCAACCCTGTAGCAAGGGATAGTTTAAGATTCATTTTGTTCTTTACTTGCTTTAAATTTGGGCATAGAGGTAAACTACTATGTGTATTCAGGCAAAAATTATGACCCAAAATTCAATATGTGCTGCTTGTCACGGTATATGACACAACTAGAGCATCTTTCCAAAAGAAGAACTGCTGCTTAAATATGGTAATAATTTGCATGAAAATATATGTGAGGCTTTGGGAATGCTCTAGTATGTATCTCATCTTTCAATTTTCTGTTTTCTCCCTGACCTCTTTGCTGCTTCCTCCTTATACATCAGTCACATGCTAGGCATGATAAAGACCTAGTCCTCTGTTGGAGATTGAAGTCTTGGGAGGGTTGGCTTAGATCTGTGCTGTGGCACTGAAACATGCTTACACTCGTATTTGAAAAAACACAGTTAAAAATGTTGCCATTCAGGTATATAGTAGCAAATTAAAACTAAATAGCATGCTGATAGAAGCTGAGCCAAGGCTCTCAGCAAAAGAGATCTCTCTCCACTGCTCTGCAAAAATACTTGTGATTCTACCAGCTCTTTGCCAGATATCTCTTTTTCCTGGTTGGCAGGATGGATTTCAACATTCTCTTAGCAAGCAACCTATCATTCATAATTGTGACCATATTTGGTGGTCTACTGACCTTTTTCTAGACCAAGGTTGAGATCTATAGTCATATACATCCTGAACAACATACTAGGAGCAAGCTTGCTCAGCATGCATGTTTCCAGCACACATTTCAGCAGCACCACAGAGCCATAAATCTTTTTTTTTTTTTTTTCAGAATAGCTAAGCAAGATTTGAAATATCCCCATTCTTTATGCTTTTAGAAAGCTACATATTTTGCTAAATGTAGGATTTATTTATTTATTTATTTTGTGGCAGCCAAGACGTGCAGTCCTAACTGCACCTTACTGTGAAGGTGAATAGATGAACAGCCATGACAAGCAAGAAAGCATCATTTAGGCTGCAGGTTTTTAGAATACGTGTCCATTAAATTATATTCAATTTTGAACTATACTTGAGCTAGTTATTCTTGATAATTTTCTTATAAAGCCATGATCATAAATGAGTGATAGCTGAAATGCTCTGTTTAAGCCCATGTGAATGTGCACAATCCATTATATTTCTAAGCAGACATTTCCTGACATCCTACATTTTAAAGGAATCATATCTTTCAACAAGATTTGTAACAGGCAGTTCAAGTCAAACAGACACTCATATCTTAAACATCCTTTCCCCTGACCTTGACAAATGCAATCTCACCTAGTCAGACTCTGTCAGAATGCTGCTTTAACAACCATTTCCCAGCCTGTCGCTTTGATCAGGGTACCCCCTCCATTCTGCATACAACTGACTCTTCATCTCCTCCACTAAATGAAAGTTGCTTCACTTCCAAGACTCCTCCTAGTTTTCTTCTACCTATCTCTCATTCACTATCAAGCCATCAGCTTCCACCTCTGGCTGACCTATGATATTTACTTTTACTGCTACTTGTTGCATTTTCAAGAAAATACCCTTTTACTCTTGCTTTCAAGCAGTCCCTTTTACCAAAGTCTCTTAAGGACTCCGAAGAGAACTAGTAAATCTCTTTTTTTCCCCAAAAAATATCTGAAAAGGCTTTAATACTGATATACTAATGTTCTTTGTGCATGCCCGTAGTGTGTTCCCATCCATACAAGTAATATGTGGTCTGCTCTGAAAGCAGTGCCTCCTATTTTATTATGTTAGCCCAAGACATCAGAGGCAGATGTTGATGGTATGGCAGTAGAGGCTCAACCTTCCCACCAATATCCTATTACATTTTGTCGCTATGTGACAGGTGACAGAAGAGGGGCATTCTGACAGAATGGCATCTGATGTAGGAGTGTGGATGAAGAGAAGGTGTGTGATTGAATTCTTCCATGTGGAAAAAATTGCACCCATTCATATTCATGTTTGCTGAACATTTATGAGGACCAAGCAGTGGATGTGAGCACAGTGAGGTGGTGGGTGGTGCATTTCCGCAGTGGAGACAGCAACAGTGGTTCCTCTGCTGGTACAAATGTTCATGTGCGCAGCATGCAGGCTCTTGTTCATTGCTGGCAAAAATGCATGGCTAATGGTGGGTGTCTGATGAAAAGTATTTTTTTGTAGATGAGTGAACATTTGCTCTATCAAATAGTGCTATTGTGTTCTTTGTATTTGTTGTAGGTTCCATGGAACTAAATAGGAGGCATTACTTTCAGAGCAATCTACATACAAATCAAAAAGTAATAAAGATGTTTTTCTGTGCTAATTATGTACAAATCAATAAATCTTTCCATGAACATAACCAGGAGATTAGAAACCCTACTGTGCAGAGAAGGGCTGGAAAACAATCAATAAGTCCTCTACAAAAAACAGCTGAGAAGTGACTGTCTGGCTCCAATGACATCCCTGGGAATTTTGCCATTTTCGTGAGCGAAGCTAGAATTTCACAAAAGATGTTAGTGAAACATCATAAATGGGGGTCATAAACTGTGAGCAGACCATAACATCCAGCTCTATAAATGCTATGAATCTGTACCCACATTCTTTTAATGATGTTCCAGAGGTAGGTCAAAGTAAGAGATTACCTGAATTTTCTTTTCATTGGCCTGCTACTGATTTTCCAAGGAGAACTTAATTCCTTGCAAACTGTAACAAACAAATAAGAGAATCAAAATACTTTCCTTTAAAATAAAACTGTTAAGCTGTAGAATTTCAAGAGAAACATGAGATAAATCAAACTCTGCCACCTATCTTAAACAAAAGGGATTTGCAGGCCCTGAGCTGCTTTACTTTCGTGGGTTTTGTTCAGACAGCTAAACTGAAAATCTGTGAGACTCTTTAACTTACCAGTCTTTGTGACAGAAGGACAGACTTGAAAATGGCCTGACCAGAGACTGTTTCTGTGAGATGACCTGGCTATATGTAGGATAAACTAGAGAAGAGATGCTTAGGTCGAGGAAGTCTATTTAAATCTTGAATATAAAATAAAATATTTCATGATTTTATTCAAAATGGCAGAGAAATACTATAAGCTTCGTGGTATATGGACAGCATGGGATACTAGGCCAATTTGTCTGGGTTTTTTAGTTAAGTTTTGCCTGAGGACATCTTACTTCTGGAAAAAATTGAAGGTAGTCATAGAAAATATGGAAGCAAAGACAGTAATCCTCCCTAAGGCAACAATCCTTTCAATAATTTCTCTCTTAGCTGAAGTATTTTGATCCATGCTTCATTTGTTCCAGTTTTGCACATAAAGAAGAAAGAAATCTGAGCTGGGATAGCAGGGGGGAGATCACTGGAGTGAAAATAAAAATAGAATCTTTTGCAACTTTGTATGCTGACTTTTATTTTAGCAGGATGCCAGAAAAAGAGGCTTCTGAAGACATTCCAGCAGAATGGCCTTTTAATTATCCTACTGTTATATTGCTCACTTATGAATCTTTTTGACAGAATAAGTTCAAAAAGCTAAGAAAATGTATTTATAATCTTTCTCCCAACTGTCTTCTCCCTTTTCCTTCTCTCAAGCATGTTCTTTCTTTCCCCATATTGGAATAATAAGCAGTGGCGTAATAATAGGAAGGCACATTGAATGGTTCACTAATGAGCTGAATGCAGATTTCATCCAGCAGTAAGCAGTGTCTGTGGCAGAAAAGACAGTAACAGTGACTTTAAAGTAGGAGTAATACTATGTACATTCAAGGTTGTTTTTTTCTTTTAGTGCAGATGCTCTCTTTTGCCTCATGACATAGTTATTTCAGTAGGATTCAGTCACTCGTTCAGGCTCTCGAGGTATTACCTATTACCTCCAGTAGAGTTTCTGAATGTTCCACAGCTCCAATAAGTGGGCTCTTCAGAGGCAGAGCAGTGTGTGCATAGCAAGTACCACACAAGGACTAGATAGTGCTTTTCCAAACTTTGACAGTAAATCCAGTGTGCTCCTGGCAGATTGCCTTGCACACCTGTGCAGGTCAGCTGTCCAGGACAAGTTTGCTGAGTCAATGCAGAAGAAGCGGAGAGGACTTCATATGCCATGGAGCCTCCACCGTGCTCAGCAGACATTAGGGACAATTCACTTGCTTTGCTTAACTGGGTTGTATGAGGGCTGAAACCCCAAAAGACTGACTGCAGGGAGCTGCAGGGTATATTAGGGCACCACAAAGATGGAGTGCAGGTTAATACACACACGTGCTTCCCAGTTATTTGTGATGAAGGGCACAAAATACCATTAAGCTCCTCTTCTAGGATTATTTTTACTGCACTTGCTAATGTTTGAGTTCTATAGGCACATACGCAGGCATTATGTTTGTGAACTGGTCTGCTGACAGCACGAGCCATTGCAAACAACAGAAAACCCCTTTGGAATTTCCCTTCCATGGTTTATGTGGTTATTCCAACAACCAACAATTTAATTTTAAATATTACAGCTGCTTCTGACAACTGCCCTACCTCAATTGAAGTCATATCACAGAGTGCTAGGATTATTTCATACAAAAAAAAAAAAACCAACTACAGAAGGAAAGATGTCCCATCTCTTATAAGAACTATTCACGTTAATGAACTGTCACTCCTATCCTGGAAGTTACCTTTGCATTTTATATCACTTTACTCAGTAAAGTTTCAATAAAGTCTAATTCAAGTAACTATTACAAAAATTAGAAAGCATTTAAAGCAAACAGCAGCTTCCCACATTAGTAGAGAGGCTCCCATGAATTTCAAGATGAGCAGCAGTAACTATTAGCATTTCTCAAATCAAGAGGGTTGTTTGTTTTGTTGCTGTTGTTTGTTTTTTTTTTTACTGTCAGCTGGAATAGAACCACAGGTTTAAGCTGATGTGTCTGTGTATATTGAATGGAAGTTTGTGCAACTACATATAAAATGCTAATTTATCAAAGAAATAAAGTATTCATTTATGTCTAGCATATATACTGCTCACGTTGTCCTAGATTCAACAAACACCAACACAATTTTTAATCAACATAGAAAAAAAATCAGAAGATACACCTGTATGCTTCTATACTAAACTTTGAAATGCTTTTATAGCAGCTGATATGAACTCTATTGTAAGGCTGGAGATCCAGCACATTGTTGCTTTAATCTCTATTGTTCAGTGAACTCCTTTGAACTTTAAATCCTTAATGACCTTACAAATATTTAAACACATTGATGGCATTTGCCTATATCCTCTCTTATGTGTCAGTATAATAAAGAAGAGAATAAATAGAATAACCCTTTTCCCCTCAAATAACTGATCTTTCGTTACAAAAGCTGACATTGTTTTCCTCCAGCACCACAGATTTTTTCCTCTTTTGTTTTATGGTAGAAAAAAATCATTGTTTTCCTCTTTGCTTTCATAAGAACTGTTGGAATCAGTTAGTTCCTCTCTGAAGCCAGAGAGGCTTTGCATTTTAGGTATTTATCAGCTTAGGACATATTTTTTCCAGCTAGCTTGCCAGCAACTTTTATTCAAGTTCATCAGTGAAATAGGTCAAAAGGCAGTGAATAATTTCACAGATCCAGACCAGGTTCTGTCCTTGCCTCACAAATGGCATACAGGAAGGAAAGTTTAAGCATTTTTGACTGAAGTGAAAATGTCTTTGCTAAAAAGGGGACTTTTATTTTTCAGGTGTTCTGGAGGGTCACACTGGACCCAAACCACAGTCTGCTTCACCTTGTAGTTCACACTGGTTTTAGCTGGAGCTTTCTTCAAATTCATACCAGGATTTGTACCTAGCATTTTCTAGCCATTAAGATGTTTGTAAGCCTTCAAGTCACTCTTTTCCAGGGAGTCCTTTGCAAATCCCTGCCTTTAGTTTCAGTTTTTGCCTTTGAGGTAATTTCTTTAAAAATTACCAGTCAATGAAGTTCTGGATGAAGGCTTTTCTATGTGAGACTTCTTTTCTTCAGCCTATTTTCCTTTATGAAGTCTCTGTTGGACCTGCTGTAAACACCTTTATATACCTTCTTAAGTCTTGAGCTATTTAACTGAATGCTGAGGTGCCAAGGGAAGAAGCAAAAATTTCAGAAATAATTAATTTTTGTGAGATTTCCATTTCAGCACCATGAAATCTTGGAGAAGCAACTAAATATTTGAAAGTTTAGCAAGACCAAATATCTCACTGTTTTGCAGTATTTTCATTATGTCTAGCAAGTTCCTGCTCTGACAAAAGAAGGTAAAACAAAGATATGCTATAAATACAAATGCACTTCAGTCTTTTGGATCTGCAACATGGTGAAGTGCTGCACTGCCAGTATTACCATGTCTTTGGGTGATGATCTGGGGACACCTAAGTGCAGGTCCTCAGTACTTATGTGGTCATTGGCAACATGGAGACACCACTATATGGTGGAAGGGGGAGAGACAGCACTCATGATCTGAAAGGAGAGATTTGTATTGGATATGAGGGAAAACATTCACATCATGACGATGGTCAAGAAGTGGAAGGGGTTGTCCAGGGAGGTTGTGCAGTCTGCATCCCTGGAGGTTTTGAAGACTTGATTTGCAACTGACAACCCAACTGGCAAGACCGAGTAATCTGGTCTGACCTCAAAGCTGACTGTTCTTTAAGTACGAGGTTGAATTATAGAGCTTCTGAAGTCCTTTCCAACCCAATTCAGCTTATGTTCCTACAAAGGCTGACCAGCAGGTGAGTTAAGTGTTACATAGCCCTGTTTTTCCCTTGGAAGTAGACATGCAAAATGTTGCAAATACAAAATGTGTTCAATTCTTTTCTTATGCCACAGAAACAGATGAGTAGTACACTAGCTGATGAGTGTACTGGTACATTAGTATACAAATCTATTGCAACATGGAATACAGTTAAAAACAGAGAAAATAGTGCCTCCTGGTGCCACTTCCTTTAAGACTGCCCAGATTCTTCCTTCTCTCACCTCTCTTCACCTCACTGCCAATTCTTCCCTTCCAGCTACCATCCTTTCCATTACTCCCTGCCCAAAGCAGATTCCTTTCAAGAAAAGAATTCCACTTTTAAATTCTGTTTACTTTTCTCTTATTTCAAATAATTGCAGCATTGTCTTTACTGCCATCAGTGTTCTCCCTTAGGGGAATTTTTCTAGCCTTAGCTCCCATACTACCTTCTTTCAAATAGCTTCAAGATTAATGCAAAAAACCTGTTCATCAGCTTATGTTTCCATCTACAGTTATTTCTAGACTGAGTGTTTATACAGCCTTATGCCTCGCCTTGCAGATTATAAAGTTGTGGGTTAGGACGCCATAAAATAGTCTTAGTGTCACTTCTGCTTTGCCTAGAACTGCCCTAGATCCTCTGAAGTTCTAAGTGTGAAGATAATCACCTTGAACTATTCAATATGTTTATTGCTAAGACTTCTGACTATATTTTTTTTGACCCTTAATGCTTCGTTTTCCTGACTTTCTCCATCCTACTTTTGCAGGAGCCGTGTGGTAGCTTTAGCAGTGTACAAGGACAGGGGTTTCTGCCCAGTGTTTCGTACTAGAATAAAATAAGAAAAAAAACTATGAATGAAAGCGTCATTGAGATTTATTTACTGAGCAAACTAGCAATTCCTAGTCTTGCACCATCACCTATTTTTAGTTCCCACATTTTCCTACATCAAATTTCTGTCAGATCTCTGTGAAATATTGTCTGCTTTCTTCTGTTGTAAACTGGACAAACTAGACTTCAAAGCAGAGTTCAAATAACCCTGAGTAATATTTTATTTGTTTTCATGGGTCAAGCTTGTCAGTGAACTTGAAGAAATGATATAAACAGTCCCTGTCAAGCATCAAATTCCCTTTGGATCACCAGACCCTCCTTTTTGTCTTTGAGGCTCAGCGCAAGCTGAGAGCTTCAGATGACATAAACCAATATGATGTCAGGACAATTTTACCTCAGCTACAGAAATCTGATCGCTTTCAGATGGTACTGAAGAACCAAATTCCAAAACAATTCTCAAGAACTATCAGCCTTGACTTTGCCTGAAGTTCTTTCTCTATGTGTACTGAAAATGCTGATGGACTTCTAATGTACTAGATCTATTCTAGAGGTTTTCAGATGAAATCTTCATCTCCCACGTTTCACTGCTAGAATTGTTGGTGTGTCTACCTTGGTTCAGGTTGTTTCCACTTACTAAGTGAATAAAATACCTACATGTTTTTCATTTCCTCTTCAGAGCCATAGGTGACTGTCTACCTTGCATATGAGCAGCCCCTCAGAGAGCCAGGGCAACTATTCCTGCTGCTAGCCGGGCATTAGTGTGCAGAGATGTCCTCTCTGAGAAGGTTGGAGACACCAGTTGCCACCAGTTGCCAGCACTACCTCATATTCTTGTTGTACGTACACTTGTACACTTCAAGTGTACATAGATCAGGCTAGCACAATGGCTAAACTTCACTCCATCTCTATCCTTCCCCTCTGCCCTATATAAAAGAAGCAGTTCCCCTCTAAACAGACTCCAGCCTCTTAAACTGGGCAGCAAACTACAGCTCTGACTGTGTGATTAAGAAATCTTTCCTGCCTTTTCCACCATTTATTGGGCACTCACACTAGCAAATAGAGTTTTAAAGCAAAGTCTAGAATGATCATCTTTCTTGTGTTCATGCACAACACGTATCTTTTCACACCACAGTTTCTATATTCAAAATCTTTATGATTCCTCTTATTTGTGAGTCTAGAGATATAAATGCACTGAAACTAAATACCCAGAAAAAAAATTTTGATGAGGAGACAATTGGTCCCCTCTACCTGTATTTGATCTTAGTAGCTTCCCATTTACATTTTCCTTATGGTAAACACTTAAAACTCAACCTGCACTAGTGAGAAAGCAGATTAGAAACACTATTTGACACCTGCATCATGATAAGTTCATCTACGAGTACACAGTAGAAATGCGAAAGGAGAAAAAGAAATGCCATATTTCCTGTAGAAGAAATTCCCTAGTATTTAACTGCTTTGAATGGATAACTGTCACTCAGGATAAAGAAACTCCAATATTAAGAATTTCTTATTTACACCCAACATTACAGTTAGAAGAAGCTAGAGGAAAGAAAAATGGGACATGATGCTTATTACAAAAATGACTACTTCAGCACTGCAGAAAAAGACCTGGGAGTTCCAACTCCTTAGCTCTGACGTACGTTGCCCAGAGAAGTTGTGGAGTCTTGTTCCTTGGAGGTCATCAAAGGCCACCCAGTTGTGGGCCTGAGCAACCTTCTCTGGGCCTCTACTTGAGTAGGGGCTTGGATCAGATGGCCTTCAGGGGTCTCTTGCAACCTCAGCCATTTTGTGATTCTATAATTAGTATCAACAATTGTACTAAATTAAAGTACATGAATACTGTATTCAGAAAGTGTTTTGGCTAAGGAATGACTTAAAGCTCAGGTGTTGAATAAACATGCAGTATCTTTGATATATCTACTATATGGAGAGTGATCAAAACAAGAATTGTCCCTTTGGTGACAGAAAAGCAGTCTTTTCTGTCTTGTCTCCTTCATTTACTCTGTACTCTGCTATCAGAAACAGATGCATTTTGCATCTGTCACTGGAAGATGACTAAAAATAAAGTTCTAATAGATTTATCAGAGAAAAAAGGGCATTGTTCTTGATTAATTCTCTGAAATCTGTTCAGTTCTTTCTGTCCATGCATATCCATAAATCTACCTGCTGTATTGACAGCCAAATGTTTTCTGACCTGTGCCAAACAATGTCAAATAAATTATAACTCCTTTGATGCACTACTTTACCAAAACTGAAGCCAGATGTTTCACAGGTGATCTGACAGAATGCCATTACTTCCCAATTACCATAAATAAAAGGCATAGCTGTCACAGAGAGCATGCAATGATATATCATTCCAACATTCCTGAATATTTAACCCTTCCTGAGCAGTCACAAATTGAATATCTGAATGCTGTCCCCAGCTTTAGTAATTAAAAATAAGGATCTTAACATTATTACTTCTCACTTTTGTCAATATTTCTATGTTTTAAAATAAAGTATCTGGAGACATTCCAATCTTTTCAGAAGCTACAGCTGTCAAATATACACAGGTAGAGAGACCTCCAGCACCTTTTTGAAGCTATGCTGAATGTGAAATTTTGCCCCATATTAGGCTTAGTGAAGATAAATAGGTAAAATCATATGGCCATTGCTGCAACAGTGATGATCCAGCAATCTTTCTTAACTACAGCGTTTTCCTAATTTAATGTAGTAGTGATTAAAAAAAGCTCTAAGAGTTTGGACTTTGTATTGCTCTCTGTGGCAAACCTAGGTTCTACAAATATTTTCTAAACATATATTTTAGCTTCAGGTATGGATTTTCCACATTAGCATTGTTTATTTATCAACTTATCTGAACACACAGCAACACATTGCTGGTAGTGCAGGTGTTCTTAATGGTAGGATAATACACAAAATTAATCCTAACTCTAATAAAAACATTCATGTATATTACAAAAAGCAATTTTACCCTAGGATCATGGATAAAAATATTTTCCAGAGACCATTGAGTTCCATGGTCTTTAAATTAGACCCAACATACCCAAAATATTGGAGGAATATTACACTTTAAGAAAATCATCATATAGTTTACACTGAGCCAATGAAATGCTGCAACTTTTTGAAGTGTGAGTTTTGTATAAATATTCATACAATGCAGACATGGGCATTAAAGCAATCTGATTATGTATCACCCTGGTAATTCAGTTTAAGCAGTGAATAAGGAGGTTGTGAAGCAGGTTTCCAAGCAGTACCTGCAATTACTGTTCAAGATCCAGATAATACAATTTGGTGATTAATATAGCAGAGTCAACAACTAGTCCCATTTATGCCAGCTGGAATACCATCTGTGATGGATTTTTCAGCTTAACTTCTCAAAGTAAACAGGTGTGTCATTGGTACTTCAGATGCATATGCCCAAAATATAACTCCAACAATGAAAAAGACCCCTCCTCTCTGTGAAGGTATCAAAGTTCCCAAAGCCAACAAAGTACCTTCCATGTCTCTACTTTTGTCATTGGACATCAATAGAACTGCATCTACCCATGATAACGGGAAGTTAAATAGCAACTGATCCCACAACTGCTAAGTAAAATTCCCATCTAAAGCCTGTTTGCCTACCAAAGTCTTACATGGGAATTGAGGCTGGGCATACCTGCATTTTCATCCGATACATCTAAGAAAAGACAGTGCTTTCCTACACACTAACTCTGAAAAGAGTTACCTGAGGAAAGAAACTTCACATCTCCCAGCAATATAATCCAACCCTAGGGTACTGGCTTCCTGCTCTGGCATGTCATTCTGCTCCCTAGAGACACAAAAGGCATGAGCTTCAACAACTGCCCTTGAAAAAAATACTCTCTGCGACTATGAAATAACAGTATCCACTATGTTCATACTCTATAAAACAAACAAACATACACACAGATAAATCATTCAGCTACAGCAAAGGATTTTGCCTGCACCTACCTCCAATGCAACCCATTAGGCACAGAAGACAATTCACACATAGACAGAAGCATTCTGTTACCAGATGCATCAGGTATTGTTCATGAAATATGATACTCCTGTATGGCTTTCTAGCAACGAAGAAACAAGAATAGTCCAAAATTAATTGGAAATGACTTGATATAAACCAGAACAGGCATAACAACATCCCTAATTTCAGTCCAAATGCTGTATTGCTTCATGAACACCTGCAGCTTTTTGGTCACCAGAGGGGGACAAAGAACCATAATGCTTAAGACCTGGTTATATTTCAATTTCCCCAAATCCACAAAACTTTCACTTTACTGTCTTGCCCTTGTAAAAATCTGACTCATATTACTGCTCCAAAATGGTGTATTTCTCTCATCTTTTCCAGCTTTTTAAATCCTTCTTTTAACTGCTGCAAGTTTCAGACCAACATACTGATTTTTCAGGAATGCACGAAGTCAACAAAATTAAATCTTTAGAAGGAATAAGAGCTTGAGGATTCCTCATATTTCTCCAAGTAACAAAACATAACACTTGGGATTATTTTGTCTTTCTAGATGGAAATATTGCTATCCAGTTGGTCACCCAACTCACATAAGGCTTCTTGCTATAGTCACTAATGTTTCTTGAAAATTCCAGCTGTTGCCAAGAAAAGATATCTTGATTCTGTATACTAGCATCATAAGGCAGAGTGCACGATACTCCATTAGTGCCCCCTTGCAGAGTTTAAAGGAAAATAAACTGTTATCAAAGAACCCTGCCGATCCTGAAAAATAGAGAAGATCCTCATGCAGAAGAATATGAATTGCATGTGTTAATTTAATTCATGCCTTGCAATTCTAACAGTCCCTGGGAGCACTGCTTTGATGGAAACTTACAGGCATTGCCCCTGATCTGCAGCACATCCTAAGGGGCAAATCCTTTTCCCTCCCCTGGGTATATTGACTCATGTGCTTT